>OU612023.1:11265000-12515000 GCA_914767945.1 Eilema depressum | reverse complement strand
AACGAAAATTATTATTATAATAATATTATCATCTAGAATCGTCTAGTCGTATCTATCTATTACGCACTTAAAAAATTCAAATATTAAGTCCTCTGAGTTTTTTCTAACGTAAAATTAAAATATAAATCATTTACTTTCTGAGCTTGTTGCGCAGTTAAAAGTGATTTATTTTATATTCGCTTGTACATCCAGTAAAGAATAAATATGAAGCCATTATACATCATCCTTTCATATTCTTTTGTTAGGTACTCAATTTGAACAGGTTTGGTTATAGATTATTTTATATTATTAAAAAATATGATTGTAATCGGTCTGTAATTTTATTTTATGTTTACTACACATATACTCGTATACTTAACCTAGTCACACTTCTTCGTTGAACCTACTGTGTTGATTTTGTTTCCCTTTTTCCAGTTCGATATAATAATGTTTATGCGTTCCAAAAACTGTAGATAAGAAGAAATATTTCAAGCTACAATCACAAAAAAATCTAAGTTGAAAAAAAAAGATGAATCTGCAAGGGTATAACGACAAAAACCTTTGACAAAAACTCAAATAAAAAATCTTAATCTTATAAAGATTTATCCTCAAGTATAAAGCGATTTTAATATTTTTTTGAGATTTTCGCTCCCATCGTGGCTGCAAATGAATTTAATAAGAGATGAGATACAATACAAAGAAATATACCTACCAAAAAAGTTATAAACCCACTGTATATTAATTATTAAACGTGATATTTGTTAAACTTTAATTAATAAAACCAATGGAAATGAAAGCATGGCTACTAGACAACATAATATGAACGGCCCAGCGTAACCGCAAATTGGCGGTAACACTAACACCTACTTTACACTACTTTACTGCTGATACAATACATGTAGTTTTAAATTCACTACCTCATTTCTATCTCTATGCAATATCAAGGAAGGTTCCAGTCTTAACTGCTTTCTATTACGAGTACAATAGACATATTTCGCCGTAGGTACCTGATTTTCTATAGCTAGTCGATTTCGGAATAATAAGAACTAGCATTTTTCTGTAAAGTCTATTCAAATCCGAGATCATATTAGCTAAAAATGGGTCGTAGATGCGTATTTATCGAAGGTACTTAAGTATAAATGCAAGTAAGGTAGTTATTCCTTTTAAGGTGCTTTGTTTAGCAAAACGCAATTAAGATGGTATAAGTGCCTACAACTAAATAAATTAATGTTTGGTGAAGTACCTACCTACTACCTACTTAAGCACCAAACATTAATTTATTTAGTTGTCGGTTTGACATTGCTTTTTGCACCGCATGAAACCTAGAATTGATTTGGAAAAGTACCGCTGTACCCTCGAGTGAATTGAGCAACAAATCGTCGGACGTCTCCCTTAAGTCAATGCCAAATAGTACTAGGAGCACAGAAGTCACAAGAAGGTTCACTTACAGAACAGTGAGGCGGACGGGCGCGCGGCCCACGCACTACCCACACTCCTCGCCGCGGAGTCGACCCGCGCAGCGTCCCCAATGAAAATCAGTTTTTCTCGCACCCGTCGATAGTTTAAAATTAAACGTCATTCTGGCTGCGGTTAACACTTAATTTGTACAACGCATAATGTTATTACTTTGCAATTCAATTTATTATATCCCCGATGCGATTGTTGTGATAATAATCGCTGCTCTTAATGAAATTAATATCCGATGACATTCGGCAAATTTAAAGACAGTAATGGTTATATGGATTTAATATTAAAATAACATGACTACTAATTAATTATTGTCCCTAGAATTTATATTCGTTTGGTTTCTTCCAATTTTACTTCAGATTCTTGTTCAATGCACGATATAGGTACAATCGATATGCAATTATGTTATAGCAACACAAGTGGACATTTTGTTTTCCTTTTATAAACCTCTAAAGGGCATTCTAAATAGTTACACCCATAAAATATAGGTATATTATGCAGTTTTTGAGTAAACACTAAATACATAGGGAATAGTCTGTGTTTTGGCTGAAGCCCAAACAAACACTGCGAAAACATAAAATAAATACACTATAATAGAAGGTGTATATACTCGTATATTTGCAGTGTGTGCTGTGTATATATCAAAATATAATATAATAAATATGTTGGAAGGAAGAGCTTAGCAAAATCAAAAAGCATTTCTGAGCTTCCGTCGGAAGAAACGACACCACCCCATCTCTCCACGGTTTCTCCTTGTATTGGTTTTTTCGGATGAAAAGTGGAAAATTTTTCAGAAATTGAGTTAGCTGCCGTGATACTTGAGCTGTAGTGCTTGTAGTCCTTTGCTGTAAGCTTTTGCCTTGCGTAGCTGCAACAAGGGACGCTGCATTACAAGAGCAAACAGGAACTTGACGCTTCCGTGTTAACTTGACGCTTGACGACTCTTCAACTATCTCTGAAGAATATCAATAATCTGTTTTACAAAAAAAACTCCATAACAAGAGCTATTCAAATCAATATTAAATACTATGATTGTTAGGAATAATAAGATTATAGCCTACAATTGGAAATCGAAAAAAAAAATTTCTCTCACTTTCTTTAATGATTTGTCTCTGAGTCCATATTATAATATTATCTTTCTAAATGATTCCTTATCCATGATAGTGCTCACATTTTAAAATCAAAATGATCTAAATTCCAAACGTACTTTCTTAAGTGAAATAAATTTCTAAAGGGTATAAATGGTTTTTCAACATAACAACGTAAATCATTGTTTTTCAAGGCGTCCCTCGTCGGCCATCACGGCCGTCGGCAACACGCGCGTTGAACGCGGACCGTTTGATGTGCGTGGGTGCTATGATGAAACAATTTTCTTTTCAAATTTCGATTGTCGGGATTACTTAATCGTATTATTCCTAACAATCATAGTATTTCATACTTATAGCATAGTAATAAAATAATGTAGATAATTAAATAACTACGGAAGCAGTTATTTACTACCTATATTGTCTGTTAATGACTATGAAGTGAATTAGATGAATACTGTTGGATGTGAAAAAGAGAGCCGTCGAGGGAAATGAAAACTGTGCCAAATGTGCCGCGCCAGAGCATTCAATTTATAACGAAATTAAAAAAAAAAACATTACATACACACGTTTAACTAAACATATAAAGGGTATTGCTAAAAAGGTATCTCCGACATCAGTAATACATAATTGAGTAACGTTTGGTTGCAAATATTTACTTTTTGATGGTAATCTTTCAACAAAGCAAAGTGTTGCGTTTGTTGCGTCAAGTTTGTTACGCCGTTTCTTCTCCACTATAGGAAGCGGTGGTAAACTTAGTTTTGGCAGAATTTGACGTCAAAAAGATGGAATAGCGTTATACTAGTTTGAGAAATAAAAAAATTGAATTTGATAGAAAATTATACATATTGAACACAGCACTGTATCCTTGTGGATTAAAGTGGAATAGAGCGATTTCAACAGAAATAACTCTTAAGGTTGCATTACGTCATCGTACCATATGCATGCAAACCAGTATTCATAGAACTATGGATAAATACATGCCTAACAGACACAGGTCATAAATGTTCGCAATTATGGAGGGACCGTCACCACACTTAGCGGCTACTACTTATCTGATCAATTTGCAGTTCTTCAGACGACTTCATTGGTGGACGTATATAATTTATATCAAGGGCTCATAGATAATTCAATGAGCTGTACTCATTATAAGCCTGGAGAAAATATCGACGTAAAATTTTTATTGATTATAATTCATTTTACCTCATTAGGAACAGCTAACCCGTATTGTATAATTTTATACAAACGCTCTTCACGCGTAATGTGATCATGGCGTTGTTCTTCTTTAAGTATCTTTGATTTTCTTTAAGTAGTCGGTATCTTATCATTATATTTCGACTCCTATAGAAGCAAAAAAATAAAATTTCATGAAAAAATGTAGGTATTTTTTCTTCTACCGCTAACTGATTGCCAAGCTACGGTTATTCACGTACGCAGTCGAAGAACCCTATCATTATTATCAACTGAAAGAAAATACGTCAGACGTGTCATTATAACCCTCATAGAATTACCTCGAATATTTTGTAGATAAAATATTGATGGATATCTAATACAAAAAATATGATGTCTGTAGTATATTATACGGATACTTCGTGATCGCGTCCGATTTCAATAACAATCTAACTATTTTACCCACAGCCACTCTTGATCAAGACAGACAGCGGAGCGATCTCACCTATAGACGAAACGTGATTTTAGTGTGTTGACAGCTGTTATAAACAGAATTGGTGTGAATTGGCAAATGATGAGATGTAGAGTGAATGATGAGACATTAATGGTTTATTTCTATAATAGTAAAAAATTGTCATACAAGCGACGGTATAGATTACAATATTACAACAGTAGATGATGTAAATTACAATATTGCAATAATATAAGTTACAATACTTACACACCTCTCCCTCCTTTCAATATTCATTACATTATACTGTAAACTCTAAGCATAATACCTTTTAACTTTGAGTGCATAAATAATGTGCATATAGGCAGTTACATACAGACGAGTATTTGTGTCAGTTCTAAACTTTCCTATAACTGTCACACAATCAATACAGATGCCTATTACACGGTTCCCAGTATCTGCATATTAGATTATTCCGTGAATTTTGGTAACGGAATACCTAGCTGGGAGCCGGCGGCATCGTCGAGCGACTCCCCGTCGCGCGTTGTGAGTCCGACGGAACACGCAGGAACAATCGCGAATAAAAGTTTTACAGGCACTAACTAGTCCAATACGCGGTCCTGTTTAAACATTTCCTCAATAAAATCGATTTCTCTCTGGGGTGCATATCTTTGGTTTATATTTTTGGAGCTACAAATACAATATCTTTTTACTTTTTGCTGTTTGACCTTCATTCGGTACGAGCATTGATTAAAGGTACCTACATGCAGGATTCGTATCTATAAATAGGTGTCTGTAATGAATATCAATGTCTAGCGTTATTTGAAGGGTAGTTCAGGGGCAAAAGTATACGCAATACCGAGAAATGTGGGTAATATATTTCAATGTAGGTACTACAAGTTGAGCTGTTTGTAAAAAAAATGTATATATAGCACTTATTTAATTTGCAGTGTACTTACAAAACATGGAATTATTAAATAAAGTGGTACTACCACTTTATTTAATAAAATTTAGTTTAGTTAGTACGAAATAGCTTTAAAATAATAATAATATTCTACGAAACAACGTTATCTGGACCCAGAGTGAGCATAAGCTTGTCTAGGTTGTATTTATTTTGTTCTACTTAGTACTTATTATGGTTTCTATAATGAAGATAAATATACCTATTTAAATTAATTTTCTTTCGTATAACATAGAAATATTGTTCCAATGAAAGCAGGGTTTCAATCAAATCAAAGGGGAAAATACAATTCAGGAGCAATGACAAGTGACATTTCATCCCCATATGGTCGCAATGTTTCACAACTCTCTAGTAGCTTACGTCGACAATGGAGAGAAAATGCTTTCAGGAAGGAAGGTAGTCTGTTTGTAATCGGCTTTTCTCACCTCTCGCCCACCTCGGTAACCGGACGTTACTATTTACGTACACAGAATATATTTATAAATATATATTTTATTTGTTCCATAAGTACCTTTGGTCTTATATAAGCTTACCTATTCATTTTAATGTCTGAAAAATAAATACATTTTGCTGATCTATTTGATCTATTAGCCTAAAGTTGATATAATAGGTACACCAATTTAAAACAATAGTGTAATATAAAATCAAAGGAGTTTCTACAAGTAAATCAATTTTAGGCTTTTTAAGTTTAACGAAGCAAAGTGCTCTCATAATGTAGTTCTTGGTATAATGTTATAGAATTGAAAAGAGATTAGTACTATAATATCTGTTCTACATAAAATTATGTATTTATTTTTTTCCTACAAGAGGCTTAAGCGATTGACATGAAAAGCCTTTGGAGAATATTTATTTTACACTAGTTACCCGGCTCCGTATGGAACAATTTTATTTCGTTAAAAAATCAAACAACCGAATTACACAAACTAAGTATAGACGTACACTTTCAGATAAAAAGCAAACGATATGTTAAAATTTCATGTTCAATCTTAGGAGTTAGGACTACTTGTCGAGATTTTCTCTGGTGATCTATTTTTACATTTAAATATAACCTAGATAATAGAGTCATACACTAGGGACTGTTCAGTCCAGGCCAGCACTACAGCAGTACAGAAATTGACTAGTCCCCGTAGATGCTGTACTATTGAAACAGTTGTATAATTTAATTGAACATAGAAACAAAACCAATTTCAACGGATTTTATCGTGATCTATTTTATTATGTACGTTGCACCTATGTTCAAATTGGTTTTCAGCAAAAAAATATTTTTATTTCAATGTGTAATATTCACTTCAAATATCTAATATTAATTATGAGTATTACTTATTTTATTTACATTGTGTTTTAAGTAATTACAATTAAATGGTAAATAATAGGAAATTAATTGTATGAATTAATAAATATATACCAATTATTGCTAAAAATAAAAATGCATCGGGGAATGAATTAATTATGAATCATTTATTGTTTAAGTGAGATCTGACATTGGTTACTTACACCGTTTACAGTGACCGTATCGAGTACCAGGCGAGCATGAGCGGGTGGGTAGTGAACAGGGATGGGGTGGGATGGGTGCCTGTCTTACACGCGCCAACAATATATACATCTACGCAGTTGCATAGTTACATTGCACCGGTGAAGGCTGCACTCGTTTACAGCACGCGGCGCATCTATATGCCCGCATACGTAGTGGTTAGGAGTCAGAAGCTTTGAGGCTTTACGTAATTTGTGGGTGAATTGGATTGAGGCCCCAGCGCTTTAAGCCTCAGTGTGTGGTTTACGAAATGAATGTTATCTATGCGGTGAGATTCTTACACTTTTTTAATCACTCTATTATTGAATTATGGTTTTTTTTTGTGTTCTGGATTTAGTGTGATATTCAACTGTTGCGTAAATAGACGTTAGTACCTAAGTAAATGTTTCCAAGATTACCTACTCGCGTGAATATATCTTGCTGGTAAGTATTTACGAAATAAATATAAATTTCTTTTTAGTTACGCGAACATTACACATTAAATGCAACAAATACAGGGTATTTTTTATTGCTATTTATATAGTTTAATTTATTCTTCTTCCTTCAGTTCCGTCCTTAGTTCCATATCTATCTGGGGTCGGGTCTTCTTGTACGTCTGCGCCAGATCGTTGATTTATTTAGTTTTATTACGATATTTAAATGATGTAGGTACCTACCTACCTATCTATAGTTACTCGAAATTTTTGATTCTCTCGATGTTTTCAACAGTCAAGGTCCTGACGAGACTAAGACAGACAGTGGTTGACTCAGGTCTTGAAGGGTAAACTCATCTCAAAGTATCCGAACTTTGTATAATTATAGGTGTTCGTTAAAAACCCTTTAAATTATTTTCAAGTACGTAGTAAATTTAAAGCTTTCTACTTTGTTTACAATTAATTTTTAATACAAGAACCCTATGATGCGGTGTGCCGTAATTTTAAAAACCTAGTGAAATATAGGCGAAATCCCTAATGGTTCATCATACATTCGCGCGTTGGTGTGTAAGTAGTCGTAATTTCATTTTTTATGATGATTTCTATAATGTAGTGATTACAAATTGATTACTTACAAGTTTAGACCCGTGGGTGTGGTGTACCCGCGTACAGAATGTAATATTGTTACTGGTGTTTCCAAGTTTAATATCGAAGAGGACTTACAACTTCCATTGTAGGCACATGGATCACGTTCAGTTCATTCCTTATCGCTACGCACTATTTTTTCCAGGCAATCAATATGGTGTGAAACTGCACTGTGCTGTAGGGGCTTTAGTTTTCAGACTATAATTTTCTATTAAATTGTGAGATTTAATTTAGTCTTCTAAATTTAAAGTTTTCAGATTAGAGTAAGGGGTCCGCTTTTTCCAGTCTAACTGCGGGTTCGGCTGAACTTCGATATTTTCTGTGAAACGACAGCCATCTGACCTCCACAAAACATTGGAGTCATCGAAGCATTGCAATTAGGGCTTCAGCTACCCGTAACGACTGTCATAGATGTTCGTATCGCAACCGGGACCGAAGGCTTAACGTGCTTTCCGAAGCATGATCCGACAGTTACCCATAAAACCCATATTCATACATATTTACCCGCGCCTCCTGCGTAGCGGTCGCGTTCACTACCGCCACGCCACATAGGCTGTCTTAGGACTTTATCTATACAGGTATATTTCCTGAAAAAAAAGAAACCAGAAAAAATAGGTCGCCGAAAGGGGATCAAAATTAATAATAACGTGAAAAGAAGTCCGAGAAAATCAAAAATATAAGAAAAATGTAGTAACGAAGTTCGAACTAGGATCATCTTTTATTTTAGTGACACTTAGTTGTTCAAAAGACGCCAAGATCGAGGTTTCAGTACTCTAGGGATTAAATGAGCGACCTTATTATTCAACTATCGATTTAGACAGCAGTCAAGGTGAATAGGGGTCCAGTAGGATCTTTGGTGACATACCTGCAAATGATCTGACTACCATGGGCGCCCAAGATCGTGCAAAGTGGAGGAGGAAGAGCCGGAAGGCGGACCTTGAGCTCCGAGGTCATCTAGGCCACGGATGCAATCAGGAAATAGGGAATATGCACGTAACGCTAAAATGGACAACATATTTTTATTTGTAATCTTTATTGTTTATAAAACATACTTATACAATTTTTTTATTTTTTTTTCAATACTTGATAGTGAAATTTAATAATAAAAAAATGGATTTTTTGAAATTCCCTCGCAAATTTTTAAAACGCAACGCTATTGGTGAAATAAAATGTGACGTCAAAGTACAGCCGATGACACTGATGACAGTTCGCTTTGCTGAGTTCGCAACAAGTTGTTTGTTTACTTTCTAGTGTGTTGTTACGCGATTATTCCATATTGAGTTGTTAGTTTTCTGGTTTTCTGTGTATAAACAAATTATTACCTAGTAAAAAAGACTAAATACAATGACTGAGTCCGGTTTTGTCAAAGGACAATCAGATAACCTGCCGAAAATTGATGTCTTTATGATGACTACATATTACGCATCTAATTCGGATTATACGTCTACTGAACTCAGAGGAGTTAAAGCTGCGAGGTAAATAAGTCGTATATATTTAATACATGGAAATATACTTTGTCGGGTGCAGTTTTCGTGTTATTTTCGCACATAGGAACGACACAATTTTTATAATTAGCTTTTCTGTGCTTCTCCATGTCCATGCTAATAAGTTGATTTTGTAACTCACTGTTTTAATTTAACTTTTAATAACTTTGCGTTGTTTACAGTTTAAAGTTGTTGATTTTGTTGACATTTGACTGTTGACATTATGGTTGACATAGTACCTACGCGTCTGTACTATGACGTCACAGAAAAAGCGCGCCAAGATGGCGCGTTTAAATCGCCCGAAAATTATGGTGATTTTAAAATATTTTTTTTAGCCGAATGGTTAATATTTCGGATGAGTTATATTTATTTTTAGTAATGTTATAACTAGTAGAAATGTAAAAAAAAATTAAAAAAATACATGCATATTCCCTATTGCGTCTACATGAAGATGGTAAACTTACGCTCTAAACCGCAGACCAACAAAATCGTTTATCAGAAAACAAAATATAACTAGATTCTCAATCCAATCTAAAATCGTTAGAGAATTTTATACGTAGAGCCAAGCTTTAATTAAGTCTACATTTAGGTCAAAGAATGTCATAAGGTTGAGTTCGTTCTAATTTCTGCCTTGGCGCGTCTTGTATTGACTCTTAAAAGCCCTTTTTAGAGTCTTACTGCTATTTTATTTATGTGCATGTTTGTATGGATGTTTCTACTCAATCACATCGGAATCTTTGAACGATTAAGGAGGAAATTCAGCACAGAGATAGATTATAATATGGAACAGCACATAGTTTTGCTTCCCGGGGATAGCTTGCTGTAGATTGCCAAAAGGGAATCAATTGTTCACGCCGGGGACAGCTATATAAAATAACGTAATTATATGCTTCCAATGAAGGTTTATTAAACTATCAACAAAGTTTCCAATTCTATAAGTTTAATGGAACATCTAGCCAATATTTCCGAAGCAAATTGATATAAATGTTCGTGAAATACGAAGGGAAAACTTTCCTGGGCTCTCCCAGTTACAAAGTTTGTTGATGACGCTAAAGGTTCATACCGGTTAGAACAAACTGTTGCTATATTACATGAACTTCGTATCTTATGATTTATTTGCAAAACTACTAGTGAATTATATAAAGTTGAGCGTCGAACGTTCATTATTCAATTTAACGAGCTCCGTCCCACTTTGCTATTTTCTTCTCCTCCACTTAGCACGTTGTCAGTATCTTTAACAGTGTGATCATTGGCATGTATTGACTTACGACGTTCAATTACGTTTCTTGGGCCTTCGCCCTTCTACCGAGGCTTGACGGAAAAAGTCTCAGTAGTTCCTTCAAAGGAAATGGCAAAGGAAGTGAAGGAACTTTGTAGTCTCAGTAGTTCCTTCGAAGGAACTATACGAACAAAAAAGTCCCAGTAGTTCCTTCTATATAATCCTATAACCCGCGCCACGTATCTTGGACCTAAAATGTGCTCAAAACGTGCCCTATACGCGCAGTACACATTTCTGAGATGTCTTTTGAGGATGTCAATGTCCAGACATTTTTTATCACATGGATAAAATCAGTTTAAAAACAAGGAAAATCACCTTCCAAAAATATTATACAAGCAAATATCAAGCAAAACTTTTCGTTAGAATAACCTATACTTACTCGCAGTTTTTCCCCAGTTACATAATTGCTGTAGGAGGAACGAAAACAATTATATCCGTCGAGGCCAGTCATTATCTCTTTATTACTAGACTACACAGAGAGCACAGAGGCTTTTGGTAATATACTTAAAAATGTAAGTTTAATAAAGTTAATGATTCACATAAATGGTATAGGCAAGACAGCCTGTGTTGCACTGAATGTACATTATGGTATGATTACTAAACCGACCGCATACGACAACGGTAGATGCATGCAGCAGATACAGCGTACCCATTACTTGTTAAACTCCGATACGGATAAAGGGGACCATTGCGAAGCCGCAATGAATTACGTGCATCCACTGCGTGCGGCAGTTGTCGTATGCTGCTACGGAATCATACCTTTAGTTCTGATTCCTCTGTGAGTTTATAGGTCTTATTGGTTTGCTGTTATTTATAGAACTACGAAAGATAAACTACAAGAGCGCCCATATCTTTCAACTCTCCTAACTATAAAGGGCATAAGTACAGGGAAAGTCGCTTTGGGTATCCATTTTATATGAGTCTCGGCGTGGCCCCGTTTGACACATTAAGCTACTTACACCAATACTGCCCTCTGTTGCCTATATACAACAACAACATATTGAGTTTTGCAGGTAAGTTGACGTAATTTACCCCAATAGCTTTTAATTACACCGTCTTGGTTAGCGGTCCTACAAATATATTTCTGCACTCTTATAACACTGACGTGGATTCAAGAATACACATTTCTATAAACAGAATATAAGTAATATAACTTAAACGGACAATTTAAATTTTTAACGGACTCTATCGCGATATATTTATTATTATTTACTTTTAACGAGTGGGATTAACCTAAACTTTAGACAGTAGGTATCAGGTATTTAGTTATGCGTTTTACCCCAAAGTTTCTAGGTAAATTGTATTTCAGAAATAGTAATAATATCTATCTTTAACACCTAGCAAAATATGTATTATACTGGTAGATATCAAATCAATTGATGACAGCAAATTGCGGTATCGTTAAAGAAATATAAACAGTTATTTTCTATTGTCTTGTAAGAATTTTATTACATGTCGGCGATTACGTCATAACACCCTGTTATTAAGTAATAACGGGGTGTTACTAGTCAAGTGACTAGTATCCATATTAAGTAGTACCTAGTAAACTATTCAATAAGTTCAAATTACTGGCAAAGCAGGAAAGCAGTAATCATATTCACGCGTTAAGTTCATTAGAGATAATGACGTAATCGAGAACTGACAATGCAAATTACATGTTATTAGAATAAAAATCGAACGACTGGCGAACTAATGGAACAGTAACTGTAGGTATATATTAGGGGGCATTTCCACGATTGTGCATTTTTACAAACTCGTGCGTGATTTTACGGGCCACGCTCCCAAGAAAGGAGGTCGTCCGTAATACTGCGGACGCGTCTGTAAATTCCAGTAAAATTTTATTGCCGATCGTGTAAACCTGCCATCAGGTACACCTGGAAGGAAGAAACCTGTAGTACATACAGGTTCATTAAAAGGTGATTTTAAAGTTACTGCGCTCAGTTTAATCCCATTGCGTATACATTGATGTGATGTGATACCCAACGAGGGGACAAAAATAAACTTGATTTATTTAATTAATGTCTCATTTAGATCAATCCCTATAGTAGTAATTGCATTTGCTTAATTATTTATAACTGAACGAATGTCAGACTTGACAGTCTTGCTCACTATCCTCGTTTATTTACGGCGAACACATAGGAAATAAATAATTATTTTTCGTTTGACTTAATTACCTTCTGTTGTTTGAGCTGGCGTTGACTTTATAAATTCACAAATTAAAAATGGCAAATCAATAACACATAAAACCATACATAACCATGCTAATATTATAAATGCGAAAATAACTTTGTCTGTCTGTCTGTTACGATTTCTCGCCTAAACCACTTAACCGATCTTGATGAAATTTGGTATAGACATAGATTAGACCTTGGGAAAGGACATAGGCTATATTTGGTCGCGATAACCGACATCCACACGGGAGCCACGGGCAACAGTTAGTTGTTTATATAAATTCATTTTAACAAAAAGTTTAACCGACTTCAAGAAACGAAAAAGAGGCACTGAAAAGCGAAAAATAACTTAATTTACATACTTACTGATTTATTAGAAGTCGGTGCCAGCCAACTTTGTTTGTTGTGTCTGAACTACTATGATGCTCTCTTGGGCTAGGCACCGACTTCTAATGAATCAGTAAGTATGTAAATTAAGTTATTTTTCGCTTTTCAGTGCCTCTTTTTCGTTTCTTGAAGTCGGTTAAACTTTTTTGTTAAAATGAATTTATTTTTCTCTTTTTAGTGAGTTTGTACAGTCTCACGACTGTACATCGCATGTATAGTGACCTGACTGTACATGCGCTGCTGACGCTGCACTACAGATCGAACCGTCCGCAATAAAAAAAAATTAAAGCATTAGGTATTCAAAAAGAATTTTGAAAATCAATGCATATACACCGGAAATATAGCTGAATATTCTGAACACTTCTGCGTACCCCTTCAAAGGACTCAGGCGTGATGTTATGATGTGTAATGGCAGAAACATTGCAATAATATGCCATTGCAGCAATCGTGGCTGATTTCCTGGTACTTTTTGATGAGTTCCTTGGTCTAATCTCGGAAACCCATCATCAGATCTTTACGAAATTTAAATGGGACCACTTCGGAATAATCTACTTACGAACAGAAAAAGAATTTTCAAAATCCGTCTAGAATTGGCTTCACAATCGCGTAACAAACATACAAAAAAAAGGGGTATAATTGAGAACCTCCTTTTTTGAAGTCGGTTAAAAAACGAAAGTTAATAAACATAAGTTCAACACGGATATAAAAATTGTTTAACTCGCTGACTGTCATTAGGTATTTTCATAAGGACACTGTTACTAGTAAAGCGCATAAATTACAATAATGCCAGTTTCAGTAGGATTAGAAAATCAAAACCAAAAAATATCTACACACATGAATAGGCTTCTCCCTCATAGGAAGTTTTGATACTAATTGGCTATAATAAAGGACAAACGTGAATGAACTTCCATTCCTTTCATAACCCCCTTAGCAACAAAATTTTCCCAAAATTAAAAAGTATTGTCTAACCTACTTTTGCAATAACACTTGCTGTTTACGAGAAAAATAAGAAGAACCAATATGTTTGACCTTTGGACCTTGAATAAAAAGAATTTCACAAGTCCAATCGATGAAGATGGGGACCTAAGATATTTCTTTTGATATCTTCAATTTTCAATTTCAATTTTCAGCTCTATGCGAATATATGTAAGCGCATTCTTTATCTTGTCTGGATTATGATGAGATAGCACTCGATCAACCGATGCGCTTAACAAATATTTTTGGCATATCCGAAATACACACTCTTGACAAAATTCTTGTCGAACAGTTTAGCAGTACTGTCTCGTAACTGTAAGAAATTCGATCGAACACAAGTTGTTAGAGCGGACGGTAAACCACGCGCGGCCTTCCTCGATTGTTTCAATTTTCGCACCGCATACTTCACACCAAGTAAGTAAACTTCAGCCAACGTCCCCATGTTCAGGATAACGTAAGTTACCGCAAAATCTATACGTGGATACGACCAATAGGTAGTTACACTTTTTGATAACTTGTGGCAACTTCGAATATTCTCGAATAATGTGTTTGTTGCAGTGAGTAACTGTGATTAGTTCAGTCAGGTTCAGTGTACAGCGGTGAAGGTCATTGCCTTATGTTTTTACGATTTAACAGTAAATTATAATGATAATTGAGAAACGTTACTTTATGTAAGGCTGCTGAACTATTGTAGGAACCCTACAATCGTAAAGTAGAGCCTATTACTATTACATTGAATCAAAGGAAAATTACTTTTACTAGACTAGACAAGCCATCATCGCATCAGTTATGTTGTTGATCTTAAGTAATAGGGGATATTTTTCCCTGATCTGTTTTGACGTCAAAAATCTAAGTTTATTGCTACTTACGTACAATGAAATGTTAAGAATAAGTTGTTAAATATCTCATCTATGTTCAACTTTTCTAATACCATTACAACTCTATTTAGATACAAACTCTGACCTCATAATTAATTTATGTTACAAACATATCTATTAGGAAGTTAGTACCTACGCTAGAAGTCTGGCGAACAGACTATACCGCGGAGACTTTAGTGTTGATATATGTAGGTATATACTGTTACGACACTGCGACGACAAGCCTATCGAGAGTGTATCTCCATTTTGCATTTAATTGGAACTACTGTTACAATTATACAAATTAATTGGAACCGTAATATTTCATCGGACTTAAATTAAGCTCTAAAAATAATTTTTAATTACTGAGTTATTAAAATAAATGGTTTACAATAAAAATCCATGGAAATTCGGATATTTTAAATTGTAGGCTGGTGTCATTTTGTAGGAGACCAACTTATCGGTACACAATCGTACGAATAATAATGATAAAATATATAAAAGCGAAATACCAGTTACTGATTAATCACGAAACTATAACCGCTACAAACTTGAAATTTGGCAGCTAATTTCCTTCTAGGATGTAAAAATCCGCTAAAAATGGATCCTACGAAACTGCACCCCTAAGAGGGTAAACCAAACTCCTTGCGTACGATTTAGTAGACGGCCTCTAGTATCTAATTTGTCCCCGCAAAAGTGACAATGCACGAACGAAGTCAGCTTCTGACCTAATTCCCGTGGGTGTTACATTCCCGTTTTATACGCCACTGTATTGGTGCTATTTTTAATCGTTAAATCGGATCCGCTTCTTGTTTAATAAGTAAGTAGGCATATGATTTTATTGATTCTTTCATGGTGATTTTGTACTTGCACTATTCCCGATGTTGCAGTTACATTTGAACAGTCATTGGTGTGGGGAGACTTAGATAGTTTGTTGCATTTTATTAGAAATCCATACTAATATTACAAATGCAAAAGTAACTTTGTCTGCCTGTCTATCTGTCTGTCTGTCTGTCTATCACGATTTCACGCCTAAACCACTGACCGATCTTGATTAAATTTGGTACAGAGATAGATTAGACTTCTTGAAAGGACAGACGCTATGTTTGGTCGTGATTACCGACATCCACGCGGGCGAAGTCACGGGCAACAGCTAATATGTAATAATATATGTATATCCTAGATACCAACATGGACTGGCTATCGCTTATACTATAGTTTTTTTCTCTGTTCTGTACACTATACTGAAGAACGTCCTATGAACTATGGATAGATCTATGTATATTTGCTTAAAATACTTTTAGCGACAGTAAGTAGGTAGTAAGTATGTATAACTAAGACGTCACCTTTTGGTGCTGAAAGCTGACCTTTAATCAGTCAGCGATTACTCTTTGGGAACCCCAGTTTGAAGAACACAGTAGTTTAAAACTGATAAACACAAACAAAACTGGGATATATATTTCAATTGATGGAAGGTGACAGCTGCATTTTCACTCACGTTCCTCCACCTAGTTTCTAGACAATTACGTAGTTATAGCTGGTCGCTAACCAATACTTTACGTCAATCAGGCATTGAAGGTACTTTGTCACTACCTACTAATGATGTTAGTCTGAATTCAGATTGTTTTTTAACGTCAAATTGATTTCACCTCGCCTGATGGTAAGCTGATGGTAAAGTTTCGGATTGATAGAAGGCTCTAGTTACTAGTGAATTTAGAGTCCTGTCTATTTTTATGGTTATCAACTTTCCTTCTAATTAAAAATTACATTTTTCCCGTAACTGTTTATCATGACTTACATCAAAATAGCAGTATAAGCAAAGCTTTCATAATTTGCACTTTTACCAGTTATATTATTCAAATTGTGTAGCAAATAAAGAAATCTTCTTGGAGTAACGCACATTCTATAAAGACTGAACGGATTATTAGAGATTCTATTTGAGTATGAAACCCAAAAAACGGATCAAGTTACGTAATAAGAACCAAACCTTCCGTTACAATTAAAAACGACTTTAGAAGTGATCAGACCGCAACGCGCTACAAACTATAGTCCGTTTACTTTAAGTTTGGAGCTGGCGTCGATGTAACGTCACTGACGCCAGGTCCTAACTTAAAGTAAACGAGGTTAAAACGCTATTTGCCACAATAATGTTTCGCACATACATAATATGAGATTTTGAGCACACCATACTCAATAAGAACGCAGCACCAATTTGTCCCGGCGAAACACTGCCGTAAAGTTCCCGAACCATGCGTGTGAAAACGAACTTCAACTTACATTTAAAAAAGGGGCTCGACAGTTAGTTCCCGGCCTCCCTTTTACCGCAGCATACCTTTTGCAGTCGTTCATTTACAGAAAGCATAAACTTTTCTATTGAGTCTTTAGACTCTATTAATTACCACTGCCTCTACAAAGGCAGGGAACACTTTTTCACTTGAAATTCATTTGCTTGGGAGTTTATTTTTACGTTAAAAACATAAATCCAATGCCGAATCTCTAAAATATAACACTCGAATCGTGTGTGTAATGCTCAAGTATAAAAGACGATATATTATTTTTACTAATTTTCAATTGGGTTTGTGCATCGTACTGTTAGATTTATCAAATCGACTTGTGTAGCATTTCTTGACTTTCTTGAAATAACAGAAATAAATTGGTATTTTTTTTAAATCTTTATTTATACAAGCTTATATTACCTTTCAATGTTAGTCTATGTCAAACTTGACCAACTTGATATTCTTCGTATTGATTTGAAACTTTGTAAGTACAGGGTGAATGACAATATGTGGGAATGCAAGTAGAACTTCTATGAAACTACCTGCATCGCGCAACTGGAAGTTCTCAACATTTAAATGGACATCATCGACCGTTGTCATCAGTTGGTGAATCTCTTCAACGACTACTCGTCAATTCCTAATTACTATATTGTGTCATATTATATTGTATTTTTATGTTAGTAAATATGGCCATCAAAGTAAGTAATCGCTTGGGACGTTTGCAACTGACGGCGTGCGTTTTAGTCGGTTCGAGTCCGACATAACCTCCCCCTCCGGCTCCAGTGGGGGAGGTATCCATGGGGACTTTTCGCACGATAAAATAAAAGGGTCATTTGCAACTGTCGATTGTAGTTGAACTCATTTCACTTACGGTATTTATAGTTCGGGAAATCCACTTGAATTTGTGCCAGCAGTCACAGTTTAGTTCAAAGTAATTATTCATTTGATGCAACCAAATATTGACTCAATAATAAGTATCAATTCAGAAAACTTGTAACAAATTTTAAGAATAATTATCAATATTCATCTTCTAAGGTAGCTGAACAATGAAAATTAAACGTGATTGACATACCCTCACTTTCAGTACCTAAACGAGATCGAAGTAGTTTGTAGGTATGTCCGTTCGTTAATCAATCATCTACCAACTAATTAGATACATGTAACTTGTATTGGAGCAAAGTAGTTGTCGGTATACATAGGCTTGTGTAACAAGCTTTGATTGAGAGCATCAAACACTCTCGGATAACCTAGACGTAGTTTTACAACTTTAGTTAAAGCTCTCGACTTTGAACACTTAAAAGGGATGCCGTTTATTTCCGTTTGCCGTTTCTGGCTAAAGTAAATTTTGGAAAGTATCGGTAAACGATTGTACACATTATTTTGAGAGTTTGTACATTTGTTTGGTAGGTAAATCCTAAGTGCTGTATTGTTTGTTATAAACCTGCTCAAATTATATTAGTTCTGCAAATATTATAAATTTCAATATTTGCGTGGATGCATGGAAGTTTGTTACTCTGCTACGCTTAAGCGACTGAATTAATCTGGCTGAAATTTGGTATAGCTATAGATTATAGTCTGGAATAACATAACCTATAGGTTCTTCATCCTAGGAAAGAGTCCAATGGCTTGCCAGAATGGGATCAGAGAGAAGCATATACTTAGTATCTCTCAGTTACTTAATAAGATACCTACGAGCACTTGAAATATGTGCTTTTTCATACCTCAAAAGTACAAACAGAATGATATTAAAATGTATTCTGCAAGGAAAGGATTAATAGATTTAGTTTTGAAAATGCAGACTATAAATTTCTACTTTATAGAATTCACTGGAAGATCAAAATCTAAGGAGGTTGTAATACTTTCAAACGAACTACTTAAGTACTTAAGTTTTAAGCGCGTCATAAAGAGAATGTAAAAGCATTGGCGCTCTGCAGTTACATTTTACCTTGGCTCCGATCAATCTTTCGTCTAATAACATTCTTAGGATGAGTACTCGTGGTCAATGAAATAACAAAACGAATGTGGTGGAGTCAAACCGACAGAATCCACACAGTGCCTCCAACACCATGGTTTTCGAGGTGATGCCTTTGGAGTAATATACTTATCAGTACTTACCCGTGCATTTCGTTGCCACTATTTGTGTATGAAGAAAGTACCTCTCAGTACGAACTCTCTAACGCAGGCTCTTGCAAAGAAGCTAAATTATGAAGCAGTAGTACTACGGACTATAGTTTCCAAAGTATAAGCTTTAGATAACTGGAACTGGCGCTCGAATGACGATGAGAATCGATACTGAAAACCGCTCATTCTCCAAAAATATAGGTAGGTAGGTAATTTCAATAATTGAAACATCAGCCGTAATTTACTAAAAAAAGTCCATAATTGGTTACCTATCGTTCACTTGTTGAGTAATTAAAAAAATAAACTGTTCTTGTACAATGAACGGATATTTAAATAACGTATTTTGCACCGTGCTATCCTTAATTTTTGTACTCGACTGGCGAAATTGCATTATAGTGACATACAGAACCCACTAAAATTACCGGGCCCCATACCAACCTCGCCTATAAACCGGTACATCTACTGGTTCATGGTAGAAGTTTTAGCGCAGGCTTTGCTGTTAAGTTAGGAGGAAAGTTGCTACATAATATTTATACTAAATACTACATTCCGTAAAAGCCAAAATAAACTAATAATGAAGGACATGGAGGTTTAGGAGAGCACACCCCGGGTTCCCAAGAAGCAGAATTTTAGCAATTTATTGCGATTTTACTGCAGGCGTGAAAGGCTTGCTATATGGCTGAACTAAGTAAGTGGAATAAATGAACAGAATAGATGAGAGGGAGGTACCTGGTTTATTTTTAAACGATGTCTATTATCTCCGAAATTTACATTCACTTTTAAAAAGGCCTTGTTTAATACTCGCATTCTGCCAATACAAATTCGTCGTAATATTCTCGGGGTAAGTTAATTTAATCAGTTGAGTCATGTCATAACTCATAACTCAAAGTACAAACTTACATACTTTCCTTCACAATAACAGGTTAAGCTTATTTAATTAGTTGTGTTAAGTGAATTGTTCGGGTGTGAGAGTTTCCAATTCCACAGTGAAGCACGTTCTCGTTACCTGGGCACCTAATTGTCGGGCGCGCGTTCGCATTGACACGTCCGCGGAACTAGCTTACCGCCAACGGTAAACATGTTCACATCTTAAACTCTCTTTGCTGCGTAGGGATTTCCAGCTGTCGATATGCTGTCAATATTTATTTTCAACTAATTCTTACCCGGTCTTCTATATTTATTTTTCTGGAGTTTGCAACCAGTCGCAACATTATATTTTCTGACATCTACGCTTTGTTGAATCAAGGTCTTCTTCCTACTTATCAACGTAGCAAAATCGATCGGCTTGACTTGGCCCTAGACATGTTAGAAGACAATCGTTGGCCGGCGTAGGATAGAAAGACGAATGTATGGGATTGATACGTATTTTTACATTTATGACAGTCGTCAAGTCATCGTAGGTATATCAATCCCACATATTGATCAATCTATTCTACCAACGCATTGTCAGTAGTCTAGAGGGGCTGGTTTGTCATAGTCTACTTATAAAGGGCTCTGTCAACATCTTTACGACCGAAGCCAACCTTACCTGACCGCACCCTTAAACAGCGGACGAGACTCTGATAATGTTTTCATCTCGGTGTTGGGAGGTCAGACGGCAGTCGCTCGCATAAAACGATCCGAACGAAATGAAAACGAATAACTAAAAGGAGTACCATAAAAACTGTAAGATGATTATGTAACCGGCCAGAAGGGTCACGCACGTCATTTATCACTACATAGAAATAAATTCGGTCAAGTGCGAGTCGGACTCGCCCATGAAGGGTTCCGTAACAGCAAAGGCGAAAATTGCGATTTATGACGTATTAAAAAAAACTACTTAATGGATCTTGTTCAAACCTATTTTCGTTGGTAGTTTGCATGGCAATGTACATCATATATTTTTTTTAGATTTATCATTCTCTTATTTTAGAAGCTAGACGGGGGGGGGGGGACACACATTTTTCCACTTTGGAAGTGTCTCTCGCGCAAACTATTGAGTTTAGAAAAAAATTATGTTAGAAACCTCAACAGCATTTTAAAAGACCTATCTATAGATATCCCACACGTATGGGTTTGATGAAAAAAATTTTTTTGAGTTTCAGTTCGAAGTATGGGGACCCCTAAAACTTAATACTTTTTTTCTATCTAATATATAAAATTCTCGTGTCACAGTTTTCGTTGCCATACTCCTCCGAAACGGCTTGACCGATTTTGATGAAATTTTTTGTGCTTATCCCTATGAGAATCGGCCAACATCTATTTTTCATCCCCCTAAGTGATAAGGGTGCAGCGGGAACGGGATTTGAATACCACGCGGGCCGAAAATATGGCGGTACGAAGTTCGCCGGGGCAACTAGTTTTTGTATAAAATTCTTAATGCGGTTCACAGAATACATCTACTTACCAAGTTTCAACAGCATAGGCCTTATAGTTTCGGAGAAAAGTGACTGTGACATACGGACGGACAGACAGACAGACAGACGGACGGACAGACATGACGAATCTATAAGGGTTTCGTTTTTTGCCATTTGGCTACGGAACCCTAAAAAGGGCTATCCTTTGAAAGGAAAATGGAGAAAATATAAGTCATTTATAGTGAGAAAAGCTTGGTTCTATTTTGCAAACTACGAGTATACCATTTATAGGTTTCCCTAGTCCTTGATCGTAGTTATTCTATCCAAGTCTGCAATGTTTTGTTCATCATCATCATCATCTGCATATAGACGTATTCTCCTGATTGCATCCGTGGCCAAGATGACCTCGGGGCTCAGGGTCCGCCTTCCGGCCAAGTCCAAGTCTGCAATGTTTTGTTCATTGAATAAATAGTTTTGAAAACCTACTAAGTCCAAAATACTATTTAGACAGAGACGAAGAGAGATATAATCTAATATATAAAATTCTTCTGTCACGGGGTGCGTAATCGAACTCCTCCGTCGTCCCCGTAAAACTATATAAAACTATCTAAAAATCTAAGTTTTCTATACCTATGTAATTAAAATGAAGTTAAATCTTGGCGAACCAGCTTAAAGGAGCTATCGACCAATAGAATTGAGGTCATCTTTAATCGGCGATCGGGCTGCGGAGGCAGAGACCGCTCAATTAGATGTACGAAATAGAATAAGCCTATTAATTCTTTTTAAAACCTACCTTCACCTATAATCTGGTCAGATATTTACTTTTTTTTATACTACTTGGGTGGTCGACAAGCACGCGGCCCACCTGAAGGAAAGTTATTACCGTGGCCTATGGACGTATGCAACACCGGAGGGGTAGACTCGAGCTGCAGAGCCTGAAGAAACTTTCTAATGTCCTTCTTGAAGAATTCAATATTGTAGTCGCTTGGGAAAACTACAGCAGGGAGTTCATTCCACAGCTTAAACGTGCATTCCTGAACAGCTATTATTAGTATTGTTTAGGCACATATCGTTTAATAAGTCTTAAATAAAATAATTCTTTATTGTGACCATATTTAGGCTGACAATAGATCCTAAACATAAAGTTAACATACTTTGTAGTTAGTCAATGTTTTTACAAAATGAATGGTTTCATATTATATAGCAGACTGCCATCAGAAAGTATGTGATTCATTATGTTTTGAGACAACCATTTTCTCTTATAGCTCTCAATTCTTTTCGCAAACTTAGGCAACAAATAAGTACCTGTAGCAAGGCTTCCCTTTACTAACTTTGCTTTCACGAATCTGTAATGCCTACCGTACCTGTCCACGTCCAAACAATTGCCCTTTGCTGCTTTCACTCTGAACCTATAACATGCAACCTTCATGAATGCGTCTCGGGTGCATGTGTAGCGTCATACTCCATACGAGACGCTATTTGGTTATGCAACACGCCCAAACCTAAAAGGGTGTATTGACTGACCTTGCCATTCTCAAGTAAGTGTTACAACTACGGGAAAGAGTTCTCGCTAGTCCGTACACTAGCGAGAACTCTTTCCCGTAGGGACTCTACGAACGTCAATCCATTTTATTAACATAGGTACATATACTCACGCCTATAAATCCCCGAAGGGGTAGGCAGATGCATATTAACACCCACATTTCGCAACCCCACCAGTTATCTAAATTGCTTGTGTTAGGAGTGGGTTCTCGTCGGTAGTATAATAGCAAGAATTCAAACCCAGAACCTCTCGATTGTAAAGCAAATCTGATCCACCACGCATCAGTATTCCGGATAAAAAGCCTATATTGTGTGTATTATATTTATTGTCATTCCAGATTCAGACTTACGTCTTCTTATGTATCAAATTTCATCCCAATTTACACAAATAGTGTGGGCTATACCAACATTTATATATTTTAATGTCCCTTCATCTCACAGAAGCGTAAAAAAGGCAAATAAGGCAATAGCCGGAAGCTAGTATTTCAAAGAAATAGTTGTTTTGAACTATCGTTACAGTTACAACATGGCAATGTAGGGAAGTCCCTGCCAAAATTTAGGCAACGGAATTACATTTACAAGACACAATGCCAAGTCCAAATGGTAGAGATATTTTTAAAACATTGAATTTATGTAGGTAATACATTTTTTTAATAACCGTATAATCGCACAGAGTGGTCATAACAAAAAAAAAGAAAATTTTCAATTCTACATGTTATTGAAAATACACGATAGGTATTCCAAAATACTATTTCTGGGCTTCCATACAAATGTGGGAACATTTTTTGGTCTATGATTGTATGTCTGTATGTATTTTTGTCCATGCATTGTGACTACTCCTTTTTGGCCTACTCCTACTCCTATTATTATCTCTTAATTTTGACTAAGTGATTTGTATTTGAAATCGATTTATTTTTCAAATTACATTTTAATTGTGATTTATGAATACCAAATTCTACACAATGATAGACGTTGCAATGATAGTGTCGTGTCTTAAATTATGGCCATCATAGCATTATCTGAACGATAACGGCAAATCTGCAGGGACGCGTTATCAGTGCACTGAGATTATTTATGAAAACATTACCTCGATAAATATACTGTGGTTTGTTTTACTTCCAGTAATGTCTGATATGGATTTCTGATAAGTTAAAACCGGGTATAAACGATTTTTACGACCGTTTTTTTTTTAAGTTTGAAAGCGGAAATTTAAATTTACTGTATTTCTTGTTTTTCCTCACGCCTGGTTCTTGACCTTGAATATCTCTGCCCATCTTTTACAGTATGGTAGTTATATATTGGAGGATATATTTTAAAAATATAAACAAGAAAATTGTGCCGATTTATTCTTCGTTAAAAACATAAACTACTTCAATGACAAATAGGAAAGCTAAAAATTTCATCAACATGATCTAGTCGTATTGGTTCCCGGTGGAGTAGAATAGGGGCACCCATCTCTTCCTGTAGGTGTCGTAGAAGGGATAGAGCAGTTCTCCATCCGAAAGCAATAGGCTCACCCCTATTAGGTACGTGGGACCGAAAATCATAGCTGGAGAAATATAGGTGATAAGGTGATACACCTCTGACTATTCCTTCGGGGATTTATAGGCGTGAGTATATGTATGTATGCTATGTATGATCTGTTCCTGATTACAAAACTCCAGTTGAAATGTTACATCAATTTTCACACAAGTATGATAAACAACGTAAAAGTGACGTTTGAACTAGATAGACTAAATAATATCGAATGGTTAACCTAACTTTAAACGAGCTCAGTTTCAAATGAACCTGTAAAACAACAGAATAACAGAGTGCCACCGACAAACAGGTTGACTTTTCAGTCAAAAGTTCATTTTCGAAAACGCAAACGAAAAATGGAACAACTTTAGATCGAATTATTGAGTAAAAGTTTATATATGTGGTTCTGTGTAAAAGGCACCGTGTCTACTGAACGTAAAAACTAGCTAGTTAGCGGAGTTTACACAAACAGCGGGGCTTGTTAACTGTAACTTAACTTGTTAATTTTGTTGCGGTGCGTTGTTAACGTTTGTCACAATTGCTACTTCTGTCTACGTGTACAACAAATGGCAAATTCTGTGGCTATCCTCTAACGTAAAGGATAACACAAAAGGAACTAAATTGCCATTGGCAGAACGTACGAATGAGCTTCGTTAGGAAAATTATTCTTACACACAAAATCTAAACAAGCCACTACAAACAATTTCCACTTTAGTTATATCGCTTGCTAGTTATTTTGTAACAGACGTACCTACAAATGAACAACTTTTCAGTTTGAGTTGTATTTCAAGAAATGGATCGCAGTGATTTGAATCGCAAGCTACTTTTAAGGATTAATTTTATTCGTCTGATATAGGTATGCGTCGCTCGGAAACTCAATGAATTTGACGTTTAGACGAATTATGACTGCAGGTATTAGGTTCATACTGTCGCTGAAGTTCACAATAACAAAGTGTCGGCTTAATTGGCGTGCCTAAAATTCTGAGAAGCGTTTCTTCCAATTTTATTTCGATAATTTGATTAAAGATTCGATAATTTCATGAAAAATGTTATGGGAACTAGAAAAAACAAAAGAATATCACCTGCTGCGTGAAACAAATTGATAATGAAACTTAAAACTTATTGCCCTATGGTAAACAATGATTCTAAGATATTTACAGTGCATTAGTAGGCCACTGAAGTTTAACCAAAATCGATTCCATTATTCTCTTTTCTCTCCTAAAACTTACAATCCCGATAGAACTGTAGACTTGGCAAGAGCCCAGTTACAATGATTATTTACACACTGCAGGCCAAGCCTGTAACGTGATTAGATTTCACAGGAGCGTATACGAAACTTTTGAAAAGAGTCACATAACATTATAATTTAGCTGTAAAATTGTTAGGTTAGTGTGAATACTGTACAGTATATAAGGTTACGTTTTTACAGTTAATAAGTGCCCTTCTAAACGGGCCATGTTTTTCTGCAATATGTGGCTGCACTATTGGCAACTGATTGCCCGGCAATCTCAAAAATATTTTATTGCAACTGATGGCCGAACAATCAATGGCTGGGCAATGTGTTGCAAATATGTCTGCAATAGTATGGCTCTTAATGCAGATTCATAAACGGGCTACACAAACCGGCAACAATGGCCGACGAAATCACACTTTTTGCAGCAGCTTACATTGTTTTATTAAAAAATAAACAGAAAAAGAAGAGATTGTGGATTCGACCTTACTTTTAAAGGCGTGAAACTTTAGATAATTTAAGTCTAGAAATAAGCCCTGTGGGGTGAGCACGAACTACTATCGTAATCGTATCGTGAACGTAACGATAGCACAGAGAATTGCGATTGGCAGGCTTCAGGCAGGCGGCCAATCGCAATGCTCCGTGCTCTCGTTGCGTTCACGATACGATTACGGTAGTTGTTCGTGCTCACCCCACTGATAGTAAATTATTTAACAATTCGCGTAGAAAAGGATAGACTGTGCTATAACAAAGAGAGCGACTGAAACAACAATAGAACTGGCCTAGCAATATTGCAGCAAAATCGACCGCCTAGCGATCGTCCGGCAACCCGTTGCGGCAACATCGGCCATATGGCCGATGCCATGATGCCATGTGGCAACACAAAACATGTTTGGCTATATGGTCGGGACATTACTGCAATACTCGTCGGTATTGCTTGCAATAGTTGCAATGTTGCCGGGCCACAGTGTTGCAGCCACTAATTGCAGTAAAACATCGCCCGTTTAGAAGCACCTTAAGAATCCGGAATAATAATACAATCTTGTAATTGGTAGTCGCTGTTGTTCCAACAACACGATGATAACTCCAATCTTCATCCGAGCACTAATCCTAGTCACATCCGAAGCTCGCACATTAAATAACGGGTTTCTCCTGTTCCACCCTTTTTAATAGTTTTGGCTGCTAATTTTTTAGAGCCATTTGACCTCCGTACACCTAGAGAGACAGAGCCTCGGCCGTCAAACTTCAGATGCAAAGGCTTGAAGGTGAGGTCAGCTTCTTCGAACGACTGACCTTCGACCTGAGAGATATTGCTAGAGCTCATATACCCAATTTTATAGGAAATTCATAAGTGAAGACTAGATAATACTGTAAAAAAGATAAGTCTATATTTTCAGGTTTCTTTTTCATTTCACACTTGTCAAAATAAAATATGCAGAGCCGTTTTTGGCTATCTCTGTCAATTCCTTCGTTCCTCTGTATGTCCATAAACGTTACTATGATTTGAAATTATATCGCATGAACTCGTTTATCTGTAATGTTGACGCCATTGAACTTTCACACCCATTATGGTAATAACGTGGTAATCAGACGGAAAATAGATTTTGCCTACGATGAATGCGTCACGGTAGCCTCCACCCGCTAGTGTCCTTGTGACGTCATCGTCTGATTCTTTATCTTGAGAAAATCAAATCACACAGTAATATAATAATATTGTCATTATAAAAAAAAAATTATCTTGGTGCCAATATTTCACCATTCAATATTTTCTCAGCCCTTATCTGCAATGTTATTTTTTCTGTAGTACCTACTTAATAGTTACTTGTTATACTTCTAGTTTCTGTTGTTTAAATAAGTTTAATGTACGGAATACAGATTTACCAGAAAATGACTTCTTTGCTTTGGAATATAAGGTGTCGTCGGTAGCTAAGTGCCTTATGATAGAGGAATCCTATTTATAACACTACCGGTATGTTAATTACGAATAACTATTCCTTACTATTTTCTAAGAAATGTATATCACCTGACGAGACAATAGCTACTATATTTTTCAAAGAACATATTTTGCCTTTTGATCAGTTCAATATAGGTATTCTCGTAAATCCGTACTGCTAAACCGAATGTTTACAAGAAACAAGTTTGCAATGGTGCAAACTGGGGTTTGAATCTGTCCACTTTATAACAAGTTCAATATCCTTACACAAGTAAATTAAACATTAATTGCCTTGTCGTTTAAGATTGCCTTCATTTCCTAGAAATCATATTCTATAAAATAAAATGCTCGTTAAATAGAAAACATAAAGTGGAAATATTTTCAGATAAAAATATGAGTACGGATTGAAAACTGTTACCTATAGGTAATTTCAAATCAAACCCCTAATTATCTGTCATGTTCCGCTCGTTGTGTAAACCATGTTAGTTAATAAATACAGCTACGGTAGCAACTTGTTCACTATGCTTTGGCTCAAAAAGAAGTTCAAGACTTCCACTCAGAGGTTTTCATTTCAGTTGAAGTCTGAAGTTGGCTTTTGTGACCGCATTCACTTTTCTGTGCCTGTAAACGCTGCCTTAAGCAAAGAAAACATTGCTTTATCTCAATAATTAGACTTTTCTTGTTTGACGTACCTAAGCTAGTTTCTAAGTGAGGTCCAAATATTCGAACATAAATAAATATATACTAGAATATATTATTCAACTACACTCAAACTAATCAACCTATTGTCATATGGTTTTGGGATAAACATAATTTGTCTTATAAATGTATGTACAGTACATGTACTCGTACATACAGTACTAAGTATTATCTGCACTGTGCCGATACCCACAAATTTTTGCACTGAGTGGGAATTGAATCGTGTGGCAGTCGAACGTACAACCGTCACACTACAAAAGGTAATTACATTATTTTGAGGATTTCTTGAAATGGGTACGGTATGTACACAATTATTAAAAAGTATATCGATCTGTCCCACATTTCCCAGTACATATGTCTTCCAGTCTACCACGCCGCGTCTGTAAATTGTTCATGTACATTCAATACGGTGATGTAGATGTGTGCGTAAGGAAGCTATAACCGTGTAAAGGTGTACGTGGAGTATTTACGGCTGTGTGAGTGCGCCACGTGTAACGCTGTCTCCTTGAAACGCTACTCCCCTGGTAGCGCGCGCTCTGCGCTGTAAACGATCTAGTTTGCGAGAACTTTCAAGCGGAAAATTTAACTGACAGTTAAGTGAAGTGTATACACAGCACATAAATTTACCTGTCGCTTGAGTTAGGTCCATTCACTCCCTATAACTTGTCACTTAAGCGACCACGGACAGAAGCACGTAGAAAATGTTAAAATGTGTCCCTTTATGAAAGTTAGCACAATTGTTTTCAATCGACTTCCAAAAGGAGGGAGGTTTTTAATTCACCGGAATCTTTTTTATTTATCTTTAATGGCGTTCTACCAAACTGATTATTAATATTCTGGACATTCTACATATCTCTATCAAAAAAGTTAAGCGCAGATTAACTAGCTTGCTATATGGGTGCTAGACTACAGCTGATAAACATACTTAAATACCTTTTTTCATAGATATACACATAGTAAAATGCTCTTATAAACAGGCTACCTATGATAAAATAGTCCTATCTAGATATTTTTTTCGTAACTTTCCACAGAGGTCGATTAAGCAATTAGTATAAACACCTGAGGGATAAAACGTCGTTACACTGAATTAATGTAATTACTTCGTGTAAAAATTTGAAGGCATTGCAATTGCACGCAATTGACTACAACGCCTTACGGCCGAACCTAATATGCAATCTCAATCCGAATATGCCAATCTGAAACCCGAATTTCGATCGATTCGTTGCATAAAGCGTCCATATATTCAATCGATGGATCGCATTGACAATCCTTTTTCACGATCGACCCATGGGAGGGGCAATCCGTGTTTTTGAGATTGAAACTTGTTCGAAAGTGACAGTTGTTCGGTCCACGTATTCGATCTTTTAATTTTGACGTTACAATTTGGATTGTTTGTAATCTTTGTTTACGATCTCCCGAATTCGTTGGATTCTAAAAAAGGATTTGCAGTAAATTTGTTGATGTGTTAGAATTTGGCTGCTAATAATGGCTAATAGGATGGCTAATGGATATGGAAGTATTATTTTTTTTTAAATATTTTACAAAAATATTCTACAACATTCTACACAACGCTATCTAGACCCATGGTAAGCTTAATTAGCTTGTGTTATGGAATCTAGAATGCGAATATACATACATAAATACTTTTTTTTTGTAAATACATACATATTATACATAGAAACACCCAGACCAATGCAAATATTTATATTCATCATACAAATATTGGCATGAGCGGGGATCGAACCCGCGCCATAAAGTATTAATGGAGATATTGATTCTAAAGATGAAGAGCGTTTCTTTAACACACGGTTTCTTAATATAAATCTTGTTAAGCTTCATTCATGCGTCGGTACTGGTTGTTCACTTCACAAGTTCAAACTCAAAAAAAAAACAAAGACAAAGAGAATTTGAAAGTGAACTGTATTCAAATACAAACAAAGACCCAAAACAGATGTGTGGCAGATGTGTTAAACGTTTCGTACTCCGCAGGATTTACAATTCCGACTTTAAAAAAATGTTCTATGATAAAATCAAGTTAAAAAGGAGATTTCATTTACCTCAAAAAATCATAATTTAAGGTTTTTAACCATATTCTAGTTCAGTTATAATTTATATTGCGATATCAATCCCACGTACATTACGTACAATAAGTACGTTGCACAAAATGTATGCCTATAATGCTACGTTTACATACTCGCGGCAGAGCGAGTGAAGTGGCGAGAGAAGTGGGCAGAGACGTGGTGTGAATGGTATATTCGTCATGCCGCGAGTACTGCCGCGTATGTTGCGCAAATACTAGCGCGATGAACTATACGAGACCGCTAGATGGCGCTAAGCTAAATAAAACACGACTTTCGTTATTGCTCCTCGAATATTTACTTTTAAAAATATTTATATCGATCTACGGAAAGTGTATAGTAGTTGAAAGTGATAGTTTTTATTAATAATCTATTTAATTAATTCGCTATGCTGTAAAAGCTTATTGCGTACACTGCTACAGCGTTGTCCTCCATACGTTTACGTCCGTCTCCGTTGCAGGGCGAATACTGTAATGCGGACCAACGCGATGATGGGAGTGTGTGAATGCTAGGGCATTAATCGCACGAATATTTCTAGCAACACGATGAGCAATGCGAGCGGCAGTATGTAAACGCGGGGTAACGGAACGACAGGGAGGGAAAAGATCAACTTCGATCCACCGTGCAATCTGGATTCCGAACGTGGCAACTGCGTATGTGTACGCAGATCGGAGATCGATCTGAGGATCGTGTTCAATCTTGGTTTGACTGCAATCTCAAAACCCGGATCGTATATTTGGTTCGGCCGTTAGTGAATTCGACTAATTATCTCCAGTAAATTATTATGTTTATTGCAAGAAAGGTAAACCTTGTCAAAGATGTAGCCGAGTTGACATCAATTTCTCTAAATTTACGTCATCAAACAGCCTCTACAGATCACATACTTGGTCACAACGTAATTCGAATTTGTGTAAGTTAGCTACGGTTGCAATCAAGCCTCTTCACTGATGACCGTGAACCGTGGTTACACAGAGCTACGTATAGCAAGTCAAACTAGTCTCGCCTCTACGAATCTACGGCTGACGTCCGTAGACACTTCGTAGCGCTTATGTTTATATGGCAAACATGTTGAATGAAGAGAATCAGGATCTTATGTTGTTGTAATAAGATTGTAAATTGAATAAAGCAATATTCTGAACATTGGTTACAAACATCGGTTACTATATACTCGTATTATTTGTTCTATGGTTACAAAGCTTGATTGACATTTCGATGTCGTCGATGTAGGTATATCTATACATATCTTTCAGAGCTGCTAAGTTATGGTAACATAAAAGATAACTATAAAAAACCGGCCAAATGCGAGTCGGACTCGCCCATGAAGGGTTCCGTAGCAGCAAAGGCGAAAATTGCGGTTTATGACGTATTGAAATAAAACTACTTACTGGATCTCGTTCAAACCAATTTTTGGTGGAAGTTTGCATGGCAATGTACATTATATATATTTTTTTAGATTTATCATTCTCTTATTTTAGAATTTTAGAAGTTAGAGGGGAGAGGGGGGGGGACATTTTTCCACTTTGGAAGTGTCTCTCGTGAAAACTATTCAGTTTAGAAAAAAATAATTTTAGAATCCTCAATAGCATTTTTGAATACCTATCTATACTTAGATGATTTTGATGAAAAAATTTTTTATGAGTTTCAGTTCTAAGTATAGGGACCCCCAAAATTTAATGCTTTTTTCTATTTTTGTGTGAAATTCTTAATGCGGTTCACAGGATACATCTACTTGCCAAGTTTCATCAGCATAGCCCTTATAGTTTCGGAGAAAAGTGGCAGTGACATACGGACGGACAGACAGACGGACGGACAGACATGACGAATCTATAAGGGTTCCGTTTTTTGCCATTTGGCTACTGAACCCTAAAAACGTAACGCATAGTGTTGACAATGTTTTCAGAATTCAGCTAATAATATATTTAAAAAAAGATAGCTATTTACTGTACGAGTAAGTAAAACCATTTAAATTAAATTCAATACAATAATAATCGGTTATAGGCAATGATATATTATAAACTATAGATATGTTGTCCGCACTCAAAAATGGCGACAAAAAAATGATGACTTTTGGTCATCATTTTATGCACCAATCAGAATCGCGACCAAAAAAAACAATTATAATAATAACTTCGTAATAATATAATATTATTAATGTAGATACTTATATATAATTCATATAAATTAATAACATTGACATATTTTTAATAAGTAACTAAACTGTTTTTATACTTAGTGTATGCGCCATTTTTGAAAGCCGCCATCTTCTTGTATGACGTATCTATGAATATAATACATCATTGGTTATAGGTATGTTATTATGAATGAGCATAATCCATAATCATTTTATTATTTCGAATTTTGTATTTAGCGTAAATTAGTAGGTACTCAGGTCACACAAATATTTCTAATATCCATTCTATACTTATTAGAGTTAATTTAGACTATAATCTCGTTGCTCGTTAAATATACAACATATTTAAATTCGTTAAAGCAGGTCACTGCTGGCAGTCTAAATTTCGATTTGCGTGGTATTCGGTTCATTGGATTCTTCACCATTTTAAATAAGAATAAGTCATCTATTTTTAATTTTACACTAAAAATGGTAATTTAAAATTTGTTTAGAATTAAATTTCAAAAAGAAAAAAGATGTTTTATCACCATAATTCGTGTAAAACTAAAATTCCACACTTCAATTCAAAATGGTGAAGAATGCAATGAACTGAATACCACGCAAATCGAAATTTAGACTGCCAATGACCTGCTTCAACTAATTTCCAAAGAAAATTACTACTACGAGTTTTTCCTTTGTCAAAAAATCGAATACAATTTCACCACCTTATTGGGGTATACATCGAAAAATATTGATCCTAGCCGAAAATTATGGATACTAAAAAGTAGGAAATTTAATTCTTAACAACTTTGCAGTAACTATTTTTCGTGTAAAAATAAAACTAAACGACTTATTCGGTAAACAAAAATTTACCCTTAAATCGATAATGCAAAAAACCGAAAACAACGCAAAACCAAATGTAGACTGCTAGGGACCTTCCTTAATGATTTCCGAAAGAAAATTGCTACTAGGAATTTTTCATAAGTCAAAAAAGTCAAACAAAGATTTTACCACTTTTTGGGGTATAAATCAAAAAATATCGATCCTAGAAAAAATTAAGAAGAGTTAGACTGTAGAAAATTTAATTCTAAACAACTTTGCAGTAACAACTTTTTGTGTAAAATTAGAACTAAACGATTTATTCAATAAACAAAAATGTATCCTTAAATTCAAGATCACGAAGAACGCAACAAACTGAATACCACGCAAATCGAAACTTAGACTACCAGGGACCTCCCTCAACCAATTCAGAAAGAAAATTGCTACTAGGAATTATTTCTAGGTTTGCCTCTTAATTGAGCTAAATCGGTTGTACTAAAATGTATGTACAGTCAACATCAGATCGATCTTGACAAGCAAAGTACTCAAATTAACCTTAATACCTTGGTTCCCCCCCCCCCCCCCCCCCTTCCTGTTGACTGATTGTTCTGATATTTGCTACACACCGTTAGTTCGGACAATAATACAATTGAAATCAATAAATCAGCTTGATTTATTCTTAATACCTTGATATTACATCATTTTGAGACTTGCAGTCAAGAAAGTTCTGACGTGACTATACAATGGTGCATCGATACGATGAAGTAGTATTACCACTGGGTGATATCATTTATGTGTCCGGCACCTTCCAGCGAAGTCAAACCGACCTACTACGGAACTATCTATCTTGCATCGCACAATATAAGTTCCCACGCTAATCCATACTTCGAGTAATATCTAATATGAATGGGAACCTTTTCAGGCCTACATGGTTTAATCGATTTTACAGAGATCTTGCATAGAGGTAGCTTCTAAGCTGAAGGAAAACAAAGAATACTATTTTGTGGTAACTTAAAATTTACTGCGATAAGAGTTTTCCACGTGAATAGAGCTTTACACAATAGGATCACAGATTTTCTGAGTCATTCACCATCTCGCGAGCGCGCGCGAGTTGGCAATTTTTGATTTCGAATTATTTTTTCGTCGTCATCTCGCGCGCATGCTAAAGTACAGTCAGATAAAAAAGGATCAAAGAAAACATGAAAAAGAAAACCAATGTATACTCGCGTCTTTACCTGCATTGGTTGATGCGCTGCGAATGTTTTTTTTTTTCATATTAGATTTCGGTATAGACTTGCGAAGTGAGACTAGGCCACTAGAGGGACACGGCCGATATTATGATATCTGTTATGAGTAGCTATGTTATCTTAATATGCATCGTATGAAATTAGATTTTTTTTTCGCTTATCTTTTACTTTAGGCTGTATTTAAGATAAATTTCATAATGTTTCACATATTACACTAGTTAAAATATTTACAAGAATAAAAAAAGTATTTATTGTAATTTTTATTTTATTACATATTTTTTTATGATATTTGTAATTCATTTTAAATTAGTGAAGTGTTTTAATGTATATATTTATTGTAAAAATATTAAACAAAGCTATTATTTTTATTGGAATAAAAAATTGATAAATAGTTGGGGTAGGTAATTCGGGTATCGAATAATTACTCCTCATCGATTTTTACTGGTAAAGTGCCCAAAAGACGGGCGGCATTGCGCCGTCGGATGGTAAGGTTTTTTTATGCCAAACTAATTTCGTATCTTTTTCAAGGATCGTATATTTTCCACAACCTTTTTTTATTAGACAGTTATTATTATATAGGTAAGCATCGTGTTGTAAAATATATTTCAAGAATAAAATATACCTAATCGATTACTATAAAAAACGATTATTTATTTTCCACTCTTCCCCAAAAGTGATTTCAGGAGTATTTTTACTGTGCATTCCTTAAAGTAGGTATATATATTATGTTACGGGCAACTTGAGAAATCTGGTCCCTATGACGCAGGTATGTGCGTTTACAGCAAAGGCTCTCCTTTCCTTCTCCTTTTGCTAATTCCCCTTACATTATTGATGACTACGTTGTTGATTTGATTTTTGTTTTATTAACTTAGCTTTCGACAATACACATAATAAGTAACAGACGAAATTCTTGAGTCATTGTAATATTGTTGATTCGCTGAATATTGTTAGTTATTATTAGAAAAATAAGCATTTTGCCGTGTTGTTTTAAATTATATACCTATATCTCTCTCAAAAACTGTGTTTTCTTTTACTTCAAACTCAAGTCGTATAAATCTATATTGAGATGGCCAAATTTTGTTATGCATTTTCAAATAATTAATGTACGTGAACGCATACTTAAGTTTTCTATTTTTCTATACATTTCTCTATAACATATTGACAAAATAATAGCTTCTTCCACGTCCATTTTCTAAGCTCTGCCGAAACAAACTGACAAACTCTCGCAAAACGCGGTAGCGCTTATACCTCGGGATCGGGACCCGTATCTTAGTTCTGAATCACGAGACTAACGAGGTCGTGGCTCCCGCCGTAGCACCCCATGCTATGGTCATAAGACACATTTTAGGTGCAAGATATAATGTCCCGAGTAACCACTGACCTCCGTTAACGCGCGTTACATGTGAAGCTAGCCTAAAATATCTTGTACATTTAAAATAGGAACCTAATTTAATCTATTACAACGTTTTTGTAGCTGACTGTACACAAAAACGTCATATTTTCACAAACGCGCGAGTTGATGACACAAAAATTATTCAAAATCGAAAATTGCCAACTCGCGCGCGCTCTCGAATTTGACGATCGCGAGATGACGAATGACTCGATTTTCTTAACATGAATATTATATACCTACAAATAAACACCAAGGCCAATGAAAACGAAGGGGTGAATAGAATCAGAGTTAATAGAAATACGATGTCAGGGGTGGTGAGACCTCCGATACCTTCATGCTGTAATTTAACATCTAATTTTAGTGAGGGGTCAGGTTATGCTTCCCCATTCAATGGCTCCATAGTCTAGTCTATTTAGCAATTTATTCGCCACATTTTTTACCCCCTCACCTTAGCCTCATTATATCATTATTTTCTGTTATTATTGATTTTCGTCCAGCTGTTTAATGCATCGTCTGTGAAACGAATGCCATGTGTTGTAGGCAAAATGGGAATGTAGTGTATCATATAGCCCGCGCACTACCGAGAATTATCTATGCAAGTATTGTCAAACTCTCATCAGCGCATCGGTGGTGTTACAAATCGATCACTTAATCACATCGTATAAACTAGATATAAGTGTTGAAGACTTTCAAATCGATACGATGACAGTTTGAAGAAAACATGAACCTCCAAGACCTTTATCTACCAATGCAAGTCAAATAAGCTTGTATAAATAAATAATCATATGATGTTAATTCAGGTCTCTTATACCGTTCAGTGACATTTCTAGGACTACCTAATGCATGATTTAATATTGTTTGAAAAGTGGCGTTTAGCCCTAATACTGATTTCTTGAATCGTCGCCAAAGCGGCGAGTTGTGTGACTGCACATTCACGGTATGGGTACTGAATAAAGATTATGTCGTACAGTCAGCAACTAAAATAGAAAAATACTAGACAAAAGTATTTTTATTTATTGCGTTTTAAGTGAATAGAATGTCATTGCTGATTTTATACCGCGTGCCAATCTCGGTTGTATTTCTTGTCTGCATTTCAAAGCCCAGCCCAGACCCGTAGTACCTCTCTTTTTCTTGATTAGCTTAATTTTTCCGGGAGCAACTGTCATCACAGGACCCAGCCCAAAGGGTAAATCCTTCGCAAGAGCCTCCCCTGTAAATCAGCAGATTCACCGCGATTGTACAATATTTTTACAACTTACATTGTTTACTTTTAAAAATATGCAAAATTTACGGAAACTGAAAAACACGCTCATACCACTTTAGCACAATTGTTGTTAGTATTATTTGCCTTAGCTTGAATATTTCCCCCATATTGTCTTTTCACAACCTACGATAATACGGAAAGCTCGTTTGCAGTATGGCTCTTTGTTTTCGACATTACCGATTCGTTTTAGTGATTCCATACTTATTACATATTGTTATTATAATTTTTGTCCCAGACTAGAATAGTAAACCCTAAGTTCTAAACAAATTCATTTTAGTGGTTCCATATTCATTACATATTGTTATTGTAATTTTTGTCTGAGAATAGAACAATAAGACCTAAGTTCTGAACAAGGTGAGGTGGTTTTTACGATACTGATGAAATGAGAAGAAATGAATGAAATGAGAAGAGTATACCACACCTGCATGGTATACTGCTCTCATGTAAGCGATGGATCTGCACAGTAGCTATTTGAAGCCAGTGACAGATTGCAGTGATGTGATTATTTATTGAAAGTCTTAAAGTCACGAGTTCTTTACTCCTCCATTACCCGTGGCACTACTGCTTGCTTGCTTGCTTACATATCATGGCGGGTGTTCGATAAGTTCTTCCAATTAATTCCACACTCTCCTTTCCTATCCGGAAGTTAATTAGTAGGGCTGAAGAGTCATCCCGCTATGGCACAAACAGTTTCAACCAGAACTAAAACGTTTAGTTTTTTTTCTTTGCCTCATCCAGAATAATGTAGGTAAATAGTCAAATAGTCATAGTACACAAAAAAAATGTTTTTAGAATCAAACCTTTTACCCCTGGCCGTTGGTCGTTCGCCTACAATCGAGCTCAACAACTACTATAACTGGTCACATAATCGAATAAAAAATACGTTGATAGGCAGCATTTTGAATCTCAAAAATTTTTTTCGGTTTTGGAACAGGATTGGTATTCTGATACCTCTTATTATTATTTGCATGGTATTCATTTCATGTATACCTACTTACTTACGCAATATCGAAAGAGTAAGAATTTTTATGTAACTAGTAGACAAAGCTTTTCATCGTCGCTGTGACACGAGCAACCTTGACGGAAATAAGTTAGCCGCATCAAGTGACCTGTAATACAAAGCGACAAGAACAAATTATCCTCGTTCGCGAAGTAAATTAAGGTCGTAAACATTTGTTAAATATTTGCAATATATTGCAAAACACTTTACCTTACAATATTATATTATCAAGCTACTATAAAATTGCAGTTGTAATGTAGCGTAGTGAACAGTAGAATGTTGATTTCTGAAAATTGAATTGGTCAACTTACTTATTAATCCAGAACCTAAACCTTTATACGTTCCATATTTTGCCATACGGAGATACTTTATTTGTATGATTAAATCAACACATATCATTTGTGTTGATTTAATCAGCAGTTGAATAGTTTTCTAACCCTTCCTTGCATTTGTAAATATAATTATTTGGACGGTGGTTGTATACTGACAAACTAGATTCATGATTGTGCCCATTGTTTCGTCGTTCGATGCGCCGGTTAATTTGTTCCATTGTTACAAATATACAGATTGTAAAACGACAGTGTCACACTGAAATTTATATCCAGTGATAACCCTACAGGAGTCGCGATATCTTTGTAGTGTTATGTTGTAATGTATAGGTACATTACTGCGAATAGGTCTCATTCCTCTGACGACACACTATAATTCTGTTCTCTATATTTTTAAGGAATTGTTTGGTACGATTAGCTGGACGATATTAAAAAATTTAAATGTACGAAGTGGGAAAGTAGCAATTTATAAAATCGATGTAGAATTTGTACGAAATGTTTTATAATTCACTCCGAAATCCAGCCTAAGACTAGAGAGGCGAAAGAATAGTATCTGGGAGAGAGATCTTATACTCTCCCGTGCTGCAGAAAGTGAATTTGGCAGCGGAGATTATTGTGGCAAAACATCGGTTTTATCCAAAATATGGAGGATATGTATGAAAAATAAATGAAAAAGTGTGTAAAGTGTAATGAATCGTAGCTAGTTATTCGCAGAATGTACACACAGGCTCTATTATTGTCACACGTGATGAAAATAACAATTTTACATTACTGAGTCAGACCGTGGTTTTAATTGACAATATAGCTACATCGGAGGCAGTCATCAACGCAATTGCAAATAAAAGTATTTTATTCAGTATGATTAACTTAGTCCTGTTAGTTTAGTCAGATTTTTGGTCATATACTCACGCCTTTTTCCCTTTAGGGTAGGCAGAAACAACTGCCATGGTCACAGGGCGAGTGCTTGATCACCACCACTTACGCGTGCCTTACATACCTACACCAGGATGGTCAGTTTTGTTAGCCGGACACATAACTCCAGTATACGGATACTGGAGATATTTAAAGCAAAAACTTCAGTTACTACTTTTTGAGCCAACTGATATAGTAAGTTTTTGAACAAAATATTTTGTTTTATGCACATAAATAGTGGGAGTCGGGAGAAGCATTCATTTGAACTAAATTTCACAGACGTTGTAAGTATCAGTTAAAGTTACTGCCAGAAAGTAAAGCCCCTTACTACTGGTTACACAACGACCACTTTCGTATCGCTAGAAATTTATTTGTATTTCTTTCGCTGGAATCACAGAGTGAAGAAATATGAAGTTTAAAAAAATATTTTTTTTGCCCTCATTGGCCGCAAGACCCAGCTTCTCCAAGTCTCAAAGTACAGTACAGTAAAGTAGTTTTTTACATTTACATACAAAATAAGTAAGAAAAAAAGTAACTTTATTTCGAATAGTCCTAAGCCTCGTCCAAAGACTTTAACCCCCCTAATTAATGAAATTTGTAATGGAAAACACGCAAGCGTATAACTTTCATTCTGTTCAGAATCTTGTCAATACGATAACAAAGCCTAGAAATATAAAAATATCCTCATAAAATTAATTGAATAGGTGAATAAATCAAACAATAGATTTGGCTCTGAAGCCGATTTACGTGACTTTGTGTCCGAGTAGCTGTGGCAGGTTCGTCACATAATTGACCATTTAGAGCGGAAACACACGATGCGTTGCGGCGACGCACCGCAGAAATTTCGCCGCAGTAGCGGGCACACGAGCGGTGCGACGCCGCTGCGTTGTTATGACGCAGCGGCGCCGCGTGCGCCCCAGCTGCGTTGTAATGTCTGTTAATAATAGTGCAAGCGCTAGAGGTAGTTGAGTATGCAAAATCCGAGTGACGGCAACTATGACCGGATTCTTATACCTGATCCTCTAAATAATGACAAAGAAATCTTGCCGCCGGGTGTGATGGTCCCTTCCCGCTCCCTTCACATCCCCTCTGCGCCCTTAAAGTAAGCATAGCGCGCGTATGCGTTTAGTGTGTTTCTACATCTATTGACGTAAAGAAGTTGCTTTATTAAGTCGTGTTTTTGTATCTATTTTTATTTTATACTACTTAGGTGGCAAACAAGCACACGGCCCATCTGATGGGAAGTGGTCACCGTGGCCTATGGACGTATGCAACACCAGGGGCATCACACTCGTGCTGCCGACTGCCAACCCTGAATCCATATTTCCATACTAATATTATAAATGCGAAAGTAACTGTCTGTCTGTCAGTCACGCTTTCACGCCTTAACCACTGAACCGATTTTGATGAAATTTAGTATAGGGGTAGATTAGACCTTGAGAAAGGACATAGGCTATGTTTGGTCGCGATAACCGACATCCACGCGGGCGGAGCCGCGGGCAAAAGCTAATATAATATATATCGATGATTCAATATAATAACATTTTGCTGACAACATTAGTATCATTAATGCTACAAAATATAGGTAGGTACCTACCTAGGCATATATAAAAGTACACTTTTACGAAAAGCTCAACAGTGACTTACGTCCACGACAAAATGACTATACAAGCCGTCTTTACCAGAGTTATTAATTCCCCCCATGTAAATGAACTGTAAATTGTCACACAAGGTCTTGTAATTGCAATAAATCTGAATTGGTTTGTATTTCATTATGTAAATGCATCAATAACAAATGTCAAAATTAAAAATAAGTATTTTTTACCTACTTTAAGAAAATTTATGCTTGAATTCGCTGGTTGTTCGAATAGGTAACTTTTTTTTTTTAAATATTACTTTTATTTTCGTTTTTTTTTATTAAGTACCTATTTAAGAATCCATCCTCACTTTTACCATTAGAACAAACTATAAATTATAACGGAAATATTCATTAAAATGATTTTATATCATGTACCTACTCAATACATTTCCTTTACGAATAAGACAAGAGGGGGTAAAAAAAATGGACCAGAAAATAGACCGGCAAGATCCACATTATCATTCTTGGACCTTTTCTTCACTTAAATCCGTTGGCGAAATTCGGTACTCACATTTTGCATACTCATACCTCTAGCGCCCGGTCTATAAATCATAAACAACTACGCGGCGGCGGTGCGGCGCGCGCCGGAGCGGTGCCGCTCCGGCGTCGCAACGCATTCACCCCTCCCCGCCTCGTCTCGGTGGTTGCAAGTCCGGTGCGACGACGCAGCGCATCGTGTGACATGCTACAGATATTTCTATGTAAAACGACGCAGCGACACCGCTCCGGCGTCGCGCCGCCGCCGCAACGCATCGTGTGTTTCCGCTCTTAGTTTGTAGCAGGTTACAGGTAACGGAGCCATAGCCTTCAGCGGTACGACGGACAGAGCTCGGCCATCAGCCGGGGGGACACATACATACATGCATTTGCATAACAAAGAAACATCTGTCTGTAGGATGTGTGTTTGTGTAATATCGGATTTGTTTTCATGGACAATAACTGGAATAGTGGAATACCAAATCCTGAATTAATTCATGGAGAATATGGAGATAGATATATGGGTATAGTGTCGTGTTTTGACTTTTTCGATGTAGTGCACTTTGCCTTTGTAAATCATGCACTCAAACTTATATGAAAATAAATAAATAAATATTGTAGGACATTCTACACAACGAAAATAAAAGTTAATCTCATAAAAGCTTTCCCGTTGTCATGCAATTTGATGTTGCATGTAACTAATCAAATCAAAAGCTATAAGCTGCAAGTTCAATCTAAGAAATTATTAGAACGGAAAACCATTTATCATTTGAACTAATATCTTGGACCTCAAAATTCCTATACCTAGATATTCTGTTGTTATATTTTTTAACGTAATTATTTAAGTTATATGTACTTATGTAGTATGTACGTATTCCATTTAAACAAATATACTAAATTATTGAGAACTTATCCGCAAGCCGCAAGTCGAAAGATTATGGAAAATTTAGAGCGTAGTTTGCAGTGAGCCAAATGAATTTTCACATGCTCCTAGTCCAGAAAGTTATAACTGCTTAGGGATTCGTGTTGTAATATGTGAACGTTATGTAAGAACATTGAAAATAAAGTTGGCACATGGTACGTTGCCAAACTTTACATCACTCTAGTTCAATGTACCTAATGGGCACCGGCTCCAGTAAACTTTTTAAACGACGTACTATAAAGGGAAGAAAGGAGTATGTTAAAAGTATATACTCGATGACTATAGCAAAATGTAGGTAGATACATAGATATTAGAACCACTAAGGCACTAGTGTTATTAAAGAACTAAGATGAAGGTATAGAGTAAGGGAAATCATAATATATCGAATACTAAAGCTGGAAGATGGTGAAGGCATAACTGTACGTAGACTGGTGGCCTCTGTATCCTTGTGATATACGACGTAAATATCAATAAAAGTATAGATTTTTATTCTCAAGAGCGCTCTACCTATCACTTATTTATTTTATTGATCAAAGACGTATTAAAGTGAAATAAAAATAGTATGGAATTCAGAATTTATCATGTAAAGTTACAATATAAAAATACATATATTATGATTAAACTGCCCTATGACTAGTTTAGTGCATTAATTACAACGGACGGCAATTCACACAACAAGATTCTTATATCAACTACTCAGTGTAAATATTCTGTATTCGATACGAAGCATTTCGACCGTATAGCTAACCGGATCCTGTATTGTCTGTGATAGTTCTCTATTCTACAGGATGTTTGCCTTTTGCTGTTTCGTTTCCCGGTTTCTTAAGAAAGATTCTTAGTAGGTACCTATCTATATGTATGGCAAGCACAAAATATTTAAATGTATAATATGTAGAGCTTCAGTAATAAGTATATATTACATGGAACTAGTGCACTTCTTTATCTAGGTACCTAATTAGATATGTAAAAATGTAAAGTTGCTTTGTAAATGTTTCAAAAACTGTAGAAGTTCTGCTTCGATTGAGATTTTTGGACACGGGTTGTACACCCGCTTCAGTGATGTTTCTTATCTGTTTTTTACATGTCGGTAAATGGCGCTGCTATTTGGTTAAAGATTTTTTACTAATGTTATTCCGGGCGAAGCCGGCGTAAGGCCACTAGTACGTTTGTAGACATTTCTAATCTCCATTGCGTCAATACTAATTAGGCAGAATATTGTTCTGATATAATACAGACAATCACAAGAGTATGTTAATGCTTCGAAAATTAATTTACCCAGGTAATATTGGTCCACAATACAATCTGTTACGTAATACAACGGCATTTGCCCCGGGTAGCATGCGTCCTGTGACATGCAAATCTTGATGATAGTATTAAATCGGATAGACGGAAGTGTGAACGACTCGATACTGTTAAATTGATGTAGCTAGCTGGGGTACGTGGGGCGAATGGTGATACCATCCTACATACACGACTGGTCATCACGGCTTTGTTAATTCTATTGAAATCCTTTGTAGGATGCCGCCGCGCCGTTTGTTACTAATGAACTAGGGTTGGCACTTTAGTAATACACTATTTTATTTAACATACATACCTACGAATAACCCATTACAAAATTATGTAAATATCTAAAAAAATATATGCTAATCTTTGTTAATATAAAGTTCGTTGTACTTCATGCTAGGGCTGTATTGTGACGTAGAAAGTCATAATTGCGGTGTTTAGAGACATCCGCAATATAAGTAATTTAATTTCATTCAACTTGAAAATGGTAAAACGATTAACGGGGTAACCACTATGTTAATTTATTGGGTCGTCTTAGGTAATAATCATAATTATAAATTACATGAAGACTGTAACTTCATAAGTTCCAATACAGTTATAAGAATATTCATAATTAACAGAGCATTCAGTATTATGTTATCTGTGTCCGAGCGATCAAAGCGAGCGAGAGTTTCCGTTTCGACAAGGTGATCGATTTTGCTTTTGTCCGTACTTTACTATGTTTGTGGGTAAGTCAGTTCCGGTCTAGAGGGCGCATTTCTTAACCGATTTTCATCAAACTTGCAAGACACGTTCTTTGATTTAAAACACAACTTTTGTCGGGCTTTTTTGATAGGGGGGAAAATGAAGCAGAAAAGGGGGAAAGCTAAAAAAATATTGAACGGATCTCGATTATTTTTGACTATAAGATCAAGAACATGATTCCTCACAGGTTGTTGTGAAAAAAAAATGCCTTGTATAACTTCTTTATTTAAAAAACAGAGGAGAAAAGAGGGGGAACTTTGGTGTAGTTTTTTAAAAGACGATCGTCATTATTTTTTGGTGAAAAACAGGGCTGTTGAATAAGAAGATAGGTAGGTATCGTTTTTCTATTTGTTTTTTAACAATACCAGATTGATTAGGGACCAGAAAATGTGGCAAAGGGTGTTCGGCCGCGATGTCTGCTGTGTACAGAATTCTAGTTATATTATCATCTACTACATAATATACTTAGGTATACCTATTACTACTTGAGTGGGATATACGATTTTTTTTAATATAATTTTATTTCACTTTGTTATCGGTTGCTGCTAAGTTTCTAAATTAGATAAACAAAACACTATTTGGCAAAAAATAGAATCCCTTCTGTGCACTCTTTGTACGCGTGCACGGAATTTGGAAACCAGTGAATAACTTCTATAAAATTCCCTAAGAGGAAAAGCAGGGAATGGAAATTACTCCAGGAATGCCAACAGACGTGAAATCTTGGTCACCTAATGTAGATACAGAGGTGTCAGTCATATATGATGTCAATTAGTCACAAGGGGTGTCGGTAACGGTATCACGAGTTCAATGGTTATTTCCAATTTCAAAAAATGTTCTACGAAAATGTAGGATAAAAAAATAGAGGAATGTGGGGTTAAGTGTATCGAGATAAAAGGAGTTTATATTGAACTTGCCGAAAACTCATTCGCGTACTGACCATACAACCACAGATATAACCCTCGTATAATGAAGCTCCTTACGATATAAACTTTTATTCTTTAGGTACTTCTATTGTTTCTTTTTGGTAAACATATGGCACTAGCATTTTCTAATGGAAGGAGGTTCAGTTAATTATTTCAATAACGATACCAGATAACATTTTATACCTGATGGCAGACAAGCACACGACCTACCTGATGAAAAGTGCTTACCGTGACCTGTGGATGTGTGCAACACCAGGGAGTCATAATCGTGCTGCCAGGCCCGTAAGTGACATTTCAAAGCATTTAGTCAGTTGATGAAATGGAATGAAATTGATTAAGATAGGAAGAAGCGAAAGCACGCATAGCGGGATTCGAACCCGCGATCTTTCCCTTACAGGGGAATGCTCTGACCACTGAGCCACCGAGCTTCACCCGAACCTGATCCAATTTTTTTATACATCCGTTTTGCAATACAACACAAGATTATTTTGACCGCAGTATTCTATAAAGCGGAAGTACTTTCCCAGTCGAATTGGCGTTCGGATTTACACCAGTTAGTGATAATCCGTTTGTTCACAGTGAAATCAGCGAATAACCATTTTATTCTGTGAAATTAAGATAAGTAATATATTTATTTGGGCGACAGCAATTTTATTGTATTAGTTAATAGATATATCTACTTTAAATATTAACTTTATTAAGTTATGGTTACGTACCTTTTTTTAAAACAAAGTTGCTTATGTGCCAGCCAGTGGGGATGGCCGTCTAGGGTCTCAATTATCGAGGTGTGAGGAGACCCAATAATTCGTTCAAACCCCGGCTGAGTCTAGGCCAACTACGACTTTGAGATGGCACCTCCGAGCGTAGGATAGCTCCAGTGTCGTGTCGAAGTCCTTTTCACACTGCTAATTCACACCTTGTAAATAAGTAAATTATAAAATTCGTAATGTTCGGTTTAGGATATAATAATTTATTATTTAAAGAATTCATCTTTGTGCCGTGAAGAATATTCTGGATTTCAAGAACCGATACCACGGTAATTATTCTGTGGTAATACTATCCGATACTGTCATAATTGTAGTTTATTGTATCTACCTACTTATTGAACCTACGTCTTTTATTGAATATCACCCACGCACTACTTAGTACCTTTGTGTAAATATGTCAATCTCTCAACAATGCCACTCACCTACCTGTCTTCAATGTTCTATTATAATATAATTATCTTCATTAGGTATCAGATACAAAAGACCTCTCGTTTCTTTTGTTATTTCGAAATCTATTAGGGTACCCTTTATGTGATTTACCATCATTTTGTTACAGCTATATTTCACATAACTCAGTACCTACATATTCACAACCATTTTCACAAGCTTCCTCTACAGTCATGAACCTTTTCACGAAAATCTCTTGCTTATTTCTTCTAGTTACCTCTAAACTGATCTCAAAATAAGAGGCCCACTATGACATTTGTCTTTTGGGCGTAACTAGTGATGTAACCACACCACTCGGTACACGATACTCAAGATAAATCGATTCAAGTTTGTATGCGTATTTGATCGATTAGAATATGTATTGTATTGTAGTGTAAATTTCATTGGATTAAAGTTCTAATTAGAAAATTTAATCTAAACTTTGATATTGTAGGTATTTTGAAACAATACGATACTGCGAAAAGTCAATTTTCTTTCATTTAACATTTTTATTACAATAATATTCACTCAATCACCAATAAAAATCGCGTGAAATTGAATCTTTAGTAAGGGTGAATTTCAACAGGTCCATTAAAATCTTCATTCCGTGGATTTTTTTTACCTTAAGTTTTGTAGTTAAAACAAATCGCGTTTATTATAGGTTTTGATACTATATGTATTCTTGCTGAATATCTAGCAGATAAATAAAAAAGCTAACGAGATATACAAGATCAAAAATTAGGCGCCACGGCGATGACACATGCGTGCGCGGCAATGAAACAAGCATCCACGGGCATGAAATAAATATACCAAGGGAATGAAAAAATCAACCATGGAAATGAAAATACATAATATAAAACATAATATTTTATGTACCTACTTACATGAGAAATTATACTTACGTACAATAAAAATTCAAAGGGGATTAGGCAATTGTGTATGGACATTGGCGTCATTTATTTTTTCAGTGGCACTGTGTTAAACACGCGTATGAGTGTCGTTATTTTTATTGTAAGTAATATCGGAGCTGCGATATACAGGGTGGAACATTTCGACTTTACCTGGAGGGAAAGTACCCTCATACTAGAGATAGCGAATTTTACTTAAATTAAACTTAACCTTATTTTTAAAGGGAAACAAACCTGCATTCAAAGATTTCTAAAAATAACACACCTGATGATCAAACCGCCTAAAATCTTCCTATACCTTCTCTTTTATGGGTTTCCTTTTACTTATTTTCCCAAGTTTGTTAGAGATATTTGATCCCTAAGATTGACCCTATCGATTGATGCAATTAAAATATAGCTTCATCCGGATTTTATTCGGTTCGATTACCGGGTGTGGCAAGCGATTTTTTTGGAAATCCTTAAACGCAGTGTATTTTTTAAGATTAAGAGAGTGTTTCCTTTGCTGCTGCCCAACCTAGGTGGATCCTGGCTAGTTTTTTCTAGGAGTTGTTTTTACCAAGTTGGATAACTTATCCCAGGCAGATTTTTTCTTGAACAACTTCGAGTGTAACCCCATCGATGGCTGTCTGTCTGTCCCTGTGTATGCTTAAATCTTCAAAATTACGCAACGGATTTAGAATCGGTTTTTTTAATAGATAGAGTAATTCAAGAGGAAGATTTATATGCATAATACATGCATAATATTGTATAGAAATATTGATAAATTTAGAGATATGCAGTGGGAATGGGATCAGAAAATATGGCGGTACGAAGTTCGCTGGGTCAGCTAGTATTAGATAAACGATACCGCGTTTGCATTGGAGATGTGGAGGGAAAGTACTCTAAATACTGGAGATAGCTAATTTCATTCAGAAGAAACATTTCCTCATTTTTAAAAAGAAAAAAAAACTGCGTTTAACGAATGCTGAAAAATGCTTGCCACATCCTGTAAATTGAACCGACTAAAATCGGAAAAAATAACAGCCAGTATTTTTATTGCTTTAATCGATAGGATTAATTATAAGACTCGAATCTCTCTAAGAAACCTGGTAAACTGCAGGTACTTTCATATTATACCATTTTCATTCATGGCTGCTCAATTCCAAAACGACGCCAATTCTTTTACACGAAAAAGAAATGGGAAATTAACAAATTAATATGATATACTTTTGTCAATATGCTATGGCGATGAGAACATAAGTTACGGAAATGAAACATCTGGTCATGGCAATGAGACTAAATTGTTTTACAAGGCATGGCAATGATTTTTTTTTCATTGCCACGTTTTTTTCTTCATTACCATAGCAAATTTTGACCACGGAAACCATGGAAATGAAAGCACGGTGGTGAAAAACCAGCCAAAAATATAATATAAGAAAAAATCTATTGATTATTCGAAGTAATAAACACTTCACTAAAATAAACAAGATAAATTTCGTTCTATTGAATGTATAATCAAGAGGATAAACTTATTGGAATAGATAGTTATACCTATCCACAGTAATGAAAGAAAAAATGTCCAGTAACATAAAAATGATATAATTTTATTTATGGTGCCAAAACGCAGGTACGTGTGTACGTCCTTCCATGTCGAGCACTTAGGCGGCACCAATATGCAACGTTTAGCGGATATGAGGGAGGATACAAGTCGTTAGATAAAACGATATTCTAAAATATGTTTAGAACATGGCGATTAAAGGTAACTCTAGGACAAATGAACTTTTATTAACCATTCGTTGTATTGTCTAAATATTTGAATAAATGTATTTCGTAACCATACTTTAACTATTCACGTATCAAATAAAACTAGGTTTTAATTAAAAAAACCAATAGATTTTTATCAATGAGGTATCACAACACAATAGGTGATATGTGGACAAACACGGCAATGAAAAATTTCGAGGTTTAAATTTTTTTTTTGGCGAATCTATAATCCTATTTAATAAAATATTTAGTGCTCCACATAGATCACTATATCGCTTAACCAGAAAAAAATGTTAGAGTATTGTAAAAATGATTTTTAGTACCGATTTCATCGATGCCACGCAATTTTTGGCCCCGGGAAATTCACCCGTAAATCATTTTCTTGATACCTACTGTCTGAAGTTTACGCATAAATCACTCATTGAAATGAAACCACTATTTAACGGTTTCTATAGCGATTTATCAGTCACTATTTACTTTTAACCATACGTCGGCTACTTTCTAGCAGCCATGGTCCCGGGGTGACTTAAGATGATATTAGAAGCCTAGGAATAAAAAAACCTAGATAACAGCAAACACAACAAGGCACAAATTGGGATAATGTCATATTTGTCGATGAGACTTGGCTGAACTCGAATCATACCGTGCCGCAGTCATGTACAGATTATACCAAGGCCTCTTGCTCAAAAGTGCCAATAGGAAAAGGTGGACACTGAATTATCTGCCACGTCGTCGTCGGGTCAGCTAGTGGTGGTTTTGTGAATGATACCTTGCTCGCATTTGAGTCTAAAAGTACAAAATAATATCACAGAGTGGTTTACTAACCTGTTAGCAAACCTCCCTGAACAGTGCATAGTTATTAGGTACAATGCACCGTACCACTCAGTTCAAATAGATAAAGCACCTACTCAAGCAAACAAAAAGGCCGATTTAGTAGCATGGCTACAAAGACCAGGCGTTGAAGCTGATAAGAAATAGTAATGAGCTGAATTGCTGCAACTGGTAAAAGAAATTAAACTTGCAAAATTAAAATATAAAAAACTAGCTGTCCCGGCGAACTTTTAAACCTTCCCTGGACACCCACGAATATTTCAAGACTAAAATTAGCCAAATCGGTGGCATTGATTTTTATATATTAGAATATAGATATATCTTAATCGATTTATTTTTTCCTTAACCAATTATTCTCTTGTCTATGGACAGTATGAAAAAATCGTTATGGACAGCACTGAGCGGAGTGGGCGGTACCCATCAATGAAAAATGTCATTACGCTTAAAAAAATGTCATTGTTTTACGTTCTCAAAATTGAAAACTTCATGGACTTGAACTGTCCAAGCGGGCTTCTTATTTTGCGATTTTGAGGGTCATATCCCCAGTGACCCCCCCCCCCCCCCCCCCCTCGGACCGTTACAACAGAGTAGGTACCTACTTTTACATAAATGCCCAATACATTAATTATAGGTATTTTAGTCTACTAAGTATAAAGGTATTCTATTATATTCAAAACTCAGTACATACCTTCTGACCATATCTGTAGCTTTAAATTGTATGCTGTTTCATAATACATGGTGTAGCCATGTCTGGCGCCTCTTGTAAAATAAGTAGCAACGGTGCAGTATGTACCTAATATGCAACAAATTTACATGAGATAATACCTTTAATATTGTTGTAACCTGCTATGCTATGTACGCTGCTATATGTGAGCTATTTATTCTGCCTAATCTAGCATGTTCATCTAATGAAACACTTGATGACTTGGTACGGCCAAACAGTTAGCTTGTATTTTGTCTTACCGCCCCGCCCTGCCTGAAATAATTTTCCTTAAAAAATATTACAGCCAGTATCACTCTATATAAAGTGAATCGGTATGATTTAAGTATTTTAACGGTATATTCAAAACTATTTGATTAATAAAAAGTTGGAATAAAGTCATTTACTTACTTACATGCTTACACGAACCCTCAAATCATTACCTACGTTGCACGTTGCTTTTTGGGCAGTAGTGTAAAATCGCGGCAGATGACTGTTCCCAAGAAGGTCAAACTTCAACGTCGAGTTTAATATCAAGACCTCCATCTGTCTGCTCTTAGGAATATATTAGCTACTACCACTGCAGGACAATGGATACACGGTACGGATGTTCACTGCAATCTCAACAATAGAAACTACATCACTATCAAAATAGTTTCAAGTTTTGTAGTCCTGAATATGTTATGACCGTTTTTCATATCAGTGCCCTATTACATAGTTACATTCAGTATATGTACACCTTCGGAATCGCACAACCGTACAATACTGATTTATGTATAGCCAGTAGTGTATGAAGAATTCTGTTGAAGCCTGCTACTTCTTTGAAGAATATATGTAACATATATTACTACTAAGCTAAATTGCTTATGCTAGAACTGGATTCACGACGGTAATGTAGGCAATGGTCAGGATTCGAACCCGGGATATATCAATCGGAAATTCGACTCTTTAACTACTAAGCTGGATGTATGGATTTAGGAATGGATGTTTATTTATTACTCTTTCAAGCAAAATAGTTAAACGGATCCGAAAGAAATTTGATACAGAGATTAATAGATTTGGTTAAGTCTGGATAAGCTCACAGTAGTCTCAAATACGTGGGCAATGGGCAAAGGCAATGGCAATAGATAGTATAGGTATGCATGTAATATAGTGAAAGTGGTCTTGAAAATAAAGAGACACCTGTTGGTACTCGCGATCAAAAGTGTCACTTTAGTAAACAGTTTTAGAGGATAAAACGTGTAATCTCTTAGCTCCGACAGGTTGCAGTAAATGCCTTATGCACTTTACACACACCACATATTTTTCAGGATTCTATTTCGTATACTTAATGCAAAACATAGAACCCTTGTGGCCTTTGAATTTGGAATATGCCTCCTGAGCTTACTAAATTGTTTACTAAGGGGTGTATGAGACCTCACCACCAATACCTGTAAGCTGGTATACTCATTTATGGACGGACTTTTTCCAACTTTCACCCCTATTCGCAGTAGTTCGGTGATTAGTCCGGTATACCGAACTAATGCTACTTTTTAGTCGCAGTAGTCCAGTAAGCACAACGCACAGGAACATAAATATTAAAAACTAGCCTTTCGCCCGCGGCTCCGCCCGCGTGGTTCTCTTATCTTTGGTTCTACTCAACCGATTGCAATCAAACAAACGTAAGATTTTATGTCTGACAAAGACTTTTCTAACAAAAACACTGCATTAAAATCCGTTCAGTAGTTTTTGCGTCAATCGCGAACAAACATTTTCAATTTACAAGTATATATTAGTATAATAGCCTTTCGCCCGCGGCTCCACCCGCCTGGATCTCTTATCATTGGTTCTACTCAACCGATTGCAATAAAACAAGCGTAAGATTTTAAGTCTGAACAAGACCTTACTAACAAAAAAACTGCATTAAAATCCGCTCAGTAGTTTTTGCGTCAATCGCGAACAAACATTTTCAATTTTACAATCCCTACTAATATTATAAATGTGAAAGTAACTGTCTGTCTGTCTGTCTGTCTGTCTGTCTGTCTGTCTGTCTGTCTGTCTGTCTGTCTGTCTGTCTGTCTGTCACGCCCAAACCACTGTACCGATTTTGATGAAATTTGGTATAGGGGTAGATTAGACCTCGAGAAAGGACATAGGCTATGTTTGGTCGCGATAACCGACATCCACGCGGGCGGAGCCGCGGGTAAAAGCTAGTAGTATATATAGATAGAAGATAATAGATAACGGACTAATCAATAAAGTCAAGGCTACGAGTAATGGGCCCCGAAAAAAGACAAACACGAGTTACAGGCAACTTACAGTTAAAGAAAACTAAGTAGGTACTACGTTGTTGAAAAAATAGAATAATGTAGACACTGTGTATACCTCGAGACACGTATTTTGGACCTAAATCGCCAAGATTATAATAGTCTATGCTTCGTCAATTTGTGCTATCCACAAATATCACCCAAAATACGTGTACTGCGCGTATAGAGTACATTTTGAGCACATTTTAGGTGCAAGATATGTTTGTGTTCAGAGCAATAATATGTATAATGATTATCTGAGGATTCATTTGGGTTACCTACGATAAATTGCTTTCTTAATAAGATATTAGTAATAAAGTAAGTTTCTGTTTGTTTCAGATTACCTATCTACCGTACTCGGAAAACTTCAGCTGCTAACGTACGGAACATACGATACTTATCTATCCTACTTACAATTTAAACACAATTCTGAAACACTATCAAACAGAACCTAAAAGCAAACCATACTAAAGCACACAAAACAACTTTTCATTCAAACTATGAGGAAACACAATAAACAATGTCGACTTCAACTTTAAGCGCGAACGTTACGTCACTGAAGGAAAACTCCGACACGTAAGCCTACCTATACAACACCAGCCACACTGTCTTTACAACACACCAAATGTACCGAGACCGTATGAAAACATTCAAACACACTGATATAAATTGTGTACTTGTGTGAGTTAACAATAGCTCTTTAGATACTCTGCTCTCCTAGTACCCGATGTAACGAAGAGGTGGCATAAATGCCCAAAGTGCCTCTCATACCTGTTACGTTGAACACAAACCCGAGCACACTAACACTGCTCCTAATTCATGATACTTGAATATGTACTTCACAAATTCACAGGATAATTATCCGGCATACCAAAATTAATAAGCCCGCAGCTACCGTAAATCGGCGCTGATTGGTTGCGAACTCTGAAGAGGCACGAATGAATTTAACTACAAAGGGTGAGTACTATTATTGAATTCTATAATTTTAAGCTAGTTTGCGATTGTTATGTAACAATAAACTGTAAAACAAATACTAACAAACGTAAATTAGAATAAACAAATTTGAATTTCAAACGTGAAGTAAAGGTACTCGTATTAAAAATATTAAATCAAAATACAATCATTAAAATGTTCAGTATATTCTACAAATTAAAAAATATATGGCTTTAACAATGATATGAATTATACTAAATTAACGCTATAAATACAAGTACCTATTTAACTACGTAAAAAATGACTAGATGTACCTATAATTTTTTTAAGAACAGTCAAAATCGTGATACCAAGTAGTTAATTAAATATTCTAATAAAAATCATGATAACGTAATTTATGTATTAATTTTGATAACTAATGAAATGGTCTGCAAAACAATTCTTAACTTGCATTCATATAAAGATTTATATAACAAAAATGTTAGTTAAAACAGAGGATAAATTATGAAAGTCAAAGTATTTTTACTTTTAGTCTAACTCTTTGAGTATTTAAACTTAATTTCTTAGAATATTGCGAGAATAGCTATTATTATGATATATTATATTATAAAACAGTTTGTAAAATATGATAGCTAAGAAAATATTAGTTATACTAGCTTTTGCCCGCGGCTCCGCCCGCGTGGATGTCGGTTATCGCGACCAAACATAGCCTATGTCCTTTCTCAAGGTCTAATCTACCCCTATACCAAATTTCATCAAAATCGGCCTTTCATGGCATCATGTGCAAGTAGCAAAATGTGCACTAGTACAAGTCGCAAAATGTGCAGGTAGTAAAATGTGCTAATCGTAATACGTACAGGTAGCAAAATGTGCACATTGTAAAATGTACACATAGCAGAATGTGCACATTGTAAAAAGTGTAGGTCGCGGAATGTGCACATCGCAAAAAGTGCAGATGCCGGCGAAATGTTACCCCTAATTTTAACAGGTAGAAAGGCAAACGGGATGTATCCCAAAGCTACTTAACTTAATTAGTATCTCTTTGTCTCAACTTTATTTACAGAAAATACAAACAATAATAAATATTTACACTAACTACAAAGCACCAAAAAAATCCTCCGCATCATCAGCAACCCAGCAACTGGTGATGTACCTAAAATGCTTGCAGCATTACCACGTTGAATGGCAAAACTAAGCCAAATTACAAATAAATACATTTTACAAATAAGATCTTACGAACCTAACCCAGCCTTTGTGCCAAATAAAGACCAGCATGCCGGTCATGAGAAGCGTCAAATAGATGTTTTGAAAGGTCTTTGAAGACAACACAAGCACTTGGACCTAAAGTCTCAACCCCAAACGGCTCAAACAAATAATTTCCCGCTAAATTACTATACTTGCGCCGTTTGAGGCTTTCTGCAGATGCAGCTGCGGCACCGGCACTACAGAAGTACTTGGAAGATGCAAGTTGCGTTCCACACCAAAGGCCTACCCATCTTCCAAGGCAATAACGACATACCATTTGGTCTCTTTCCATCGTCACGTACCAACCCGTGAGGTTCGCGTATAGCTTTAAATAAAGGTCTAAAAATAACAGTCATATTCAGTTTTAGAAATGTATAATTTTAGGCATTACATAAAAAACTACAGACTCAACGGAACTGAACTTAAATGAACCCTAAACTTGTGTTATTACTTAGATCAGAATGTATGGAACAGCTGATTATTTTTGTTGAGTTGCAGAGTTGTCCCCATGGTAAAAGTTGTTCGTATTCAGCACAATCACTACCTAAGATCTTATTTATTAACACGTTGTATACATTATTTATGGAAAACATCTGCACATTTTGAGACCTGCACATTTTGAGATCTGCACATTTTGATATTTGCACATTTTGAGATCTGCATTATTTGAGACCTGCACATTTTGAGACCTGCACATTTTAAGACCTGCACATTTTGCGACCTGGACGTTTTGCGTCATCATCATCATTCATCATTTCAGCCATAGGAAGTCCACTGCTGGACATAGGCCTCCTCTATAGATCTCCAATAGGACCGGTTGGAAGCGTCTCGCATCCAGCGCGTTCCCGCGGCCTTTATGAGGTCGTCTGTCCACCTTGTGGGTGGATGTCCTACGCTGCGCTTGCCGATACGTGGCCTCCACTCGAGGACTTTTCGACCCCATCGGTCATCAGTCCTCCGTGCTATGTGCCCTGCCCACTACCATTTCAACTTGCTAATCCGCTGGGCTATGTCGGTAACCTTGGTTCTTCTACGGATCTCCTCATTTCTGATTCGATCTCGCAGAGAGACTCCGAGCATAGCCCTCTCCATAGCTCGTTGGGCTACTTTGAGCTTACTCATAAGGCCCATAGTGAGGGACCACGTTTCAGTGCCATAAGTCATCACTGGTAACACACACTGGTCGAAAACCTTCGACTTGAGACACTGAGGTATGTCGGACGAGAAGACATTGCGTAATTTTCCGAACGCTGCCCAGCCGAGTTGGATTCGGCGATTGACCTCTTTCTTGAAGTTGGACCTACCTAACTGGACTACTTGTCCTAGGTAGACGTACGAGTCAACAACTTCAAGAACCGAGCTCTCAACAGATATCGGGGTAGGTACAACATGGGCATTGCACATCACCTTTGTCTTGTCCATGTTCACCTTAAGACCCACCTGTTGAGAAACTCGGTTGAGGCCTTCGAGCATCGTGTTGAGATCTTCCATCGATTCTGCCATGACTACAATATCGTCGGCAAACCGGAGGTGAGTGATGTATTCGCCATTAATATTGATGCCGAATCCTTTCCATTCCAGGAGCTCGAAGGCATTCTCCAAAGTGGCCGTAAACAGTTTCGGAGATATCACGTCTCCCTGTCTTACGCCTCTTTTCAAAGGGATCGCCCTCGAATTCTGTTCCTGTACTCGAACCGACATGGTGGCGTTATTATACAAACACTTCAACACTTCGATGTACCGATAGTCAATACGGCACCGCTGGAGAGACTCAAGCACAGCCCATGTCTCGACCGAATCAAAGGCTTTCTCATAGTCCACAAACGCTAAGCAAAGTGGTAAATTATACTCTTCGGTCTTCTGTATAACTTGCCGCAGCGTATGGATGTGGTCTATGGTACTGTAGCCTCTACGGAAACCGGCTTGTTCGGGAGGCTGGAAGTCATCAAGCCTGCGCTCGAGACGGTTCGTAATGACCCTTGAAAACAGCTTGTAAACATGGCTCAGAAGCGAGATAGGTCTGTAATTCTTCAGTAAGGTATTGTCACCTTTCTTAAAGAACAGCACCACCACGCCTCTGTTCCACGCTTCTGGCGTTATGCCCTCGAGGACGACGGTGTTAAAAAGCCTCTGAAGGACTTTAAGTACCGGTGTTCCACCCGCTTTCAGAAGCTCTGAAGTGATTCCGTCGTCACCCGGTGCCTTGTTGTTCTTAAGCTGATTCAGAGCCATTCTAATCTCGTACAGGCTGATGTCCGGGATATCCTCGGTGAAGTGTCGGGTCAACTTGGCTCTTGGGTCGGTCGCCATGTTGCCAGCAGGATTAGCGACCGAAGCGTATAGCTGTCCATAGAACCTTTCGATCTCCTCCAAAACCTCAGCCTTGGTCGACGCTATACTGCCATCTTCTCTCTTCAGCTTAGTCAACTGGCTTTGCCCAACAGACAGATTTCTTGCGAACACTTTGGAGCCTTTGTTCCGCTCGATTGTCTCTTTAATATGTTCAGTATTAAAGAGACGTATGTCGTGTCGCAGAGATTTGGAAATCTGTCTGTTGAGCTGCCTATATGACTCTGCATCATCGGAAGACTGCAGTCGAAGTGAGCGTCGTTTAGCCATGAGTTTTTGGGTGTGATCGGAGAGTTTTTGAGGTCTATTTGAACGGCGGGGTATGAAGTGCTTAGAGCCCACCGTTTGGACAGTTTCTACGAGCCTGTTGTTTATCTCGTCCACCGACGCAAAGTTCTCTAGGCAATCAAAGCGACTTGAAAGCTCAAGCTGAAAGTTCTCGGGGTTTTGGATTTGGACACGAGTAGGTCGGAGTGTAGACTTCATCAGGCGGGACCTTTCGAGTTTAACGTTAATACCCAATGTGCCTCTTACGATTCTGTGATCACTACCGGTTTTCACCCTGTGGATCACGGAGACATCACTGAATATTCGTTTCTCGTTGGTCATGATGAAGTCTATCTCATTCCTCGTGGAATCATCAGGGCTCATCCAGGTCCATTTCCTGTGCGGCGGCTTCTGAAAGAAAGAGTTCATCATGAAGAGTCCCTCTTTCTCCAGAAAGGCAGCCAGCCTCTGTCCCCGCGGGTTCCGTTGTCCATATCCAAATTGCCCTACTCTCAACTCATCATCGCTTTTCTTAGAGCGGAAACACACGATGCGTTGCGGCGACGCACCGCAGAAATTTCGCCGCAGTAGCGGGCACACGAGCGGTGCGACGCCGCTGCGTTGTTATGACGCAGCGGCGCCGCGTGCGCCCCAGCTGCGTTGTAATGTCTGTTAATATAGTGCAAGCGCTAGAGGTAGTTGAGTATGCAAAATCCGAGTGACGGCAACTATGACCGGATTCTTATACCTGATCCTCTAAATAATGACAAAGAAATCTTGCCGCCGGGTGTGATGGTCCCTTCCCGCTCCCTTCACATCCCCTCTGCGCCCTTAAAGTAAGCATAGCGCGCGTATGCGTTTAGTGTGTTTCTACATCTATTGACGTAAAGAAGTTGCTTTATTAAGTCGTGTTTTTGTATCCATTTTTATTTTATACTACTTAGGTGGCAAACAAGCACACGGCCCATCTGATGGGAAGTGGTCACCGTGGCCTATGGACGTATGCAACACCAGGGGCATCACACTCGTGCTGCCGACTGCCAACCCTGAATCCATATTTCCATACTAATATTATAAATGCGAAAGTAACTGTCTGTCTGTCAGTCACGCTTTCACGCCTTAACCACTGAACCGATTTTGATGAAATTTAGTATAGGGGTAGATTAGACCTTTAGAAAGGATATAGGCTATGTTTGGTCGCGATAACCGACATCCACGCGGGCGGAGCCGCGGGCAAAAGCTAATATAATATACTGGGTGGCGCAAAAGTAGTGGCACTAAAGAAAATACCTTTATTTTTTTTATATGAAATTTTCTGTCATTCTGTTGTTGAAAATTGTGTAGTGAACAAATGTAAAATACACTGAAAATAAACATGGACCGTTTTACTCCCCAAGAACGTGGAATAATTGTGTCAAACGCTTTTCCAGGCCGAGTTATCTCTCGTTTTGGCGATTTGCCTTGGCCTGCAAGATCACCCGATCTGACCAGTCCAGACTTCTTTCTTTGGGGTTTTTTGAAATCTCGGGTGTATGTGAACAAGCCACAGACTCTCGCAGCTCTAAAAGAAAACATTCGTCAAGAAATAACGAACATATCGCAGGAAGTGTTACGGCAAGTTATGCAAAATGTCATAAATAGGGCTCAAATGTATCAACTCTGGAGGTCACAATTTAAAAGACATCATCTTTAAATCCTAATGGTACGAAATTTAATGGTACAAATATACATTTAAAAAAACCTAAATCTAGTTTTCTAATTTAGAAAAAATGTTATAGCCGAACCAAATAGGGTCTTTACTTTTGCGCCACCCAGTATATCGATGATTAAATATAATAACATTTTGCTGACAACATTAGTATCATTAATGCTACAAAATATAGATAGGTACCTACCTAGGCATATATAAAAGTACACTTTTACGAAAAGCTCAACAGTGACTTACGTCCACGACAAAATGACTGTAAATTGTAAATTGTCGCACAAGGTCTTGTAATTGCAATAAATCTGAATTGGTTTGTATTTCATTATGTAAATGCATCAATAACAAATGTCAAAATTAAAAATAAGTATTTTTTACCTACTTTAAGAAAATTTATGCTTGAATTCGCTGGTTGTTCGAATAACTTTTTTTTTTTAAATATTACTTTTATTTTCGTTTTTTTTTATTAAGTACCTATTTAAGAATCCATCCTCACTTTTACCATTAGAACAAACTATAAATTATAACGGAAATATTCATTAAAATGATTTTATATCATGTACCTACTCAATACATTTCCTTTACGAATAAGACAAGAGGGGGTAAAAAAAATGGACCAGAAAATAGACCGGCAAGATCCACATTATCATTCTTGGACCTTTTCTTCACTTAAATCCGTTGGCGAAATTCGGTACTCACATTTTGCATACTCATACCTCTAGCGCCCGGTCTATAAATCATAAACAACTAGGTACGCGGTGGCAGTGCGGCGCGCGCCGGAGCGGTGCCGCTCCGGCGTCGCAACGCATTCACCCCTCCCCGCCTCGTCTCGGTGGTTGCAAGTCCGGTGCGGCGACGCAGCGCATCGTGTGACATGCTACAGATATTTCTATGTAAAACGACGCAGCGACACCGCTCCGGCGTCGCGCCGCCGCCGCAACGCATCGTGTGTTTCCGCTCTTACCCAACTTTGCGTTGAAATCTCCCATAACAACAGTGAAGTGGGTCTTAGACGTATGTATGGCCCTACTTACGTCCTCATACATAGTCTCCACTTCATCATCTGGGCGTTTCGAGGTCGGTGCGTACACCTGAATGACCTTCAGCGAATACCTCTTGGATATTCTGAGTATTAGGTATACAACCCTGCTCGACACACTTTCGATGGTAATGATGTTGTTAATGAGGGATCTGTGAACGAGAAAACCGACACCACCTTGCGACTGCTGGTCGCCTTCCCGGTGGTAGAGCAGGTTGCCGCATCCTAGGGTTATCGTGTCCTCGCCCTCTCTACGGACTTCAGACAACCCCACAATATCCCAGCGCAACTTACTCAACTCTTCTTCCAGCTCAGCAAGCCTCTCGTCAGTCCTCATCGTGCGTACGTTGTGCGTTATTAGGGCCAGTCGTCGTTTGGGGTGGTAGCCGGATCTCTGCCGGGGATTCTTAGCACCCCCTGCTCCGCCGTTTCCCTGGCCGCTACCGGAGCCAGGTCTAGCGGAGCTGCCGGGGACTAGGGGCCTGGTCCTATTTGTGCCTGTCATAGGGGGAGTTTGCCCATAATCGCCACGCTGGGCAGGCGTGTTGGCAATCGCAGGACGTAGCTTCGCGGCGAGGATGCTGCTGCCCATCCTCGCCCTGTGCCATTTTTAGCTACGCCGATTTGATATGGTTATACCGCCATTGGTCGGTTCCGCTGTACCTCAGTCAGCTCCTACGACACCTGGTACTAGAGGGGGGTACTATTCTACTCTGCCGGTACCCCACGGCCCTGCCACGGACGTTTTGCGTAGCCTGCACATTTTGCGACTTGCACATGATGCTATTAATCCGTTACTTTCACATTTATAATATTAGTAGGGATTTTCTTAGCTATCATATTTTACAAACTGTTACTAGTTATTATTGACCATTTTATCTTTGATCTCATCATCATCATCTTTGAATTAGTCCCGGTCGCATCCGAGGTCTTTACCTAAGACGCAGGGCCCGGGGTTCGCTTTTTACACATTCTCCTTTCCTATTAAAACAACTCATCCAACATCCAGAGCTAAAGTCACATACGGTGCAAACTACTACATCTATTATATATAGAATTCTTTATTCTACCTATATAGAATTCTTTATCTATCTAATATATAAAAATCAATGCCACTTTTCGTTGTTAGCTTATAACTCAAAAACGGCTGAACCGATTTGGCTAATTTTAGTCTTGAAATATTCGTGAATGTCCAGGGAAGGTTAAAAAGTGCAGCGGGAACGGGAAAAATATGGCGGTACGAAGATCGCCGGGACAGCTAGTCGTGTATAATATACATTTATATGTGTTTCCTCCTTCCTACAATCCCGGATCCTTTGAGCCAGGCGTGAACAAGCGAATTATAAGGACGTCATGCTGAGGAGGACCATTGTTACATATATTATATTTGTCAATACTTAGAAAGAAAATCATACTCCATAAAAAGTCATATTATATCCGGTTCAATTCATCATAGAGGGAGGGACTAGATAATAATTTTTAAGTTTGGTTTGGATACAATTTTTCTTAATATTTGAGTTTTTTACGTGATGTATAAATAAAATTAGCATCATAAGCGGCATTATTCTAATACAAACGGCATCCATCATATTAAGAGAATCATTTTAAGTAGGTAGGTATGTTTTGTATTTTTGTGTGTGCAAGCATTAAATCATTAAAATTAATGAAAAATAAAACTCGTATTAGTGATTCTGAGTTTAATAACCCCTTGAAAACGTAGATAGGGTCTGTTCTGACAGATCACACGGAGTACTTAAGACTCTTTTTATTTTATCCTTTAAAAATAAATTGAAATCATACATTGCATCTTGTATAAACCGCTTGTATCTACTTTTTCACTCTATTTTACTGGTTTTGCCACATGGCATTCTAAAGGCTTTGAATTTGAGAAAGACGTGAGATGAACCCTGTAAAGTCTATAAAATAAAATAAGCATAGCTTAACGTGTACTATGGGTTTTAGAACGTGGTAAACATACTAGGTATATCTTCTGTACCTACCTAGATATATTTTTGTATAATTAAATAAGTATTACAACATATTTACAACCATATCCAGCCCAATGTAAATATACCTACATGTTCTACATATTGATGGATATAAAAATTTGAACTCTACCACTACGCCACAGAGGTCGTCAAAAAGAGCTTTGATAACAGTAGCTAGGTATGGTCTAGACTAGACCCTAACTAGGTAGCTTTGTTTAATATATTTTTAAGTATCTACCTAGGTACAGCTTGTGGGTTTTAAAGGTATAAAAATAAATCACTGTACCCATAGAGTCCTTTGAAATTTGTTCAATATAGGTAAACATTTAGTTTACTTATAGTAAAATATTACAAATATTATAATTTTAGCTGCCGTCCGCACTTCACCGTACTTTACTTTCGTCGGTATAGCTATATCGACAAATTATTGATACCTAGATTTGCCAACGGAACCGAACGAAAGTTTTAGTCGAATGGACATTGTCTAAATATCCTGCGGCATCGGCATTGGCACGATTATTCAAAACAGAGGCAGTTAACGAATTATCGGTGTGTTAGTAATTAATCCGATGTAACTTTTGGCGAAACCGTATTTGCAGTTTTGAGTAGGTTTCGTAAGAAATAAATCGCCTATTGCATTTGTGACACATGTAAGACTTGATTCTTTCATAACTATTATTTCTATGCGAATAAAGAGTAATTTTTTGGCGTGTTTGGGGTCGAGATATGTGGCTGTAACTGTATATCTAATATTATATTATATATCACGTTGACCACAGAAAGGCACTTAGTATGGTGGCAATCCACTATCAGATGTATTTAAACTGTGAAAGCGCCTACATCAGTTATCTTAGCAAACAGTTTACCTTTCTTCATTTATTCACAACGCGAGAGTTATCACAGGTGGTGGTAGCATTAAGTAAGTGTTCAATTACTGTACACTTACTAACAGATGAGTCGTGTATATCTGCTACGTAAACAATAAAACATAAAAAATATCATTTAAGGCGATTTATGTAGGTACCAGTTCCGAGTAGTGTTTATGTTGACCTTACAACACTGAGATAATTCCTGTTTTGTTGAAAAGTACTTACCTAAATAAAATGAGACTACCTATATTTATTATTGTATAACAATTGCATAATATGCCTACTTATATTAGACTAATTATGATCATTTTAAAAGACCTACAGGTCTAAAAAGGCCACCTCTACTTTGTTGGAATCGTATTAGGATAATATTTTAATCATACAGCGTTATTTACACGAAATTAGAATATACTTAGTAAATGAATTATTGTGATTCTGTTCTTGAGTGACCATTTCACGAATTTTATAGGAATCTATGAGATCTACTGGAAATACATAAAGTCACTCGTTAAAACATAGATGAATTATAACATTTATCTATGCGTTAAAACGAGTAAAGTGGAATCGCTCTATGTGGCCATATTAGACCCGCTGGACAAAAGAGAACGGAAACAAAAGTAAAACTGAAAGTATGAATGCAAATATTTGAATATATGAATATATTTTGATTTGGGTGCTATATGTATATAGGTCTAATATGTATATACCTATTTACAAGACAAAAAGGTATCTAAGTTGTATGTAGTTTTATCTGCATTCTAGAACACATATTATGTGTTAAGTAGGTGTAGGTCTGTAGTTTGTCCCCGAATAGGTATTTATTATTATTTCTTGCTTACTTCATCTTAATTTAATACTAAATATGTATTTGTATTCACTTTCTATAATCATGAACAATGTAATTGGCGTACAATAATTTAGTTACATAATAAGTTGGTCAAAGAGATTTTGTTCATGTCCGCCATGCTGAGGCTGCTGTCCTCAGATAAATCGAGATCCAATAGGTACTGCGTCTTATTTTATATAGTTAAGGGACTTCTCATCACCCCGGGCCTTTCTTAGATATCCATATAAGACTGATAATGTTATCGAATACGTGAGACAATAGGAATATCTTACTTTCTGTTATACTTGAAGTTCAAGTACTTAAAAAGTATTTACATTTTTTAACATTATAATTTCAAACTCTCCTCTTGAATATACTGAAGCATACAGATACCTATATTCTCATATCATGTGTATGGCGACGCCAAGAGTACTTACGCAGGCGATTCAGTCCGACGAGTTACGATCAAGAACGCACACAGTGACAATCTCATTGCCCACTTTGTTGCTATGAAAAATTCATGAGAGGAAAAATCTTGTGGTTTTATATTCCAACAGTGAATATAACATATTCTGAACCGTACTATTGTCAGTTTACTAGGATGTTTATCTAGATGTGTTATTGAGTTCCCTATCATGGACTAACTCCTGCCCGCGTGGAATGCTTATCCCTTACCTGCAATCCAAAAAACCTATTCCCAGGACAAAAACTCATATGTTATTCCAGACAATAATGTAGGTATCCCTGTCTTAAATATTAGCTAGATTAAGGGCCGTTTAAGCTTTTAAGCATGATAGAATAACAAAAATCCAAAAATATTTATAAGGTTAAACCGTAATATCCCGTTCTTTACATAAGTATAGGTACTATTATATTACTACCAACCTGTATTGCCTGCCCATGTCCTAAATATTTGACGCAGATGATCCACGAGCAAATTAAATTTTGCCTATTCTTCCTAGATGAAAATTATTCCTTCCCGTTTGCCCGTATTGCACCTAAATGGACGAATCAGGTAAACAATGGGCAATAAAGAGAGAACCCTGTAATCTGTCTTTTCCGCTAGTTAACATATTAATATTAAGATGCCTCTCTAAAATACGATACAATCTAAAAAAATACTCATTATAAATGATTTTACTAACACGTATTTGTTTTACAGGTGATGCTAGCGACCCAACCAACTGCGTCGCGAATGCCCTACTTACATCTTCACATCTCCACCATAAAGTTAACACGACACACACATTACACGATTGAACACTGTACACGACGCAACATTTTAATATACACTGCTAAATAGAACAGCGTCATTTATATCGTCTAAATAACTACCGCCTATTCACAGTATTAGGTAATTATTTTTATAGAACAAAACAAACCATCATAAAGTTTCATTTTTCCTTCAGCTTCCTTTATAGACCACAATCAGAACAAACAGCAATTGATTGTGGGTTACCTACAGCTGAAATTACTACTGAAGTTTATACTGAAAATAACTAACAAACCGAATAGGTAATGTATAAATATTGACAATAATCACAAAATTTTAAAACACTTTAGACCATTGGTATACCTATAGGTATTGTTACTTAGGTCTTTAACAAAAATGCCAAACTATTATTCTCATGTAGTAATCAGTTATTGTCTGTTGACGTTAGGGTTGCCAACTCTTTTTTCGAGAAAAAAAGTATATTTAGGTCTGAGAAGAAAATTGAACAGTATTCTAGAAAATAGAACAGTATTTTACAATTACATAAATTAATTTTAACAAAAAAGTTTAACCGACTTCAAGAAACGAGAAAGAGGCACTAAAAAGCGAAAAATAACTGCGGTGCCTAGCCTAGCCCGAGAGGCTTTTAATTTATTTTTCTTTTTTTAGTGAGTTATAATCGATCCATCGTCCATCCTTTGCTTAGGTTCCTATCATCAGCAGCTTAAAATCACGAGCAGATAATTTTGAAATGCAAATACTGAAATTAAATTATGTTAAAACAGCAGAAACAGTGTTTTGCCATCATTTTGAGGACTTCCCTAGATCCTGTTATCCAATCCTGACTCCCTTGATCCTGTCATCCTATTCTGGCTCCCTGAATCAAAACAAAGATCATAAAAATCCGTTTCACAAAATACGGTTTTACATACAACGGTTCGTCACCTATTTTGCCCCCTTAGGTCTGTCTGTCTTAAAAGAAAGCATGGTTTCGTAAAATCTAAAATGGTAATATGGTTCCCATCAATTTTTTTATGGATAAATTAAACATAACATAACATAAACTCACGCCTATATCCCCGAAGGGGTAGGCAGAGGTGCTAGCACCCACATTTAGCCGTTTATGTTTTGTTCCCAATGTAATAGGTGGCGAGCCTATTGCCATTAACCGGGCACTTATAAACCTGCGATAAATACACACATAACTTCGAAAAGCATCGAAAAGTCATTGGTGTGTGCCACCGGTGGATTAATTAAAAGATTTAATATATGGCTGGCAAATAGAAGATAGCTGTGAACTGTATTATTTTCTATATTATGATTTATCATTAATACATTTTGGATTATCATGGGACAATCAACACCTAAACTTATAATATAATTGCAAATTGGTGCCCAATTAATTAAAATTGTATCAATTGCTGCACATTTTTGTAGTGTTATGCATTTTGATGCTGAAAACAGTATTTTGGATACTGTTTATTTGTTGAACAGTAAACAGTATAATTGGGTGTAAAACAGTATAATACTGTTTTAAACAGTATGGTTGGCAACCCTAGTTGACGTGTAGTCTGTAACAGCAACAGCACTGCATACTGTGATGATTTCTGATAGAACCAAGCACCAAAATATAATAAGGCATTACAGAAAAATGTAGAGTCGTGAGGTTCCATCTTAAATTAGAGGAAAGCCGCAAAAATTCTTACTGACGTACGTATAATACAAATTAGTACAACTACTTTTAGGTCATTAATATATAACAAAAATAAATGGCATTATTAAAATATAATAATAACACAGAAAGTAACAAAAAAGTGTCATAAATTACATATTTAGGTAGGTCAGATTGTAACTTTGACATTTTAGCTAAATTGATCGCTACACATAACATAATTAAGTTGTTACAAATATAGTGACTTACAACATTGCTTTCAATTACTTAAAAATGATATAGGTACTTAATTGACAAAGAATCCCTTAAAAATATTTTATAACTACACATGCACATGCTTCTCACAGTCCATTTGAATTTCAGAATTTTTATGTTTCCCACAACTTAAACAACAGACAACAGACAGAGTTTTAGCCTTTCATGGCCTTAAAAATAGCCTACCTACTTAGGATTGAACGATATAACGGAAGATCGCAACATATCGTTAAAAAAATCACATTTCTCTAAGAGATAGAACATATTGTTAACAAAATCACATTTCTCTAAAATTTACACTCTGTCTGTTGCCTGTCTGTTGTTTAAGTTGTGGGAAACATAACTGCAAGCTCATACAAAGAAAAGTAGGTATATAGTTCCTAAAGTAATAACATAGTACAAAAGATACAAAAACAAAATATACAACTCCATCTATCGACAGTTTTCTGAAGAGTTATACACTAGTGAGAACTGGTTCAACTGTTACCTAGTACTAAAGTAAGTACCATCAATGGATTGTTAGTCCACCTTGATACCTTCACTCTTATTTCACTGTAGGATTGCCAAAAGTCTTAAAGAAGTGTTTCTTTATTTTATTAAAACACCCTAGACTTCATTCGCTATTGCCAACAGAAAAGTACCTAATCGTGTTTCATGACGTGCACCCATTATGTATTAGCTTTACATCAATGGTAGGTTTCTAAATTTCCTAAGAGAAGGTCACATCTGATAAAAAAAAACCGTTATAAGATATAATTTTTAATCCTATCTAGACCTTCGCCTTATTGATAATACAATTTAACCAATAAAGATAATACTCTACATAGGTCCAACGATATCTAAAGTTAGAAGAATATTTTAAAAATATAAATCAAACGACTATGCAATATAATAATAACTCCTGTCAGAATCGTTAATAGACTAGGCGGACAACGTTATCTAGTCCAATTAGCCAAGCCATCGACGATTCGACCAATATACTGGACGACACATTCCTTGATTAAATACATTTCGGTGCGTATATTCGAGACTTTACTCTACCAGTACTATTTAGTAATCTGTGACTCTACTCAGTTTTATAGTGTTAATATTAATTTTATAAATATATCAGCACAGCGCGTGGTTTCCCAAGGGGGACAGTGGGTACCTATGCAGCATAGACCTTCTGGGTAATAAGAGGAATTCCTTTTATTACTAACTCTATAGTACCTACTTATCTATGCACATTAGTTCGTTCACAGAGTTTTTGTTTACTAATGGAATTCAATCTGATTATAAATTTTAGGCAACGGGAAAAGTAATTTCTAATAAATTTATGTGTCTCATCGCCACGGGATAGCGGACGTCTCTACACAACCTCTAATTCCACGCCCTTCGTGTTAGGTTACTTGTGACACCGCACGACTTAGATGCTAGAAAATAGCAACAATGGTTCATGTCCTATTTTATTAGCACCCATTGCCTAATAACGCATTTATTGCTTAAACTTTGTTAGAGGAGAGACACGTCTCTATAAAATATATTCATTTGCAATATACACTCACATTTTTAAACTCCACACACTATAATGTGCAAAGCGAATTTCGTTCTGTTTATGTCCTAGAGATCCTGAAAGAAGACTGAACAAGCGCTGTGCGTTTAGCTTGCGAATTTCACTCGTTTCCCTCAACAATGGACAGGTAAATATTTATATTTATAGTACGCGCCAGTTAGTGTGGCAATACGAGTGGAACAAAGTCTTACGAATACGAAGTAACAAGAAAGGTAAATCAAAAATAATTAAGAATTATTACTTACATTATCTTTTAACATTGAAACTGTCGTTACTCGTTTTTGCAAATTTCGTATACCTACGCCACTGTATGGGGGAATGTAAATGACTCGTATTGCCACACTAACTGGCGCGTACTATAGTAGTTTAAATTGTTACTAGAGCTACCATTTACTAACTATTATGTATACCTAAAGTATTTTAGTTTAAAAAAAAACACGTTTGGTATCAAATAAAATGTATGCTAATCGCTAAAAATGAAAAAGAAAAATCATAAGCCTACTAACTCTACTTCGAGGGGTTTAGATAGGTAAATACTAGTAGCTGTTCAAGAATGTTAGATACTATCTGCATCTTAACCCCATCGTTAGATAAGGCTCGAAAGATCTCAAAATCAAAATCACATAGGTAACATACTGACTAACTTCACAGAGTTGCAAATCCATAATTGCTAAAAAAAATTACATTCGACTTCCAAAATTTCTTTACATGCCTACCTACATTGGTAGATACTCATCACCATTAGTTAGGTAAATCGATATTTTGTTATTTTTGGTTGTGTCAAATTATTATACAATCAATCTTATTAATAACATTAAATAATAATAAATTAGATTAATAATCAAGTTTCTACACTAGGCCCAGAAATAGTTGTAAAATATATCTACTTACGTATGTACGTAAGAAATATCTAAAATACTGAAATTCATTATCACTTTATAATTATACAACGTGTTACAGAAAGGTGTGGTCATATTTAAGGGTCGTTACACATGTCTGATAAGGAACTCCTGTGCACCGACTAAAGTACAAATAGTAATAAAGTGATGGCATCGTTATTCATCGTACAAAATTTTAAAATTCCTTAAATTAATCGATACATTAGTAAACGGGGTAGGTGACATCACTATTGTATTTTGTCCTTTTGCGATAAGTTCACTCAGCTGTTCGCCTGGTAGCCGAACAGTAGTTTGGCTATCAGGCGAACAGCTGCGTAGAGGTGTAGTGTAGGTACCTACAATGGAGCTTACGAATACATCGGAGATATTTTGATTATCACATACCGGGGTCTACTTTCAGCGGAGCGGTGGTATACCTAATCAGGTAAGTGTACATACAACCACAGGAATGCACAAATTTATCACTTCACGAGCACGAATCAAGGAGTTTTAACTATCACTCACAAACACAAGTACTGAAGAGTTCATGACGCCACAGCATGCTTAAAACTCCACGGCATGCGGCATACGTTTTTAAAATGACATACTATGTTTGCTATTTATTCAGATAGAATAGCTATGTTTACCCTTTTTTCGTAATATTTTTATAAACTTTAGATACACTGACTAAACAACGTGGTTGCTAAGAAACCACGTCCAAAAAGGTAAATCTTACCAGGATTGCAGAAAAAGTTTTTATTATCAATTATTTTAGGGTACCGTAGCATTTGTTATTTCAAAAACTTTGACGAAATCGCTCTTACATGTTATGTTATCCTGGTATTTGAATATGCTTTTTGTTCTATTTTTGCGTAACATTTTGCAAAAAAAACGTAAATAATGGATGCAAAAAATTTAAATTGGGTACAGAACCAATTTTAAATAGTATAATATTAATGGGCGTGGCTGGAAATTCGGTGGTCCACGGCTCCTGGTATTGAATGTAGGTTAACCTTAAGTAAAGGCAGCGTTTGAGACAGTCTCACATTCAGCATGAATGATTTCAGACACATAAAAATGTTTTCTTATTAATTAAGTGAATTTTATTATCATTTTGAGACTATTTAATAAGTTAGAAGCTGCTCATCATAAAATTAACTTACCTGGAAATCGAGTAGGACGATATTGAGACTGTCTCACCAATTCAGATCGTTTGGTAAACCTACTCGGGTTCAAAACGTAAACAGCTCTTAACAGCGTGCTGTAGCCCCGGTTATTTTGTAGTGCGGTACGTTTATCGACAATTTTCACCAGTTTACAAATGGTCGATAAAAAAGAAAAGCATTTTTCTACGTCATAGCAAGTAAATCGGATTTGTGCCCCACGACAATATGTTATTTATATGACACTTAATGCGTCCCCCGAATATGACCACACCTTTCTGTAACACGTTGTATAGAGAAACATTAACTAAAAACTTTGGTAGTCTGTCTTAACAACGAATATTTAATTCAACCTACAGGTAAAGCTAATAGATAAAAGAGTGTTAGAAATGGTAGCTCAGTAAAAAAATAATTTAGTTTAAGGTTAAATGTACTTACTCGTAGATATAAGTTTAATTGCTTTGTGACTGTACAGTTGCCCTCAAAAGTTGCTGAACAAGAATTTATAGTAATGATCTTCACATTAAAAATCTTCAGAGAACAAGTTTGTTCACATTTTGTATAAAATTTTATGAAAGATTTTGGAGCTTAGATGATGGGTAACTTGCAATATACTGTTTATACTGGAGATTGATGGCACTTGGTGGAACTTGCTACACATATTGAATAAATCACTTGTACTTTTCCACAATTATTTATTTATTTGAACCTTACCGGGTTCACCTTACGGCGTAAGGTGAAACCGATACTTGAACTATGAAAAAACTTGCAATATGTTAAACTACTTCTGAGAGCGACTGTACCTTAAACTGAATTCAGTTTGAATTACGTTGGACCTAATCAATTTTATAAGTAGGTAAATATCTACACATATACATAAGCTAATCAGTTGTGTAACGGAAATAACACTGTGCCTAATTATTAATATTATCAAGGTTATATTTAGACGACATTGTACCTACTGGATTAACCGCGATTTGCAATACAGTGGGTAATTTATGAGTAGCAATCCTTTAAAATTTCAACCTTTTATATAGGTCGATAGAATCGCTGTGTTGTGATATTAAAAAAAATGAACCACGTCACCGCAAGTCGTCTCGATGCCACGTGCCCGAGCTGATGAACGCAAGTCGTGGTTATTTGCAGCATAATTTACATAGAGATAGATCAGCGTCCCGCGGGCCGTGCACCCGTTGAATTTCTATTGTTTAGATTGGAAAACTAAGTGTGCCAATAGTCGACTTTCCTCTCACTTCATTATTATATCGCGCGTGTTGACGTGACAAACAGAATAAATAATTCTTGCCAGTAACACCATAATATAACTACCTATCTATGGAGCTATGGAGAGTGGAGATTTAAGACTTGAGCAATGTACTCCGTAACGTTGTAGGTTGGTAGGCAGTCGATATATTTACTTACTGATAAGCGTTATTAATGAAATGTTATCCATTAATAACAACAGTTATCAGAAATCACTGATATAATATATTAACATTCAGAAATAGTTTATCGATCGTTTCTTTTTAGTACTTAATCAATGATCGCATAGATATTCAATATCTAGGTACGGCATGGCTACGGCATTAACTAGAAAAATCAAAACTAAAAAATTTAGCGTAAGTAGTTGTTTCGTCCAACAAAACAGTAGTAAAATTTGAATAAATTTAGTGTAATAAAAATATAATCAAGAACACCAATAATCTGAAAACAAATAAATCCTTCAAATATATTATATACCTAATATTTACCTATTAAGTACCACATCCTTCTCAACATTTTACAAAATAGCTTCATCTTTTTTTTAAATATTCAGTCCATCAATTCACTCATACATAATGTAAGCACGTAGGTAGAGGTGTACATTGTACAACTATAGTTACAAGAAAGTAGGTAAAATAAAAAAAAAATGATATAAATTAATTAATTAACCCACTATACGAGTACACTCGTGGATGACTTAATTTCTTGTAGGCGTAGCTGAACAAACGACATAGAGATGGTAGAGTCTAGATGGCGATAGGGTTGAGGACGAATCGATTACCTAATGGCCTTCTGTGCCCACCCGACCCCGTAGAGATTGACTCATTTGCACTGCATTACATTACCGAGTGACACGAACAGCCACTCTCATCATCGCGGTAATGAACAGATTGTTGTTCACAACACTCAATTGCTAAATTCCATTGCAATTGCTAGATACGTTTCCATTAGTTTTTGCAGCTCCTAGCTCAGGCGCTACTAAACAGAATGATTGGTTCTAAACGACTTCTTCATTACTATAATTTCAATAGTTTTAGATACTATTAGATTGTATTACACATTGTTTCTTAAATAATGATCACGCAGGTGTTCAAGAGTGGGTAGGTAGAAGAGACCCTTTGACCTTTTCAATGTCTTCAATCTGATGTTTGAAATATTACCTTCTCCAGACTTTACACAGGGCTAGTCTTCAAACAATCGTAGCAAGAGTGTCCTAGAATAAGTACATCACATTATTCAGCAAAGTACCTATATAAGTAGGCCCTAAATAGTCAATAATGAAAATTACTTTCCTCAAGAACGATATTTTACCCTTAAGTCGTAGTAAGGGCGATCAAAATCCTAATCAATCCTAATATATCAAATTTGTATTATATATATGTTATTAAAATAATTTTAAATTTAATTTTTAAATCTGTACTAACATCATCTACCTAACTACAACTACTTACTTTTGTGAAAAGTAAAGTAGTGTTAGTTAGCTATCTTTAGGGTATTCTACGCATAATAAATTTGTTTCGTAACCTGTGCGATATACCTAGATAAAAATCTTCTTTTCCATAATCCTAATACATATCTATCATCAAATGATATAGGTATCTACTACTAAATTGGCGTTTCTTCAAGATTAGGTACTACATATTAACAGCAGTCGAATTACTTACTGATAGATAGGTACTTAGACACCTTCAATAATGTAGTTTTTTACTAATTATCCGCAATTACTTTAGTTTTTACTTGATAGGCACCTACTAGTAAACGAAATTACTAGTGTTACTACTTTACTAGTATTCCCGTTAACCCCTCTAGTCAAACTGCGACTTACTTACGAAGTAGGTACTTATGTGATCGTTCTGATCAATTCTGACTTTAACTTGCGTACCATTACAGTATAAATAAACAGTAAACTGTTTTATTACTGTACATAAGGAATGATTCTTAAGTATCGTTCAAATGTTACGTAGGTACCAACTTAGGTAGGTAGGTATACACTAAGTATAGATACAGTTCTTTACATTGCGAGTATAGGTCGAGTATCAGTAAATCGTGAAACCGAAGTTCTTGATTATATTGAGGTCGAGGGCATTCACAAGTTCAAGTTCAGCACTAAAATAATAATTATAATATTGTATGTAATTGGTTCCTACGTAGCTATCTATGTACCTACCTTGTACCTAGTATAATATATCTAACCTACATAAAATACTTAAGATGAGTTAGGAAAATAATTACTTAGGTATGTCAGCTAGTGAAAGTCAAAATTTGAACGATATGAACTTTTGGACGTGAGACTCCATTCTGTAATTTTAAAACCAGCCTAGCAAGTCGGAGATACCTACTCAGTATCAGCTATCAGCACAGTGTAAACAACTCTTAGACTGGGTATCTGTAGACAGACTTATATCTATACTGTGCTTATATTTTAGCCAAGAATTAGTGGACAAGGAATTATCCCAGTCAAATAAGCTCAAAAAAGGAGCAAAACCGGATTTTTTTATTTTTTATTTAAATGCAAAAACATGGGCGTACATTTATTTTCATTGTAATAACAATATCGATGGTAGGTAAATAAATAGCTTAGCTAGCTACACCCATAGATTTAAACTGATAAGTCAGTTTAAATCTATGGGTGTAGCTAGAAAGGGGGTGGGAGGAGTTTGTAACTCTGCGAAATTCAAAATAGGCAGGCTCTTATTTTCCAGATTAATTATGTAGCTTCTGCTTACCATTCTCCTATATTATGCATCCTATAATAAGCACTAACGGAAAGCAGATCAACGTGTGTACCTATGTAGTACAATCCCACCACACTTCGAATATTGACCAAGAAACAATCCCTCCCAAGTAAAACCTCGTCAGAAAGCAGGGAATAACTATGAAAATAAATCTAAATAAATAGGACATTAACGTTATCTTCCGCAAAGATAATTTACTAGAGCAGTTTGCCCCCTTTTTATAATGAAACGTAACAATGCTACGCCTAAAACTTTAATCATAACTTATCATTTTTATCTGATCTTGCGAGACGAAAAATGTTATCACAAGGTTTACTAACGTTCATATTTACGAGTAGATAGGTAGGTAAGTTTACCTTGAAGTGAGGCTTAAAACTCATACGTCCCTTTATGATTGAGATGTCTATAAATATGTAAGTAGGTAGGTAAGCAGGTATGTTGTGCCCAGACGCAGGGCAAAAAATTACTGAGATTACCTATGCAGTTTTCTTTTCACCAATGATTTTCACAGTTATTTTATGTATGTAGATACACTACCTAAATAGGTACCTACCTATCTATTCATTGGAAGTTAAAAAGTTGTCATACTCTATCCATATTATATCCTTTTTGAGTTAAGTTCAGTCTGATACTGATGATGCGAAAATCTAAAAAGATTTAAAACGTACAATTGAACGTACCTACCTACCTGCTTTGTACCTACCTACATTAATATAGGTAGATAGGTGCCTAAACCATATTAAGAATATTTTTTGCCCTGCGGTACCATTCGCTACCTACCTACTTCTCCGTTAGAAGGCCAAATTCACTGAGTTATTGTCAAGTTCAATGACCCATAATACACATGAATTTATACACATTCATTCTCTATCTAGACAATTTTATATGAATCTATATTGTAGACTGCTCGTAAACTGAGAAAAAATTGCCTTGTTCCTAATGTCTAATCATGTGTAAAGTAGGTAGGCTACCTAGGTACCTACCTACCTATCTAATTATAATATTAAACCACATTATATTTATTCTGTGCCACAGTCTAACGAAAGATTCGCTGTAGGTACTGCGAATGCGATTAAAAAATGCCAGGCTGCGACCGCACCTGGGTTCTTATTTCCTGGATTTTACCTAGGTGGTTAGGTACCTACTAAATGCCTATACCTCCAAAACAGTGCAATCTAAGAAAATTACCGCTATGGATGTCCTAAACCCACGTAAGGTAGTTGACCTAGACCACTCGTAGGTATGCGTACTCTGGCAATAATGTTTCAAATCTATAATTAATTGATTTAACCACAGTACTAACTTGCAATAATTCCTTCATAATGCGATTCTGTTAAATACGATTTTATTTACGGCGCTGACTGTACATGCACTGTGGGATCATTGAACTATTGATAGGTAGGTAAGTAAACCTATTTCTAATAGTAGACGTAACGCCATCTGCCCAAACTATGAAGCAACACAACATTTCTAATAGTTCCTTTATCTATACAAGAGATTACTGTAGATGGCGCTAGATAGTCGGATATGCATGTGCAAAAATTGTGATAATAATGTCAAGGCCAATGTTAAAATTAATTAATTTGTAAGCTACAACTTGTTATACTCAAAAAATCAGCACGACATTCAATGTTAGTAGTGTAATAAACAAAATCATCCCATGCAATTGAGGTATAATATAGCCTATTTTTTCAAATATCAGTGTTGCTTCCGCGTCATAACCTCTTTGCAAATAATATCTATGGATCTGCCAGTTAAGGTAAATATTGTTTGATTTCAGTATGAAAATGTACTAAATATTTATTTTGCCACCTTCTACATTAAAGTATATATTATATAATAGTACTTGGACCTACAAGATATCTATAAATATTACTTTTATTTGCAAACTCACATTGCAAAATTTAAATTTGGCGCCATAAAGTATGAAACGCATGAAGTTCGCGTTGCGAATCTGGCCGATTGATGTGAAAGATATTCCGAAGGCCGTGAGTGAACACGGAAATCGAGATGTGTGTGTGGTCAAAAAGACAGTGCAAGGTAGGGGTCGGGTGGCGTTTGTGATGGCAAAATTTTTGCAAATGGTGAGTTAGGAATTATTGACTTATCGCGCCCCGATTTCGTTTTGTTTTGTGCTAGTGAATTAATTGTGTGTTTAGAGAAATATTTGGTGTTTATTGATATTAAAATTCTTAGATTCTGTGATACGGGATCGGCAAATGGCGCTACGAATAGCCAAAGTTGACACAACTACGCGTTTAGAAATCCCATACATCTTCGGTTGCCAATTTTTAGGCACGCGGCATGACCTGTGATAAACAACAAATAGTGGTGCATCCTAAAATTCCTCATATCACGCGTATGGACCTAGCAACTGGGACATCCAGCTTGGCGATTATAACGGTGTCAGCATGTTGCGATTTTTTTGGCGAGCGGTACTACTTTTTTAAACTCGTTTATAGAGGCGGCTAGAGGTTTCCGCGTCCCATAGGGTCGGTGGCCCCGCGATCTGGCTTCTGGAGTTAAATTACATAATGTATAGGTGTTGTTTGGAGCATGCAACAAGTAGATATGTGTCGGCGGGCTAACTGTCAATGTGGAGTACAGTAAGCTCGCTGCCCGCGGCCCCCATTAATTCGAGCCGCTGATGTCACTTATCTCTCCGCTCTCCTATCTAGGCCCTATGGCCGCCAATTTTTTTTGCACATAGTATCATAATGTAAATTTGATAACTGGCGCACGACTCTAATTACCACTTGTTTAAATATTAAATGATGCAAATCTAGGTTCGTTTACAGCAACTGTTCGCGAATTTAAATTTTAGTCCTTACATTGATATAACCTTGTAATTTTTATGCTTTTGAAATTATAAGTCTGTTATAATAATATATTAGTAGTGAGGTCCAGGTACCTATAGTATTATGACATAAGTATTATTTGCAGCACGGTCACTGACATTAGCACCAACAATGGACCAGCAATTCTGCTTGCGCTGGAACAACCACCCGAACAACCTGACTGATGTACTTGCGAGCCTGCTACAAAGAGAGGCTCTGTGTGACGTTACACTTGCTTGTGATGGAGAAACAGTCAAGGTATGTAATATTTTGAATATTACTATGGAGTTTCCATGAATATTGCCTTATTTAATAAGTTAGTCTACATTTGGCAGTACTAGTTTTAAAGCAGCATTCTTCATAATTATGTACCTATATACTGTAATACATATGCATTATTCATTTGATAACCATAGTTGTGATATGTAAGCGAAAAAGATTTAGTCACATGAGATATTTCCAGCTTAAGTCATTTTACAATAGCATAACATAATATCAGTAATGTTATGTCACTAGGAAGTGTATGTAAATATTTATAATCTGTTTGTTGCACTTACATGCAACAGTTTATTATTATGCGACAACAAAATGCATTAAATAGTAAACAAACATGAGTAATACACTTAAGTCCTGTTACCTAGTGTTGACAATAGTTCTTAATTATTTTTACGAATTAATCATTATTGAACATTTGATAACTAGAATTTCTAGATATGATTGACATCCAGTACTACGGTTTAAAAACAATAATAGTCACATAATATCAATGAAAATAATATAATACTAGAGACTTGGTCTCTCATGAATTGTACAACCTGTTTGAATTTTATTCTTTTTTAAACCAGTTTGGTACAATAATACCTCTATTAAAAATATTTTATTTTTGGGTACTACAGATTTGTATAGAATGGTCAATTAAACAGAGGCTGGTTGTCTTCAAAATTATAGCAATAAATAATTAATTCCAAGGACTACTAAAATGGCTAATATGTGCGTACATAGCAGCTAGATAGAGGAAGATAAGACACAAAATCTTGATTGTCATTACAGTCAAATTGCTACTTTAGGCCATCAAGTCAAGGCAGTCTTCATTGTAGAAATTTAAATATTTGCTAATTTCACAAGGTTATGCCTACATGGGTTGGGTATTCAAAGTACCTTTATTATAATATATAATATAGGTATATGACAATGTTTTTAATTCAAGTTTAATTTAAAATATTGAATTAACAATGTTCGATGTCATTGTCATTAAGTAGTTTAAATAGTGTAGAATTGATTTTGTAATAATAAGAACATTACAACTTTGAAGAATCTAAAGGTCAATAACACATGTGGACTAGCCACTTCTTTTATATGCCATTTAAATTCAACAATTAACTATGAAAGCTAAAGTTTTATGCTAATAAAATGCAATTTGTTGGGTTGGTTGAAAGGAGTTTTGCAGAAGATCTGCATGTTTTGAACTTTCTAATTTTTATAGCTGTTGTTAAGCAGGTTTTAGGGTCCAGATCTAGACAGAATAAATGTTAATGGTATGTCTAACTGGTTCTAATAGAGCTTTTTACATTTGTTTTACCATTCTCAGCTTTGTGTGACATACATACAGTGTTTGAAACAATAGTTTTAAATATAACCAAAATATCTCCTTTGCATCTATAAATTTTCGTCATTTTTGCATCTACCTATGTACTTATCTATCCAATATTTATGCTGCGTAAGAATGTTAACGTTAATTTAAATATGAGATTGAGTCACACCTCATTTTAATCATGCTTATCATGCATCTTAATCAGGTATATGAAAGCTTTACAGCTAGGTACCAAACCTTCCTAGGAGAGTTTTGGACTGTTTTTAATGATAGATACCTACATATTAGGCGCCCCATGGCTGAAATCGCCGTAATTAATTAATTTTAACTTTCTGCACTTTTTATCAAACGTAATTACGCCATTACTCGTTTCTAAGTGCGCGCAATATACTTAAAAGGGTAACAAAGTTATTTATTACACTAGCCTATGCCCGCGGCTCCGCCCGCGTGAATGTCGGTTATCGTTTAAGTCTGGTCAAGGCCTTTCAAACAACCAAAACACCGCATCCAAATCCGTTCAGTAGTTTTTCTTCCATCCCGGACAACTGATTTAAAATTAGATTTTTTTCAAAAGCAGCAGGTTAAACGTATGATTCTGTAGCCGATCACAGACCGCAGCATAGATAGAGTGATTCAAGACGCATGCAGCAGATACAGCGTACCGTGCTGAGAAGCCGCATTGAATTAAAACCATAAAGTATATTATCATATTCAAGTCTACTTTAGCGTACGCGGTATCTGCCAGCTGCATGCGTCTTCTTGCTGCGGTCTGCGGTCGGCTATTCATAACTTCACGTATGACTTAACGTATTGACTGGAATAGCATTTCCAGTTCTGAAGAAAGTGACGATAATGATTGATTTATTGGTTTAGGTTATTGTTAATTATTAAAAAATCTAATTTGAATTATCTCAAAGTTACTCAATTAACAAAACGCAAATATTTCTTTTAATAAATATGTATCTCCAATGTATGACCACTTTACACCTACCTATATAAAAGAACCATGCAACATTCGCTATTAGCGCATCTTTCTATACTTACTATTATATAATTGTAAAGTGGTCGTATCTGTACATTGGAGATATTTAAAAAAAATTACTTGGGTTATGTTATGTTAACGATACTGAACACGAAAATATTTTTTTTTAAATTTCCTGTCTGTTTGTCTGTTTGTCCGCGATGGACACAAAAACTACTGGACGGATTTCGATGCGCTTTTTTTTTTGTTAGAAAGGGCTTGCTCAGACCTAAAATCTTACGTTTGTTTGATCGGAATCGGTTGAGTAGAACCGAAGATATGAGCAAAGGTTGCGTTAACCGAGATGCACGCGGGCGGAGCCGCGGGCGGAAGGCTAGTAAAAAATAAAAATTAAATTAAATTTTTAACAGATTTTATCGTGACTTATTTGATGTTATTTGATAGATACCACGTAGACCAACGTTTCCACATAAAAATCTTTTTAGAATTCGTTAAAAATATTTTAATTTCAATGTATGATATTCGCGTAATCATTCGATATCATAATACATATATATGGATAACGATTTTGATGAACACAAGTGGTCAAATTAATACCAAAACCGCACGCTGTCGCGTTGTAGCATAGTCTCCTTTTTACTCCACGTAGAGTTTCCTACGTGGAGTAAAAACGAGACTACGCTACTACATAAAATTTTATATCAATGTATCTGCCAAAAACACGTATGGTTATTTGCAAAAATCTAATAGCCATCTTAAAATGTTTACGTATAAATAATAGGTTCTATTGAAATTTCCTAGAAACTTATGGACGCGCGCTCACTTAAAAAAAATATGCATTTCGTGCGAAATAGCGGATAAAAGTTAATTATGTGTAACGCTAAAATCTGTGGGAGACAGGACTAGCAAACCTGCTACCTACTCAGTCTAGATACCGCTATCGCCTTACAACATTCTTAGAGTGAATGTGTTACAGTTTATACGTATGAGTCTAACATTTCTCTTCTAACAATAATTTACTTTTTGCGAAAATTGCATTCGCTAAAAATAGAACCTACGCATCTACCTAGTAAATATTTTAGTGAGATAGCTACTATTATCTAGGGCGATCTTAGTAAGACACAAACATAAATGAAGCTTTGAGTGAAAGTTCGTCTTTTAATATCATTGCTTCTAAGTACTACAAAATGAAAGTTCATCACTAATCGATTCAAAAGCTACAAGAGTAGACCATATTTAATTTTGTATCTGCATAATAATACGTGTAAACGTAATTAAATACAAACCATTAAATATTGTTTCTCATTGCATTATGACCAGTTAGCTTGCCATTTAGAGATCTGAAGATCGATCATTTAGGTATGTGGAGGATTTATATTTACGGTATTTTGTTATGCTGTTAGGTAGCCGTGTTTAGGAATCTGTATAATGTATGTATTGAGATGTATAATATATTATTGTAATATTGAGATGATACATGTTGTGTACGGAATTAAGTCGTTATCACATACAACTGCCGTTACGTCAAGTGGTGTGAGTTCTAGTGATGAAGGGTACAAAATTTTAAAAAGTAAGCCGGTGCAAGAAATTGTGCCTTGATCTAGTTTGTCGTGCATCATGCGAGCCAATAGGAAGCAGGAATCAGGTTATAGGAACCCTTCCCTATTGGTGGGTTCTATATTAATATAGGGTGTTTAGTTTAGTATATGAATAGTTGTGAGACTGGGTGTCAAAAGCGCTAGAGTCATCTTCACAAAAAAATAATAAAAGAAAGTTCTATTCATAGTTGCAAAAGTAGAAACTTACTTTTGAAAAAAAAATTGAATTAAGAAGCAACATTTACATATTTTAGCAATATCAATAAAATGCCTGTCTATCAATTAAGGAGTTTAACTAACAACTATTAAATAAATAATATCAGAAACTTAACAATTTTTAACCAGATGATGCATTTCGTTAGTCATAATCATAAAATGTTAAACTTCTGTTATACGTTAATACTTTTTGAAGGCTATAAGGTCAACTATTTTCAAAATTTCACTTCCAAGAGTTGCATTCTTGCTTTTTAAATAAACAAAGGTACTCGTCGGAAATGATAGAAGTACATATTAGCATAAAGAATTCGTGGGTACTTTATCATTAGATTCATCCATTCACGATTATTCGGAAAATATATCTTGGACTAAAATGTGCTCTATACGCGCAGTACAATACATGTTTCTTGGGTGTCTTTTGAGGATAGGACGGGGTGCTATGGCGGGGGACGAGCTTAATTAAATTCATCAAGCTTAGATTATTACAAAACAATCCGCGCGCGCCAGGGCCTCGTTAGTCTCGCGATTTAGGTCCAAGTTACGTGTCCCGAGGTATACACTTTACAGTTGCAGTATAGCACTGCTTATAATACAAATTGCAACGCATTTACAGTTGTTATTGGTACTCGCATCGTGTATTGCAGGTTTCTGATTTGATAAGTTAGAAAATTACTGCTTATACTTGGGGCAGTAACTAGTCAACAAAATCTTCCAAAACGGCTCTACCTTTATATTTATAGCTGATGAGATTAAATTTTAATATTTTTCAGATTTTTTATACATACTGCGTGTCGTAAAACACTAATTATGTATTTCTTGTTTTTGAAACTGGTATGTAGTAAAATATTACGGGCGAGCTCACACTCAAATAACTTGCCATTTGATGAATTGAACGACCAAAGACAACACGTTGAGCTAGATTCACTGTATGTTAGCCCAGTGCACGAAAAATATTAATTCGTAACGTAAGCGTATCGAGAGAACGGAGCATTGCGATTGGCCGGCTTCACACAGTTTCACAGTGTTCAGGCGGCCAATTGTAATGCTCCGTCTTATATTTTTCGCGCTAGGGCCACAGAACTATGATGGCATGCGAGCTGTATCTTCTAGATGTGCGATGATCAACCACGTACGGTCATCATCCCGTTACGCAAGGCTTCGACGGGTGGAAAGTAAACTCCGTTCTAGCTGCCTGTGCATCTAGTGTCTAATCGGGGCGGGCTCGGTCCGTTATCGCTTGTAATCGCAATCTGTCGGATAGGCCATCCTTTCCATCTGCTCTGTAGGCCTACCATGAAACATACATTCAAAGTTGCAGATTGATATTTCGGGCAATTCATCCCACAAATGGGCCTGAAGACGGGAACGTGACATGTAGTTTTGTTTGATCTATGGTCTGATGTCTCGGTTGTGAGGGTGTCTGTCAATATACGAGCTCTCAAACTGGTTATATAGTTTATTCTATCCTTCCTCTCATCAGCAGAAATAACTGTTGGCGACGATTCGGCCTAAACTTAACATAAAGAAATTTGAAGTAACTTCTTGTTATATCTTTCTTTCGTGATTCACCACGCCCGAAGTTTTGGATGTACATTTCATGACAGCCTCCCTGCTCCGTAGACGATGTCTCACAGACAGCGCCGTATAATCACTGTCTTTATCAGCCGTGTGGCTTAAGATGGCTCTCGCTAGCAGCGAGGAATTTGTCCCTATTTATTTAAGTAGTATAACAAACCTTGAATAAATAGTTCGTAAAAGAAATATCTCATGATTAGCTAAATACAAATAGAGTTTTAGGCATAAGTTAGAATTCACCAAGGCGCACCACGGACAAAACACGAATAATACATACATTTTTTATATGCATAACGATACTAGAACTTCTAATGACAATGGCCCCGTGTAGTATAAGTAATAACTAAGTCTGAAACTCTAGTCCATGAAAAAAACATTCACTACCTAATTGTAATAACAATAAGTCTGCCAAAATGGTAGTTATGAACTGTTTCTATATAATACTAACAGATTTGTGAAGACCTTCACATAGCTCTGCATCATTTCTTTTGTTTAAATTACACATGCGATATTTTAAGCAACTTTTATGAAAATGTTTTCAATTTGTTACAGGCACATCAGACGATACTCTCAGCGTGTTCGCCCTATTTTGAAACTATATTCCTGCAAAACTCGCACCCACACCCGATAATATTCCTCAAAGATGTTCGATTCTCAGAAATGAAATCTCTTTTGGATTTCATGTACAAGGTATGTATTCAAGTAATTATGTCATTATCAAGGTATATAATAAAACTAAATGTGACTGAACAACATTATTTGTTTCAGGGTGAGGTCAATGTTGGCCAAAATATGCTACCAATGTTCCTAAAAACTGCTGAAAGTTTACAAGTTAGGGGTTTAACAGAAAATAACACATTAAATCCAAAGGTAAGTTGTTTTTGCTGCTAATTTAGCATTTGTTAATTGACACACTGCGCTAAAAATGCTTTGGAGAACGTTTAATACCAAGTAACCAAAACTTATTTAGGTATAAATCGAAAATTTAAGCAAATTTTGGAACCAGTTCATCGAAAGGTGTTCGCAAATTACCTGCCTAGGTTCGAGGCATCATTATTTTTGTCAGTTTGCGTAGGTACAGATACTTACGAATTAATTCTGTGCACGTGTCTCTGTCTATGTAGTACCTATATAAGAAAATGGTCGTACTAATAATTTGAATGTCGTACTAGTCCGTCACTAAAATTCCAAAATTTAAGAATGTCGTGGGTGCGGGCGGGCCGCTATTATCAGACGTTTTAAATTAAACTCCAAACGTAATTAGGAAATTAATTCGTACTCTACGCGTTTCGTGGTGTTTATACCAGACTTGTACTAATTGAACGGTCGTACCAGCTCCGTTTTTTTTTTTTTTAATTTTGAGAATCGGTTTTGTATCTTTCAAATAGGTACTTATAGTTTTTTTTATTTATATATTTTGTTATATGTACTCCGGCGTAGCATATCCAGGAAACGATTTGTATCGTGCGCGTATCGCGATATATAATTGTACGAACTTCAGAAATCGGTTAACTATAACAAATCCTTCGATAAAGTTTTTATCTATTACATCATGTCTTAAGGAATTGTGTGCACAAGTGTTGGACTTTTTTTTATCTGGTAGACTAGTCTGATCATGTACCTAAATTCTAGCAACATACGAACAAACCGTATCGTAGTAATATAATGGTATCGAGCAATCAGTATTGGGGTCATAAATGTCATAATACCCTTTAATTAGTTGTGCTGTGTGCATTTATTTACAAGATCATTTACACGGAGAAGTACAGTCGTGCTCATAGGCAACTGGACTAGCACGACGTTTTTCATTAAATTTATTATTCACTATGCCCGCGGCTTCGCCCGTGTGTAGATGATCCATTCCCATTTCCACATTCATTTTTATTTATTTATGGGTTTTTGCAGTTTTTATTTTCAAGCTTAGTTCGATTTTTTGACTGTATTGTTTAAAATTATGCTGTGTGTTACCAGTTATAGGATGGCCCTTCGACAGTCACTTGATAATTCAGACTTTCATAACAATATTGAATTGTACGATCATAGACGATAGCTAATAAAGCACACTGGCCTCAATAACTGGCCAGCGTTCGAGGACCTCACACGGCATTAATAATTGGCGCCTTTTTTACGCATTCTGGTGACTATTTTTTTTTGGATATTTTCGTAAAATAAGAATTTTTCGAAAAAAATATTAATGCATGTATTTATCAATAACTTTATCATATTCCTGGCCATTACACTACTGACGTGAACCCACTCCTAACACAAGCAATTTAGCTTAGCTGGAGGGGTTAGAGGGAATATAAATACTATAGAATACTAGCTGCCCCGGCGAACTTCGTACCGCCATATTTTCGGCCCGCGTGGTATTCAAATCCCGTTCCCGCTGCACCCTTATCACTTAGGGGGATGAAAAATAGATGTTTTGTGACACGAGAATTTTATATATTAGATAATATTCATTTAAATTGTGAATTCAAAAAAAAATTAATATGTTTTAAATTTTTTATAGTCTATTTTATTCTAGAACTAGCTGACCCCGCGAACTTCGTACCGCCTTTTTTTAAATTTTTCTCGCCGTATTAACCATCCTCGTACTTTAAGGAATATTCTAAAAAAAAGAATTAGCGAAATCGGTTCAGCCGTTCTCGAGATTTGCGCTTAGCAACACATTTAGGGATTCATTTTTATATTATAGATTATAGATATCTTAAATATTTGTCATTCATCTTCTGATTGGATATACGCAGATTATAGTGTTATGTGGCCTTTTATTTTTAGAAACGAACCATGTCTTTAGACATACTTAGACCTTCGCGACATTTTAAATTTTATACTTTATTTAATCAGCATAGAGATAAAAGTTGAATTAATTTTAGATATAGAGCCGAAACTTGTGTATAATACGTTGTTTATGTCTACGCTTAGGATACCTATAGAACTGATCCACCTATTTAATATTAAGGCAATGACGTCATGAAACCGTTATAGTATACTGAGATAAAGATATGCATTCATAAACGCATCAACTGAATAAAAACAGTTGAAATATATTTTTTCTGAAAGTTTTGACTAGAGACATGGACATGATATAACCCAGAATTCTACTAGTGTCTGAAAAAATAACAATTAATTTTTAATATAATAAAATTATTTAAAATAATAATATTAATTATAAAGCCTTTTGCATGTAGGTACTGTTGTAGTATAAAACTTGAACTGTTTAGAAAATCACCAAACGTTAGTGGAATACCTAGTGTACAAAAAATTATTATTTTCATAAACCTAGTTTAAACGCATTTGAAGTGTTTAGAACACGAAAGAAACTGAGTCAGAATTTTTTTATCTTGTCTCTAAGTCAGATTTATTCTAAAGTAGAGTCATATTAATACCTTGAAAATAGTAGATCTACAAGGGCACAATCATGGTAACAATGCGTGATATCAACATAAATGCTCACTTATCTCTCAAAATGTAACCCGGCAATCAAGACTATCTAAATATGAATATTCCTCGATCTTATTTCTAAATAGCTGTTGCCCGCGGCTCCGCCCGCGTGGATGTCGCGACAAAACATAGCCTATGTCCGTTCTCAAGGTCTAATCTATCTACCCCTATACCAAATTTCATCGAAATCGGTTCAATAGTTTAGGCGTGAAAGCGCAACAGACAGACAGACAGACAGACAAACAGATAGACGGACGGACAGACGAGAGTTATTAAGTATGGATTAATTATGGTATTACAACCGACGGAATGTTTCAAGATTTCTATGGTTACATCCAATCCTTAATTTAAATTATTACGATGTCGCATCGGCTGATTTCGAGTGATCTACCTTAATTCGCAGTCCGAGGATCGGTCAACGCCATCGGTGAGTGCTGAAAACCTCTCTCGTACAGAGTCGTTCGCCACCCCTCCCGCAGCGCACTGCGCCCCACCGGCCCCGCACACGCCCCTGTCGGCGGCGCCCCCCGCGCACCCGTCGCATCCTTCACACGCGGGCAAGAGACGCAGGGCGAACTCAGCACTGCCCAGAGACGATATCGAGTTAGCCTACCGACACTATGAGGTAATGTGTTTATAATCCTGTATTGTGTATATTTATGGTTGTGAAAATTGTTATTAGGATTTGAATTTCGGTTTAAATCGCGTCCTGAAAGTGAACCTTTCCCCAATTTAAATTTACTAGAAAACGATTGCATAGAAAACTGGTAGCAAAAGAAAATATTGTTAATGTAACCATCAAAAATACTTTTGAGAAACTATTCTATTAAACTCTTATCAGGATCAATTTTTACCCCAACTAACAGTGTAATTTTACTAGCATGCTCAAGTCCGACCTGTTCTGAATCTTAACTTTTCCAATTCAAACAATATGTATAAGTATTTTTCTTAATTAGAAATGCTTTCACCATTTATTCTGATACATACTTAACAAATATTAGCATTTCCATCTAATATGGCCATAGAACCAAGAACATGCGGTCTATCGTCCAACTCCTGATCGTATGTAGTAAATCTGGTCATGTTGTGTGGGCGTGAATTAGTTACATTTGACGAAATGATCGGAATTCCATTCTTTGATCGAGCCAATCGGGACACGTATCTTGGACCTAAATCTCGAGACAAACGAGGACTATGGAGGTAATAATCTATGCTCGGTGAATTTGAGCTCGTCCACCGCAGTGCTATCCTCAAAAGTCACCCAAGAAACATGTACTGCGCGTATAAAGCACGTTTTAGGCCCCGAGCAATACGATAGGCAGCATGGTGTACGGCCAGTACTAAACTCGCGGTTCCGTGTACCACCCGCAGGGGCACGTGAAGGCCAAGAGTGGGTCGACGGGCTCGGGGTCGGAGCCGTCCACGCCGCCGCCGGCGCATGCCGTGGCGCGCGCGGCGCGCTCGCCCGCGCACACGCCGGCGCTGGTGAAGCAGGAGCGGCCCGAGCCCGACGCGCTCGCGCCGCACGCGCCCTACGCGCCGCACACGCCGCACGCGCCGCCGCTCCACCCGCCGCCGCACTTCGACCAGACGCATCTACAGGTTTGAATTTTTGTTCCTACCCTCTTTTTTTTTTCAACTCAATTTTATGCTCGTACACTAAATTCAGCTCCCGCCTTGCCTCTAGTATTTATTTTCTGTGACTGAGTAACTTGACAACTCTAAAAAAACCTAGACTAGACCACTCTAGACAGCCTAAACAAGACTAGACAAGATTAGAGAAAACTAGACAAGACCAGACAAGATTAGGCAAGACTAGACTAGCCCAGACTAGACGAGGCTAGACTAGACAAGCCTAGACTAGGCAAACCTAGATTAGACTAAACAAGTCTAGACAAGACTAGACTAGACAAGAGAAGACTAGATGAAAATAAATAAGAATAGATAAGACAGTAGATTAGGCAAGATTTGATTTTTCGTCTATAATAATCTATCGTTTCGTTACGTTGACTATCGCGTTATCTCAAAATTATGTTTCTTTTTTCTTATTTGGATGATCTTTTTCTTCTGTTTAATTTAAAAACTATTAACCACCCAATGCTACTCGCATTTTGGCAACAGGAAGGAAAGGATCTGCCTTATTCCAAAATATTGCAAAGGAAGAGTTTAAAGCAGACCCTTTCCTTCTTTGTTGGCAGAGTGCAGGCTGGGTTCACATGGCCGATGCGGAGGAATCTAGCCGCCCACTGTTGGATCTCAGCCATACCCGACCCTGTAACAACATTCTCGCTTCGATCCTAGCGCTTCCACCTCAACAAATCGACCAACCTGTTAAAGTGAACAAACGATCTCTTAATTCTAGAAAGGGCGGTAATTTTCGTACAAGCTGGTTGACACTGTATCCTTGGTTAAAATACGACAAATCTCAAAATATTATGTATTGCACTTATTGCCGAAAGTGGTCACATGAGTTATCTGTGAACAGATCGTCTTTCATCGAAGGCAATGCTAACTTTAGGCTAGAAATAGTAAATCATCACGATAAATGTAAAGCCCATAAGTATTGTAGAGATCGTGAAAATACTATGAACGATAAATAATACTGATATGTGAAAAAATTTCTGGCAAATTCTTAAATTAAATTTACGCATCCTAACTTCACGATAAGTTGTTTCAATGCGATCTATTTTCAAGACCTAATAATAAGTTGAACATTTGAAAGAGCTGTGATAATCATTACCTCAAAGCTATTTAATATGTACCTCATGTCTATTAATGTATTTTAAATGCCGAAGAATATAATATATTTAATTATTTAAGGAGATGCATAATACATAAGTGTATAATATTGATAGTGCCAAGGAAAGGAACTGATTCGCTATTTTATGAACATTCAAAGGTGTTCAAAGATGGAAAAGATAAGAGAATTAATGTTTTTTTTTATTAATTTACCTGTTTTATATTTTTATTTTTAGAAATGAGAAAAACAAATAACCCATATTACTGTCTAAGAAAAATAATTGTTCAAAAAAATTAACTTATACCGCTTCCCAACAAATATCCGCAACAAAAAATTTAAAACCAATTTTCGTGCATCTCTGAACTACTTACTACTGTAAAACTTTTATTTCTTTCTTTCTTCTTTAAATTCAAGTGTACCCTAACGTATTCAACCTTATTAAGGACGTTACTTATGACACGTGTATGAAATAACTACGAATGCCCTTTTAATTGTATATTGGCGGTGAAACAATTATCTTATACAGTAATATGTGTTTTTCTTCATTGGTAGACTTAATAAATCTCAATTTCCAAATATCAGCCACTTTGAATAATAAAATAACAGTAGATATCGTACTTTACGTAAAGCTCAATTTTATCAACTTGGCTTTCAGTTTTCCGCATTCCACCATCGATATGTACAAAATATTTGGTAGAAGTAAAAGTGATTTAGGTGTTAGATTCGTAATCTAAATATGCTATGTAAAACTTAAGAGTATAGTTTTTTTTTAGAAAATTGTGTAATTAACATGCACTTATTTAAATTTTAAATTTAATGTGAAAATAATGATAATTAAACTGTCTATTACTGTAAATCCGTTTTTATTTATTTAGTTACACAACGTAAGTCGTCTTTGAAAAGATTAACCCAAACTAAAAAAACATAATTACACTTCTAAATCATATGAATCCTATTTCATTCGTACTTTTTTTAGTACAAGAACAACTATTAATCTAAAATTATTTATAAGACATACAAGTCACTACAATTAAAAAATAATATTTATTACCCCTATCATGTGAAGGTGACGTATATCAGTGGCGAAGGTGAACAATTTCAAATGGGAATCCAGTGGAAAACACCTTGCGACCATAGAAAGCAATTATTAAAAAAGAAAGATTCTGAATTTCAGACACTGATATACATACAGTTTTAGATAATGCAGTTTAGGAAACGGGCTATAGAGACCCCTGCCACTGGTGTATATGTAGATATACGTTTAAATTTATTTCTATGAATGCCTACTATTAATAAAAACTTATACCCTCTCACCACGTTCGGATGGCGTGTTGTGGCATTACTTGTGTTTCGTGAAAATATATAATATAAATTTTTCACATTAAGTGTATTTATTACTAAATGGTTACCAGATTTTTACATACAAACAGCAAGGGTTTTAATACTAATTCGATTTGAATGAGTAATAAAAGCTAACAAAGAACAAACTTATTGACCTCGATTAAGAATAGAAATATGTAAATCGTTCCAAGACCTCGTAGAAACCTGCGTACTGACAAAAAAATAAATACGCATCGAATTGAAGCCTATATTTTTTAAATCTGTTAATATGAGTGAATGATATGCTATTAGTTTCGCAAAAGAGCTATTTTTTTTTACCAAAACCTTAGTTACATTATTTTGTTTACGAATTATATACATATTAGGTTTAATCTTGAATGTGATTTAATAGGTCGTTGTTAGCCTGAGCGCCAATCCAAGTTGCGTCCAAAGTAAAATGTTACATAAATATATACTGATATTTCAGGGTATTGGCGTAACTGAAATGGCCTCCATGTTGACCCAGCAGAGCCTTAATAATGAATGCAACGATAACGAGCCTATCCTGCAACCACACCCAGACCAGACAGATACCATAGATGGTGAGTTTATTTACTATTATAATATATAACTATGACCAATTTTGTACCAATAATTGTATTGTACTATTGCATGAGTGTATCTAAATTGGTCATTGTTTAATTTGTGATGTTTGTTTGTAATCTTAGTCAGATGTAATGTTTAAATATTGTTGTAAAAGTGCCCAGAAGGCAAGCTTGTGCCAAGTTCAATCAGAATGAATTCATTTAAGCACTTCAATAAAAATCTGACGAGGATTGTAACATACTCAGCTGTTGTACAATTATTGTTTAATGCTTTCAGTATTATGGTTTTGCTTCTCATGATATAAAAATTCAGAAATTTTGAGCCACAGATCAAAAATATTTTTTCAAGGTTACTTGACATTTCTGGATCATGGCAACCACTGAATTTTGCATGTTGGTAATACCTGCAGCATGTCACTCATCGCTTACCCATACCATTATTAATTTGCACTGTTCATGACTGCTTTTCAGTTCTTTTATTTCTCAATATTATATGCTTTTAAATATTTTTTTTCTATTTACTTGTTACGAAGAAATCGGTGTCATAAAATTTCTTAATGATTTGGCGCCTCCGAGGGTCATAGGTCATGCACAAGAACTTGGTTTAGTTACTAACAATAGTTGATTTTGAACCTAAGATTACACACGCATACGAAGCGTATCTTCATATATTTAAGCAATACCTTGTAATAAGGTTATCCTGTGAAACTACAATAAGTAACATAATTTTAGTATTAGGATTGCATGTCGTGAAAGGGATATGGAATGGTGTTACGAAAACTGATTGAAGAGTTTGTTGCAATGCTTTTAAGCTATATTTGTTATTCAAAAGAAAAACAGCATGACAGCATCACAATATATTGTACCAGAAGTGAAGACATTGCGTAATTTACAGGTGAAAATTATGCCGTCGATGAAAATAAAAAGCCATGGGAACCCTTTACAAATAAACTAGCTAATGTTGAAAATATTGCTAAATCTTTCGGTCTCGCACTAAACACTAGACCTTACAGTGTTCCGGAGCCTTGCCATGTATGCGGTAAACTCGTGAATAATATAAAAAAGCATCTGAAATCTCACAACCCAGAGCAACACAAATGCCCCATATGTCCTATTATTCTCACAAGAGCTGATAACCTAAAGAGACATCTTCGCATGAAGCATTGTTCCGTTCTAAATACTAATATGTCTAACATACAGAAAGTGTGATTAACCTAGTCCTCATAACGGTGAACAATAGGTACTTATTAATATAGATGCTAGTGAATCTCCAAGTTATTTTATTATATTTATTGCGGACTAACATCCACATTTTGTGATCTTATTTTCTAATTCTTAATACTCATGATGCTATTTAACAATAGGGTAGTTGTCGGTAAAGTCAAAATATCATTTTCTTTTTAATAAATGAAAGTATCCGATATGACGTCATACTTTTGCATTGTCATATCACTTACAGTACCCGGTGTTCGGGTTGGCACGTCGAGAAGAAGAGTGAGAGTCCGGCTAAGATCGTATTCCTTCGGTTTTATAAAGTGCTTTCTCTATCGCACATCTGATTGACAGTTCGATATAAAGGTTTCAAACTGTCAGTCAGATGTGCGAGGGAGAAAGAACGCTCTACAAAAACCGAAATAATCCGACTTTGACCGTACTCTTAATCTTCTTTCCGAGATGCCAAGTTGTGTTTGATTTGGTAATACAATTTAGTACTTATAAAAATGACATGGGTATGGTGTTTAAAGGTCTCTTACTTATTTTTTTATTTATTTAATGAACTCTTGTAACTCGTTAATTGCAATATTAGGATACTACCTTATTGTTATCATTTCGAGACTTCTTTACTTATGTTAGTTTTAATTCAGTAAATTGTTACTTAAACAAAATGCACTGGGTCAGTGGTCCTAACCAATGCCATTTTGTAACTAGAATTAAGGTGTGGTGTGACTAACATTGTTGGGTTTATAGTTAATATTATTTTTTGTGAACTATGAGATTCCATTAAGTAGTTTTAATTTTATTTTGTACCTACATGCAACTGTAAATCTGAAATCCTCAATTGAATACGTGAAAAAGTTTAACGTTCAATGTTAATCAAATGTAAATAAGTTATAAGTATGCCTTTATTGCGGCAATTATTGCCTATAACTAAACAACCGTAAGCATACTGCAGTTTTAACAAAATTAGAAATACCTTTTGACAGTGCTGTCTAATTTATTGAACTAAGCATTTGGAACAAAATCGTTATCTGCAAATTTTATTCTTAAAAGATATCGATTTCGATGATTTATAATTATAAATCAATTACAGTTTTATCTAGATTGATGATTTATTTGAAAAAAGTTATAATCAGATCACAAAATCAGATAATGACAAAAGGGCGTAGGTACCTATATTGTTTACACGTGTATCGTAAAGCGTGGCCTTTGGATACAAGCATTTTTGGTTATGTAGATATACATACATATCTTTATTGATAAAAAAAATTTGGACGTGTTAATAGTATAATGGCCTATGTCCAGCAGTGGACTGCAGTAGGCTAATTGATTGATTGATTTGAATAGTATAAATATTGACGATTATAGAAATACAATATTAAACATATTTCGTATGATCATGAATTTAAATTGAATAACAAAAATATGGGTATATAAAACAAGCCTAGTTTGTATTATGGTTCTAGAAATATTTTTGTAAATTCTAAATTATTCTAAATAGAAATGAAACAAATATTCAAATAATTACCCTAAGCGGGCATCGAACGACTCTAACGACGGCGACGCGCAGCATAGGTAGGTGTTTAATCTTTGTCGGATTAGAAAAGAAGTAGTTTAAAAAATTATGCTTCTAGAATTATGTATATAACTGCATAATCATGGTATTAATTTACTCTTATCTACTCTGATTTGAAAATTTGGGTGTAAAAAATGTATAATTATAGTCTAGTATAGTCTACAAGTAAAACTTTGTGTAAGTGTGCTTGTATAAAATTGTTGTTTTGAAAAAATGTGAAGTTACAAAAGGTACCTCGTATATTTTGAGAACTATAAACAATGGCACCTAAGCCCGGCAACTCATTTAAGACTCATACGTATGAACTATAGAAGACAATACCCTGCAGCATCTCGCCAACCCGATTTCTTGATACTACTCACGTAACAAACCAACACTCTTTCAGACTAATGCTAATCAATTCGCCCGAATGTGTTACAGAGTATTGCAGGGCTTAGAGTGATTTCTATCTTACTAACTAGACTACAACCACAAAACACTAAGAATACAGAAGCAAAACTTTCATTGCCGTTGGTCGCGACTCACGAAAAACCCAAATATTTATACGAAAATATGTGCGATTGATTATTTAGAATCTCACAATCAGAACGACGAAATTTCGTTTTATGTTTTAAACTGAAAAATTATTTTACCTTTTTAATCGACTGCCAAGAAGGGAGTTTTAGTTAGATAGGTCTATAGTTTTCAGTTTTGTGATACGTTATGAAACATCTAATAAAAAGATACGGCTTCTCTGAGACAGCGCGTAGTATGATATTTTAATGAACAGTTATAAGAACTGTTTCGTTGCGCTTTGTCTGCATGAAAAATATCGCATAAGCAGCATCGCGCGCGTTGCAGGTGGCATTTGCCTCTGTTGGTGAGAGCGTCCAAGATTTTGTGCCCCTGAGCGAAGTACGCTTTGCTCGAGAGCCCAATGAACAATTTCTTCTGTGTCTTAGTATTTTGTGCTAAAACTTTACAACTTTGAACGTTAAACTAGTAAATAACGACGTTTTCAACTACAATAAAACCTTCTAGCATAGTAACATTTAGCTTCTTATCAATCCATGTTTTTTTTGCTTGTTTTTGTATTGTAATGACATTATGAATTGTGCTGAAACAAAAATGTACCTTTTAACAATATTATGTTGATAAATATGTGTATCTAAATTTAGAGCCATCTCATTATGACGAAAGTTTTTTTATGTAGTAAGGACTAACTCAACTGATCAGCGTAATATTTGTTCATTTCACATCATACGGTCTGCTGCTCATTTACTTTCTTTTTAACGAAGCAAAAAAAGTATTGCATTTATTTTAAGTTCTTTATTTAGAAACTATATTTATGTTCTATATATAGTCCAGGCATCACCATATTGCCTGTCGATCAATTGAGGTGCCTTATAAATGAATTCCGACCAAATATGTACAAACTTATGATCTCTTATTATTGTTCCTTGTAGAATGTAGAACTGATCGGTCATAACCACTGTGTCTAAGACTGAATTTGTGATTTAGGAACATACCTCTTAGTATTAATTTATTTTCCCTTTTAACTCGATTAGTTTGTATGTAAGTCTATCGTTATTGTGTGTTTGTTGCAAATATATTCCTTTATTTATACCACTTTCTTTTCATTTCATCCTCTATACATGCTTTTTTATATATATAGCAGACCTATTTCTCTCTATAAAACGCCTTCTGCATTTACAGGCTTGGTGATAGTAATTAACAAATTTTCATGCAAATGTATGTACACAGACAAATTAACACAAACACCATTTCTTCAGTATCATTGATTCATTTCTGCATGGATCTCCATTGAATATTACTATTTTGTTACAAATGAATAAATTCTACAGTTTTATTTTAACTTTTATTAAATATTTACGCTTTTATAACATAATAGTGCTAGGAAAGGCATAGTTCAGCGATAACAGTTAACATTAAGGCTTAAATAGTGCTAAAGTACTCCAGAAACTGTTGTTGATTTTGCAATGAATGCTACATTTGTAAACCTCGTAACAACTCGCATCACGTAGCGAATGCCCCAGTACCTTGGTCGGCACTGCGGCATTGTGTAGCGTGTGGCGAGTGGATGTGGAGAGTGGGAGTGACGCTCGCTGGTTGCAGGCTCGAAAGGCTGGCACATGCGGCTGACGTTCGAGCGGGTGGCGGGCGCGCTCAACCTGCACCGCTGCAAGCTGTGCGGCAAGGTGGTGACGCACATCCGCAACCACTACCACGTGCACTTCCCGGGCCGCTTCGAGTGCCCGCTGTGCCGCGCCACGTACACGCGCTCCGACAACCTGCGCACGCACTGCAAGTTCAAACACCCCGCGTACAACCCCGACACGCGCAAGTTCGAGCCGCCGCCGCCGCCCGCGCCCGCGCCGCACGGCCCGCTGTTCGCCAACCCGCTGGACGCGGGCTTCGACTGATTGTCCGCGTACTGGCTCGGCCTCGACGCTCCGTGAGCGCGCGGCCCCGACCAGCTGACTCTATCGTTGTTGATGTGTCAAAATTTTAACGGACCGTCTCGCGTCGAATCCGCTTCCTACTTAGGATTAAGCTGAAGTGCTATTACTTAAACGGGCCTATCTTGACGTGGCCCGCACGACGGGCGACTCGTTTTAGTATCGGTTGTGCGTATGACTTGCCCCAGTGTGATCTTGTATGAGATTCCTCGACTGGAATGTACCTATGTCGATGTTACTGAAATAATGACTCGAAGCGTATATAGTAGGTAAGCAAATTTTTTCTATACCAATCGCTATACGGGAACGGGCAAAAGCAATAATATGATGTTAATTTTACTATTACCATATTATTTTTTATATTGTATCGATAGAAACCTTAAGATATTAAGAATATACATTATATCGAGTAGCGGTGCGACCGCGAAGTGATGCTGGCTATTAGCAGTGGCCCAGATACACGGGCTCACACTTTCTTGTTATATTTATTCATTAGATAGGAAATTATGAGTTTCCTGTAGCTAATTGTATTTATGTTATTATTGAATCCTGTGGGTGGTATGGAACGACATCAAAAGGATATTTGGGGACTGGCAAGAGATTGTGATTAGTCGTTGGTCAACGACGTATAAATATTGACTGAATCTCAGTGTAGATGCATTTGTAACTCTATGAGGCCTTTGCAAGATGGATAATTATTAAGGATTTGTGATGTATTAAAAGGATAGCGCCTAAGGAAACATACGAAAAGATTTTTATACTAGACTAGTTGATCTATTTACGGAGATTGTTTTTTATACTTAGATATATTCTATTGTCTGATTTAATATACTTTGATATTTATATAACTACATAATATATAATATGATTTATTAGTGTTGTTTGTTTTTAATCGATTCATCATAATTAGTAACATTGATTTCGTTTATATTGAGTTGTCGGTTAAAAGTAATCGAGTTGAGATGTTAACATGTTTTATTATTTTATCGTTGGTAGGTGTTTAGTTGTGGTAACGGGCGACGCGACCCGTCCCGTCGCCCACTCGTGTGATCGGTGCTTGGGGTCAAAGACCTCGTTCAATCAATTAATATAAGTTAGGATGGAACGTTTGAAGGTTGCGCATTTAGTAACTAATATTGGCATTCTACGATTGGGACTAACCTAGCGTTTATGTATGTATTTTTGAATTAAGATTTAAGATTGTTACATTTTTAGCTAAACACTTAGAGTGGTACGGTAACTGAAATGTGATAAAATGGAATGGTGCTAGAACCAAGAGTGTTAACACGCTACGATTCGACTCCTATTATAATATTATTAATGTTTTAATGATTAGTTACTTTGCATTAAATGTAAGGCATCTAGCATCCAGTTGAGGTCGCATCAGTCAGGTCAACGGGTAATTTCTGCATGGATCGTTCACGCCTAGAGATTACAGTATCACTCGAGATTTTACCTTAATTTTTCAGAGATCTTCAAGTTACTAGTACATAAATATATAATGATAAGACACATTTACATAATATACGAATCTGATCCTTGCCTACCAAATATAAAACGTTCAATGATGGTGTTAGGAATTATCACATCCAAATAGAGAACCCGTGATCGTTTCCATAACTTGAGTTGTGGCGTTAGTGCTGTTTAGTAGCTGTGAACATGCAATTCCACTTGTGCAATTTTTTGAAAATAGTCATAACTTTTAGCTAGATTATACAATTGACTATTGAATATAGGGGCCCACTCGAATGTAAGCTCATGCGTCCCTGTATATATTATAATTATTATGAAGTCACCAAACATTTCTTCCAAGATTATATTATTTACTTTAAGGATATCAAAGATTTTATACCTACTGTTCATTATTATTATGTGGGCGCTTATTATTTGATAGCATTTCATACTCAGTGCAATATTACTAGTTATTTAATTACGTAACCAAACTAAATGATATTTTAAAAAGTATATAATTAAATATCATTGAAAGAGAGTAACTATAGACCGACTGTAACCGCTATACCGCGCCTTGGTTATGTGCGTGGCGAGACAGGGGAAGTAATGACCAATCGACCGTCAGATTTGGTCAGTCCAACGCCAACACTCATGGCGGTATCTCGGTCCCTGGCGACTGCTCTTTCTTTCTCTTTATTTCTCTTTCTCTACTTCGTCCCCCGCCACGCGGCGCTTTCCTAGGGCGCGGTACAGCGGTCGCAGTCATACTATACCTATTTGTATTTACATTTAATAAGTGAAGTACTCCTAATTTCTATTTCTACTTAGTGAAACAGTTTGGGTTACGGTGATGTACAGGTTTTATAGCTGGTAATATTAAGAATTAGCTTGTTTACCTCTGCCAATCGTAAAATAGTTGTGTACTATTTAATAATTTATTGTCGCGCAAGTTGTCGTCTATTGTTGAAATAGATCATAGCTATCCGTTACGGGTCCCATTGCCCCGCGAGTCGATGATCGTGGTGATCTCCGTCTGCCCACGCGTTTGACGCTTTCTAATCGTGAATGCATTTTTATATTACTATCACTCGAGACCAATTTTTAATATTGAATTTGCTATAGCAAATTGATTGATTAGTAACATAGAATATTATTTTAGATATTTTAGGTTAGGATACTATGATAGTGTCTGGCCAGAATATTTTGGAGTATCACACCGTTTGGCTCAGAAAATATCTAACTTTGATCTCTTTTCAGCTTTCAAAAAGTATGCAACTTAATAATTGTAATGGTGACCACATTTGAACTTAATGAAAGCTAACTTTATGCCATATGGAATTTTATACATAAGGTTAACGAATTACTAAATTTAGTCTTATGAAATTGGGGTCTTGTAGACCTAGTCACTTATTTGGCCAATCTATTGAATATTCCAATTTATTGTATATTGAAATTTACATTGTATCACAAGAAATGTGATCTTATCATTTGAATCAATGGAGTGCAGGACGAGCTATAAGATTTTTCAGGATAGCAATGGTCTAGTTATTTTTATTTTGTTTCTTCTTTATAACATTAGCAAATTTTGTTATAGTGTCGTATATCACAATAGTGTAATACTAATAGGGAAGGGGGTGTCAAATCGCGTACTTCACGCTGATGTGTCTTGTTATATTATTACATGAAATTTTATGAACGATTTGTTGTTTATGAATATTTTGTTTGATGTCTTGGTTTGATGCCTCCGTTAAAAGTTTAATTTAAATAATTTTGTTTTATGCAAGCAGTTAATGCAATTTTTTTTTTCACATTGTTTGATGTTATGTAATGCAATTTTAACATGTTGCAAACTCCTGCATTTATCTGTTGTATTTATTACTAATTTTTACATTAAATTGTGGTATGTTACAAATCCGTGTAGTTTCAGTTGTGCGTATCACACGCCCACACCCTCCCGCATACTATAGCCGTACATAGGCGCACGACCGGCCTCCGGCGTGTCGCAGGCAGAGTCGGGTCGGCCCGGTCGGCCCGGTCGGCTAGCGCAACCGCCCGTCTGTTGCAGAGCGCGCGCACGTGCCGAGCCTACAGTACTCGTACCACAGCATGTTCGTGGGGGTGGCCGACAGCGCGGCGCTGTGGCGCTGCAAGTCGTGCGGCAAGGAGGTGTCCAACCGCTGGCACCACTACCACTCGCACACGGCGCAGCGCTCGCCCTGCCCCTACTGCCCCGCCACCTACAGCCGCATCGACACGCTGCGCTCGCACCTGCGCCTCAAGCACGCCGCCATGCTGCTCAAGCACTAGGCGACCGCGACTAACATCTGATCGTACACCGTACACCCGACGCCCAACGCCCGACCCCTACCTTGCTCTCGTCAGGTGACCACGCTCGACCGCCACCCGAGCACGCTCGCTCCTACCATCCGAGCGAGATTCTCTTTGTTGAATGTGAGTAGATTTTTTTTTGTTGGCGTGCAGCACGCATGATTTGGATAAGAAGTTATGGTATGTGACTTTACTTACTGCACGTTTTCGTGCGCTATATTAAAATCGTTTTTTATGAGTAAGATATTGAATTTTGTTACGACTAATTTTAACTAACAGGGTAAAATAAACAGTAAGCTACAGGAGAGCTTTTATCTACAGATTTTAAGCTGTTTAGTTAATCTCATTTTGAAAAATTATGAAGTGAAATCTGGTTTAAATTATGTGCTAAATTAGGTGTGTTATAATTTTCATGATAGGTAGAAATAGATATGGAAATGAATGCAATTAGGTAATTTTATGTTATTTCTAACTGATATAATTCACACCTTCAATGTTAACAATGTTCGTATTTAATGTTTAGGTAAGTGTTTAAAGTAAGATTTTAATTTCAATGATTATACCAAATTAAAGGAATGTGAAGACTGAAACGGTAACAGCTTGTGATTGAATTTAAAAGGGAGACGTGGTCTGATTGTAAATAATTTGTAGTTTAGTGATTGTCAAAATTTTTAGGTAGAACAAAATATTTGGAACTTATGCGTGTTCAAAATTCAAATTAACATACAAACACGATCTTATAGTCGTCTTATGTATTATAAATTATATTTTTGTATAAATATTGTCTGCGAGTATCGCATAGTATTAAGGATTTTAGAAACCTTCTTTTAACTTGCGAAGTTGTAGTTATGTCAGCAGCCGTAATTATATAGGAATACGGATTTCTTGAGTTAAAAAACAAATCTGATCTCAGTCAGACTTCAAATTTTAGAATGTATCAATGGTATTAAAATGCTTATATCGACGGTTGCATAAACTTTAAACCAAAACTCCAGTGAGCCGTTCGACTAAACGGCTATTGTGAGTTATTTTTACTTAAATATTGTGTCAAGCGTATTCTTTATGACAATGTGTCTGAAACATTTGTCTGCGTAAATAATTAGCTTATAATGGTCCAATACATATTAATATTCGTAATTATTGTATTTGATATTGTTGTAGGTACAGATAAACGTTTCATTGAATCTCATCAAATTCAGTCATTCATTTTTCAGTATTATACCATCTTAGATAGTAATTAATTGATGTTATAAGTCCCAATCTAAGAATGTAGGGTATTAAACGTAGTATTGTGAAGTCATCTGTTAAATGCTTGCCTAGTCACACTTCTCTAGTTCATATTTAAAATTGTGGATCTTTTTTGTTCCTTTTTAATTTATTACAATTTACAATAATTATATAAGTAGCTCGCTCCTATGTGCAATTTAGTTCCGCCATGATCATAAAATGTTTTAAGGTTAACTATCGTAATATATACATATATATTATATTGAAATTTATACACTAATTTAAGTATTCAAATAAATACACATCTACATCACTTTATACCCGTGTTTCTTTTCAATGGTCAATCGCAAAATAAATGATACAACGATCATAGACGTAAAATAAGTTTATTGCACATTATAGTAGTCATGTTCTAATGGCAACATTATACAAAATAGGTGTAAATATTTACACATTGCACAGATATCACTATGAGTATTCAAATTATAAATACTAGATTTACTATTAAATTACATCTGACTCAAAGTCTTTAGCGTCACATACATACCTACATTCGAACCGAATTAAACATGGCAACATATGGCAAGTTTAATTCTCTAATACTAAATATAATTTACAAAAAGAGTAAGTATAGCAAAATGGCAAAATAATGTACCACATACATTATAAATAACTGGCAACACAGTCAGTCCACACTAGTTTTAATTTGCAGTCACTCTGATTTAAACATGAATTTTCAACTATCACAGGTTAACTTACATGTTATTTTTAATACATGTTTCTTGGATATTTTCAAGAAAATCGCCTTATAACTAATGTTCATGAATTGCTGTAAGTCAATTCTATGAGTGCACAAGAGTGCAATTTATCAAAAGGGTCTTCTAACAAATCTAGAACTACTTTACTAAAATGGTTCTTCCGATGATGCATTTTAAGGTGTCATTCGACACGCAACTGCAACCTTTTCATAATTTATGCCTAAATATAATTCATTAATTTAAAGTATGTTGATACAGGTATCTTACGGTTCATAGTTACTATAATTTTAATTAGAAATCATTCGTGTAGCCTTTCAACATTGCCGCTGGTTCCAGGTGACTCCACAGTTACGATGGGTACATTGTTCGTGTTTTCAGAATTTGCTTCACTATTAGTATCATCAGCCTCTTCGTCAGGACTTTCCTTTTCGGTAGAATCTTCACCAGATTCCTCTTGTTCATCCTCACTCGAATCCATTTTTTCTGAAGCAGATTGCTTATTTTTGTTCTTCTTAAATTGCTCTTCCATTTCTTTGAATTTGAGGGTTAGATATCTGGAAATTTAGAAGATGCTTGTTAATAGATACGTATATAATTAAGTTCCGTGGGAGTTTGATTGGCCCCATCCAGAATAAAACGTTACACATTCGTTTCATCTGAATCTATAGCTACGTTGCTATGAATTTATTGCCCTATCTATCACATCCGGCGAAAAAGGTGTATGTAAATAAATATTCTACTTGGATATATTACCTACTTACTGCCATCTAGACCGAAACTAATCAAAGCTTATCTTAAGGGTATGCATACTGAAATGCAGACATATATTTATACATAGAAAACTCAAACCAACGCAAATAAACTAACATATTTGCACTGACCGGGAACCGAGAAACGAACCCGCTACATCTGACTTGATAGTCGAACGTTCTGAACGCTTAGTGTACGGCTACTGTCTGACCTTCCCAACCCTGAGAGGTGAACCATCAGAAAGTCGTCCGTTAATCAACGGGTTCACGTCAGTAGTGTAACGATCAGAATGTTAACCCGAGACCTCTCGATCGTAAGGCTGACTCCTCAGCTACTGAGCTTAACATTCCAAAACAAAATCGAATCTTAAGTTAGAATTGTACTTACTTATCGACTAAAGGTCCGCTGTAATCTTCTGGGAACTTGGGCGAGTGTGGCAGAATATATTTATAAAGGCTCTCGTTAAGCACGTATAGTTGCGTTGTGGTATTGCATCGGACGTTAAACCACCAGTCACAGGTCAGCCCTGCCTGAGAGAAGATAGTCCCATTCGGGCACAGGAATGATGCTTGTCCACCGTTCAGGTCGCAGTAGTGCCATACCTGCAACAAAATTCAGGTCTAGTTCAGTTAATGAATTTTTATACTTCTGCATGGAAAGGAAAGAACATTGTTTCAAACTGAATTTGTTTAAATTATAAATCTGCTCAGTCTTGATCTAATCATCAATGTCTAAAGCGATTCTATGAACATTGTGTTACGAGATTTTCATAGAATTCATGATCGTTTTTTAGGTATCTTTGGAAGATGGGGATTAGACCGAGACTGAATTTTGAAAACTCCCAATACACAGCTATATTTTTATTCTGCAACGGCCACCTTTGCTGGTGGTATATTTTTAGTCATACTGTGTGGTTGTTATTACCTTTAAAAGTGGATACTCCCCGCCTTTCTCATCAACTTATCTCGTATTTTAGTATCTAACCTCTTAAAAAAACTGGTTGAACAACGACATGCCATTTTGGGATAGGCATCCTGTGTAGGTTTTGAAATTATCACAAACTTATGCATGCAATATATCTTTCTACTTATGCATTAACACAGACAGCTAGTGGCGTACCTACCTATCGACTATTCATTCTATTATAATTTCTAAATTCGAAAATAACTTACCTAAGTCTATTACACTTTCACGATGAAACTACCTACTGAAGCTATTTTGATGAAATTTGGTACAGAAATGGACCGTTTAGTCGCGTAATGCCTAATTCGCGAAATGGCACCCGAGTCTGAAAAGGACTAATTCGCGAATGGACTAATTCTTAAAAAGACTAATTCGCGAAATGGCTAATTCTGAAAAGGACTAATTCGTCGAACGGCTAAGTCTTAAAAAGACTTAGTCGCCAAATGGCCAACTCTTAACGACATATGACAGCACAAGTCAGACATTTTTTAGACGTTAAACGAACTAGAGGACGATGAAATTGCAAACAATAAATGAGAAAATATTTTTATTAAAAATAAAAATCACAGATTATTATGAATATTTTTCAAATCAAATCTTTTCAAATTATGTCAGCCAGCAAAAGTAATTACAAAGAAAAAAGGGTTTAGTCTCAAAACGTTCAAGTTGCAAAATAACATATACTTATGGTAGCAAAAAGTTCAAATCTCATAAGACACAAGTCTCTAAACCTCCAAGTTGTAAAATACCTACATCTCAAAACGTTCAAGTTGCAAAATAGTCTAGTCTCCAAACATCCATGTCTCATAATACCTATACATTTTTATCCACACGACACTGCCCACCCCGACTCGGATAGGTTAGGTTAGAAGGCTAAGGCGGGAGCGGAGCGGAGGGGAGCTCCCGCATTAGCTTTCGTGGTTATTTTTTTTTAACCACACATACAAGGATTTTGAACTTCAGGATTTTATTATAGTAAATAAAACACAAAAGGACGTGCGTTCACTTACAATTCCACTTCAATAAAAAAATGGTTTAGTTTCAAAACGTTCAAGTTGCAAAATAACATATGGTAGCAAAAAGTTCAAATCTCATAAGACCCAAATCTCAAAAGTGGAATTGTAAGTGAACGCACGTCCTTTTGTGTTTTATTTACTATAATAAAATCCTGAAGTTCAAAATCCTTGCATGTGTGGTAAAAAAAAAATAACCACGAAGGCTAATGCGGGAGCTCCGCTCCGCTCCGCTCCCGCCTTAGCCTTCTAACCTAACCTATCCGAGTCGGGGTGGGCAGTGTCGTGTGGATAAAAATGTATAGGTATTATGAGACATGGATGTTTGGAGACTAGACTATTTTGCAACTTGAACGTTTTGAGATGTAGGTATTTTGCAACTTGGAGGTTTAGAGACTTGTGTCTTATGAGATTTGAACTTTTTGCTACCATATATGTTATTTTGCAACTTGAACGTTTTGAGACTAAACCCTTTTTTCTTTGTAATTACTTTTGCTGGCTGACATAATTTGAAAAGATTTGATTTGAAAAATATTCATAATAATCTGTGATTTTTATTTTTAATAAAAATATTTTCTCATTTATTGTTTACAATTTCATCATCCTCTAGCTTCGTTTAACGTCTAAAAAATGTCTGACTTGTGCTGTCATATGTCGTTAAGAGTTGGCCATTTGGCGACTAGTCTTTTTAAGAATTAGCCGTTCGACGAATTAGTCCTTTTCAGAATTAGCCATTTCGCGAATTAGTCTTTTTAAGAATTAGTCCATTCGCGAATTAGTCCTTTTCAGACTCGGGTGCCATTTCGCGAATTAGGCATTAAGCGACTAAACGAAATGGACTTGAGCTTGGGAAGGACAGTCACAGCCAGGCGGGCAACGGTTAGTCACTGATATCTAATAATTATACCTACACTTACGTAAGTATATATAGGTACCTATACATATATGCGTATGTACCTACATTACACATTTAGGAATAAGTAAGTACATACCTGACAACGCGTCTCAGGGTCTGCGAAAAAGCCCTTATAACGCTGAGTCTTGCAGTTGAATTTAGTTGTTGGTATAACCGTCAGAATCGGATAGTCCACACCCGGCTGGCCCGGCGTACCACCTTCATCGTCCGAAGTCACTGGCAAAGGAAACTGTTGACTCGTTGCACCACCAGAAGGCAAATCTGTAAAAAGTTTACATCCTGTAATTTACTAATTTCGACAATCAACATCTAACGATCTGAAATCTCATAACTAGGTAGATACCCTTATAAGTACTATTATGAAAGAAACTTACGATAGATAAATACAAAAAAGTTTGGTATGAGTGAACGTTTTAAACGTCATGGCCGTATCTTTATTGGATCATTCATTGCAGGCCATTACGATTTTGGGATGCTCCCTTCGAGTGTGGGTAGCATAGTGTCCCCATCTTAAGAGGCGGCATGCTTCTGGAGTGACAGGTAGTCATACAAAACATCAAGCTTTGCGCTAGGCGAGAAGAGGTGCGCTCTACAAAACGAAGCAAGCCGATCTTAGCCGGACTCCCACTATTCCCGATAAACCGAAATTAATACCTCAAACACTTAAGTGAATTTTTATTTACAGATAAAGAAGCTACTCACCATCTAAATGTTGAGAAGGAGGACTGACGTGTGCAAGATAAGGTTCCTCGTGCAAATCTTCATCTACTGATTGCGGTTGTTCAGTAACCAGTTGTACACCTAATTCTGGTTTTACAGTAACTTCTACAATCTTGGGCACTATAAACGGTTTTAGAGTACTTAGAACAGGTACTTCCACGTCGTTGTATTGCGGCACAGCCTTCAAAGCATTTAACACCTGTAATAAAGTTCTAATAGATGAACCGACATTCTCTTTAGTTATTTGTTTTGGTATTGATTTGTTCAACTGAAGGGAATTTAGTAATGATGCAAGTGGAATTGTGTGTTCAGTTATCGGTTGCACTGGCTGCGCTGTAGTCTGTTCAACAACGTACTCATAGTAGTTTGGTCTTAAATCATCAATGGTGATTACGGGTCCTGACGGCACACGATGTTTTTGTTGTCCAATATTGGGAAGAACTTTTGCAGGTAGAGCTGTAGTATATCTTGATTCTTCTTTAGCATACTGAGGCGATTTGTATACGGGTTTAAAGCCACTTTGTACTATCGGCTGGGGAAATTTAATAGGAAGTTGCTTTTCATAGTAACTCTCTGAAACGATCGCAGGTGGTGGCCTGAAAATCGGTTGTTGAACACTGACTTCTTCATAAACGTAATGTGGTCGAGTCGGTCTTGGTTTTGAATAAGTTTGCTCTTTAGGTGTTATTACATTCAGAGGTTTGTTCGGTACGTCATAAACGTTGTCGTTTTGGGGTACCTTAACTGGTGGTGTTTGTTCATAGGGCACCAGTTTATATTTAGGTGATTGCTCCTTTTCTGATAAATAATATCTAATGTTTGGTGTGTCGTCGTTATATAAATTTAAAAACGGTTTCCTCGTCGGTGTAATATAAACAACATTCGGAGATTTATTTATAGGCTTATGAATTACTCTGCTAGGCTCAAAGTCATTTTGAACTAAAGTGTTATATTCTGGGAATGTTTGCTGAAAATTTGGAGGTGGTCTATTTTGATATAGATGTACACCACCCTTGTAAAATAATTTTGTTGGGTTTGCCGATGCAATATTATGTTGAGTGAGTCTATTGCCTTGATATAGGGGAATATTCCTATTAGAATAAATAATTTTCTTCGGCTCTCGATGGTTACCGTATTGTACCTCTTCAGTCTGAACTAATTCTGCTTTTTCTACTTCTATTTCTTTCATGTTGCCAATGTGTGGTGTAGCCAGATCATTAGCGTAGTAAAATGTCATGTATGGTATCAGTCTTCTGTATCTTTCATTTAGAGATAGTTTTGTAGAATTATTAGTATTCTTAGGTTTTATTCTTGTAGTTTTGATAGTGGATTCTTCAAACGCCATCGGTACAATTTTGTTTTCCATCATCATGCCTCCTTTCATTTTGATTTCAGGACTGTTGCCATTCGACGTTATTGTAATTGCTGTGACGAACGCCGGTATAACTGAAACAATGAAAAATATATACTCGTAAAATAACAATAAGTGGCAAAAAACTTGCTATAGGTACTTAGGTACGTCTGTAAATGGGAATCTAGCATAAGGTAGGTTCGTAATATCTACCCAGTTTATATACCTAGGTACCTATGACTTTTTAAATATTTAACGATATTAAATTTTCGGTATTAATGATCATCAAAGTATTTTAATTTGATCGGTGTAGGTAAAATGAAAACCGAAAAAATTACAAAATTCAAGAACGCTCTATTTAAAATTTTGTTATATTACTAAAATAGCAAACAAGCATTCTGCCTTCCTGATAGCACCTAAAAATAGGTGATCCCATTATGAAATTTATACCCTCATCTGTTATTTAACTATTACAATGACCGTAGGTACCTATGTTAGCTAATAAGTAGGTAAATAAATACATTGACTAATTGCACCTATGTTGCCTAGTTCTCTATCACTTTACGTATAGGGTAGTAAAGGTATATCTTCGAATGGGTAAGCAGTGGTATAGCACTATAACCCAAGTTACGTCAATTTATTATACTTTCAGTTCCATATACCTACTTGGGGAGAGTGATAGTAATATGGAGTAATCTTGGTGCTACTTGCTATTGAGAATTTCATAACAATAAACTCGACCAATAGGTACCTGTTACCCTGTCACTGATTAGTAATACCAATCATTATTAGGTAGGTACCCTACCTAATGATTATCGTTTGGTATTTAACTATGTAGGTACCTAATTGCAACAATAGGGAAGCAGTTATTGTCTAGCTTGTTAAAATCAATAGGTATGCCTACCTACTCATTATAATAGTCAGACGTATCTTAGTAGATAGAATGGTATAACGAGTACCCACAACAGTTTCCCAAGAATGCGAAAAGACAATGCGCATTTGGAGGTCATGCGGTTTTTCAACTTGACATTGCCCCGAATATTGTTTTAGTACCTGTTAGTAGATAGACACTACGCTGCGGTATTGCAAAATTAATTAGCATTATACCTTTAGATACAGAAAATGATTGAACTGAAGACATGGAAATTGACACAATCACATAATCGTTTTCACCTTGTTGGTAGTATGTGAAATATATATTAGGTACTGGCTGTTGGCCGCGGCTCCGCCCGCCTGGATGTCAGTTATCACAACCAAACATAGCCTATAGGTATCCTTTCTTAAGGTCTAATTTACCTCTGTACCAAATTTCAACAAAATCGGTTCAGTGGTTTAGGCGTGAAAGCGTAACAGACAGAGAAGGTATTAGTATGGATACTTAGATGTAGGTATTGTTTTTTGTATATTCTTCTCACTATGATGCCTTTCCTTTCTTTTTTCGCACTCCCGTAGGTAAATCGGAAGTTCCAATCTACAGTGCGCGTGTGACACCTCTAGAAGTGTTGCTAGTGGTCACAGTGTAGGCCACGATATCACTCACTGACGAAGGCCGTACTCTTGTTTACTATCAATTGTAAAAAATAAGGCCAGCGGTAGATAGGTATATTTCAATTGCTATAGGTCGATATAGAGACATTGAAATATGAACGAGCCCAACATTTGTCATACCTAATCAGCCCGACTCCAATACTGTTATTCATTCACGTTAAAACTACTGGATGAATTTAGATGAAATACTTAAATCACACTGTAATGACCCCGTCAGAGGTCAACAAGGCCATGTTGGTTCCCAGTGGCGTAGAATAGGGACACCCCATCTCTTCCTTTGCGTATCGTAGATGGCGACTATGGGATATAGCTATTAATTCTCCATCTGACAGTAAACATACAGCCCATGATTGGCAACACCGAAACGCATATTACGGGATACAATCCTGCCTACCCCTATACTTAAATCACGCTAAATTTAATTTATTTGTAGCTACTTATTATCTACGTCATATTGGTATGGGTATATGTAAAATAGAAATGACGTCCCAGACTCTACCTTGCTTTGCTTACTCTATCTATACAGTGTTACCTATAGAGCAAACAAAAGTAGAGTTTTGACGTCATAATAATAATATGTGTATTAAGGCTTGATTTTAGGGCAGTCCCTTTGCTACCTAATAATAGGCTCTAGGACCTATGTTTATTAAGTAGGTACTAATGCGGACATCTTCGCTCACAGTTAAAGCAAATACATAGTAACTAATTCTTAATACTTCGCATGCACAATGCACATGCTTACTTCGAAAAGTCAAAGGTGCGTGACCGGTATTTATTTTGTAATCGCAATTGTAATGATTCCATCAGATGCCAACAGTTATAGTCCAGTCATTTGGGCGAAAACCTAGAACATTACCTGGAAAGTTTTCCGGGAGTTTTGAAAATTGGCAATTTTATAGATTTTTATATGCTCTTTCCAAATTTGAACTTTGCCACCTCGTATGTTTGCCGCTCGCGCCGGCATTTTGAAAAAATGGCGCCCAAAAGCAGTTTTTAGATAATAACTCCTTTCCGGCGCATTTTACAGGAAAAACATATTACACAAAATAAAAGTAGAGAAAATTTCCTACAATTTATGTCAAACCTTTTCTTTCCTAAAATCAATAGTTTCGGCGTACGAGCGCCGTAAACCATTATACATCCACACCAACGTGTAATATTTACTTTAAACTGCTCATACTGTGATTTGTAAATTATAAAAATTATACGATGGTTATCTATAGTAATTATAGGTAACTATAGTCTGTCATGTCTCCGCAGGTATAAAGAAATGCGCTCCTTCTGTGTCAGGCCCCTTCTTTCCCTTCTAAGAAACATCTAGCCCCGGCTGAGCTCAACAGAAATATTTAGTCTGAGTCATCAGTATACGTTTATCATTTCACAGTGTCGTTTGCATTTACAGAGCCATGGCTTCTAATGAAGTAGATAAGAAGGAATACCACGATAAAAAAACGCGCCGATTTCTCTACCTCATGGTGGTGTGGAAATGAGTATTTCTGCCGAAACGTGTATTGAATTACACTTTACGGCGCTCCTACACCGAAACTATTAATTTTAGGGAAAAAAAAATTATCACAAATTGTAGGAAATTTCCTCTACTTTTATTTTGTTAAATATGTTTTTCCTGTAAAATGCGTCGGAAAGGAGTAATTGTCAAAAAACTGCTTTTGGGCGCCATTTTTTCAAAATGGCGGCGCGAGCGGCAAACATACGAGGTGGCAAAGTTCAAATTTGGAAAGAGCATATCAAAATCTATAAAATTGCCAATTTTCAAAACTCCCGGAAAACTTTCCAGGCAAAAATACCAAATGACTGGACTATTACGTCTTTTTGTTATAAAATATACCTCCCACACTGTTATATTATTATGACTGAAGGCATTATATGCTCAGTAGACTTCTTCTATTTTCAGTCTACTTTTCAGTTTCATGTCAGTCTTCCATAGGAGGACTGACTCCTTTCTTTGACATCTTTTACGCAATACTTATCCATCTTTTCCTGAGCCCTTATATTTAACTGAAAAACCTAATAACAGTACCTGACACGGTAGTTTCAGGTCAAACGTACACATTTGTGTACGTATTCCTTAATCAATCAATCAATCAATTAGCCTATCGCAGTCCACAGCTGGACATGGCCTCTCCTAATGTTGGAAGGCTTTGGCCTACTGTTTCCACGCTGGCCAAACGGGTTGGTACAGGGTTGTATTTAGACATCCTTCGGATGAGTTGGGGTGGTGATACTTGTATTCTTTCTCCGTCACCACACGGTGTATTACTATTCTGTTTAACGGTATTTCTACCCTAAACTTAATACATATTTTATTAATGGAGGTAAGTATGCGTTTGCGTACCTATCCAAATATGTATAGGCCTATTATGGTGAGAGCAGGTGGGTACAGCTAGGTGCTCCTAAAATTAATGATAATGTTCTATCTTGATCACATGTATTTCATAAATAAATAATTTTGATTTCTCAACGGTTGATTGACTGGCCTGCACCGTTTGTGGTGATTGGTAGTCTAATCTTTTATTATAATATGTAGGTAAGTAGGTGCATATCGCAAATTGTAATGATTGTATTTATATAATCAAATTTTAAATAGCCGAAAACTTGATCGCTCAGTTCCTATATCTATATAGGTACTCGCACCTACTTTACCGACATAACTCGCAGAACAAGCAAGCTGAAGTGGCAGTGAGCTGGCCACTTCTGTCGAAGGTCGAAGGACTGATGGCCGTTGGAGTAGACGAGTCTAGAGTGGAGACTGCGAGAAGGAAAATGGAACGTGATGCGCCCCCTAACCAGATAGACTGACAACCTGAAAAGGGTGGCTGGGACGGACTGGATGCGATCTTCCGATCGGCAGGCGTGGCGCACATTGGGAAAGGCTTATGTCCAGCAGTGGACTGCAATTGGCTAATTAAATTATTGATTGTGCTACATACCTACATAGGTACCTACATACCTACCTTGGTTAAAATTATTGCAGCTCTTAACTGGTGCCTATCAGCGATTTGTAATCCTAAACACTGTAATTTATTATTGGCAATTAAAAAAGACCGTGAGCTTTTATAGTCGACTTTATTTCACTATCTGGGCTTGCCGCGATTTTTTTAACTCATAGATAACCTTCTAGACTTGGAAAGTTTCTGAGCAACCCTCAAAAGGGTCGCTCCCACTTCGGTCGGAGATGGCCGTAGGTTATGATAATTTAAATTATGTATTAACACCAATAGAATCTACTAGCTGATGCCCACGGCTCCACCCGCGTGGATAGGTATTAGTTTTTGCACCTTTGGGCCAGCCAAATCTCTATTCGTACTCGGGACATACCTATATCTTGGACCTAAAAGGTGCCCAATACGCGCAGTACGCGTTTCTTGGAGTTCTTTTAAGGATAGCTATTCATCAAGCATAGATTAGGTAGGTAGGTACCTATTACAAAGACAAGCCGATCCGCGCGCCTCAGAGCCTCGCTTGTCTCGCGACTTAGGTGCAAGATAGATAGGTAAGTACCTAATAATTATGTCTCCCGAGGTATAACTACATAATATTTTTATTCTGATCTGTCCAAGTCCCTTCAAAACAAAAAAAATACACATCAAATACGTTCAGTAGTTTGTGCGTCCATCACGATTCACGAACAAATAGAAATATTTTTTTTTATGATTTGACAATGTAGCTAGGTATGTTCATTTAAAACCCTTTGACAAAACAGCGTTCGCAGGCGTTCCTTTTGTTTCGTTCGCCCTAGGTAGTTTTCCTATGAATTTGTACTGTGTAGTTAATTAAGTAGGGGACGATGGGGGAATTACGGACATGGGGTAAATACGGACTAACATATATCTACTCTATCCCTGCCACCCGCGTCCCGCCGCCACGAACACGCGTTGCGTTCTGCCATCTTTAGTGCCCGCCAAACATTCCCGACTGACGGCTACGTACACGTTTCAAGGTAAATGAAATTTTTCATTTTTTGTGATTTTGATGTAATTTTTGGTATTTACTATTTTGAGTGTTATTCAAAAAGTATAAGTGTCAGTTAAAAAGTGATATTTTCTATCGATTGCGATGTTAATAACGACTAAATAGCACAACCGTTGGCCTTGATAATTTTTTGTTTACCTAAAAATTTTGTTGTTGTACTTTTTCAACTTGTTTGGGTCAATTGCGGACAAATAGCCTGGGGTAAATATGGACGTCCGTACTTACCCCATTATTTATCAAAATCTATTTTTTTAATTTTATTTTCGTAATTACTCCATTATTTATTAAAACCTATAGTACCTATTTAATAATTCTGTATTCCAGATGCCTCGAAAAAAGGCATTCCATCATTTTCACCAGCACACCAGAAAAAGTAAGCCTAGAACAAAAGGAACAGAAGAAAATAGAAAGAAAGAGAGAGAACCTGAAGCAAGAAAAGACCAAAACTACAAATAAGAAACCAAAAAACACTAAAAAAGAACGACCAAAAGGTGTTAGAAACTTAAACAATTTTGAATATGATAAAGAAAATGATGAATATTTCTGCATTTATTGCCAGGAAAAGTATTGTGATCCACCCACCGAAGACTGGATTATGTGTTCTGAATGTAAGAATTGGGCACATGAGAATTGTAGTGTTGGGTCTTCTTCAAGAGGCTACGTTTGTGAATTCTGCAAATGAAATGGGACCTCGTCCGTAAATACCCCATGTTGTCCGCAATTAACCCAGCACTGGTCCGTATTTATCCCTAGAGCTAAGGGTAATTACGGACATACATGTTTTTGTTTTTGATTTAAATTTAATACATGTTGATTGATCTCATATAATTATTAATGTTGATTGGATAGGTAAAGAACTATAGTTTAATAATTAATAAAGAAAGACTGATTGCTATTAATAGTTTGAGTTTTATTTGTGATTCTGCTTAAGCGTCCGCAATTCCCCCACCTTCCCCTATATTATCTACCTACAACCTGGGATTGCACTTAGTAGTCAGTAGGTACCTAGTGAAGGTATATACTTTACGCTTGAAATCCCCGAAGGGGTAGGCAGAGGTGTATTAACACCCACATTTCGCTATTTTTTCACTCTCACTTAATAGGGGCGAGCCTATTGCCGTCTAGCGGGCACGGGCTTTATTTACTGTCGGATGGAGAACAGCCCTATCTCTTAGTCGCCTTTTACGACGCCTACAGGAAGAGTTGGTTGTGGCCCTATTTTACTCCACCGGAAACCAACACAACTAGAATTTTTAATGGAAACTACATAATAAGTACCTATACCTATATGCAGCAATCAAAATAGCTTTAGTTATTAACTATTCTACCTGCTATCCTATTTCTAAAGTTATAAATTTTATTATGCTTAATCAACCGACAAACACCACGATTTGAACTCCCAATCATATCATATTGGTAATAGTAGCGCTACATTCTCTCGGCGCACCTAAACGCCATTACTTACATATCTACATACGAAATACTAATCAGACTCATCTCTTTCGTACGAATAATTTGGTTGTGAAACAATTAACCAATTGCCCCAGACCATCGTGTATTATTAATCACTATCAAAATGATCCATTTATACATAGAGGCCTTTAAAAATCAAATTTATTGATCTACGTAGATTTAATTTAAGAATTTACTTTTGCAAGTTAGAATTCTGTTGCGTTGTAGATACCTACCTACTAGATAGGCAAGTGTCTCTAATACTTACCTAGATAGGTGTAGAAGGTCTGCGTGGCTATCAGCTATATGTTATATTAGGTATACATTAAACCTACTAGGAGAACTAGCAGTTGTTAGCAAGTCTGTACTTCATAGATGTTATGAAATACGCCCCACTTTTAACCATTGTGTTTTGATACAGTTACTAATCTACATACGTATCATTCATCAGTATTATCAAGCCTTTTGAGAAGGTTTTGATATTATTTTAAATGCATCTCTTCAAAAAGCCTTTCATGTTTATGATAGGTAAAGTAGGTACCTACATAAAATGTAGAGTAGGCAGATTATGTAAAGCAGAAGAAAATATAAAAGGCTATTATTAAATCTGTCCCAAAGTGACCAATGGAAAATGGGGCTCTAAATAGGTAGGATTGTTAAAGTGGTCGTCCGATTCTTCTCAATATTGGTTAATAGGTACCTTAGTTTTCTCTGAAAACATATTTCCAGCCTATTCAATCAAAGGTATAAAAGCAAAAGGTGCTTGATTTAAAAAAAACCGTCGTAAGTTGATGCAAAAAATAAATAAATAGGTAAGTGCAACCTACTCAAGGTTGTCATTCTACTGTTCGATTAAATCGCCCTTCACACTTCATAAATTAGGTTCTTAGGTACATATTAATTGCTACTTAATTACATAGTCTGTAGTCTACAGACTGTAGAGACTAGGTAAATTGTCAGGTATCTCATGTAGTTTTATGCATTTTGTAGATATCTACATCGATCCTAATTTCGATCTACTTATGTAAGAAAGAAAATGTATTTAGCTAAGTATTTAGGACACACATTAAACAATAAGTATAAATGATACACGGTACCTAAGTAGGTACATAGATAGGTGCTTATAGAATAAGTATAATGGTTGAAGATACAATTACTTTAATTAATAACAGCTATCAGATCATCACGATTGATACGTGTACCAAATTAATAACTATTAGGTAAGTATGGTGGTGGCACCAATTATCGGCCATGTCAACATTTTTTGACCTTTGATTGATTGTAATTTTATGGTTTATAGCATTTGCTTTCTTGCAATGCCTTTTTTGGGTAGAGGGATACTGAAACTCCATTACTACATTCGCAAAATTACCAATTCTTTGTTATTTTTGAAAATATAGGTGTTTTTTTCCGAGTAAGTCGATTTCCCTTAATATCGGCCTCTAACACCCTAATTTCTGCCGCCTGTGACCCTAATATCGTCATACCTTTTCCAACGTGAATTTAGGTCAATAAAACTAAGTAAAGTAAAAAATTATTACGTTTTATATTCCAATTCAGGTTCAAATAATTTTTATAACGCTTATCTATCATTAATTTGTCTTTTCTTTATATCTCAGCCTTAAAAATTACAGTAATTGCTGTTATTATAAACTAATGATCACAATGATTAAAAAAATTTAAGATAAATAAAGCTTTCCAAAATATATTATTATAAAGAAAATATATTATTAGATAAAGTCAAAAGAAAACTTGACTTTCTTTGAAGGCTTTTCAATTTAAATGCACTAAACAGTGACGGCAAGTAAAATCTTCTATAGCCACATCAATATAATTTTGCCCACGATCAACTGTATACTTTAAGGCCGTTTGGAGCATATGTCACATTCAATATTTTTTGGCTTCATCTGCTTCGACATCATTAATTAGTTCTACTTCACAGTCACCACAATAAAAATTCTCCTTTTCTTTTTGAGAAGGTAAATCATGAGGTCAGTTACGCTGTCCTTTAATATTCTCTTCTACTATTCTAATACTCTTCTTCTTTTATCTACTAGTTTTGTTTTATTTGACTGGTTTATGTTTTATATTCTATTTTCCAGATTTTTCTTTCTCTCTGTATCTATTCTTCCAGGAAGTCTATCTTGTAAAGTGGTGCTGGGAATTTCGTATTGTCAAAATGCTACTCTTCTTCTACTTCATCCTATCATTAATTCCCAGTCGCAACCGAAGCTTACACCTCGGATTCTGGAGTCCGCATTGCCAGTCTTAACTGCGGATTTGGCTAGACCTCGATATTTTCCGCGAAGCGACTTCCATCTATACTCCACAACCCCAATGGTAACATTAGACAATATCGAGGCATTGCATTACTGCCTGCTTCTTTGAACGGCATTTACTCCATCTCTTATTCTACTACGGTCATAGAAACTATAGGGGTCATAGCCTATAGGGGTCAGAGAACCTATAGGGGTCAAAGAACCTATAGGGGTCATAGAACCTGTAGGGGTCATAAAACCTATAGGGGTCATAGAACCTATAGGGGTCATAGAACCTATGGTCATATAACCTATGGTCATATAACCATAGGTTTGAAACGTTTCTCTTTTTGTTGGGACGACATGATTATATTATTGATTAAATTAAAATACAGAAGTATTTGTTCATTTAGCACCACGTTCCTGTTTATTGTAAAGTTTGAAGGTTGTAGGAAAGTAAGTACGCTATACAAACTAAGGTGGCCGTTATTACGCATCGACTTTCTAGATATCGGCCGTAGCTGGCAAAAAAAGTTTTTAGGCGGCCGATGTTAGGATCTGGTGCTCAAACAGAGCTGCTATTTCATTTTTAACCTTATTAATGTTACTGCTAACATATAAAATAGCTAAACATACAGTTTAGTGTATTCATGCATTTCCCCAATATCGACCAGGTGGCCGATATTGAGATTTATCCAAAATAAAGATCCCTAATCTCGACCCCGCGATTATTTCATAAAAAGTACAAATAAATTTAAAAACACACTACCTAAACGGTACTTCGACTGTTTTTCTTTAATAAAAAATAATATAAAATACCATAGGTATATTTAATTCCTTTCAAATACTTTCCCACTCAGTGCGTCGACTCCGGGATTTGACTCGGTATTGCCACAAAATCACACCCATCGATACCTGCACGTGCTCTATTGCCACCTGAACGTTCAAATGTGGAGGTACCCGCACCAAAATATGGGATGTTATTCGTACGGATATAGAGTCGCTTTTTGCATAAAAACTATCATAATTTTAGGGTTATTTTCATAGTTATGTTTCATTTTCTCGAAAAGGCCGATATTAGGACGTGGCCGATACTAGGAGACTTCACCCTACAAAACTTATGAAAGTATTCCGTCACTGTCAAGTATGAGAATAAGGTTCATATTATGCCCCAATACTAGAAGGTCAGAAGGATGAAACTGGTTAATAGACTAGTATAGCTAGATCTGTCCAAACTGAATCGAATCACTAACGCGGCCAAAGAAATCAATTTGTTTTATGTCACACGCAGCATAATTTATTCTAAGCATCGTTTGTGTATCGTGTGTGTGTGAAAAAGTGATTACATATGAGATTACGTAAAAATAATGATGGTAAGAGGACGGGCTTTCCGGCATCAGCCTTGTTGAGTTACCATTGCTTTTCACTTCCAAAAAATTCTCTAGAAACTGGCCTACATGCGACCGGGACTAACGTAAGGATGATGATGATGATGACTTACGAATTAAGTTAAGTACAAAAGCACAGAATATCAGCAGGTATTTTCAGTATTTAGCTATGCATATTCAGAACGGTGATGGTAATATTGTGTACTTATAGGCATGACGACTTCAGTACTTAAAGTCTACTTTATCAAAATTACCACTTTATCAAAATGACCACTTGTTCTTATTGACTACTGCTTTTTACAAAACCGTATTGCCAATTGTTACTTAAACAATCTTGTTTTCCGTTTGTAAAATTTTCAAGACCAATTTTCTCAAGATATTAAGATAATAGTGAATGATTACAATGAATTAAATGATGAAATAGATGATGATATTCACACCTAGCTATTTATTACTAACTAGCTGTTGCCCGCGGCTCCGCCCGCGTGGAATTCGGATTCCGTACAAACTTTTCTTTCGTGCTAAAATTGCCTCGGATACCATCCCCGTCAGCCATCAGGAGTGCCATGTGGAATTCGGACCCACTAAACAGCATGCCGTCGCGGGTCTTCAGTTGCTGGAGTGTAAAATTGCCTAGGGCATTTTCCGCACCCCCCGGCTGACCCTGGGCCATTTACAATTTTAAGATAGCCCCCTCAGAAGTGGGAAGCACGATGTCCCATCGAATTCCGGAAAGGGAGGAGACGGGCGTGAAGGGATGACAGGAGGCCGGACCTATAATCCTCACGTCCGCGCTCGGTGACCAGCCCTTCCCTTTCCTGCTCTCTACTGGGCCTCCTCGTAGTCAGAGGGACATGTGGGAAGCTTTTGAGCAGCCCTCTATAGAGCTGCTCCCGTTGCTGTATGTATTTGCCGTAGGCGGTAGCGCCTCCCCTGGGTGAGGGGCGTTAATGCCTCCGTTACCCAGGATGCATCACATGGAGGTTCCAATCCCGCATTCGGATCCCGTTACCGTTGCATCTTGTGTTCAGCTGACCTTCCCTGTCTTCGCTCGTGAAATACTTCGAACACCCGTGGTTGCACCCTTTTAGCCCATGCCCGTAATAATAATTAGTTTTCAAATAATGTATGGTAATTGACCGGATTTATTGACATTATAATTTCGTAATATCTTTTGAATAGAACGTCCGATTTCAATAATTCAAAAAGTAATCAACAGGCATTGAAACAATCTTAAATACCAAACGATTTATTTAGATAAGAATTAATATAAAGGTATAGATTCCGTGGTCTGACTTTGATCGGCATTTCGGCTTGAATTTATATCGTCGCGCGTTACTTTCATACTGCAATAGATTCTAAAATATTCATTATAATTATACAGTGTAAAGGGCAATTTTGATCTACATTAAATGTACAATGTATCTAACGTATTTAGTCAGATAAGGCTTAACACTATATTGTTAAAAATAGCTTCGAAAATGACACATATTTTTTTTATAATTTGTAAAAGATAAAAATGGTTATTGTGAGCTACCCTTATTAGATAGACATATGCTGTCGCGGACTTTTATGTAGACCTTTTTAAGTTATAGATTTCTACAGTACATTATTTTGTTCTATCTTCAATAGTTTTCGCAGCGTACGCGATGTAAGGAATTTTTTAGGTCATTTTTTTTACACCTTGGGTTACATTATTGAAGTTTTATCCAGGATCCCTATTTTTTTGAAAATTAATTATAGCCTATGTTAGTTAGTGATAGTGCAGCTTTCTAATGGTAAAAGAATTTTTGAAATCGGTTCAGTAGTTCTTGAGTTTACTCGAATACAAAAATATAAATCTAATATTAGTAAAGAATGTATGGAAATCTGCCCGATTTATTGACATTTATGCTCACTGCTCCGCTCCCTTTAGTAGTAGCGTGATGTTATATAGCCTATGTTACTCCCAGATAGTGTAGCTTTCTATATGTGAAAGAATTATTGAAATCGGTCCAGTAGTTTCGGAGCCTATTCGTTACAAACAAAAAAACAAACAAACAAACAAACAAACAAACAAACAAACAAATCTTTCCTCTTTATAATATTAGTATAGATAGTATAGATGTATCTTTGAAAATATTTGCTTTATATACTTAAAGTTGATAAATAAGATTGCCTTTGGAGGACATCTCGGTTCGTTGCGAAGTGGATTAGGATAAGATTTGCATATTAAGTGTATGATCTATTACTAAACTAACTATCATAATAACTTAACATTACATAATGCCTACCAAAGTTAAGTTGTGGCACAAAGTAGGTACGTAGGTACCTGAGATATGTTCTTACCGAAGTTGTCGTCTTGCATAATTAAAATTGGCACTTGCCTATTTTGTCCGTTGGGAACTTACTCAACAAACAAAACACTATTACACTAGGTACCCAAGTCAAACTATTGCAAAAGCTGACAATATACTAGCGGTGTGATAGAGATATTTTGATATAGACCCAAAAGGAATTGTGTTCAGTGCGACAGCAGAATAAATAGTAGGCAAGCATTTTAGAAAGGCAGGATCATTCGTGTGTCGAATACGGGTAGAGCCTTGGAGAAGTGACTGGCTGTGCACACGGAGATCCGTATCCTTACTGCAAAGTGGTTGTGCCTCACTACACGTGCGACCGACTCGGTTAATTGTACTAATTCATTCACTGAAACTAGAACCCAATTATTTACATTCACCTTCGTAATCGTATGCCTTATTGATTTCGTAAACTGTATCGAGTTTACGTTGTTGAATTATTTGTAACTAAAGCGTAATATTATGTAGATCTGACCGACCAGATCTTCCTCTTACCCATTGATTTATCTTTATAGAGCTGCGAAATGACATAGACTATCTTTCTATTTCACTGGCAAAATGCATGATTAACCCAATATCACGTTAAACCTAGAAAACAGCAAAATACCTAGAGCAAGACTTCACGACACAGTGAGCTGATTCTACGTCAATAGTAACACCAGGGCCAAAGCGGCGCAGGGTCTATCCAAGTGCCGCTGCATTAAAGACCCTGGGGGCAATTTGTTGTACGAGAAAGTCGCGGTGAAGGAGAGATGGCGCTCATACTTCCACGAGCTGCTGAATAAGCAGCATAAAGAGGTGCAGCCACCAGACCTCCCTCCGAATCAAGGACTAGTGCCACCGATAACGCCTGCGGAAGTCCAGACTGCCATTCGCCGCATGAAGAACCGGAAAGCTGTCGGACCCGACGAAGTCCCCATCGAGGCTTGGAAGGCAATGGGCGCCCGTGGTGTGGGCATTCTAGCAAATCTTTATAACCGCGTACTCCTCACCGGTGAGATCCCGAGCCAGTGGAGGCTGAGCATCATCACGCCAGTCTTCAAAGGCAAGGGATCGGTGCAGGAGTGTGGTAGTTACCGCGGTATAAAGATAATGTCCCACACCATGAAGCTCTATGAGCGGATAATCGACTCCCGGATCCGACAGGAAAGTACACTCTCGGAGTGCCAGTACGGGTTCCGTCCCGGGCACGGGACCATGGACCCAGTGTTCGCCCTAAGGGTTGTGGCGGGGAAATACAGGGCGAAGAACACGCCCCTGCACTGCCTATTCTTAGACATGCAGAAGGCCTTCGACTGTGTTCCTCGCGAGGTGATCTGGTGGGCACTGCGGGCCAAGGGTGTCCCAGAGACTTACATTGACACCATCCGAGACATGTACTACGATTCCGGTTCCGTGGTTCGGACTGCTGTTGGCGACTCGAAAGCCTTCCCCATCACCGTCGGGGTACACCAAGGATCCGTCCTTAGTCCTTACCTGTTCAGCGTTGTATTAGATGTTTTGTCGGACAGCATTAGAAACTCACATGAGCAGCCTCCGTGGTTGCTCATGTATGCTGATGATATTGCGCTCATGGACGCGGACAGGAGCAGATTGGTGCGACGCGTGAAAGGATGGAAAGAAGCGCTTGAGAACGGCGGTCTGAAGCTAAATGTAGCGAAGACAGAATACTTAGCGTTAAACTCCACAGATCCCACACCCGTCCGCATAGGCGATGATTTGGTCGAGCGCACGGACCAGGTTAAGTACCTGGGATCTGTACTTCATGTGACCGGTGAGATCGACCGCGACGTCAAGGCACGCATTGCTGCCGCGTGGGCCAAGTGGCGAGAAATGACTGGCGTGACCTGTGATCCTAAAATGCCAGTCAGGTTGAAGGGGCAGGTCTATAAGACGATCATTAGGCCTGTTCTCTTGTATGGTTGTGAGGCGTGGCCGCTGCTCGAGCGACACAAGCAAGAGCTGCGTGTCACGGAGATGAAAATGTTGCGGTGGATGTGCGGCGTTACGCGTAAAGATCGCGTACGGAACTCTCGCATCCGCGGCAGCCTCCATGTCCGTGACATTGCGGATAAAATGCAGGAGAGCCGCCTTCGCTGGTGCGGCCACGTCTTGCGGCAACCGCCAGGCTACGTGGGGAACAAATGCCTGGCAATGGTACCCCCGCCGGGTCCAGGTAAAAGGGGTAGGCCAAAGAAGTCCTGGCTTGACGTCGTGGAGGGTGATATGCGTGCAAATGGTCTCACTACCATGGACGCCCAAGACCGTGCGAAGTGGAGAAGGAAGAGCCGGAAGGCGGACCCTGAGCTCCGAGGTCATCTTGGCCACGGATGCAATCAGGAGAATACGTCTATATGCAGATGATGGAGTAACACCAACAATTTATCATGATTCAGATAGGTACTTTGCGATAACTTACACTTCAAAAGTTCAAACTATGTGAAAACTAGGTACCATCTTTAGTGGTGACTAAAGATGGTACCATTGATGGTACCGCGACCATGGCTGCTGAAAAATAGCCGTAACGTCGCGTCGGGCTAAATGTAAATAATAACAAATAAATCGCAATAGAATCCGTACTTTAAACTAGACTGGGAACTTATTATGCCAATAAAGGTACAGAGCACACCTTGACCCGTAGGTAATGATAGCGTCCTTCTGACTCAAACCGTTTATGCCAATAATATCTATTTAGCAGAACCACTGTTTGTTGTAACTTGTGTGTAACTGCCTAGTTGCACGCCTATGCCCTTTAGTTCCATTGGGCTGAAAAAGGTCTATTATTTTGTAATTTGGTGTTTACCGGTGGTTTAAAAATACACAAACATTCTGAGAATTTTCGTCATTCAACATTTCGTCAAATCTAGACTATCATTTGGAGTCCTTGTAATTTACCTAATGGTTTTTTTTAACCAACCAATACAGTGGAATGAACGTACCTACCTATATGTATGTACATAACTACTTAAATCTACGGGGTACCTACCTACTAAGTAGCTACGTTTAATTGGTTTGGTAATGAGTACTTATGGGTATGTCATAAATAAAACAGCCTATAATGCACTAACCTATCATTTAATTTACGATCTCATAATCATCACAATAAATGCATCATATTAGTTGGGCTACCCACCACAGGTTACTGGTACCTACCTATATGTATAGATATTTATATGCCTAGGTATGAAGTTATTTTAATATTACAAACCTAACCAGGATATCAATTTTGTTTCAGAAAAAGAATAATTCATATCCGTATATGACTAGACCTTTCAAGACCATGAGGTCAAAATCTGAGATCAAAGATATCAATCAAATAAATCAGCGATATCTGTTAAGTCATGCAGGTTTTGTTCGCTTTATGTACAAAAGTAAGCGTTATTTGTATCTTGTGAATGGCGGAATCGAGATCATATGTTAGTAGTTTGTAGGTAGCAGCCAAGGTTGTCATTATTATTTTATAAAAAATATATAATTCATATGATCTGACTCGCGTTCCTCATATTACTTGACACACTTTTCCAAACACATTTACGAGGACGTCGCTAAACAGTGGAGGTGTTGACATCGACTAGACACATTATTATCGGACACATGGGCTGACTTGACTGTGGATGTATCATCTTCTCACGGAAGATCGACTTTAAACACAATACATGACATTTTGTACGGTTTGTGAGGGTATCGAAAGCCTAACCTAATTTTCTTTTCCTAATCCTATTTTCTCTTTGCCGTTATTCTTTTTCCCATGCAGGTAGAAAGTCACCACTAAGGGCTCTGGTGTTGTTAACTTGCAATGGATTTCCATAAATCATAAAAGTAAATTAAGTAATCGTGATCTCGGATGCATTTGTGAATTTATACGCACAGTAATAAATAAATAATTATTGTTTAGATCAGTCACGATTTCATGATCAAGAGACTCCATTATGTGAATGAAGTTTTGCTTTGTTCTCTGTATGATTCGATTCGATTTAGGTACTTAATATCTAAAGGTAAGATAATGAAGGCAAGGGTATACCAATGAATTATTCTGAATAACATAATGTTATCTTGTTGATTTTTTGTTGAAATTACGTTTCATCTTCCCAATTATATTAAGAGGTAGGTATGTGTTACTAAAACAGACTAATGGTATATTAATTCCAACTTGTTTTTTATTATTAACCTAATGTAATTTTGATTAGACTTTTTTCTAAATAGAAAGACTTGAAATTTTAATTTTAATCATCATGGAGACGTATTTTTCTGGTTGCATCCAAGACCAATGTGGCCCTCCGTCTCTTCCTCCACTTCGCATGGTCTTGGGCGACCATGGTAGTGAGACCTTTGGCACGCATGTCACCCTCCATCACGTCACTACACCATGCCAGTACAGTGCGTATGTGTAGTTATAACGCAGTTTTAAATGAGACTCTTTGAAACAGCAAAATAAGGATTTTTATATAATTTAGATAGGTATATTTCTTCCAGATTCACTTATTCATATAAATATATTACCTAGGTACCATGATGTTACTAACACTTGATGAGAATAGAACTAACTTTTGTCAACTCAAGGTACCTCGGTCAAGGTGCGCAGGCGCACGCACGACAGACCGTGCACAATACACACGTATAGCAAATTATAAGCTTAACTACAGAGACATCTAAGATAAAACTACTTATGTAGATTGAAGTTCTTGTTTGTTGCTCGCGTTATGTAAACAGACGGATACAGGTAACACCTAGTAGCTCTCTCCTATTTATATATGGTTTTTAATAAAAAGAATTGGTAATGACAGGTCTCTATCAAGAGCCCGATCATTACCAATGCAAGAAGTCTAGCGAAATCTAGCGTCCAAATCTCGCACTAAGTACCAGTAAGGCTTACCTCACGAGGTCCGCTACTACAATTGTGTTTTTTGTTTAATTTCCTTTTCCGGGATCGACTTCTGTCTGTGTTTTCACTCCCTATACGAAAAGTTACACCATTAATCGATTGGTGCACCAGCTTACGGCTGAGGTTGGCTTGGACAGTTGGACCTCGAAAATCCTTGTATGGCCTCATACTCCCTAAATACTTATAAGTTACTATCATCATCGGCTGTATCAATTAGAATTGGTAACTACATAGTTGGCATGTTGTGTCATGGTTGAGATTAGTATCTTGCATAGGTAACCGCTTCAACACTAGTTTTGCATAGATTTGAAATGAATTTATTAACAAAATGTTCAAATTTTGATGCAAATACAATAAGATAAAAACATTACCTTAACCCACTATCAATTTAGACAGAATATGAAACTATGAACACATACGAACATCCTCACTTTTGAAGACCGCGTTGGTAACCAAACCACTAACCACCTGCCTACGTGTCATATAAAACGTATTTTTTTTTATACCAGAGCAATGCCTGAGCATAATGTTGTCCATCTGCTACAAAACTGCATCTCTACCATGACATGTTCGTGTTCCTGACGAAAAAGAGCAATGCAGCTATATTGGATGTATAGCTTCATCCCTATTTCTCGCCGGAACGCTTATGGTAGGCTAACGTCATGGTTAACCAACAGTAGATATAGTTCATGGTTCGCTGGATACCTCCTTAAGAACGGAATTTGAGGACTCTATAAGCCTATACTCTATCTATATTAACTAAACCATCAATGCAAAAGTTTGGATGTATGAATTAGTGGGTGTTAGGTACTCCACCATGCCAGACTTGGATGAAATTTTGTAGAGATAAATAATATTCTTGAATGGCACATAGGTGACGCGTTTTATGACGCGGGAATTGGTGTGGGTACTAATGGGTGGGTGTAGGTATAAGGTATAAGGTCGTTTTATGATCATTGAAGTATTATCATCATCATCAGCCTTTATCACATATATTATTTAAGGTCATCTCTCTTCATAGTTTTGCTACTCCTCACAGTTTTGTTTCATATCAGATAGCTAAGCTGGTACACACGTTAGGGTACCAGGTTCAGGTATAAGATGAAGTTATCTAAAAATCGTAGATGGTCCTGGGTCAGCCGGGGTGCCAGGAAAATTTCTTATTGGGTAACCTAAATTATAATAAGCCCGTTAATTAAACCCGAGGTATCATGCAGTTTTACGGCCGTTCCCAATAACAATATCTACAGATAAAGGTACCTAAAGGTAGAGTAGAGATAGTTCCTTTGTCAAATCCTATTGTTATTTTGCTACTATGAATTGCGTTACCATAGAGATTGATGACGTTTTTATCCTTTCTAATGTCAAAACTGGCGATAGATACTCGTAGGTTATTGGGAACGGCCGTTTGTCGATTCCACATTCCGCGGGGGTTTCCACACAAACAAATAAGGACACGGTCAAGGACATAAATATGTAGATATACACCTTTACATACACTCTCACATGTACACTTTTCTCTTTTCCTCCTCTATGATAAGATTTTTTAGTTAGAACATTTTCTTATTTGCCTACTAGGTACCTACCAATAATAATAAAATTATAATCGATAAGGAACGGATATACGTACTAAATATATTATGATTAATTCAATAGTGCCTACTAATCTCAGTCCTAATTTAGGTAAGGTTACTTAATCACGGAAATTTATTTCCGAAACGACGCAATATTATATACATAATAATTTTTTTACTGTAATACTTTCTCTGCAGCGGGTTTGGACCACATGTATCGATTTCCATCCGTTTGTCGTCATCAACACAACCACATCAGAATGATATAACGTGGACGTCGTTATAGCCATCCGAGAAACTGAATGCCTAATCAAGCGCACTTTCTCTCATTTCATTTCTCGTTCGTTTATAAAAAAAATTAAGCAAATTATATTCATAATATTTAAATGCATTCTTGTACAATAATATTATGTTATTTCACTGTCAGGAATACAATAGAGATCCGGTGGTTAACTATAAATTGCTTTAGTTATACAATGCGATCTTAATTCAAAATTGGCGTGATCCGAAGTCATCCTCCTGTCAGTTATTTACCATATAGAGATCTCCCTAAAATTTGAGAAAGTGTGTTATTAAGGTGAAAGCGAAACTCGTCCACAGTATACGGGACCGATGCCAAAAGTTATTACATAAAGCGCGTCTTGTTTACAGATTAGGTGAGATTGTGTGACGGACACGACCTGCCAACATCATGTAGATACGTCACGGTTTTCCAGGTGACTATAATAGATACTTGAGTAATGTAAGCATAACGCTCGCGATTGAAACTGGTTTTATAACATAAAACTAAAGATAGTCTGCTGTGCAGTTGAATTCAATACCCAACCAGTAACAATACTCTACAAGAAGAAGAAGCAATGATTAATCACAGTGGACTGGCCTGGAAAAGGAATAAGTAAGTAGGTACCTGAAGCATACAAAACTCAGTCTAAAATAGGTACTAGAGCATCTTACTAATTAAAAAGATAACAGATCTCTAGTACAATATATGCACAACTGGTGTGGTTACAAGGTCTAATTCTACAGGCAACGAACACTAATACATTCATAATGTTGAACAAAAAAAAGTAGCTAGACCGTTTCACGGCCGTCGGACATGTATATATTCTCATGGCATAATTGTAAGAAATTAAGTTACTGGTCTTAATGTTGTGTCATATAATAGTCCCATAAACGGCCAAGTCATACTTGACCAAGACGTAATGTTTGTAGAGCCAACACTTGTAGGACTAGGCCTTGTAGATATAAGCGATTAAGTACGTCTACAAAAGATCTGATAAGTTTTTAATAGTGAAATTGTTATAGGGGTTATGAGTCTTAGCAACTAACTTTACATTAAATAGTTTTAAGGCGATTAGTTTAATGTGATTTGTAATAATCATTTGGTTAACGTGGTTATTAGGTACATAAGTATATTATGTAATAAACAATGTCGACTTTTGCCACATACCTAACAGCTTATACAGTTTTTGTATCAGTTTTGCTATTTCAGGAGATAATTCGTATCATAATTAACTTTTTGAGTGCCGTATAACAAAAACATAATGAATTTTGCAGAATTTTTGGTAGCTAATTAAGATTCAAAATTGTGTGGCCAGTGAATTTCGACTCATTGTCGTTGACCGCAAGGTTATCGCCGATTTATTTTAAACAACTTCCTCGTGTAGATTGTTTAAATAAATGTTCTTCACTTTTAAAACCTTGAACACTGAATCACGAGAAAATGTATTAATATGGCATGAAGAATTTATTGAAGCAGATTTCACCTTAATTTGATAATTATGATTTCCGGCGGACGTCTTATCTACACTTACGCATCTTTTTTCGTTTCGAACATACATAATATAAGGTCATGGGCTTTTACTTCATTTTCGCTTTTTCAAGATAATGTGAAAATATCATAGGATACCCACACTGTAAAGATGTGGGTATTAATAGGTTACCTACCTATAGTTTTATTTCTTCACGAAAGTGCTTCATTACTGCGTGCCCTACACCTACACCTAGTGCCCGTTTGCATATAATTGGCAAAATTTAAAAAGCCGATATCACGTAAAAATATATAGCTAGCCAGCAAAGTACTGTACCCGTTACTTTTTAGGATTTAACTTGGGGAGAAATTGAGAATATAAATATCGAAAGGGGAAATTCTTAATTGGATATACCTAATACTTACATCGCTTGTACAGAAAGAACTGAGCGTGAAAAATACTAGCTCTAAAAGTCAAAGGCCTTTTAACTCCGGACGGCTGGTTGACACCTAGTTCTTGGTAGACCTTGTTAATATTTTGCAGATTGCTCTCTAATTAGTAGGTAATAGTGCTTCAATAAAAAAAGAAAACAGAGCAGCTAAAATACAATATTTTTCTCATGAACGATGGTAGATCGAGAGAGATTTCTTTTTGTAAAACTTCATAGAACCTGTTTCACTTAAACCGCACTGTTACATTACATATTAATAGAACGATCGTAACTAATCATTAATTTAAAACCACTGCAACCGCATTTCATTACTACCGCTAATTTTATATCGTGCGTTTAACAGTATAACTGGGTCAAGATCTTAATAACTTCTCCAAATGGCTAACGCATCTTTTACTGTTTGCATAGTCTTATCAGGGCCAAGTTATACCCTGTATAATTAATTGTTCTATTCTATCACGATGCGAATATTAACCAACCCGTGAGACAATTTTATACACTGACTTATTTTCCATAACTGGAGCGTCTGCGTATTCTTTTAATGACGTTTAATTGATAGGTGCAAGTGTTCCAACAGTGTGATCTGCTAGTCTACTGTTTCTTCATCGGTAGGTGTAGGTAGGTACTATGTCCATTCCATTGTTTGTTAGTCGCATGGTGAAACATTGGTGGTGAAACTACATATTCTTTTAGCCGACGCTGCCTATTAAATGACCTACAGTTTAATTAATAACAAGACTAAATTTTTTGTACGTTACACTATGTAGACAAAGAGGCCTAGAGGAAAATACCTAAATAAGATACAAGACCTGATGATTAAAATATGAAACGTTCGTCGTTTCTACCTTATTAAATACATTATGAATATTATGATGGCTATTTATAATTTTAAATCATGAACATGTTTGCATTTTTATGTATTGTTATACCCAGTTAAGTATACCTACCTATGTTAGCGTTACAGAGCATTAAAATATTGAATATAAAATGTATAAAATTAAAATAGACTAAAATTAGCAGCATAATTGTATGTACAAGTAATGTACCATAAATATAAATGTAAAGAAGCAACCTTTTTGGGGCCTCACCAATATGATAATCCAGACCTAATCTACCACTTAGATATACATGAAGAGAATCTTTTATCTTACGAGATTACATACCCAAAGTCCTTCAAAAAGCATTTTGGTAAAAAATGTATTTTAAAATACAATTTGGCCATTGTTAAATTACTTGAAAAAGCATTTGATGAGACCACGGAAAATGATCATTTCCTTCTCCATGGATGAGGCCGTTCAGCTGAGGGCCAACATTACATAGCCCTATTCGTGTCTGTATGCAATGTGACTCACGTTCCTGATACTTTATCAGGTGAGGTGAACCCATAATCATAATGACGTTATAAATATGGTAGTAACTTAAGAAAAAAATTGAGTGCTCTAGTTCTGCACCATCGTCAAACCCGTGATTGTATGGAAATCATGTTTCTCCTTTTCTACTTATTACTTTGTTGACTTCAAGACACACTACAGAACTGGCTGTTGTAATTTGTGCCTACCTACTAATGGTTACAGCTTGACATTAAGCCGTTGCAATACTCCAATGACACTTATCGAAGATCTACAATTCTTACAGCATATTTAATTACAAGAATTTATCACTTAGATATTCTCTTATCATACATCTAAATACTAAAGTTATGGAATATAAAAATACGAAAGGCACTTTTGAGTAGGTATTTTATGAAGGTTGCGAAACGGGAAGTTGTCCAAACGGGATGTGGTCATTTATTAGGAAATTAAGTACTAGGTAAATGCTAGTTGAACTGAGTTGAACACAACTTCGTGACATCATTTTGCGTATTGAGCTATATCTCTAATGTTTCCATTTTCACTTGAACGTGCCTTTGTTTTCATATTATAAGGTGAGTGAATTCCCTTTTCTAGTACCTAGGTACCTACCTATATACATAGCACTTACAAGAAGTATACTCGTACTGCTCCATTATCTCAAAAAAAGCTTTTTTCTTTTTTCAATTTTATCTTTACGCTTCATCATCATCATCATCATCATTTCAGCCATAGGAAGTCCACTGCTGGACATAGGCCTCCCCTATAAATCTCCAATAAGACCGGTTGGAAGCGGCCCACCTTGGGTGGACGTCCTACGCTGCGCTTGCTGATACGTGACCTCCACTCGAGAACTTTTCGACCCCATCGGTCATCAGTCCTCCGTGCTATGTGCTCTGCCCACTGCCATTTCAACTTGCTAATCCGCTGGGCTATGTCGGTAATCTTGGTTTTTCTACGGATCTCCTCTTTACGCTTAATACTTATCTATTTAATACTAATTTGCATATTAGGTATTCAAGCAAGCCGACTAACAGCAAAAGCAAAGGTTAATAGGTACATGAACATAATATTTCATATTGATTTTTGATCATGACTCTCTCCACGGTATTCAGGTGGTATCTATATATTATGTCGTTTGTCCGCCACCAAAATATAGCTTCCGGAACATTACGAGGTCGGTTTACCCATTAAAACGGCCGTAATATAGCCGGATTACATCTGAAGTTATTTATAATTCCCGGGTTGAGCTCGTCAAATCAGAGACACAAACCTACTTAAGGTAGAACTACCTTATATTGTAGGTTTGTGTATCAATGTTAAAACATACCTTCACAATACTTCACCTAAACATAATATATTCGGTCTTTTCTCCTCCAACAGCCTCAGCATCTCTTCTCTATCTCTCTCAGATCTCTTCGTTTCACTTCAATCAATTGAGTCAAAGAGAAACGAAGAGATTATGTGCACATCATGACGTCTTTGTCATATATGAAACCTGTGTTTTTAATTTTAAATTTTAATTTTATCAAACATGAGTCGATATCTTATCACTAACGCTCGCATAATTTTCTTAATGACCTTTTGTGTTAGCACACTTGGCCACATTTTTCATAACAACTATATCTTAACTATCTAAACAGGAGTCATTTGTGAAGTCTTTTTGCAGAATTTATACGAATTTACACAAGTTAATTAGTCTATTAATTGCAATTTAACAAATACCATGTCGCGTGCTCGTTCACCAGTTCAAGGTTATGTCTGTTTACGTAAAGTTGTGAATGTGGAATTTACACGATGCAATTTCAAATTAGCAATGTTATGATGTCTGCTAGGTACTGTATTTATAATTGCTCGCTATTTCGCGGTGTTCACACAAAACATTACTCAACTTTTTAGTATGTCTGCGACTTTGTAATGTAGACTTTTGTATCGTATAATTCCATTTAGCTCGTTAACACATAATTTGGTATTTATTTTAAAACGCTGATAAACTAAGGTTAGATTTTACCGGAACGTATTTTTCTCAATGTCAATAGGGATCTGAGTGTACCAAAAGTTCACTTGAATCCCTCAATGGATTCTATCAATGGATCCTAGTGGACGGAGGGAACGAAATGGACTTAATTTAACAAAGTATCACTAGTTAACGGTGAAATTTCACCGGCTGGAGCCCAGTGGATTTTACCGTTTTTCTTTTCTATGTAAGACACGTCTGTATGAATGCACCTCGCCTGATAGTAAGCTGAAGGCAGTCTCAGGGAAGAGGGTTGCCATTTCATACACCTACAATGTTACAATGGTGGCCCTCAGCTTAACGGCCTCGTCGGATGCTTTTTCACGCCCCTCTTATTTGACCCGGGACTGTAGGCAGAAGGAAATACGTGTGCTTGTAGAGAATTCCAAGGTTTAAGAATTCCAATGATAGTAAAAGAAAATAATTTATACTTAAACTGTTACATCAAACGACTCCATTGCTAAAGTAATCGTTGCATATCGTGAACCGTTGAACATGTCGGTGTCCCTAAATAAGTAGATAGGTATAACCCTTTAATAGCGGATCAAATTAAGTATAGCTGTTGTATAACGTGTCCACTTACTCAAGGGATAATTTATAGTGCTGCCCTACATCTATTACATCCGTATCGCTACGGTCTACTGCTGTAAAATTATACGAGTATGATTGTTTAGCATTTAAAACCCCATTTTAAGCCGTCAAAGCTCTCACTTTCGACTTTCAAGTGTGCATCACTTCACACACTGATTACATAGATATAGATACGTATCTGTTTATTGACTACGCCTTTATTGCCTGTTTCAAATTTTAGTTGAAGGTATAGTATAGCAGTAATTATGACGGCTTTCTAAGGATCCAAATTGGATTTTCTATTCCGATATTTCCAAACACTTGAAGCGTCAGTAGTTCAGTGATTAAGAAGTCGGCCTTACGATTGAAAGATCCCGAGTCCCACCGACGACGTGAACTCATACCTAACAAAAGTAATTAAACTTAACTGGAGGAGTTTAACTGTAATATTAGTCATTTCAGTTACTAGTAAGGAGATAAGTACGAGTAGGTACCTGTTTTCGCATCACGGCAGACCATGTTGATTGAAGGCTGTTTATAAATTGAAACTGTGTACCTTTTACAGACACTTGAACGTACTTGAACTGAGAATTTAAAGCCTGTGCTAAAGCGCAATATTTATTACGCACCTACTAAATGATTAATATGTTGATTGAGTTAATGAGACCAACTATTATAAATGCAAAAATTTAGATGAATGAGTGTTAGTTACTGTATCACAACAGAACGTCTGAACGGACCTGAATGACATTGGGCACAGAGATATATTATAATCTGACATGGATACTTTTTATCCTGGGTTGCAGGCGCGAGACCAGAGTTCCATGCAGGCATAACCGCGGGAAACAGCTAAAATACTTGACAGCAGCTGACCACCGTAATATTGCCTTATCTACACTCCACCGGCGAGACGCGGAAGTTACGGCAAGCATACGAAATCGTAACCGATTGTAAGTTTCAAATCGTGACTCATTTGAAAATAAGAGCATTCTAAAGTTCTAAACAAAGATTTAAATCATGGTTGTCAAACTAAGCGTTTAAGAAATCACTGACTGCCGTCGTAGACATGTTACGTTGTGGTCTTGACACGTGATAGCAGTGGTCATCACGAAGGTCAGGAAGGTCAACCACATCGTCTTGGCCGAGACTCAGTGAAAGTGAACCATCCGTAACTAACAACATGCCGCATGCTTTAATATTCTGACTGCATCCAAGGTTTCCGAACCGTGAAAAAGTACAGGAAATGATTATGTCATTAGTAGAATCAATTGCCACAAATACTTACACTTTAGGTCATTCACTGATCAGACTTGTGTTCGCTTTTCGTTCTAAAGACTCGCGTAGATTTAAGTAGATCAATAGTCTGTTGTGGTATTAAGATAATTTATTTTATAATAGGTAATCAAGGTCATAAAAAGTTGGACAGGATATTATAGGTTTTATTTCCTGCTTAACATTCGCCAATATCGGCTGCTGCGTTTGTGAGATCTGGCCTGTTAAAGTCACGGAAGTATTTAAGTACGTAGTACTTATAAATCTTTCGATCCGTATTCAGGTGAACAACTTTTAACAGGATTAACCGCTCCGTAGCCTAGGTAGGTACAAGTAAACTACATCACTAGATGGTAGATAGGTACTTTCTTATAGACATAGGTAAGAAGGTACGTATATAATGCAGGTAAGTATTTAGTATCTTACCTACATTTACCTGATTGCAATGACAGGTTGTCAGATTCGACATGTTTACAACAATCCTAACGTATATTAGTAAAAAAAGTTTCAAAAAATGTATTGCTGCTTGTTGCAAGACTTGCTGGAAATTAGCAATGATATTAGCTCATATGACTCACTTCTGATTACCGAAGAGGTTAACAGGTGTATAAAACACCTTTTTTTGTTAGTGTTAGTAATGTATTTTTTACTATACACTACACGTGTATAGTAAAAAATGTAAAAATATAATATCCTTTCTACAACTGAGAATTTCCTAATAGAGAGAGAAACCCCAAGCACTTTGTTTGACAAATCGAACTCAGGACCTCATGTCGAGCCGTTACACTAACCATTGTTGCCACATAGAGGCGGCACAGATATTCTTATGCAGATTGGAATAATAAAATATTGTTGTCTAGATTGGCCCTGGCAAAAATTGAGCTGGCAAACCGATCAGTATTCGAAATCTAAACAATCGGAAAGAAAGTAATTTACGTAACTTTATGTACGTATGTTACCTTTATTATATTGTTACACGAATGGTATGGTAGTTCTAATTCATCAACCTCAACTTGTTAATGCACCTTTGCCTACCCCTTCGGGGATTTACAGGTGTGAGTATATATGTATGTAATATTTCATCATCATTCATCAATAATTAATTTATACATGTCATGACTTTCAAAATATCGTCCGGTCTCCTTCGTGACCTTCTGGGTCAGACCGTCATCGTCTTTGGCAGACATGCAGAATGAAAAAATCGTTTGAGTGATTAGAGAAAGTTCATAAAAAGGTTGTGGATGACGACATCCTATTCATGTTAGGGTGAACAGAGGTCTGTGACAAACCGTGGAACTTGGCAGTTGATGGTAGGTATACCTACTTAATGCATTCTAAAGTACAACAATGCAACATTTTAAAAAATAGATAAAAGAAGTGTAGTGGATACTTTTTTCCATCCCCCGCTTATGCGGAAGCCGACATTCACTCGGATGAAGTCAAGGGCAAAAAGTTATTTATTTTGAGAGAGATTTCTAAGCTGCCGATTTCTCTATAATCAAAGGAAACTAAGAACGACAAATTAATGTTGCAATAGCTGACTATCGGGAATCAAACCTGTTTTCACTCGTCTTACCTACAAATAGCATCACACTGATAAAAACACGTGGTTCAGATATACGTTTACGTAATCCGTGTCAATGGTCCTAAAAGTTATGAATCGAGGCACAATTTTACACTGTGTAATGTTCTTTTATGGAAAAGTAAGATGTGAAAACCAGGTTACACGAATGCCGAATTAAAACCAGTCACAGTTACAGAAAAGGTCAAATAAAATGGAATTCAGCAATTCTTCGAATCCATATTGCACGTGTGATGGAGCTTTTCCTTAGAACTTGGGTCGAATGAGAAACCAGAACCTAATCTCGGAACCTAATACATACCATCTAATCTTAGTTCATACTTACTAACTTTAAATAAGGGTGTATGAGACCCCACTAAGACTTACAAGTCAAACCAAACTAACCCCAACTGTCTTCTTCGAGTCAATGGCTGGATCTGGTATCTAATGACTGGTTTTTTCTTTAAACTTTGTCGGCCCAAAACTTGACTACGGCAACGGCACCCTCAGTTGCTCTATAAATGTCGTCGGTAGTACAGGTGAAGGGGCACAGGGAGCAGGAGAGCAAATGCGACATGGACTGGGATTGGGACCCGCAATCACAGGACTCTTGCGACCGATCAACAAAGCCCCATTTTACCATATTTTCCCTACTAAAGCCGCGCCGGCTTTCTGAGGAGGACGAAACTGGCGCAGGTTGTCTCTCAGGGTTGAAAGGTCTAACGGCAGTCCCTACTATACAAGCCATATAAACCAAACCTAAAGCACAGATTACTAAATAGTTCTAAAGTAGAAAAAGGATTAAACAGGCTCCGGACTCTGACGTAAAAGTGACGGATGTAACTTCAAAACTTTAATCCCGGAGGCTTCAAATCCCTTTCTTTTCTGCAGGTGATAAAGTGCGTGATATTTCAATTAAGCAAACGTAATTGTTTTGTAAATATAGCTACATACTACATACCTACTTGCTTACTTATTATAAATATACTTAACTAGCTGTCCCGGCGAACTTCGTACCGCCATATTTTTCCCGTTCCCGCTGCACCTATTTTCTCATCCTTTAAACCTTCCCTGGACACCCACGAATATTTTTCAAGACTAAAATTAGTCAAATCGGTTCAGCCGTTCTTGAGTTATAAAATAACAACGAAAAGTGGCATTGATTTTTATATATTAGATAGATTGTGCATTTAAAAAAAGAAGTAGAAAGGTGTTTTCTATTTCTGTTAACTACTCTTCACATTACATTACAATTGAAAAAGTGAATTATCATCTGATTGACTAATAAATTTAAATTAACGATAATTGCTTGGATTTCTTTTTAATTTATAGACTAGGTATAATAATAATCTATAATGTATAGTGTTTATTATATTTGTCATAAATGTTTTACTTGCTGGTATAGTTGGTTCATGAATTAAACAAAATAGAATTCTACAAAACACTTATATTAACTTTATTGCTTTTTTATTAGATAATTTAAGTTTACAGACACGTACACACATAATTAAGCATAAAGAGGAGTAGAGGGGGAAGTAAGTGCAGATGCTCTACTTATTACATCGAGAAATCTCATCCAGCATACCTGAGATGGGTGTATCCCACTATTTCCATGGAAATGCAAAATGGAAAAAGTGGGACAAGCGTTTTGTACAAATTATATCCCATTATTTCCATTGGGGCAAAAAACCTCTAGTACCCGCTTATTCCACTTTTCCCCATTGACAATCCCCAGTGATGGGGATAATTGAACTTTTTGTTCACTATTCCCCGTTGACGCAAAAAAAAAATAACCTAACCTATCCGAGTCGGGGTACTCTAAAAATACTGTTACTGTTCTAAATAAATATGATGGGGATTAGTGAGCTTTTTAGTTCTCTAATCCTCATTAAATAAAAATTTTGTGTCAACGGGGAATATTGAAAAATTAAAATTCTTAAGAGGCAATGGAAATAGTGGGAGACTCTGTCCCAGTATTTCCATTAATGGAAATACATACTTAATGGAAATAGTGGGATTCACCTCCTGAGATAGTGGAAAGTAGAATAATAATAGTGTGAAGGAAAGAGGCTGTCCATTAATCACGTGAGGTTCAAGGGCGGGGGGGTTCGGAAAAAATCACGAAACATCACCAGGGGGGAGGGAGGGGTATATTGAGATATCACGTGTATTTATTTTTTCTTATAACTCACGACTTCACGAGAAAAAAATACACGTGATTTCGGCTAGGGGTGGGAGTCCAAAACCTCACCACGTATCACCATAGGGGAGGGAGGGTTAAAAAATTGCTAAAAAAACATCACTTGATTAATGGACAGCCCCAAAGACGAGAAAGGTTTATAATGTAGCCACCAACCAATCTATTCCTTTGTATTATTGCTGTGATACTGTGAAGAGGGAAGACCTTGGTGAGTACTTACAGTTTGAGAAAGAGACACATTCTGAGAAAACATTGACGGGCTGTTGTGTCGGCCTACGCCGGAGGGGGGAAGTTACTTACATAATAAGGTATCACCTGTGATATCACGCCGGGAATTGAACCTGTAACTACTGCTAGCCAGGTAGAATAATGGCCGCCTCTCAGCTTAACGCGGACAGCATTAAGCTGAGAGGCGGCCATTATTCTACCTGGCTATTTTTTATGCATACCTATTGTTATATTTTTGTCTTGTTGAACTGTGTACCTATTGCTAGGTTGAATAAAAATATTTTCTTTCTTTCTTTCTTTTTTTTCTTTACTATTAGTCGAACGCCACCCAAATGTACCTATCACGTTATATGAGAAATGTCGAACATTAACAACCACGGCCTACAAACATACAGTCTGTGATGTAATGCAAATTGCAAATGAAAAGTTATGCTTAAGTGAAGTCCAGATTAAAATTTACGTTATCAGGAACCAAGGCGGCTGAGCATTACTTGGCAATTACAGCACTTTGCGTTAGCTGTCATGACATAAGAATATACAGCGATGAGCGTAATCATGACATAATGTAAATAAATAGCCACAGGAATATACCTACGTTGCAGCGCTAGTAATGAAAAGTGAAATATGTTCAGTAATCAAAAGTAGATATAGTACAGTATACATAACGTAGTCGGTATACTGATTGATCAGTAGGTAATTACTTACCAATACTTACTTAGCCTGTACTTACCTAACCTTAACCTTAAACGTGTATGGGATTGGTCACGTTTATAATAATTTCCTTAGGTATACCTACCTACATACATCCTACATAATGTAGGTATGTAATAGAAAGTGGACTTTCTTCATTCCCAACGGACAACACATCATCGTATGATATTACTTTACCGGCTTCAAACCTTCAAATATTAGATGAGTGTATCATCTTGCCGAAGTACCAACTACCAAGACAGCTAAAGCACAGGCTAGCCTCCGCTATAACTTAGATTGTAAAAAAATCGTTTAACCATGTTTAAATATATACATAAGTACATATCATAGGACTGCTATCACTCGAAGACACCAAAGTGATTTATCAATTTTCTGAATGACCCAATGCCACAATTTGCAAATATTTAATCTTATTAAGCTTCTTTCTTATTATATTTTATTTATTTAATTTAGTTTATTTTAGTAATAATAGTTTGTAGTGTTAATTTAATTTAGTATTATTTTGAACTTGTAGTTAATTATTCCTTGCAATTAAGCTGGTTATGGAATATATCTCTACCTACTGTCACATAAAGTGTGTATTTACATGCTGATATTACGAGATGTTAATAGAATCTAACTACTCATAACGTGATAAAATTACACGCACGTTGGGTTTTGTCACATAATTAACTTAAATTAATTCACTTTCTTCAAAAAATAGTCCCGTAAAGGTATAATAGAAATTTCTTTATAAGTTTGTAAAAACATTAAACATTCATTATTTTAATCTTACACTACTGTATATCATTATCATTGCTTAATATTGAGAAATTTGCAAGGAGATTTTTATGAATAGGTATATTTGTTAACTAATTCGAAAGTTACATGTTAGGCAGGTATATCAATTTTTCATTTTAAAAACCTTAGATCAATCAAGTAATGTTACATAACAAACAAGTTTAGATGACCTATGTGTTTTTTCTCAGACACGAAACAGTTCTACGTGAAATCTAAATCGTAAAGTCTTCCGACCAAGTCATATATTACCTACCCACGGTCTTCAATGCTTTCACTATTATGTACCTAGAAAAATAGTGAAGATTTATAGGCATAGGTAACTTCCAAGCATCAACAGGCTCTTCGACGCCCATACCAATCTCACCTGCTAGCCCGTATACCAGCAGATTAACAGAGGAGGCTCAGGCGTTACTCCCTGAAGAGCCTACAGGAGCCACTAAGGGGGAGAAAACTTAAGAGGGTGGACGTCAGCTTCCAAGTACAAGCGTTGGATGCAACCGGAATCAACGCTTGGGTGACGATGTACCTATCGCCCTAACTGTCGAAATAACTTTTAAAACTATACTGTCCGTAATTATTTGTATGCACAATTAGTTACCTACATTTTGCACAATGAATTGTTTGTAAAGACCATGTTGCAATAACTACAAGCGAACCTAAGAAACGTTTTTCATTATTTCAGAAATCTGACACTTGCGCAATGGTATCAGGATCACATGTGCAGTGCAAAGAAGGTCAGTTACATGTCACAAGTGAACGAAATCGTTCATTTGCAGACTAACCTGGGTTATATAACAGTACCTAACAGCTTTGTTACATTAGGCATTTAATACATGTAATAATGGTTGTAAGTAATACATTACAACTTAATTAAAACATTTGCCTAACCCATTCTTTTTTTTTTTATTTACTTTTTTATTGTAATTCTTGTTTATTATTATTTAACGTATTTTAACTTATTTCACTATTATTATTAATGTTTGTCATTCGTATTGTAACTAAGTAGGTATAGTTATAAATATTTTGTAATGTTGTAGCTAATTTCGTTTTCTATTTCATAACTGATATTGTAATTTTGTATTTAGTATTTATTATTAGAATTACAACACAATGTAGGTACTTATTATACTTAATAAGTCACGCATACTTGGCGCAACCGATTTTGTAAAAATTTTAAGAATAATGGCCATTTTTCGCGAGAAAGTTTTCCAGCCAGGCGTATCCACGAACAGTAGCCAATTAAACACAAACGACCAAAAGAACCGCGTCATAATTAAATTAAAAGATAGATATAAATTCAAAAAACTAACTAATATAAGTACGAGAAGTTATCCAACCGGAAACTACACGAATGTTCATTGGAGTCTGACGTCTCTCACTTCATTCTATTACAAGACAACCTCATCAACGGTAAATATTATGAGAACGGACATGAACGTGAAAAACAAAACTCTATAACCTATGTAATTGCGGAAATAAACGGAACGTTTAGAAAACGTCATTAAGTTGTTGGACAAAAGAAATCTAAGTATTTCCTTGTTTTAGAAATTTCCGTTAAGCAACTAAGAGTCAGTTAAGTACTGTTTTACTATCAAATAAGAAGATCGAGTATTTCAACTTTATCTTAGAACAACAAGTATGAAGTGAAATGGAGATGTACCGGCGGCGGCTAAACCGGAAACGCTAGGTATGCCTAGAGTCGACACTCCTTCAGCATCCATGACATGACATTATTCCATGACATATTCGTCATAATTTGTAAGGTCATGTCATAGGTACCTACAGTGTGGCTTGCTTTAGTTCAAAATGTCTTGAATTCACTTGTAGCGATACCTAGCGACTGAACTAAGAAACACTAGCTAGACGTCCTATGGATATTAGATGGGCTAACTCATAAGGATGTTGAAACTGAAGAAATTAAGGAGGAATATGTACCTAGTAATAGCCGGGATTAATGATAGCTTGTCATCGGGTGAAATGAATTGGTATTTTAAAGGCTTTTCTTGTAAAATTGTATAGTTAGGTAGGTTTTATGTTAACTATCAAATTTTAAACAATATACCTAATCGCTTATGCAGGTGTCGTATTTGAAAACTGAAACCCAATTCTCCTAATGAAAAGATGTTCAAAATTCGCAAACACTATAAACATGATATATATCCATTTGACTCTTATATAAATGTTGTTTATATGGCCATGTCAATCTAAAATCGTACATTAAAAAGAAATATAATTAATGTGTGAATTACACAAAAAGTATATTGTACTGTCTAATTAATTGTTTATTGTGTATGTAATAAAGAATTAAGAAGATTCAAATTATAATGATTACTCACGTATTTTGATACATCTATAATCCGAACAAATAACAGCATTGTAGTTTAGAATAATTCATAATGTATTAACCTTGCGTTTCGATATTTACTTAGTAATTCAAATATACTTCACAAATTAATTAGTTAATTATAGAAAAATGATGAATAAGAAATGATGAAATAATGATACGATACTAAATGTATTCATAGTTGAATGCATTTGGCATTGGGTGAACTTTAATGTTATTGTATGACAACTCGCAAAAATTATTTATGTAATCAATTATTTCGGCAAGGTAAGATAGATTTCATTCAATACAATACGCATAACTCATGTTCTAAAGAATTAAAAGTCACAGCCGTCTGCCGATACAATTAGACTATTTAAACCTGTATGTTGTGATGACTATGATAATGCAGTTTCTTGGTAAAGTTTTTATAGAGAGTAATTTTATTCTATTCTTTGAAATCATATAGAGTTGTTTTGATTAATTGGCTATTTTTGGCACTAGGTACCTAACTAACTACTAAGAATGAGTTTGATTTACGTTAGTTGGGTCATCACTTTGATAATATTGAAATCATCAACAAAACCGTAGGTCAACTTGTCAAACCATATTCTAAATAAGTACATAGTTGAAATCCTAAAAGATTGAGGTTTTAAATTGGGTTGTATTTTACGCGGCCACAAATTAATCCGAAAAGCAGGTACCTAGTAAAAATAATAGGTTGGCATCTATAGTGAAGAATCATTTTATTCAATTTATGGGTGTCAAAATTACTGAATGTGGCGTACAAAAATACTAAGTGGGCCACTATTTATGGATGGTTATAAAAAAATAACCACGAACTTATAACCTAACCTATCCAAGTTGGGGCGCGTTATACTAGAATCCTCATAACTTCAGAATTTAGCAACACACCTTCTGTATCACGGGTCACTCAGTATTTTAGTCGCCCACTCAGTATTTAAAGTAACTCATTATCAGTCGTCCATTTATTATTTTTGTCGCACGGTTTATTACATCCCCTTAAGGGCCGGCTACGCCGAGCGCACGACTCAAAATCTGTCAAAATAAGACGCAAACTTGCACGCACACATCGCCGAGGTGCACAGTGGGCTGCAAGATGCTTTTTGCAAGTCAACATAATGTAGAAAATTGTCTTACGAATACTGAAAAAGCTATTTTATTACTTATGATTAGAGTGCATTTTCAGTAATACGATTTATTGAGACGAATTTCGTCTGTCAAATTATATTTCTTTTCCTTTTCTTGCTTGTATATTCATCCCTTTCATTTCGTGCATGACGTCATTGGCATGTCTTTTGTTTTGGCATCATGACATGACGTTGTTTGAATTTTTTACAAAGATTTGAGATATTGAACAAAATAAGGTTGGTAACATACCAACACCTAAATATTGATATAAATATTAAAAATGTTCGTAAAATTAAAATGCCCACCGCGTAGAAAGACTATAATTATCATAGTAGAGAGATGATGAATATCTCATACTCTAAATAAATAGTTTCTTAAAGAACTAAATTGTCCTACCTTACTTTTATACTCTTTTATCATGAGCAAAACATTGCCATAAACAGCTATTGCCATGAAGGTATTTTTAAGCCACTCCGAGACATCACATTTTATGGCGATATTGTGCAAAACTGTTGCCCAACAACGACAATTATCAACGCGAGACTTTGTTTTCTTTGAACTGGAAACATCGCACTTGTCGCGTAATGTTCCCGAACTATAGAGTCGTTCAACAAACAAACAAACATTCCTATCAGACGTCTTCACTTCGATTTCGGACTGTTCGTTCCACTGTTATGTTCCACTAATTCAGCAACATGTGCTCAGGTAGGAGTCAGTCAAAGTTTCTAATGTCAATCAAAGAAAGCTAATGTTTCAATTATTATAGGTATGTAATAATAAAAGGCAGATTTAGGCTTTAGGTTATAGACTTTACTCCAACTGATAAAGCCAAGAGTTTTTCAATCAAAGTTGAGATATAGGGTATGTTGGGGTCAATTAAAACATACAACTTATATTTTATATCTTATGTATTATCTTACAATATTTTACAATTCATAGTAGGTATATTAAAAAAATAAAACCAGGCTTAAAAAAACGAAAATTAAACTGATTTAATGAACAGATTTATTTTAGAAGACAAAATTAAATATAGGAGTAAGTTTTTTTTTGTTGAATTCTGTGACAAGAACGGAAACAAAGTCCCGTAAAAACCTGTTTTCATCCCACCATCTCGGAAAGACTATTTTTGCTCTTCGATAACTGAGCGTAAAAGTCGTTTTTATCCTCTAGAGAGGTAAAGTAAATTTGAATTTAGAACATCGTGTGTACTAGGTTTGTGGACTCAAAACATCATTAAACCTATTTACTTCTACCTCTATGGTGCCGAATTTATCATACAACTTTTTTTAATTCATGAAAAACTCAGACTCGTAACCTCCTTGGTGTACTTTTTTTTTAATTTGCTTTGCGCGCATCAATTTTTTTCACGTCATATTGTTGACATTGTTGTTGAATTTTTATTTTGTTGTATTTTATTACTAGTATTAATACACATTATTATACAGCCTCCATGGCGTAGTGGTATTGAACGCGGCCGCTACGCAGGAGGCACGGGTTCGATCCCCGCTCAGTGCAAATATTTTTTATGCATGAAAATGGGTATTTGCATTGGTCTGGTCGTGCCTTGGAGAGCACGTTAAGCCGTCGGTCACGGATGCCATACGAACATCTATGGCAGTCGTTACGGGTAGTTGGAGCCCTAAAAAGTTCAACAACAACGGTCTGGCTGCAATGTTTCGATATCGCCTAATGTCATCATTGGATTGTGGAGGTCAGATGGCAGTCGCTTCACGGCAAATATCGAGGTCCAGCCAAATCCGCAGTTAAGACTGGTAAAGCGGACCCCGGACTCCGAGGTGAAAGCTTCGGATGCTGACTGGGAATTAACGCTAGGAAGGAGAAGCATTTCATTATTTCCTCGCTGAGGTGGGATGAAAAGTTACGTGTTGCACTCGAGTGCAAAGATTTTTCACCTTGTGCTCTTTTGATTCCCTCGCTAACGCTCAAGATTCTAATTTGTGTATACATGATACCTACTTGTCTCTACTGTACATCTATTGGTGTAAAATAAAGTGTTATCTATCTATCTACCCTAAAAATCGCGCATTATAAGAAGAAATAAATACACGTGATATCTTATTATACCTCCCCCCTGGTGAGATTTCGTGATTTTTTATTTCGTGACTAAGATACGGCACAACATTATTTGGATGATTAAACAAATTAATAGTAAAGCACCAATGGCGGACACTTAAAAAAAACAACGATAATCCTTGAATAATCTACCCCTAAAAATCCCCCTAAATAAATTTACCCCCTAGAAAATCCCCTAAACATGTTCTTTCCCTCTAAATTTAGGGGGAAAACCCCTAAGTTGGCATCACTGAATATGGCTAATCCCAAGCTGGGCTGGCACAAATCCTGTTAAAGAACTTCTAAAGTTCGCCTAGGGCCTAGGCACATTAACTAATGTATATATTCTTTCATCAGAATCACCTGTCCTTAGTTTTAATAAAACCACCAGAAGCCCAATGGGCCCCTCCGAATTTTCCTTATTCCAGGCACTTCCTCCAACAACATATTAACACTTTCTTTTGTACAACCTATCCAATATTGAATAAGTTTTCCATGTCGACTGTACAAAACTATTGTTTTATATTGGTGTCCGTAACGTCTTCGAAAAAATAAATAAATTTGAAAGTACACTTAGGGACACAGTGTCCGTAGAATTTGTGTCCCAAACGTCTTCGACTCCAACATAGAGTTACAGGACCCAAAAATATTGTCTTTAAAAAAATATTTTGGATTAGTATATCCCCAACTTTTTAGTTTGACATTTTAGGCGCTTGTGGTTAGACACTAAATCGAACCACTATGTTATAAATGTACCAACGAATTCGTGAAACGGCCAAAATCGGAACTACGTTTGTCACTGTCAAATGCATACTATTTTATTGAACATCTAAATAAATTTGACAACACTGAGAAGACAGTGTCGCCACTTTTGACTTCACATTTTTATTGGTATGCCTATTGTGTATGTGTGAACTGTCATCACGCATCAAAGAGACGTGCTCTCTCTCCGAAAGCCCGTGGGCGACTGACGTCTGAAGGAATCTACACAGATCGCTGCAAAATTGTATGGGAAATTTGCACACATAGTTATTTTTATTGATATGCGACATCATAACAGTTATTTACAATTAATAAAATGTATTCAGCGGCTAGTATAGCTCTTTATCTACTTATATACATATTTATTTCTTAAGAAAATTATAACTTCACACGAAAACTGTGCCAGGCAAATGACACAGTTTTACGCGTTTTTCAATAACTTTGGAGTCTTTTTTTGGATTAATTACTAAATTTATCATCAAATAAGTTATTTCGGCCCCTTCAAGAACTCTTTGACTTTCAAACCGACTCCAGTTCATCGCTAATATCATACATTTTCTGTCATGATTTCCTTCGGGTTCGAGCGCTGTTTCGCGTAGCCTGTCCTTAAGTATATTTTACATACTCGTAGTATATATCTTGAATCTTTAGATTTAAACCGTGTGTGATGGATGTCAAGTTCTGACTTCATTTGCTAAACCTATTAAAATTTTCAGATATCCAATTCAATAAGATATTTATTAACTTCCACCAATAATTTTATTTTGAGTTGAAATGCGTTTTCACTAATTAATCTGAAATGGTGTGTTATATATTGTAATTAATAAATATCGTTAGTATTAAATAAATGTACCTACCTACAAAACTACTTTTACATTTAGTTTTATGTAAATTAACATAAAAAAAAATCAATGCTTGAATTCTTTATAAAAAGTACGAGTATTTCTCTCCATTTTTTGTTTTGTTAAACTTAACTCATAACAGCATATTTCAGGAACTCAATGAAGTTTTATCGCGGGTAAGGTTAACCTGCCCTCAAAGTTCTTAGCACGACTCCATTATCATTATCTCAGCGTTGAGTCCTTGTTGCATCCGAGGCTTTTATATTCCCCTGGGTCATCTTTTCGGCTTTTACTACGCCACTTCGCACAGTCTTCGGCATTTCTCGCAGTAAGGCCATTTACGACTTCAAGTCAGTACCTACGTCTTGGGTTTTCCCCTTTTACCGGAGTCACACGGAGGTGGCATGACCACACCAGACATTATTAGATCCGTCTGTGGCCCCATACTCCAATAAAAATACCTAAACTGCTTTGTGAAAAGCAGTACCAACAACTGTGTACCTAAAAGAACAACAAGCAAACTATGAAGTTTCAACTCAATTGATGAACGAAACAAAATAAACAAGGAATACTTAAGCAAATAAGCCGAAGCTTCTTCAACGGTATTATATAATCAGGGCAGGCTCTTACAAAAGGGTTAAGACAAAAAAAAAACTTCTATCGTCTGATGTCGACAGCCAGTGCAGTAAAAAAAGGCTACGATTATAAAATTGCGATATACTTAAGCCACCTACTACCATATTACAGTTGCATTTCATCTTCATACTAAATATTGCGACACAGTAGGTAAGCAAGTATTATATAAATGTATCGCTCCGCATCATGCCCTAATAACGTACCCACTAGTTAAAAGCTCAATCATAAAGGTCTTGATATACTTATATGATCTTGTAACCTCCATGTTATATTTTTATTTTGTTTTAAATATTATATAAACTTTTTAGAAAAGATTTCACCAATCGAGATCACCTAATAAACTAATTGCATTATCGTTTAATTCAATGAATTTCATTGAAAGAAGAGAACTCAATTTAGTACATGATTTTCGCTTGTGAATAGGTATAAGAGCTATTAAATTTTAAAACATACCCAAATTTTGTACAAGAATTTGTACAAGATCAACAAGATCCCACTATCAGATCCTAACTTATACCAATTAAATGGGACCACTAGAAAAATATACCTTACCGGGATTGGCAAAAAAAGGCTAAATTGAGAATCTCCTCTATTTTTGATGTCGTATAATAATTATTACCATGGACTAGTTAAAATTCTAATCGATTAAGATGGAATGCTCAGACGGGACTTGAACCCATCTGAGCATTTCACTTTTTCCAATCTTAATCAATTTGAGCATATTAGTTCCTTTATAATCATTAAATAGTTGAAATTATTTTAGTAAGTAGGTAATCCAAAATAAATATTGTACGACATCTCTGTGCAACTATTCAATCTTAGAGATTTCATTTGCATCTTTCCTATTTTATGCACGTTAAGTATCTATAGGTATAAGTAGGTAGGCAAGTAGACATAATTTAGAAGTGAAAACAATTATAAGATAATAAAAAACATGTACACTATGCATTGCAGCATTAGTGCTTACACTTACAAAAACTAATAGATACTTATAGAAAATATCACAGAGCAATATCTATGGAAACCATCTTCATGATTTCCTCCTGAATTTCCTTTTGAATGCTTTTATTTTCGGAACCCGTAACAATACTGTTAATGTAGCTAGTAGTATTCTCACCCAGAAAATAGTCGAGAGAGCTAGAGGATTCTTCTCCAAACAGTTAAAAGTTTAACAATGCTGGGTTAGACTCCTCGTCGAGTATCTTCGGGATTTCCTTCTAAGGTTTTACCCACCGAACCCGTGACTTTTTAAACGGTTCGATCTGACTCAGTCATTTCACTATTGCCGGTAAAATTTCACTGTTACCGTTAAAGCGTTTCCACATGTCAAACAAAATGTGCTTTGCACATTGTATTAATTTATCATAGTTAAAGTTATTTGTATTTTCACGCTCTATATCGCGATATTTCATACATAAGCAAGACAAGGCTAACATAAAATGAATTGCAGTTAAGGAAAATAAAAATAAAATATTTGTACGAGCAATGCAATATACCTACCACCACTTATCAAACGGCGTAGCAGCATTGAATTTCACACCATAACAACGTTTCAATATTGTACTATTATGTTATGACATAGTTTTAAGCACGTAATAGACTGTCAATATATAAGAACTTTTTTTTCAGCAGACATTGACAATGAGAACAGGCTAAAACAACCTCAATTTACTTTTCGTGAGGTCATTGTGCAAGAGTCGAGCGCAAAGAGAACCGCAGTAATTGTTTTAATTAAAGTAACCGCAACTATGTAAAATACGTAATTGAAATCCTTGCAGTGTGAATCCGTTTTGATTTCAAATTATTCCGTCCAAGAATGTGTCACGCAATAACAGTGTGGATGTATATTATGAATATCCTAATTTATTTAGTTGATAAGTACCTAAGTAGACCTTTTTTTAAGTGGTAAGTAAATTAGTCTTTCTCTATTCAGAAGAATTTGTTGCAGGCCTCTACTTTCTTAAGAATTTTCTTGTTTCAGGGTTCAATAGGGCAGCGGGTCTAAAATGGCCACATTGAGCGATTCCGCTTATGAATTTCCAGTAGACCTCAAAGATTCCTATAAAATGGTCACTCATATGAGCAGAATCACTCAATCAATTTACTAAGCAGATTTTAATTTCGTGTAAATAACGCCGCATAACAAAATATTATTCTAATACGATTCCAATAAAGTGATCTCCTGCTGGTCAGGATTTTATATAACTACCTATATATAAGTATACCTACATAGATAGATGTAAATTATTTAAGTTTTTTTAATAGCATAGCAGGTAGGTATGTGTCTATCATACTGAATCATACAGGATAACAAAGTTGAAACATTAGTTCTCAATCCAATATTGGCAGATGATCAATCAAGAAATTTGGTCTCATTTCATGCCCCATACATTATATATAAATGATTATAAAATAAATTATTTTATTTTTAAACGCTAATAAATTTGCTTATATTTTGTAACACACTTACCGCATAAAAAAAGTGTAAACATTTCCATTTTATAATCCATAATTATTGTGTAGTATAAAGTCAATCATTCATACAATGTGGTTTATAAGCACGTAAACAATGACGTAAAATTTTCCCGCGTAAAAGCAACGCAACGGCCGAACTCGCGCGTGCGTCTGGCGCGCTTCGCGATACAAGTGAGTTGACTGGCTCGACTCGGACAATTCGGAATGACCGCATGAACCAAGGAACGTAATCCGCCTTATTTTTCGGTAGCTTTAAACTTCCTTTATACAGGTATTCGAGTACCTACGAGTATAATCAATGGGCAAAGGTACCTAGGTACCGTACCTACAGTAATTAGGGTAGAATGTATAGTTGTTGAGCTTGAATATTTGGACACCTGTGAACAGGTCAAAAATATACGAAACCGGCGGGCTTGTATGAAAGATTTAATGATAGGTACTTAGTAGAGGAAGTTCTTGAAGTGTGTTAGGAACATATGAAGCAATTAGTGGGCTGCTGTTTCTGCCTACCCTGGAGGGGAAAAGGCGTGGTAAGTATAATATCTCTATGTAGATAAATGTAGGTATAGTATCTTACTAAAGCCTGCAACTGCCGATGACTGTCACGACGACGACGCGACGTTATGCGACAACCCGAAGGGGGCTAATATTCAGTAGGTAATAGAATAGTTACAAAACATTGTTTATATTTTATATTGCCATTTACCTACAGACAAAAGTTGCTTAGTACCTACCTACTAAAATATTAGCAAACCTTGTTCACATTCTAATTCTATACCTCGTACACGTATAATAATACTGTAATTTCAATATTGTTTGGCATGAGTATATGTGCGTACCTATTAATAGTTCAAAATTTAATTCATATATTTTAATGTCAGTCAAAAAAAAACACAAATACAGTCGGCAAATGAGATAAGTACGTAGGTAACACTTTTCATATGAAGTTGTATGAAAAGAAAGGTTGCTATACTCGTATGTATATTGATTTATATTTTTTACGTAGGTATTTATCTAGACTAGACTAGAGACTTGTTGACTAGACTAGGAGCTCCTACTTGACTGTATTCGACCATAGTCAAATAAAGACTGTGAAACAAAGTAACTTTAGGCGAGTTTATTATTACCGACTTTTTTGGTAATTAGTTCAATTAGATCTTTTAGTATTCTAGAAAGCTATTATAAGCATTAAGAAAGATATCGAGGCCTATCTACCTTGGCTTTAGGTTAATCCGGCCTTGCCGGTGATCATGGCCTCTGCAATTCATAACTTCGGGAAATAAAAGGTTAACTTCATAATAGGTAGCCACGCGATTGCTGTGTTAGTTGTGCAAGTAAAATATCATAATGCAGTATTTTAGCTTATCGAATAGGTACGTAATTCTTAATAAAAAAAATAACTTACATCATACTTTTTACTTACCTTTTTTACCAATCTATCCTGTATCCTGTGACAAAATATTATCCTATCCTAATATACTCCTAATAGTCGACGTCGACATCATCAGAAACTGTGATGAGAAACCGACACGGTTTACGATAATGCATGGATGTTTGCTACTTACTCTTTCGCGCAAAAACTGCAGAAAGGATCTGAATAAAATTTGCCGTAGAGATAGATTACAGTTCGGAATAGCACATAGGTTATCTTTTATCCCGGAAGTTCCTGTTGGATGCGAGAACAGGGTAGGTAGTCATTAGTAATCCCATAAATAACAAGTCGCGTACATTGATATAGAATCGTAATAAGCTTTATCAACACACGAGTCTCGTATGAGATATGATAGGAGGACTAACTGGCTCTATTGTCCATTCTTCGAAGAAGCAACATCCCCTCCTAAAACATGACCTGAAAGCTGGTGTACCTACCGTTAGACAAGTTACTTTCAATTAATTATAACTATGGACATGACTTTGTGTGCAACAAAAGAGCAGTTGCAGCAGCAGCCTTGGTACCGAATTCCACCCTCTCATATTTGAAATTAAATTTTAACCGGTCTTTCTTTATAGGCTTACAATCTTACTAATAAAAACTACACAAGATATATACAGTTTTCATAACACAATTTTGTATAGAAATTTGATATAAGTAATAGCTGCATATAGGGACCCTGTGCAATTTTTCTATAAGTATAAATAAAGGTCTTAGGCAGCTAGTACAATAATATGAAACAGTAGTGTAGTTGGGTAGTATTAACTCCTCAATTAGAAACTCATTCCAATAATCACTAACTGTCCTATAAATTAGTAAGGCACAGGTTCGGCCTCACATGGAGTACTGCTGTCACCTTTTTGCCGGAGCGCCTGCGTGCCAGCTTGACCCTTTCGACTCGGTACAAAGACGGGCGTTGAGGCTCGTCGGCAATCCCATACTCACAGGCGATGTGGAACCACTCAGTCTCAGGAGAGACTTTGCTTCACTGTGTGTGTTTTACCGCCTATACAATGGTTTGTGCTCAGATGAATTGTTTGACATGATGCCCACAGCTACATTCTATCATCGCACTTCTCGTCATAGGCGGGTAGTTCATCCTCACACATTGCGACCGGAAACGGTGCGCACTGTGCGGTATGAAAGGAACTTCATCCCTCGCACACTCAAGCTGTGGAATGATCTCCCCGCGATGGTTTTCCCAAGCGACTACAATATGGGGTTCTTCAAGAAAGGCATTAGAAGGTTTCTTCAGGGTCGGCAGCACGAGTGTGACGCCCCTGGTGTTGCATACGTCCATAGGCCACGGTAACCACTTTCCATCAGGTGGGCCGTGTGCTTGTCTGCCACCTAAGTGGTATAAAAAAATAAAAAATAGTAGGAATATTTGAATAGGTACCCACATCAACAATTTAAGGTAATAATTTGTACCTAGGGCATAACCTTTTTTACCTGCGATCTGGATACACCTGCTGATTGACGATAAGGCTCTGGGGCAGGCTTTCCTTTGAGGATTGGGGGTCAGACGCTGTCACTCCCGTTTAGCCAAATCTAGAGAAAGAGTACTAACAGGGGACTCCGACTTCTAAAACAGCAAACTTTGGATGCAACTGAGACTAACTCTACTGTGATTATGATGATGTGTAACATGCTGTACAACTTCAGTAAGTATTATAGAAATTCAAGTTCATCTAAATACTTTATTTATTATCTGCAAAAAATCTAACAGAACAAAAGTGAAATACAACTGCTAACAATACAACAACATTACAAAGTTCTTACGAAATTGTTATGAAATGCCTCAAGTAATTAAGTTCATTCATGTGCAGCGTCGATCTCTTTAAGATTGGTGAAGTAATAATTGCTGAAATGAAACTACTGATTAATATCTGAACTATTGTACTGTTAGAAGTTTCAAATGTATGGTGAACTTGACATATTGACATTGACATCAACCCGAATCGTGTGCATCGCAAAAGGAAGTTCAACGACTTAACCAACTTAACACCTACAATTCTGCATTATGCAATGACGTCATAACGCATTCTTGAAGCTAATAAAAGAATATCTATTAAATTCTCTGTTGTTTAATCCACTTACTACTTATGTAACCACATTAGGTGTTCTTTTCAATTCTTATAATTTCTCTATACTTAAATTACTTAAAATTTCTCTAGATATAGCCGTGATGTAATTTCGTTTTATTTGCTAAGAAGACATTCACAGGCACTATTCTCTTTCTGTTTTTTTTCTTTTTCTAGCTCATTTGATTGATTCTGATTGTTTGCTATAAACCTACCCTTCTCCCCTTCGCTTTATCCCATTAATCTTGGTCATAGGATTCAATCCGGTCCAGGAAACGTTTCCTCTGCCGATCAGATACTGTATGTGTTTTCATCATTCCAGCTGTTATTTCGGCTGCATCCAAAGCTTACACTTTGTAATATGGAGATACTTTCCTATGTTATTCCTCTTGTTGCTGTTTACCTTGGTGTTTATGGTAGCGACTACCATCTGACCCCCTTCCTGTAAAGGAAAATTTGTGCCAGAGCTTCGTTCGTTCAACAGATGCCCTAACATACAGCGCAGGTGAGAGTGGTGTACGTTACCCCAGCAAGAAAGTACCTCGTAGAGTGACATGAGTGGCACGTATAATTAGAGCGTTATATGCTATACATGTGCGCCGCATAAAAAAATTTGTGCGTGTTGTAGTTTTGGAAAAAAACGGAGAAAATGATTTCTGCTGCGGTAACGTTGTTCCAGCAAGAAAATTCTGAACGAATAATCGGAGAGAGAAATATTATGCATGGGCAGAGAGCTTATATTTGTGCTATGATGTGCGCCGAAAATGAAATTTGTGCCTCTTCAGGTTTTCGAGAAATTGCATTTCTTGCTGGAGTAACGTTTCACATAATCGTGTATCTCTGAAACCATTCTATGTGCGGCTGTGTAGTAAACATATACGAGAATCTCTTAATTTGTGCTTATTTCTGGCAGAATTAGATTTTACAAAACATTTATAGTTTTCAAGTATTTTCGCTTTTTTGAAAATAAAATAAACCTTCGCTGCGCCTACATGATAAAACTTATGAGCTCGCTGAAAACTTTATTCGGTCCTCCTTGGCGTGTATAATAACCATAAATGATTTCAAACGCGTGCATTCACTCGTTATTGAATAATATTACTAAAAGCCAAACCGACGGCACCTCAACTTTGAGGTCGCCGCACAAGAAAACGGCCCAAGCTAAGATCTGTGGGTGTAAGCTAATAAATAGAGCGTCTAGTCAATTAACTTATTGCAAAATATCAGCTTGAAATGTTTCGCATTTAAATTGTTATAAATATAATACTAAACGTATAAGCAATGACTGATTATCCAACCAAATTAAAATGACTACAAAAAGCGACGGAATAGTACATATCGATGACCTTCTTTTTTAACGTCTTTATCATAAGCTGTTGTCCGAACAGTCGCGTTCAAACGTTTATTGGCAACTGTGTGATTTAGTTTTGGAAGCTAATTCAAATATACTTTAAATTAAAGTCATGACCATATCAAATGACACACATTTTTGATATATAAATTATTATCTTCATTCTTATATTATAACATCAAATCACAGGTCAATTACCCAAAATAAGAAAACACAAATAGTTAAATCAAATTATTTGTCTACCTAATCCACTGATTAGGTACCTACACAAATAATTTGATTTAACTATTTGTGTTTGCGGCTGGTGGGTCATCAAACCGGTGGTGCGCTTTGCTTGCTCAAAAGGTATGCACCTACTTATTAAGATAAGAAATTGCAATACAACAGCAATTTACAGGATTATGTTGATCAGGGCACGCCGTAGTAGCGGCGGTAAGACCCATCATGGGGGAGTGGCTAGAGAGGCCACACGGCGGCCTCTCGTTCTGGCTGACGCAGATCATCACCAATCATGGGTGTTTTGGGCGGTATCTGCATTGGACCGCGAAGAAAGAGCCAACGTCCGAGTGCCATCACTGCGACGCGAGCGAGGACTCGGCGCTGCACACGCTCACCGAGTGTACGGCGTGGGAGACGCCGAGACGGGAGCTGGTGGCGACCCTAGGAGTGAGAGTTCTCACGCTCGCCACTTTGCTCGCAGCGATGGTTCGCTGCGCAGATTCGTGGGCCGCCGGCGACTCCTTCTGCGAGCAAGTAATGCTCGTGAAGGAGGCGGCGGAGCGGGAGTGCGAGGAGCGAAGGAGAATCGCAAACCGTGCGGCCCGCAACGAGCAGCGGCAACTCGGGCGTCGGAGGTCGCAGAATGACCTCCGTCCCCCATGAGCGCGGGCCTGGGGGTGACGGGTAGAGCCGCCTGTCACCCTAGCAGAAGCAGGCCGCGGCGGCGGCACGCATTGCGTGCCTCCCCATACCCGGGGGCGGGTTGGGGACTCTGTGGTCCCCTCACCGGAAGAGGGCCAGATCGAGAGATATGGTCCTGGGTCGGCCGGGGTGCGAGGGATATGGCTACGACAATCTCACCTCCGGCAACTGATGGCCCACAGACGGCGTGCGTTTTAGTCGGTTCGAGTCCGACATAACCTCCTCCTCCGGCTACGGTGGGGGAGGTATCCGTGGGGATTTTGCGCACGATAAAAAAAAAAAAAAAAAAAAAGGATTATGTTGATTTTTTATACTTACATTAAATACGAGGACATTTTTTTGAAATAAAATGTTCAATCACCTTTTTATCAAAATCGGGTACTGTCTGTAGGTATAAATTATTGTTACATATTGAGCAGAACCAAACCAAAATAAAAACAATTACCTAATTTAAACAAAACTAACAACATTTAACGCGTTAAAGCGATACCGTCCGTCGTCACATCACAGTGCTAGCGGCGCGTGCACGGCGTGTCGCGCCCGTCCCGGCCAGCAGCTCCCCTCTAGCCCCGCGACCCCGCTCTCGCCGTTCGCCTCGTCTGTCTGACTCATAAATTTATAATAGAGCAGATGGGTTATACCTACAGAATTAACGTGTATTACCTACGTTCCATTTTTATGAATGAACGTTTGCCGACGGTTACTATGCTAGGGATTACCTTCTATTATCGTAACATTTGTCGATATCTTTCTATACTACCTGTTAAAGTGTACTAACCATAACTTTAAAACTAAAACCCGACTACTGCAAAATCACGAATCTCTAGAATGTATTGTTTTAGTAGAGTAAATGGTATACGACCACGGCTATTCTTGATATTTTCTTGCTTAATACTTCTTAGAGCGTGATTTGCAGTAGTCGGATTTTAGTTTGAAACTTGATTTTTATTTGTATTATTTTGGTGCAAGCAACACCTAATAATGTATACATGTTTTTAATGTGCTAATTGAGCCCTTTAATTTCATACCAAACACGGTCTATATATCTCAAGTTTTTTTTCATTATAGTCAGAGTTTCAGAGAGTCATTCACACGTCATATTGCCTATAACCAGCGGATGATCAAGACGTTTCTAACAATACCACAATTGCCCAGTTCTAATACGGAAAAACAGAAGACATTACAATTTTGTCAATTCGTATTTCTTCAAAAGAGTACATTTTTGTAAAGAAGAATAGTTTCGTCGTCAAATCTTTTATTGGAGTACATCACTATTATGCTTGTAGTAGTATGTTCTAGAAAAATTCAACAATGGCTGTCGCAAATCATTCATAATGTTGGCGCAAATCATTCATAAATGTTGACACCGTTGGCACGCTGTCAAATTCTCATACTCATTTTCCCAAGTGAGCAATAACTTAAATTTTTTGTCTCTTTTTAGCAGACACAACTGTATATTGGAAAAAAAGAGACAAAGTGATATAATCAAGGTTCAATTCATGTTTGCCTCATATTTGTATAACTAGAATTTCTATATGTTGAACGGGGCCCCCCTGTGGTCTGACTGTCGTCAAGGAACGCGTGCGACACGAATAGATACATCTCACCTGTAACTATGTATAATGTATATAGTTACGAACCTACCTTGGCTGATACCGACTCCAAAAATAACAATTATTGTAACTAATTATATTATCCTAATTATTTTTTTCATTTATAAAAGACAGATTTTTTTATTGTTCAATTATTAAATTCGTTATCTATTTAATAAAAATTTGATTTACTTATAAGTAGTCAAATATCTTTTTCATTTCATTTTACTTAAGAGAACTCTAAAAAATATTATATTGATAAGTAGGAAAACTAAGTTGATTATTAAGTTGTAGAATAATTAATTACCAATACGCAATTATTTTCGACTTTTAGTGCACATTGATTTTTGTGCATATTAATTGTTACCACTTTCCATCAGGTGGGCCATGTGCTTGTCTGCGACCTAAGTAGTACTAATAGTATTAAAAAAAACGAAGTAGTTAGTATTTAATAAGACTAAAATCAACAAATATACTGAATGTACTTGTACTTAGTAATGTGCAGATTATTCAATAGTAAATTTATTCTTTGAGTTAGTTATTACGTAGAAAATAACTAACTCAAAGAATAAATTTACTATTGAATAATCTGAATGTTAGTTACATTATTGATAACACACTTGTACTTTTCCACAATATTTATTGTTCTCCTAACCGGTTTCACCTCACGGCATTCTCAAAGGATTACATTGATTGTGGAAAAGTACAAGTGTGTTATCAATAATGTATAAGAATAACTTCCACCAAGTGCCATCAATCAACAGTATAAATAGTCTGAATGTTAGTTTTTTGACTTTGCACATTACTAAGTGCACATTACTAATCAGAATTAGACACCCACTATAATAAGTAAAGCATTTAGTGCTAAAAATAAATTACACTGAAAATCAAGCAATAATTTTATTGAATAAAATCCATTTACAATCATAGCATTCGCTAGTTTATTTCCTGTTTCTTCTACTTATTATTTAAAATAAAAATCATTTGAAAATTACTGAAGTGAATTGATCCGGGGGCATCGACCACGTACCTAACCCCGCGTTTACATACTGCCGCTCGCATTGCTCATCGTGTTGCCAGAAATATTCGCGCGATTAATGCCCTAGCATTCACACACTCCCATCATCGCGTTGGTCCGCATTACAGTATTCGCCCTGCAACGGAGACGGACGTAAACGTATGGAGGACAACGCTGTAGCAGTGTACGCAATAAGCTTTTACAGCATAGCGAATTAATTAAATAGATTATTAATAAAAACTATCACTTTCAACTACTATACACTTTCCGTAGATCGATATAAATATTTTTAAAAGTAAATATTCGAGGAGCAATAACGAAAGTCGTGTTTTATTTAGCTTAGCGCCATCTAGCGGTCTCGTATAGTTCATCGCGCTAGTATTTGCGCAACATACGCGGCAGTACTCGCGGTATGACGAATATACCATTCACACCACGTCTCTGCCCACTTCTCTCGCCACTTCCCTCGCTCTGCCGCGAGTATGTAAACGTAGCATAACGTTGGTCACTAGGAGCGTAAGTCACAAACCCAATCTGCGGATATATTGCATTTTGTTTATTTCTATAAAGTACCTAAAATAAAACTTAGGTAATAGATAGATAGAAAATCCAGGATAATTGGCTCTGTAGTTACTAATAATTTTAGATTAGACTGAGTTTGAAGGTGATGGTACTGGAGAAGAAGCAGGAAAGCTGATCCCGGACTCCGAGTTGGAAGCTTCGAATGCAACCGGGACACTAGGGCGATAATGATGTACTAAATATGTTTGATCAATATCGTTTTACATAGGTTTACAACTATCTAACTATTTACATGATTGATTGAGTTGATTTATTGGGTTATTTTCTTAATTTAGAAAACGTATTCACATTAATGCCTATTAATTAGTAGATATAAACTACCTACAATTCATTTATCACAGTGAAATGGACAGCTGATGTTTTCTTTAGTACCTTACATACTTAAATCTAAAGAATATTTGCTTAGGGTACAATCAAATTATTACTTTTTTAACACCTACCTCTAATAGGTACCTTTTTAGAGTTTTTTTTAGTAAAACTTAGTGTCGAGATTTAGATTTAGCTTGAACGGAAATAAAAAAAGTGAGAGTCCGGTTAAGATTGACTTGCTTCGGTTTAATAGAGCCCCCTCTCTATCGTACAACGGTATGAGACCTTTATATTGTAGTTGGAACCTATTTTTTTTCGATTAATTTTTAAAGCACTTAGTATGCTACCTATTCCTATCGCAATATTAGCAATCAATTAGCCTATTGCAGTCCACTGTTGGACATAGGCTTCTTCCAATGTAAAAAAAAATGTTGGGAAGCTTTGGCCTACTGTTTTCACGCTTGGTCAGTAGGGTTTTGTACAGGGTTTTATTTCGAGTTTTCCTTCTCACGCAGTGATATCGTCTGCGTATTTTTCCGTTAGTCACCTCTTACGACACCCTTCGGATGAGATGAGGTGGTCATGCTTGTATTATTTCTCCGACACCACACGGACCTTCACTTTTTCCCATCTCAATCAATAAAATCCGGTTGTGTTTATAAAACATCAAAAGCATAGTTTCGGTTTTAACGACTCTACAAAGATATCAAATTTAAAAAAAAAACTAGACTTTACTAAACATTGCCAACCGAGCTTAGCTGGACTCTCATTGTTGTTTCCGACGCACATACCAAACCCAAAGCTAGATACTTTATAATTACGTAGGTATATGTACATAGTACAGTCCTTATTTCATACTTAGTATAGGAGGAAACCTGATGATCATTTGTATACTTACTAATTACTTCGACACAAGTAGGTATAATCATTAATAACACTTACAGCTATCCAATACGCTCTCGACGGGGTTTGTTCGCTTTGCAACGAGGTTAGGTCAGATTCGCTTACTTACAAAAATTGACTATAGGCACTTAATTAACAAGAACAATACAACATGTTCAAAAGTATTTCAATAGATCATTAGTGCTATCTAAAAAAAATCAATGAAGGGTTCTGGTATCCATCTAGGTATTAGTTAGTTGCTCAACCAGGCCCTCGATTCTGCTAAAGCACAACCACTGTCATGCCACTGCCACTGCAAGAAATTTCTATTTAATTTTAGCCTTTAAAGTCCCGCCCGAGGTCAATTCTCTTTTCTCTATCTTAATCGATATTTCAATTATGTCAAGAAATATAAAATAAGTAAAGTAAAATAAATCATTTCAAAATAATTCTTTCGCTGGTTCGATAAGTTGGTGTGGTGTTGTTAAAGTTTAAAATCAAATGGCTTTTTGTAGAGTGAATGAGGGAGTGTAATGAAACTTTTTTCATTTAATTTTGGACTTTGACTCTATACCAATAAAGTCTAAATTTTAATGACATTTTTTGCTGTCTCTGTGGTACGACAATGGTTTTGTTTTAGTAGAATCGACGCCCAGAATTGTTTACAAAATTTCTTAAGTTGGTGTACTCGAGACATAATCTTGGACGAAAAATGTACTCAAAATGTGCTCTATACGCGCAGTACGCGTTTCTTGGGTGTCTTTTGAGGATAGCCCGGGGTGCTACTGCGGTGGACGAGCTCAAATTAACCAAAATTATCATTAATCAATCCGTGCGTGCCAGGGCCTCGTTTGTCTCGAGATTTAGGTCCAAGATATGTGTCCCGAGATATACTTCTTGTTCAAAATCCCTACTTCCCTACTAATATTATAAATGTGAAAGTAACTCTGTCAGACAGACAGAGTTACTTCTGACAGAGTCTGTCTGTCTGTCTCGCTTTCACGCCCAAACCACTGAACCGATTTTGATGAAATTTGGTATAGGGGTAGATTAGACCTCGAGAAAGGACATAGGCTATGTTTGGTCGCGATAACCGACATCCACGCGGGCGGAGCCGCGGGCAAAAGCTAGTTTTATATAATTCCATTTTGTATCAAATGTGCTGCCAGTACGAGTAGGTATCTCAAACACGATTTTAAGCGAATCTGACATAACGCAAGCAAATGATTCAATGTTGGATTCAGCGGTACTTTTGAGACTGAATCACAAATGCGAATCCTGTGAAGGAATATACATATTTATTATATTGTAATACACACTGATAAGATGACACACCCGTCAATTTGATATTTTTCTAAGAATACCATTTTATCAGATTAGTTTACTGTACTTTACTATAATTTTTTTACAACAGAAGTGGATCGTTTATTTATCACACTTATGACACAGAATATCATATACCACAGTGGCGAAGGTAGAGTATTTTTAAACATTAGGTTCAACTTTCAACTGCAGTGAAAATTTTTTTTTTCATTCTCTTAGCAAACCATTAACGATGACTTTATGGGAGGTATTTTCTCTTGCACTTTCATTATAGTACAGAATGCAGCATACTGGTACTTAAGTTGTAGTATCAGAGTTATATTAGGAAAAGCATGGAAAAGATTCAGTAAGTAGAAGACTACTTACTGAATCTCAAACTTCTACAATACTCACTTTCAAAAAAAGCCGGAATGGTATTGTATGAATACTTCGCCACTTGTATTTTACACCAACAGACAATTATCTTAAACTAATAATTGAGTGTTGAACTAGTACTTACTAAAGATATTGCAACTCGCAGGTTTAATATTATCAAGTTTTCTATTCTGTGCAGAGAACGTAGGCCATCCGAAAATGGTAGCAAACTGACCTAACATCAAATTTTCATACTATCAGGAGATGCAATAGATATATAAATTCGATGTTAGACCATTTTCGAATGGCCATCTATCTAATATACATTGTAATAACCCTTCCTTGACAGTCGGGTAAAAATGGATCCTTGCTTCTTGAAGCAAAGATATATGACATCAATAACATCAACAACAATCGAGTCCTCGCCTATTATGTTTCTTTTACTCGAATGATATTTTTTACTCCAATAAAACAACAGTAATTAGAAATATGTTGTTTAGTAAATAAATAGATACATGTACCTGTACCTACCTAATCTCTGTACAGAATAAAAACTTAAGCCTAACTCTAAAAACTAAAACCTATGTCTAAACTTAATTTGTATTTACAAAAATATTTCATCAACAAGTTTCTTGTCTATAAGCCTGTGAGGCTTCGGTTTGTTTTGCTTCCTTCGTCTACGGTATAGGCGAGCATTTAGTGGATACAATGCAGGGGATAGGGAGCACCGTACGTTGAACCACCAATCACAGGACGCCACTCCTTGCGAGAACACCGTCCCGTTGGGGCACAGGAATGAAGCTTGGCGACCATCGATGTCACAGTAGTGCCATGCTGAAACAGTAAGAAATAAACATGTTAATAATCAAATAAATATGTTATAACGACTTAATTTCAACGTGATAAATATAACGACTTAGATCGAGAAAATAGGGTCGAACTAGAAAAAAAGATTTAATAATTTCATTCAGTCATTAAATATTAATAATCTATATTCTAAATAGGATAAAATATTAAATTTGATTAAGCTGCTACATATTTATAATTTCTGCTATGAAATGATTCCAAGATAAAGAAACTACAAATCTCATTTAGTTCACTTGTATGATATGACCCAGGTGAAAAAGGTGAAACAAACCATTGCAGTATTCCCATCCCCATACTGCGTAGGCAGGCACGTATATTTTTTCACATTGGCGTACAAGCATACTTATTGGTTCTTATGGTAAACGGTTACATTAGTTTAAGATCCATTACCGTTTTTGGAACTATACGAAACCGAAAAGGGAGTCATTTATAACGAGTAGTAACATCAGTAGTGAAAGGAACAATAGGTTTCCGAAGGCATTGCATGCAATGCCTCCCTATAGAGTTCAGAAACGCACTTCTTACAGTCAGCAAGAATTCTCTAATAGGACAGCGACAATTTGGACTGGTATTGTTCTGTACTGTACTGTAACTGTGTTATATAATGGAGTAATTACTGTAACAGATGCCATTAACTTTATGAATAAATAGATTTTCAATAGCGCTCATCATCATGTCGTATGGCTTTTGCTCGAGTCCTCATATGTCAACGTCCAGTTGGTGAAGCCAGTCTATTGCTGCCGGTGTGAGGTCATGTAGCTCACGCATTCCTCCAGGGAAACGACGGAGTGGACACTCCTCTGCTATATGCATCGTTATCTGCTTTGGAGCTCCACAATCACACAGCGCTATCTTGACTCAAAGTGAATGCTCACTTTGAGTAAGCTATGCAGCTTAGCGAGGTGATATTTATGGGTTCTACAATGCGTCAATTATAATACTTAGCATACTTTTTTGTGACTTAAGTATGATATATGCAGATTAACCCCAAACCAACAAAAACATCGAGCATATACTCACACAGTTTGCACCGATAAACTCAATGATTCGAATCAAAATATGTACATATTAACTGATCGAAATATTGAAAACAATGTATCCATTTAGTTTGCAAATCGTTACAATGCAATTCACTAAAATACCTAGGTGGCACCTATCCAGTCGATTTCGTCTATTAATAAACATGTTACAACTGACAAGTTAATTGTAACAACTTCTTTCTGTTCATTGCTGTGGTTAGTTACTGGAACTATTGTTGCGAGTATACTAATGATGATTTGTAAAAGTAAACATTTTTCTTTTTGTATTGAAATTTGAATATGATTGTACGAGCCAGTACTCGAACAGTAGTTTTATATAATGTCCGCGTCAGCATTTCATACACTTACACTGTATTTAATTGTGATATTACGTTATTATAAGTTAGTTCTCAAATTGCCGCACTAGTGTAAACACGTAGGTTTTATGGTGCAAATAAACGTTCTCAAGTACGTCAGCGTATCATTTAACCTCGTGTATCAAACGGTACAAGCAGACAAGTGCTCGTACATATGGTCCTTCAGCCGATGTGTCTGCGTTTCTGTTTTCTCGTGTGGAAGCAAATCGGCTCCGTCGGCCTCCCACAAGCGGGTCTCACCGACGAGAGTCGACACGTGGACATACACACCACGCCACGTGGGAGCGCGGGAGCAGCGGACACGGAACCAGCGACGACGTGAGGAAACAGCCCTCGCCAGCGTCGAAGCAACTAGCATACAGTCATCATGCAGTGAAATAGCAAGGTTTCACTGCAACGGACATGATGTCTACTAGAACTAAGCAACAAGGCTACATCAGGTACTAGTAGACACATTATCAACAGCTAGCTAGCAGAACTCTGTGCATACGGAACGTGCCACGTGCGTGAGCAGGAAACAATCCTCTCCAGCATCAAGCATTTATTATTATGTGGAACAACAGTTTCACAAGTACTACAGCAGCAAGAGCTGAAGTACTTTATCAAGCAAGGCCTCTTCCTGTACCAAGCATCAAGGCTTAATCAGGTACGAGGAGGCATATCAAATCATATCATTATCAATTCATATATCACTCTGTTAGCTAGCCAGAATATCAAGATATACTCGTATTCATACTATCAAGAATCAATCACTAGTGCGACAATTTGGACTCAAATATCATCAAGGCATTGGAACTATACCGGCATACAGATACCTATAGTGCAAAACAAGTGCACCTGATTTGTATGCTTCTCCAATATCACCACTCCATATGGAGGAGTTACCACAAAAGCATCAGCTTGTCATCCATAGCATTCAACACACCTGGAGGGGTTATATCAAACATACTGTTCGAGTACTGGCTCGTACAATGATTGTGAGTATTTTATAGCACGTTACTGCTGCTTTTAGATAGCGATGATGTGACCACTTTAGACGTAATAATTATATTGAAGTCCAGCCAAATCCGCAGTTAGACTGGTAAAGCGGACACCAGACTCCGAGGTGAAAGCTTCAGATACGACTGGGAATAAGGCTAGGATGAAGAAGATGTGACCACTTCAGTAAAATCCGCTCTAATATGCAGAAGAATGTCCATCCTGTGTAATATGTAGAAGAAGATGGCATAGGTATATTACCCGACTTTCTGAAATAAATCGACAATTACCACATATTAATAAAACTATTCTATTCCACCATACAGTTAAAATAGATAAACTTTTAATTGTGTACTGTGGTCTTACAATTACTATGAAACATGAAATATGTCTCATTGAAAAATGAAAATACACCAAGGGCGTCCTGATTCGTGCAATCTCTTCCAGTCTAGGTAACCTTACGCTTAATTCACACCAAGTGGCAGCAGCATGTGGCGACCTTTGCCAATCTCGATGTGCATTAAGCCTAAGGTTGCCTAGAAGAGATCGCGTTAAGCGATAAGGCCACCCTTTGTCCAGTTTAAATGCGGCACGATTATAAAATGTGCACGAAAAAAGTATTATATATCCGATCTATTGTCAATTTTTTAAAATTTCAGACAATTAACGAATAAAGTAGCATGGATGAGTAGGTTAATGAAAATGTAAAATGGCTAACAATGACATGTTAACATGTTATTTAAAGAAAATGTAATAGTTAATGTAAAATTAGTAATGTGACCCGTAGTATTTCGTAAAAATTATATAAATCCGAAGTAAACTATTTTAGGTGATGACAAATATTTTTAGATTTTCACACTTAATACCATAGTAGGTACCTAATACCAACCGAAATCTAATATTTGTAATTACGTTAATTAATAATTGTTTTAGTGATTAAATTGGTCAAATATGAGCGAGTACATTAAAATTTGATCCTATACGGTAAACTATAAAACTCTTCAAACTATAAGGGTACCATCTTTAGATTTTCCGTGAAAAAGCAACCGAAACATTGGGATTACTGTAAATAATACAATATTATCAAATAAATAGAATACAATAAAATCCGTTAATTATTTTTATTTCAATGTGTGATATTCGTATAATCTTCCGGCAATACCATCAAAACAAATAAGCTGAATCTGCATAACTAGACAATTTATAAAAAAAAACAATTCTGTTCTATAACTAGAAATAGGATTCACGTTTATCATGATTTAGCTTAATTAGCATCACTTAACATTAGTAACGGAAGTCATACATAAAGCTTACTAGTAAATACTTGTAGATACTAGTATCCAAAATATAGAGCGTCCTATAAAACAGGGTTTTTTATAAATCATGAACCATTTTTTCTTCATAACTGCGTTAAAAATATATAATTGTTTCAACCAAAAAAATCTTGTATTCATAAACTAGATCATCCATAACTTTTGACATTTCAAACTACTTCACAGTAATTATAAATATTTAATAATGTTTATTGATAAAGAAGAAAAGGCCGTTTTACGGCACTTAGAATAACTAGAATGGTCATGATTCACCTTGAAAACGCATCCAATTATAGGCTTCATATAAACTTTGCGTTTCTAAAAGTATAATAATATAATTAAACAATAATATATGTATGAAACTTGTTATTGAAATGTTTGAATTCTTAACAATTGCCATAGATTAAACTAGCTCTCAAATACCAAACTACTCAATTAAATATATTATTAGAAATGATAATTGAGGCTAGTTATCCGTGTTTATACTTAAATAGGTAATTAATAATTATACTTTACTTACTAATAATAATTACTTATACCTTAAAAAGAGAGATAGATAAATGCCATATTTTAATCGTCAATATATATTTGAAGCACGATGAAAATCTCTTTGGTGCAATCAGTGAACGTTGCGTTGCAGTAAGTTTATTTGCCATGGATAATACATCAAAAATTCCATTACGAGTACCTAGTGTCGTCTTTTTCGCAAAAAAGCGACGCTGTGTTGTCTGCACTGTCTGCAGGCAGTATTTCATAGACGTCGTAGTAAGGTCCCTGGTACTGTTACTTCCATCAGTTATCAGGTAGACCATCATCTGCCATTACAGGCGATAAAAATAAATTACAAATATCCAGTAAGTTAAACAACCAATCCATCATTTAATTGCTGAACATGTAGGTAGATAATGTTCACACCTAAGACGCTAGTACTATTATGCCTAAGATATTGTATGATGTCAATAAACACATGTCCTGTCGATGTAGGTAATCAAAATAGTGCCTACATTTCTAAGTGTACGTTTATTGAGTTACAATTAAGTTACATCACTATAATTAAGAAATTCTATGGAGATATAAAACAAACAGATTATTTCTAAGGAACCTTACCCATAGAAGAGCTTTCATAATTCACAGTAATCAGTAAAAGAATAGAGAAAGAAAAATCGATTAAATCCAAACTGCAAAACAACAAATTAACGAAAATAAATGCGAAAAGATTGCGTTTCAAGATGGTAGCAATACGGAAATGGTTATCTTATTAGGCTGTGTATCTTATAAACTTGCCAATTTATGACAACTGGCGTCACTTGAATAATAAAATGAAGTAGTTTATTGACGGATCTCACGATTTCTATAAAACATTTCACGTCAGATCATCTTCCGGGTTACTTTGCGAGATAATTATATGACCTCATGGTAGCATAAGGTCAGTTATAAATCATTAGGTACAAGCACGGCCAAGGTCTCACCAAATGCAATAACAGAGGCGTTCGTACAATAGACTCAAAGAAGAACACCTACCCATGTAATTAATTTTACGGTTTTTTCTGTCTGATAAATGATATAAGATTCTATGAATAAAGCTTGGCACCACCTACTCTAATCGTGAGATTAGCCGATTAACTTAATGTCCATCAATAAATATCGAACACACAATAGAATGTCATAATCAATTGTATAATCACATTTTATTATATTTCAAAATGTATCCTAACTACTTCAACGAGTTTTTAAGCCTCAGGCTTTCATGTTAAAATATAAATCATAATGAAACATAATGCGATAAGGTGTGAAAATAGTATTTAAAGGTTGAATAGCCATTCGTCATTGTTTTAACGATAAGTTTGTAAGGGTCAAGTATAAAAGTTCACGCAAATGAACAGTCTACACAAAATAGGTAAACATTTGGCTAAAACCATCTTAAAGTCTTTGAAAATAACACAAAGAGCTAGACTGAAATTTGCTACCTTCCGACTGGCTTCCGGCCGGCCCATGCGTTTTGCAACAATCAATTTTGTGAGGTATTTAACTTTTTGAATATTAGACAGTTATTTGTTCACCGTACAATTCTAACTGAACATAGTAAGACCCTCTTTAGAGTGATTAACAAAAGACATATGTCTTTGACAAAAGATTATTAAGCTATTGCATAGCTTCTATCGCGGGCCTTGAGCTTGGAGACCGAATCTAGAAATTCCGTAACGAAAAAAACCTAACACCCCGAAGCTCGCACGAATCGAGCCGAGCTGCTCCGAAGTAGCTCCGCTTAACGTAAGTAATTATAATTGCATAAGTTGATAAAAAATGCTATGCAATAGCTTTACCGCGGCAGTCCCCGAGTGCCACACGTCTTTTTTATTTTTTGGAACCAGATATTCAATGCAGTATCATCTTGTTACTATGGTACGAAGCAGTCTTTGTCTCACTTCGCTACAAAATTCATTATATATAGAACAATGAATGTGTATCTGTTTGTTTGAACTGAAACTCCTTCAAAAATAACATTAATTTGTACGTATAGATAGCTCTCGCTGAGATAGTATCACGCGTTTAATATGTGCAGTGGAATGTGTTCTATTAGTCTTGGTTCCATAAAATAACAATTAAAATTTCGAATACTTTGTTTTAGCTATGAAGCAACAAAGTCTCGCCTTTGTTTTCAACAACCAGTTTTAAATAATTCAAACAATAACATTTGAATTGCAACCAAATATTAAACTAATGCATAATACAAAAACAATAATTCATCCTTGAATCTTCAAACCTGATAGCTCCATTAGGGTACCCGGATCTATTAACATAATAATGATCATCACAATAGAGAATTATTATCGTACTAGCTTTTGCCCGCGGCTCCGCCCGCGTGGATGTCGGTTATCGCGGCCAAACATAGCCTATGTCCTTTCTCAAGGTCTAATCTACCCCTATACCAAATTTCATCAAAATCGGTTCAGTGGTTTAGGCGTGAAAGCGAGACAGACAGACAGACAGACAGACAGAGTTACTTTCGCATTTATAATATTAGTAGGGATTTACCTTGACAGCGTGTCTCCATATCGGCGAAGAAGCCGGGATAAGCCTGCTCATCACAGTAGAAGTTGGTATACGGCACTGCGCCCAGTACCGGGTAGTCTGTTCCAGGTTTTCCTGAAAACATTTAAAATCATTCATTTGTACTATGTTCGATTTCCGAATCAAATTAATCATATCTACAAATTTACATTGAACGTCAAGATTATTGCTTCTACATTTTCAGTCACATTAACAGAGAATATGTTACAATAATATTGAGGAAGGGCACCATATTTGTTACTCTTCTACAGAAGAAAGAAAGATCAAGAAAAGATTATAAATATAGGTTGTATTTTTTACACGGGTAAGTAAGGGCAGGTACCGTTATACTCGTAGTTGCAGCAAGACCTTCCTAGGAGACTAAACTGCAACAGATTTTCCAAAAAAATGCTAGTTGAAGCATCCCTATAGAAAAGACCCTAGTTTCCCATTATATGAAAGGAATGGTTCTATTACCTGCCCATACTTTAAAAAGAACATAATTTTCTATTTCAGGAAATTAGCATAGTGTAATTTATATTATAATTGAAATCGCTCCTTCCAAATATTTGGAACCTCTGTTGCTAATTACTCTATTAAAGACGTCTTATAGGTCCATAGGCCATGGTAACCACTTTCCATCAGGTGGGCCGTGTGCTTGTCTGCGACCTAAATAGTATAAAAAAGTCATCTATGCATTACGGTCGATATCACCAGCAGGCGGTCGGTCGCATCATTGCGTGCGTGTGACGCTTGTAGTTGGCCGTTGGGTGCGGCAGACGTGTCTATTACAGACCAGAGAAAAACTGATTCTCTTAAAATACGAAACAGTTTATAAATAGCTTCCATTGATAAATAATAAAAATATTATATTTGAATAAGTCGGTGCATCTCCAGCAAATATCGTATTTTGTCAATTATAAACTGTGCTATAATAGTACATTATGGTACAAGTGAGCAAAGTTGGTGATTACCGCCGAGGCGCCATTGAGACCCGAGCCTCCAGGCGAGGGTCTTAAGAGAGCCGAGGACGGTAATCATCATGCTCACACGTGGCATACGACGTTTTACAACACACTTGCGAATAAAATAATACTACAAATACTAAATAAACAATACTACAAATTAATTCGTTTTCCTATGTGCGCGCATCTAACAATGGCGGTCGGCCATATTTAAAAATAAATTCAGCCAAGTGCGAGTCGGACTCGCCCATGAAGGGTTCCGTAGCAGCAAAGGCGAAAATTGCGGTTTATGACGTATTAAAAAAAAGCTACTGACTGGATCTCGTTCGAACCAATTTTTAGTGGAAGTTTGCATGGCAATTTACATGATATATTTTTTTTAGATTTATCATTCTCTTATTTTAGAAGTTAGAGTGGGGGGGACACACATTTTTCCACTTTGGAAGTGTCTCTCGCGCAAACTATTCAGTTTAGAAAAAAAATATGCTAGAAACCTCAATAGCATTTTTAAAGACCTTTCTATAGATACCCCACACCACGTATGGGTTAGATGAAAAAAAAAATTTTGAGTTTCAGTTCTAAGTATGGGGACCCCCAAAATTTAATGCTTTTTTTCTATTTTTGTATGAAATTCTTAATGCGGTTCACAGAATACATCTACTTACCAAGTTTCGACAGCATAGGCCTTATAGTTTCCTTTGGCTTTGGCTGTGACATACGGACGGACGGACAGACGGACAGACAGACAGACAGACAGACGGACGGACAGACATGACGAATCTATAAGGGTTCCGTTTTTTGCCATTTGGCTACGGAACCCTAAAAAAAGAGGTTTGAATTTAACTTTTTTTTACTGTTTTTTTTTTCTGTACTTAGAGAAAAAAAAATTAAATTTGAGTGAAATTTTTGTTTATTAAACAAGTATTACAAGTTGAAATTATTTATTTAAATACGAAAATACATCAAATGAACATACAATAGGCATATTTAATTTATTTGACTGCCTCTGTGGCGTAGCGGTAGTGAACGCGGCTGCTACGCAGGAGGCGCGGGTTCGATCCCCGCTCAGTGCCAATATTTGTATGCATGAATATGAATATTTGCATTGGTCTGGGTGTTTCTATGTATAATATGTATGTATTTACAAAAAAAAAGTATCTAAGTATGTATATCCGCATTCTAGATTCCATAACACAAGCTAATTAAGCTTACCATGGGTCTAGAAAGCGTTGTGTAGAATGTTGTGGAATATTTATTTATTTATTTATTTATTATTATTAAACACGTTCTTTTTTGTATCGAAACTTTTTTAAGAACATAGAAACTTAACCTATAAAATTTAAAAAAGAATCTATAACTCACTTGTGAATAATAGCAATGAAAAAGTCACAGTTTGATAATAGGTGTCATTCCGTGCCTATTTGCGGTGAAATAATATCACTTTTATGAGCAGGTGTGTTGTAAAATAATTATATATTATATTCCTACCAAAAAAATTTATAACAGTTCAAAGCCTAAAAATGTCTCATTATTCTGTTCATAATTAAAACATTACCAACAAAATAAACAAAACCTACGTCATATAATAACACAGATGACGTTGATGTCTTTTATATGAAACCGATTTTTTATCGTAAACAAAATTGTGAATTGGGTGATCTTCTTGTATATAATAAATTAACAAAGGATCTGGTTTTAGTTCGTTAATTATTATTAATAAGGTCAAGATGTTTTGATACAATTAAACCTTTCCATTATGTTTCCTTAATACAGGTTGTATCAACTATCAAGATCTTATGCGACAAAAAATGAACCTGAACTATAATCTTATATAACCTTATCGATACTGGTTTTTACCTTCATTAGTCATACCAGGTTACATTTAAACAACACGTTTCTAGAGGTTAAAGGCTTATAGCTAAATAAATCCGGTATCCAATTACCTAGTTCTCACACAAATCACCACGCCTCCTGTAAATAAATTATTACTACGATTATCTATAATTTTTCCAAAAATTAATAATTAGTCTTTTAGCGTCCCACAAAAAGTAAGTATTTTTTGAGCTATTAATCTTTTTGAGTAATGGAATAGTGACCTATACAATGCATGTATGTTATGGCGATACTATCTTAGAAAGTACTTTAAACGAAAATACACCCCGACCTCCGAAGAACCTTGAATTCAACCGAGCCACAACTCTGAGATGATGAAGATGATGAAAGCTTTCTACAACAACATGCACACGATACTATTTAGTTGCTAGGCGAGTACTGAAATTATACCTAACTGCAATTTTATGATCAGTCTGGCTCAACAGATCGTGAGAAAATGACTACCTATTTGATTACGACGCTTGCGTATATTAGGTCATTCCCGGTGGTTGTGCAGATAACGAAAGTTCACTTGTAATGACCACTTTCACTCTGCGAGGCCGGTACCATCGATTGTCATTTTCACCAAACAGTTATCGGCCAATACTTACTCACTGAACGCCATGAAACTAATCTACAATAGAGGTGACGATGCCCACGGCTCGGCACGGTATATCAAAAGTACTTTCAGACTGTTTTGATAAATATTTGCAAGTGATGTCTGATGCCTTATCTATCTTCTTAATATATATAAATCTCGTGTCACAATGTTTGTCCTCAATGGACTCCTAAACCACTTAACCGATTATAATAAAATTCGCACACCATGTACAGTTCGATCCAACTTGAGAGATAGGATAGTTTAAATCTCAAATTATAGTCGCAATTTTAATTTATCGCGATAACCAACATCCACGCGGGCGGAGCCGCGGGCAAAGGCTAGTACTATTATATAATTGTAAAGCGGTCATGTCTGTACATTGGAGATATTTAAAAAAAATTACTTGGGTTATGTTATGTTAACGATACTGAACACGAAAATATTTTTTTTTAATTTCCTGTCTGTTTGTCTGTTTGTCTGTTTGTCCGCGATGGACGCAAAAACTACTGTACGGATTTTGATGCGGTTTTTTTTGTTACAAAGGGCTTACTCAGACTTAAAATCTTACGTTTGTTTGATCGCAACCGGTTGAGTAGAACCGAAGATATGAGCAAAGGTCGCGTTAACCGAGATGCACGCGGAAGGCTAGTGTCAAAATACGATTATTGCTTTAAAATTCTGTTTAGATGGACACTATCAATATTCAATTGCGATTGCGAGGTGGACAAGTGAACGGCTATTGTTTCTGAGAATGTTTAGACGAAACAACTTTCTTCTGTCCTTTCGATAAATCGAACTCTCCTCATGAAAGAGACGTTTTGCGCCTGAGCCATCTAAATGAGCCTTAAGATTCTAATTTCTCCGAAGTAAAGTGCGATAAGGCGAGTTCGATGTGAAACTAAAGCGAATACTCGAAATGGATAACAAGAGGCAATTTAAAGTTGGTGATAATGATAATAGGATTAATGAATGAATAATCGAGATGGACAACAAGGGGAAATCGTAAACTCGATGGATACACGAAAGATTTCAATGACTATGAATCTATATATCAATCAATCAATTAGCCTTTCGCAGTTCATGTGAATGTTATGATCGCTGTATTTATACACTTTTAAGTGATAATTGCAGAGTGAGGTGGAGGTCAATACAGTTTCAGCTCTTAGCTTAGTTTCTGCCTATCAACGTGAGAGGTGACCACATAGCCACGGCAATTGGTAAATATAAGGCACATCAGTAGCGAAGAGTGAAAATTTTCAAAAGGAAAGCCGGTGGCAAGTAATCTTACCTCTTATAGAACGACCACAGTAATTATGTATGTAATAAGAAAACATCTCTACAACGGCTTCCCACTGCAGAGCAAGCCGACAGAAATCGGGTTATAGGGTTCCCTCGCCACTGAGATGTATACTTATTTATTTGGGCATGTGTGCCTCCTCACATATTATTCAAATTTGAAAATCGAATTTAACTTAGATATATTTCCTGCGAAGGGTGGCTGGGACGGACTGGATGTGGAAGGCGGAGGATCGGCAAACGTTGCGCATATTTGGAGAGGCCTATGTCCAGCAGTGGACTGCAATAGGCTAATTGATTGATTGATTGATATTTCGTGCACTCGAACTTACTTAGAATCGAGAAAAGCTAGTAGTATCCATTTTACTTGTACCGTTAGCCGCTAGCGACGCAGCCACCTTTGCCCTCCATTAATTCGTATTGTAGCCAATGCAATTATAGTGCACGTCGAATGTAACCGTTCGAATTCAGCCTTTCAACCGCAAGCCTTACGCAATTATACGTATTCCGATTTCCTAGTGAAATATTACCCGCCTTGTATGGCAACTGGTTCTCACTCGGAGCGAGACGCCTACGTGAATCACAAGCGAGTGATAGAGTAAAGAAAGTCAACACTACAAGTGATATGAGAATGTATTCTTCTATATCTTTCTATATTGTATTAATACCAACTGTTCCCACGATTAAGCGGAGATTTTCAAAAAGTGTATCAAAAAGGAAAGTGTATCTAAAGGGAATAAACCTTCCGCCCGTACATATTGTATAGACAATTTGTCATATCTGTCAATCTGTCTATATATCTGTCCTTATATAAATCGTGATTCAGGGCTGACTGTCGTTCTGGAATACGGTCTTTAGACTTAGATTCAGTTTTTTGCGAAAATATAATACCTATGATCAATAATTCCATTCTGAGGATAGATTGTTTAGAGGTATAATAAGATATGGTTGACAAATCTCTAACAAAAAATCTGATATGTGGTATGTACCTTTTTATTGCAAATCGTGTGATATCGATAACGGACGTGGTATATTACCCATCTGGATTATTATTACTCTATGCCTTGAAACACAAACCTTAAAGGGTTAAAGGTGTATAATACATAATTACAACACGAGTTACATTGAATCCGTCATATTAAAATGAAATATACCTCGTCATTGAAACCTTATTACACACTATGTAACTTATTTGGCTTAATTATAGTACTGACTATTTAACGGAAATTAACTCAATGTATTTTTATTAATTAATAGCTGCGCATACGACTTCGACCGCATGAACTTAGATCTGAGTTTAATTTTACTGTACGGAACCCAAACTCTTTTTAAAAATAGCTTAAATTAGGTCTTATGTAATGTAACATACCATTTCAGAGATTACTCGGAACTGACATACAAAAAGACCGACAGTATTAAAAAAATTTCTTAAATAAATTTCATTCACCGACTGAATAAAGTTTATTCAGTTATTGAATGATTAAAAAATAATTCAATGGTTAACCAAGGAGAATTTTTGCAATATGTTACCTCTTAATGGACCAGTTAGTGGCATACTTAACCTACGAGGTCGCCACCGTGTCACAGGCCCTCATTTATTAACTACAACTAATCATATTCTGTCCTCCGTGACTACAACTAACTACTTACACCTAAACCAGTTCGAGTTTCTGCTTCTTGAAACACAAAACAATTAATTATCTAAATGTCTCTTTTGCCATTCTAATTTCGAACTCACAATGCAATTGCCTCCAGCTAAAGTGGCCAGTAGCCCTGACTCTTTACAATAGTAAAGAGTTCAAGCAATAGCTTGAAACGTGAGTACTCGCAATTGTTAGGAGTCCTTAAGGTTTAAATTGGTTGATGTAACTTCCCTTCTCTTCCTCATTCGAACACCAATGTCGATTGCATCCAAAGCTTGTACTTTGGGGCTCAGGGTCCGTGATCCCCTAGAGTCCTACTCCTTACTTTTGCATGCAAAAACCCCTTTGCTGCTTCAATTCACTAGGGAGTGGAGAGAGGCTAACGATAAGGTGGATAGGTGGGACAAGAACCGACTAAAACCGTCAGATTCGCCTATGTGGACGTGAACCAGCAGGCACATGCTGTAACAAACATCTCGAATGATCGAAGTGAGCTCGATAGCTGAATCCGCGGTGAGATGTCAATTTGTATGCGAAATTGACATCTAACCGCGGATTCAGCTATCGAGCTCACTTCGATCATTCGAGATGCAAGTTACAGCATGTGCCTACAGGTGTGCATTGATAGCACTCACTAAAACAGACATGTTCAGTGAGCAAATGCGTCAGCTGGTATGCTACCGTGGCCCCTTTCCAAAAAGTGCCTTGTCTACCGCTCCTCCTTTCTCTTATTTAGTTTATTTTACTTTTTTTTTATATACATAAAGTGCAAGTGCTCCGCTTATTATCTTTTTGATTTGATTTGATATTAGATTTTTTTTACGGGAGTGATGGCCATCTGACCTCCCAATTCCGTCAGTAACGCCTGTGTCGGAGCGTCATCCATCAATCGGCAGTTCTCGCTTACAGAGGAAATTAGCTTACGCGATGAAAACTTTGCAACTAAAAGTATATAACGGCCAGTTTCTGAAAGGCTGATCACCGTCAAATCAACTAATCGGCTGTTAATTTTTTAAGATCGAATGAAGTGCCCTTGCATGTTATTTTCTCCAATTTGTTAACGTATGAATCTCTGATACTTATGGCACCACAGACAAATATTTCACAATTAATTTACTGTGGTGATTTCTATAAGAACACATTAATCAAGAATGATAATACCTACGACGTGTACTACTTAATAGTATATCGTATAAAAAGATAATCCCTTCCGACTACTTACATAATCAAAGCAAATTTTAATGATACCACGAGTACCTCCATACATATTTCACCCTACATAAAGAACGTTTACTTTCCAGTAATTATCTACCGAGTGAATGACGAGTGAATGACGGAAAGGGGCTATTAGTGCTAAACCACATAACGAGGTTTAATTTCTAATCCATGTACTGTGTATGCTATGTGTATGCTATGTATACTGGTCTCTAATGTAGAGTCAACTAGAAAAGTTTCCTAAATATTAAAATCATGAAATATCACCAAATATTGTAGGTATAATATGTAACTATGAAATTAATATTACTTATAAATCAATTTATTATTGGTACAATTTTAAAAAAGGTTAGTAAATATTTTACAACCTAGGTACCTACTAATAAAAATGTCATACCACACGTATTACATACTTACAGGAAGTATAGCTGATATACTGTATCGAGATGAGAGATGAGACGAGAAGAATTACGTTGAGAACATATTTTTTCCAATAAACCAGGTACATCTATAGATATATTCAGCTTTTCAGGTATATTCTTTGTTTATTTTTAGAAAAATATTTTACTTATTCTTTGTTAATTCTCAAGAAGTTTTATTGGTAATGCAGTTAGTGTTTAGCAACTTCTGTCCTTGACTGTACGAAGTTTTAATTAAACCAATCGGAAACTTTGGAACACCGATCGATAATATAAAATATAAATTAGTATTTGTGTCATCTATTTCATTGGGAACTAGTTATTATATGCCAAATATAGATTTAAAATTATATATTTTATTGTATATTAATTTGAATTTGCTTATATAATTTAGATTTAGTATAAATATGTATAAAGCAATTAAACAAACAACTCTTGAATAGACAAAACGATGCGACATGAAACAAAAAATAAGTAGCTTTGGTGAAAAAAATAAAACGAGGCGAAACAGGAAAACATTAAAATCATCTTCGAGGCGAAAGAGGAATAAACTGAAACTCGTAGAGCGAGTATTCTACACTCGGTCTACGAGTGCTTTAGCACTTCATAACCTTGGTTGTAGAAGCAATAAAGACCTCTACTATAACATTTAGACTATATTTTTTGGAATAAAGTATATGAAGCCTCACGGAGACCCTTGGAACCAAGCAAACTTCACCTTTCACCAAACCGATGCAACTACTGATTGACAGAGACTCTGACGCAGTCTTTCCTCTCCAGGCTCGGAGCAAACGGCAGTCGCTTCCATAGAAACCGTATCCCTAAGCTTAGTCAAAAGGTGGAGAATCGAGTAGACTACCACCAGCGAATGAACAGACGCACGGCAACCCGTCACCGATACACTGTGAACATTCCACTTTTACGTACTAAACAATTCAGTGATACGTTTATCATGCTTACCACCAAGGAGAGGAATGCCTTGCCCGAATCTGTGTTTCCTGATAGCTATAACTTAGGTGTCTCCAAGACTAGAGTAAATATGTAGGACTAGGTAAGCGTGCTTCACCGTCGGTCACATCATCACTTAAAAACAGGTGAGATAGTAGTCAAATGCGAGCCTATCAGCCATAAAAACAAACGAACCCCATGCTCCGAGGTGAAAGCCTCATAGAAACAAAAAAAATCCATCTTAATACCGAAAAGAAGATAGTTGCCAAATAGTTAGATGTTTTTGGGTTGTTTGGAAGCGTAATGTACATTTTGTGTAGTCATGTTTATGTATACATTGTGTGTCATGCACATCGTAAACAAACACAATACCTACCTTTGTAAATTAGTAAATAGGTAACTAGTATAGCCTCTGTAGATTATGCAACTTTCAGAATGTTATGTAATTCTAGAAACTGTTTCTTTGTTTACGTGGATTTAGCATAAATTCTAAATGAAATAAGCGCTTATTAAACTGAAAGTTCCAAAGACAATCCACTCTGGGTGTGTGGGTGATAATTAGTCTAGTCGTACAATATTTCCGATGAAAAGGCGAAGGATAACTGACCCTGAAGGTGCATGCTTTGAATGCAACCTGGATCCTATTAGATTAGAAGATGACGATGAAAGAAACTCATATACTCGTACATGTAAAGACCAAAATGTGATTCTGCTCACAAATGCTAATTACTAATTAGTCGTCTCGTCACGCGTCATGTTGATTGACACTTTTTACTCTCGACTTTAGGTATTACGAGTAATACGAGTTCTACTAGTAACTACTATCATTATTATAATCATTATACAAATTGAATAATATTATATGAAATTAAATGTATGTATTATGCGTTATCTAGTGGTGTCTTTAATTTAGGTTATTAAGATAAGTACTTTGGTATCCCTACAACCGGCCTTAATTTTATTATAACGTACCTGTGAATAAAAAATCCACGTGCCCGGTTTGACACAATAAAATTGTGACCAGAAATTATGAAGTTTTTAATTACATAACTATCATAAACATTCCCGCTTTGAGCGAAACATAACCAACGATTAAATCTCACAACACAATTACTAATTATGCAATAATACTAAACGTCTAACGTGTACATGATTTCATATGTAAATGAATGCGTATGAAACGCTATTAACAAATCGGCATTATGTCATTTCTTCGATGGATCCATTACATACATATTCCACACGACTACTTATGTATATACGCCAAGGTCGTCAACGCATCGCTAACTCATCATGTTTGTATGCAGTTCTTCACTCGAGACTAGAATCGCCGGGCTGGCCGACTCGATAGCAGGTTTACCTTCCTCATTATATAAAAATAATTAATGTACAAATATTACGTGACCAGACAAGAATTTACGAGCCTGTGCACAAAAGATTCTCTGACAAATGATGTAGACGCATGTGATCTAACATTTTGTTAAATGTTGAATACGAGTATCTATCATGTTAAGTGCTTCTCGTAACGCAAAGCGCATTATGGTTGGTATCGCCGATAAACATATATGATGTAATACAAATACATAAAAGATTACTTTTACGGTGCAAGTTAAGTATGTAGAGTAGATACTATCTCTGATATTTTGACCTGTAAATTCACATACTGCGGCCTCATCAATCACACTACTTAACGTTCACAAAAAGCATGAAATGTTCTAATAATGAGAACTAATAAGAAGTATAATAATCATGCGTGTCGGGCTTACTGCCTTACACATTCATAACAATTTGTTAAGATCACTTCACTGGCGGCGCCTACGACGTTATTAGTACCAACTACCTATTCGTCGTAAAATGACAAGCCCTCGATATATAGGTAATTAAAATATAGCTGGCCGTGTTGGTTCCCTGTGGAGTGGAAAAGGGCCACCCCATCTCTACCTTTGAGTATCGTAGAAGGCGACTAAGGGATAGGGCTGTGTTCTCCATCCAACAGTAAACATACTGTGGGTGATATTACACCTCTGCCTACATATACTGACGCCCGTACATCCCCGAAGGGGTTTCGGAGATTTACAAGTGTGAGTATGTAATATGTATGTATGTAATATGTATGTATGTAATATGTATGTATGTATGTATAATATAGCTCAAACGACCTACAAACACAGAAGGTTATATTATTATCAATCAATGCTTTTTAAGATTTCTCCTTCGAATCAGAAGCTGTCGAATGGTGTCACGTTAAAATATGGAGATTAGTTAGGTAAATTTTAAGGTGCTAAGGTTTCAGGTAGCATGAAAAGGTATGTGAGGTGTAAAATGACTTGACCCTATATTATTTATGTAATCGAGGACAAGCGGAAACAAGGCCAGCATCGTTTACATATATTTAACATATAAATAATTTACATAAACCGACGAAATGTTGATATTAGATCTACCTCTGCCTACCCTATCATTTTAAAAGAAATTCAGGCGTTATTATTATGTAAGTACTAAGTAGGTAGTAGGTAATCCCTACTTTCCCTACTAATATTATAAATGCGAAAGTAACTCTGTCTGTCTTTCTGTCTGTCTGTCTGTCTGTCACGCTTTCACGCCTAAACCACTGAACCGATTTTGATGAAATTTGGTATAGAGGTAGATTAGACCTTGAGAAAGGACATAGGCTATGTTTGGTCGCGATAACCGATATCCACGCGGGCGGAGCCGCGGGCGAAAGCTAGTGTTTAGATAAGACGACAATTTCAAGCTTTGCAAGCATTGGACTGATAGAACAGGATTGACAATGAAAATCTATTCAAAGATAATTTCGTAAAACATTGAAGATAAATAATAATCTAATTAAGATTTATGAAATTGGTAGATATATGCAATCTGATTAGCACCACTTACGCTTGAATCATTCTTGCTTTAGTGATCATATGTATAAGTGGCATGTGGTTAAAAATTCTACATGATTTATAGGCATGCCAATATAACTCTATAATAGAATACACATTTAAAATGTGGAACACGTATTACTAAGCTACAAGTAAGACACATCCACACACATTAACATCCAGACACATATTAACTAAGCTACAAGTAAGACACATCCTCTATACTATAACGTAACTCAGTCATATAATTAGGGATACTATGACTGGATTTCGTCAATGAATATATGTATACATTACATACGGGGGTAGGCAGCCCGCCATTTGACTCTATCCTTACATACTGCACGAGCTTCCTCTACTGTCATCAATCCTTTCATGCAAGCCCGCCGGGTTAAGTAGGTAATATTTAAATGCGTTTAATTCTAGTGTTACTGTATTAGCACTTTTTACGTAGGTACCTACTCATTTAGTAAAACGTGCACCCATAGTTTAGTTAACCGCATCGCAGTAACTAAGTACTTGTTGTAAGTCTTTGGTCTTACAACCAAAAATACTAGGTACTTGAAATGCAAAGCTGTTCGATTAGAGATAAAGTGTTTAAATATAAATAGATGTTAAATGTTTGAATGTCACCGAATTATTTGACAAACTATGAAGCGTGCATTTCAAATGTCATGGTTGAAATCTTTAGATTACATGCCTATTTTTTTCTTATTGTTTTGTGTTGTGAAACTGTTAAAGATAAAATTGGTTTGGGTGATCATTATATACTGGCGAATGAAAACAAAGCATAAGAACATATTGTTAGAATTAGAGCTACTGGCTTCATTACCACCTTAGTAGAAAAAATATTGGGAAAGTTGAAACAAAATCTAAAAATAATTTTATAGGTAACATGTTGTCACATCTTTGTGAGTGAGCTAACAAGCTTGACATACATTCTAGTTGACTTAACATCTCGTTTAGGATTCACCTTACTAGGTAGGTATCGTATATTTTGCCAAGTTGCACTTAAGAGAATGAACTATTTATATAGGTACCTTATAAAAAAACTATATCCCTACCAAAACCTTAATTTCAAAACTCCTATTGTTTCTCCTTAGGTGGTAAATATTTCCCGAAGATTGTTGTTATATTTTGAACCCCGTATAATAGCAACTATTATAGAACATATTGCAAATTACTGTTCGAAATAATAAAGAAAGAACCTTGTGAAGATGACACATATTTAATCATGTTTCTTATATAACTTCGTAATGCTCTCATATTACTTTTCGATATACGATTCAGAAGTTTTATTATCGTTGCCTTCAAAATCAGTCCTTGTTGTGCAAAGAATAGAATACAAAATACTATTGTATTTGAATATATCGGATTAGTTCTTCTAAGCAGGCTTCACCGCCTCCGTGGATTGCTACACTACAGTGGATATCATGCGTGGCTGCTTTCGCCACACGTGGGTCATACATACACACGAAGTCATTCTTAACTATTAAGATAACCAATATAGCATTGGCCAGGGCCCCTCCATGTTAATATATTCATGTGCTTTTTGACATCAAGGCCTGTCTTGAATTTGAACTAACTATGTAGGTATAGCTACGCGAGTTACTAACATTCTATTGTTTTAATCTAAGAACCTACATTTACCTAATATCTCGAGTATAGCTTGAGTGAATCCAAATCCAATAGTTTTTTTTTAGTTTACGTTTTAAGTTACTGTAGTAAATCCAGAAATCTCTTCTAGGTTTCCCTACTACCTATCTACCTTCGACAACTTAAGTACATAATTATTTATTTTTCCATTGAATCCTAACGTGAAAACACAACTAACTAGAAGTAAAATGGTCCCAGTGAGGATGTACTCGGAACCACTATGTTTAGAATACAAGTGGTTATGTATTGTATTAGAAATTAGACCTTCACTTTGAACAATGCATAGTTTCTGATAAAATGGCACGCGATGCACCCAATTAAACACAAGCGACGTGTAGGTATTGTGTATTTGTGTAAAAACAAAATAAAACTTATTATAGGTATGAGTCTTTTATCAAGCTTATTTTTTCAACAATATCTTTGATAAATAAATTATTAAAAAGCTTTCCGAGAATATTGCAAAAAAAACACAAGCACCTACCTACTCAATAACACAAATTATAAGGAAAATAATCTTACTACGCGTACTATCCGTATTATGAATGAATATTGGATTATGAATGGATTTTTATTACTTATTCACATTAGGATAACATTTGACACATAAATATACTACCTACGCCACTCTTTGTCCCTTGGTTTTGTCATCCTGTGGATGGAGGGCACGCGATCAATATTTTTCAGGCGTGTGATACCGCGGGTAACATAATAATTTAATGAATTAATTAAAAAATTTATATATAATAGCGTATAGAAAATTTATCGGTTTCGTTCGGATAACAATACAATTTCAATAAAAAAACAGTTCAATTTTTAAAAAAAGTAGTTAGTTACTAGTAAAATTATTATAATTTTCATGAGCAATCTTTGTTTCATATCAAACTTTTATATCTTATGAGTAAATATGCCATTATCTCCGTGTGATCTTATACCTATTGTTCGCCCACGTCGCCACGTCTGATCGGGGTACGCCTTGCCAATTATTCTCCGATACAGCGAGTATTGTTTGAGAGTCATTCAAAAATTATGTGTGCACAGGAAATAATTACTATTGTCACAGTAAATGTCAACTACGTTAGTCGAACTGCGAGTACCTAACAAACCTTGCTGAAATCAGAAGGGGGTGCAGATATCATAACCTCAACATAGTATAAGACAAAGCATTTTCTTCATACTTATGATTATGAAATAGGTATATGTTAGAATATACTTCGTACTTATGATTATGAAATAGGTAGGTATATGTTAGAATATACGCGTCTTTCCCATTGGGGCAGATACCTAGGTTACAGGATAGAAGAAAAACAATTTTTTTTTAAGCGATAGCCTTCATAGCTCAACATAGCTATTGATTATTTTTCACTTATGAGATCATTTCAGATATTCGTGTAGATACCTACTTACCTAGCTATTTAGGTAGATAGATGGCATTTGAAAAATTAGTAAACCAGTCATATCTAAAAGAAGATCGGTCTTATTCTTGTTTTATGAGCTATTTCAATAAGTTATTTATTTTATTTAGGGATGTTCAATGTTATAGTAGTCTAGCCGGTATGAAACCTGTTCAACGGCTAGCTTTAATTATTTTTACGAAACCCGCCTGGTCAATCCAAATAAAACGAGAGTGGCGATTTACGATTAACCCATACTTGGCTAAAGTGGAAAGATAGTCGGCTAAAATTAGATGCAACAATGCGCTTTAAAAAGTTAATTTCAGATGAAAAGTCATCAAACTGTTCAGACATTGACAACTTGATACATTACAGATTAGTGTTATTGTGTACTCACATGACTGCCTTCATACTGACCTCAAGCCTCGTACAGAATGTCAGGGCGATTTGCTCAAACGGCCACAACTCAGTAACCGGAGCTCACCTCATGCCTATCAGCGAATTTCAATCAATTACACACATTGCAAACATTTGCAGATGAATGATGTAAACAGACTTGCAACGTAAATGTTTAATTTCTCTGAGCAATTATTTATAGTTCTTTATGATAAAGTTAGGTTACGAATAAACTGAGACGTTTTAGTTACTTGATTGAGTTATTAAAGTCTATGCAAACCTAAATGTTCATAGGTATAGGAATCTTTTTTACCCTTTTATTTTCAGGCGAGTTTTGAGGACATCCGCGATTTTTCTGCTAGTGCTATTTGCTGTAGAGTATCAAATAGTGCGTAAAATGTCGTAGGTATATCACATATATGTCAACATATATTAGTCACAGTCGATCCCAACCGAAGTCGAGCAATCGTGCAGGCTTGCGGAACGACCGGCGTGCGCTGGAGACTCTACCGGATACAGCGCGTTAACACAACCTCTGAGTTCAGACTATTACCTACTTTACGGTATATTTATATTAATAATATTGTGCTTTGAAAATGAAACGAAAACAGTTTTCGGAAGAATAATTTATACTGTGTAAGTTATTAGATGAAAAATTTCTCATGATACCCGAAACAGCTTTCAGTTACTTACATATTTTATTTATTACAATATATTACAATATATTTTCGTTATTACAATATATTTTTGCTGTATGCACTGAGCTATGAACTTGAAAATCAAGATAATTTCACTCATTTGGGAGAATACATACCCCATCTTTTCTATCAGCGAACAGGATCTCTGATTGACGCTACGATGAATCTAATAATTAGTTGTTTATACTAAGTAGTATTAAACAATACTCTGCTAGAAGGTATAACTTTCTCAGTTATACCTTCTTAGTAAGCAATTTAGAGTTAGTTTTAACCGGGAAATAGAGCCTACTCTTATATATCTATTTGAAATCTTTTATGGCCCAGGTGTCTCTTCAGATAAAAGAGTCCGCATTCATATGAATAATATATTGTTTTCAAAGTCAAGCACTGTCGATGTCGTCGTCCCTCAAAGAAATATGCTAATAGATTACGTAAGTGCCCGACTTTCTGTAAGTACATTGCCCAAACCCATGTTCTATGATTATGACCTCGTTCATGCGTCTGCATATACGATTGTTAACACAATTAAGAGCTAAGGTATAGTGTAAGAGTCAAAGTCTGCAGCGAGCAAGGCTACACGACGCACGGAGCCATAGGTCCAACCGACCGACCTTCAGATCAATAAAATTTGTATTAAATGTTATACAGCTCTGGTTCTAAAACTTAAAAGTCATGCTTATTAATGAAATAGTGTCTAATCTCGAAATATCATTGTTTAGGTATCATAATGGTAACTGTTGCCGGCGACCCCGATGCCGTGACCTGCAGGAACGTATCGCTGGGATAAGAAGTATATGGTATTCAGGCATAATTATGTGTATTCAGACATCTATGTCTGTGCAAAGTTTCTTCCAGATCCGTTTAACCATTCTGGCGAGATTGAGTCCAGAATAGCGCTCAACTTTATCTAGGCTCTAACTAAGCAAAGGTACTACGAGTCATTTTAGAATATGGATCTAGATATTTAGACTGTAATATAAACAATTTTGCCATCAGGTTAGGTGGCTGACAAGCACAGGGATGATGGAAAGAGAGTGGTTGCCGTGGCCTATAGAAGTACTGTATGGTAATAAAAAAATAGAACCACGAAATAACCTTCTAACCTAATCTAATCTATCCAAGTCGGAATGAACAGTTTTTCTTTCAGCAGCTTTTACACACATATGCTTGCAACAAAAATATGACAAATAAATAATCCGGTATAAACACTTTACAGTACTTTTGAGGGTGAGACGAATTTTCTCACATGAAATATCATTTCAAAAGGACTGAGGCGCGTTTACTACTATTTTTAACTGAGGCGAATTTACAATAACCCATATTATTTATCCAGACTAAAACAAATACACGTATTCATACATAGAAATAATAAATACTGAGCGGGCATCGTACCCTCAACCTCTGACTTAGCTATCAATCGCTCTACCTTCGCCATTTGTTACACATTGATTGCGGTAGTGAGATTACGGCATCGAACTGTACCTTCATAAAGATACCTACCTCCTCTGTCAGTGACCGTTTCTTTGGCTGGCGTATCGTAGAATGGAATGACGAATATATGGGATTAGATATGACAATCGTCAACGTATTTCATAAACGCCAAATCCCATACATTCGTTTCGTCATTAAGGGGGCTGCCCCTAGACAAGTTGCAATTCGTTCGCCGGCGTATTGCACTCGTAGCATAGAATGACGAAATATGGGTTTGACGTTTAATAACGTTCGTTAGCGACTGTCAAATACTTGATGACTGTCACATACGTTGACGAAATGACGACTGTCACAGACATACGTTAACGACTGTCTACATTGACAACTGTCATATATCAACGAATTGCCATTTATAGGGGGGCTGAGATCCTATAAATACGAACGCCTCAGTGCATCCAGTCCTAGTATCAATAAGTTGGAGATACTGATGACACCTACACGCTCCACACGAAAAATGTAGATAGATACTTTATACGCTTATTCCTAACAGCACTTATGATCATCATTTGAACTCCAATCCTGGTTGTATTAAAACTTGCAATTTGGGATCCGAAGTCCACTCTGCTACTACTCCTATAGCACCGTCTGACCTCCGAACCCCGAAAGGAAAGCCTGCTCCAGAGCCACCTCCGTCAATTAGCAGGTTTACTGGCTCCCAGGTAAGTTATGCTTGGCCCAGAACATCTTGTCGGGTCATACACCCTAAGATCATAATCAGCACTATGATGATATTTGATTATGATATTGAAGTTACCTACTTACATTATTCTGCAAGTCTTTGTTCGAATAAATAAATAAAATTAAGCCAAGAGCGACACACAGACAATATTTCAAATCCTTTTTTGCTATGAGTGCGTACCTACTTTCTAAAAAATATATTTCGAAGGTTATTTATTGAACTCGTGTGTAATGGTTGTAATCGATTAGGTACATTCAGCAATATTGTTTATTATCGTACTCCACGGCTGTTGAGACATGGATGGGTTTTTACTTTTTAACTAAACTAAAGCATTTTAATTGATACGACGTAAGCCTTTGAAGCATGGCATAAACAACGCTTCATTAAACTTAACCCTTTACATTTTCCACCAGTCATTCAGTAACAAAGTATGTCTAGGCTGGAAAAACAATAGCACAAAGTATAAATCAGTAATTGAAATATATCAATAGGTTGTCTGTTTGTTCGGGATGGAAGCAAAAATATGAACGGATTTTGATGCGGTTTTTCTCTTCTCTTATCTCTTTTATCTCTTATCTTACGTTTGTTTGATCGCAATCGGTTGAGTAGAACCGGCGATATGAGCAAAGGTCGCGTTAACCAAGTTGCACGCGGGCGGAGCTAGTAATAACTAATTCTAGAATACCTTTCTTTTTTTTCGACTGAGGCGTCTCTACTATAGCAGAGACTGATCTGTAGATCTGGCTTAAAAACTGACCGCAACATCAATTATGGAAAGTATAATTGATGTTGCGGTCAGTTTTTAACGTGATGACCGAATTTTCTGCTATATTATCAGAATTCTGGAATTCTTTAAAAGTATTAGTTTGCTCGTTTGCATACCTATATCTATTTACGCAAAATGTAAAGTACCTACACTTATACGAGTTTTAGAGCCCATAGTAAGTGTGTTCAATGAGTAAACAATTAACAGTTGAGGTGGTTAAGCTTGCAACACATTCGTATTCCTCATCTTTTAATTTGCATGCTTGGCACACACTACGTACGTAACAGTACTTATTGTTTTGACAAACTAAACATTACATAATAAATTATTATCATTGTAAGAAGAAAATCGGCAATGTTTTGATGCCATCAAATAATTCACTAACCACATATGATCCGGCCGATTTTTGTATATTAAGATAGCACTGTAGTACCGCACTGCAGTAAAGTAACGTATTCACTTTATAACTATCTGTATGACTGAAAATTCGTACAATTAGCCTATCTAGATTTTTGGAAGTCAGATATTTCAATCAAAGAATCATTTGTAATCAAATTTAAACTATGCAACATCATAAACTGAAATACGAACAGCATAAAAGATTAGGCAGTATGTAAGTATAAATTATTAGTAGATATGGACGTTGGACTTTGTAGCCGTCTAAATTTTGGAAAAATACTATTTTTCCGGCTATAGAATCTAACCCGGGATTTCATGTTCATCAGTCGTATAGGCTACCGCTGCACCAAAAAGTAAACTCTATAAAAATGAGAGACTACTGCAGCAAAAGAAAACCAGTTTTGTGTTAAGACCTGTTTCCATTTTATTTATGTTCATAGTCAGGTTTGCATTTCTTTACATATGCTCATAACGAGCGTTCACCTTAAAAACAAAATATTATAAATAAATAGTTCCTTGAGATAACACGTAACGTAATGCTTAATTTCCGGTTACAATAACCCAATTTTAGAAGGTTTTACATCCAAAAACGTCCCATTGATATGAGGTCGTCGGACCTTTTTGAGGAAGTATAAAAATATCTAGTAGGACTAGTAAGTAATTACAAGTTACAACTACATAATAAAATTTAATTTGTTGTAACTGCTATAAAAATATTCCTTGGTGAGGTACAATACAAGGACCACTAGGTACATCTATTCCCGTAGATATCAAAAACGACTAAAGAGGCGAGGGTCTGAAGCATGGAGAAGGAAAATCATATTCTGTCCTCCGTGGTCTGAAGCTAATGAAGAGGTCTCCAGTTAAAGTCAATAGGCTCGCACTCTATTACAATGGTCTTTATTTTTGAAAAATTTGTAAAAAGAGTATAAAAGAAAAGTTAAATTAAAAAATATGTTGTTATCTACGTAAAAAGGTGAATACGTATCTATGTAGGAGTATATCAATATGCGTATCATAATGTTTCGCCAAATATTAAAGAGTGACTAAGCTCCAAAAAAAACGCATGGTGAAGCCTGCTTACTAAGTTTTATAAACCTTGAATTTACCTAATTAAGAAATGAAGAATACATAGGTACAACGCAATTGGTAAATGTTCCTAAAACGTAATCTATGATATTTACTTTAAACATATCCACGATGTACAGACTCGAACCTTGTAGAGATACACTTCAAATAATTACACTTCAAATAATTACACAAGTACGTTCTATTATTATAAACCCACATATACATCCAATTCCTTATAAGGATTATAATACGGAGTCTTAATTCTTCTTGATTCTTGAGATAGACGTACTTATCTAACTACATTCTACTACGTTAACATACGCCTACGTTGTAGATACATCAATAACGCAATTACTTCCATTACGGGCCTTATATCGACTATTAAATACAAACCCATAATAAACGTTTATAGTGTATTATCCGCCACCACGATCATCGGGTCCAAAACCAATCTCACCGTAAGACTTTACACCTGCTGAATAACGGACGAGGCTCTATCAAAGGCTTTCCCCTCGTGGTTGGGGATTCAAACAGCCGTAGCTCCCGTTAAAGATAAGATAAACGAATCACCTCCAGATTCGTAGAAGATAATAGAGAGAGTAGGAGCCTCTGTGGCGTAACGGTAGTGAACGCGGCTACTACGCAGGAGGCGCGGGTTCGATCCCCACTCACACCATTTGTGTGCATGAAATATGGGTATTTGCATTGGTCTGATCGTGACTCGGGGAGCACGTTAAGCCGTTGGTCCTGGTTGCCATAAGAACATCTATGGCAGTCGTTACGGGTAGTTGGAGCCCTAAAATGTCCAAAAACAACGGCCTAGCTGCAAAGCTTCGATATCGCCTAATGTTACCATTGGGTTGTGGAGGTCAGCTGACAATCGCTTCACGGAAAATATCGAGGTCTAGCCAAATCCGTAGTTAAGACTGGTAAAGCAGACCCCAGACTCTGAGCTGAAAGCTTCGGATGCGACTGGGAATTAACGCTAAGATGAAGAAGAATAAAGAGAGTAGGAGAATGGGCCACAGGCTCCAAAGTATAAGTTTAGAATGCAATGGGATCATGACGATAATTAAACTTCACATTATGAATGTAGGAGTAGGAGCTTAAGAAACAGAAGAAAGCTCGGATGGATGAGAAGGCAAGGCTCGCTCGGCAAGGAAATGAGAATGAAAAACATGCCAATAGTCTCACAAATATAAATGCCCAAGACCGTGAGAAATGGATAAGCAAAAACCGGAATCAGACCCCGGAATGCTTCGGACTCCAAGATAAAAGCCTCGGATGCGACCGGCAAAGATGATGATGATTACAAGGAAATGAGTTTAACAGAGAAGACGACACCTGGTAAACAAGTGTGAAATAGTTGTGAACACGTTGTGCCAAATGCCAGCCTAAAATATTTGGCACAAGGGTAGGTAGATGATGATGAGGTATACTTAATTCAATTTTGGTTTGACAGAAAAAGTTACTTAATTCTCTATAATAACAAACTAATAGAAGTCTTAACACAAATAGTTTGGCGTCCATCGCTAATGTTGTTTAATTTAGGTTTGTGGCAATTTTCCATTTTAATAACGATTAGGTACGGACCACAAAAACGAGGCTTACAACGGATTATAATTCTGTTGTAGGTACATCCTTAGGTTACTATACTTAAGCAGATATTATGTATAAGGTTTATTACTGAGAACGGATTTCGCTAATAAATTGGAACCGCATTTAGCTAATTAAACTGCGTCAAACGTTAACATATTACTTATACTTTAGTTGAATGGATTTTCACAGGTGTAATCCAGCCAGTTCTGGCAAATAAGGCCACCTAATTGTAAAAGTATCTCGCTTTATTGTTCTGTTAATTTATTGAAGAAAAATATCCAGTAGTTCCATAAGTACTCGATTATTTGAGCCACTTAATGCTAAGCTGCACTAATTCTCACTATAATTATCAAGTCTTTGGAATTGCTAGTAGAACACTAGTAACATCATGGAGCTGCGCGAACATGACCTGAACATACTGAAAAGTCTAGCGTGTGTAGGGTAGATAATTAAAGAAGGTTATGGATACTATAGTAAATACTCATGATTAGGTATATATTAAAACACACAACATCTTTATCTCAACCGTAAATGGTTACGAAGTTATAGTTACGATGATGGCCAAAAGACTTAGTTGAATTACATTCTAAATACATATTAACATTAGTACCTATCTGTTATGTTATTTTTTTAAACAAATCGCAATTTACTAGTGTTGAAGTTAAGAAAGTTACTAAATACTAAATTCAAATAAACGCCTTCGCAATATTTGCAAAACATAAGTAGCAACAAAGCCTAAATTATCACTTACCGGGTATCGCCATCCCCAATTCTAGATATTCCTTCACAGAGGGGCTTAGGAAAGCTGTGGGGGCAGAAACTGCCGGGGGTTCCGGTTCTGGCGCATCCAGCGCTTGCGCCGGTTCCCTGGCTACGGCGGTACTGTCAGCGCGCAAGCGTTTAACTCGGCTTCCATCTTTTGCTTCTCCTAGAAATAATCCGAAGTCAATCATGGGAGTAAAAATGGTTCTTGCAATTAAGGGTTTTTTACTATCTGTTTTTATTTATATAGACTACAGCTTACTTAATGAGTAAATTATCTCATTCGCTTCTGACTGGTTGGTAGGTACCTACAGATGTTTGTGATCGTGTAGCTTTTTTGGCCCTAGGCTGTTTAAACAAAATGTACACAGCTATAGAAAAGATAGAGTTTAACCTCAGCATTTTTTAAAGATAGCTTATACTATTTCGTGCCTATTTGGTTTTGAATCTAATAGAAAAAATGTAGCTCATCAGTTTATAGTAGATATACTAGATTAGACAATGCATAGGTACTAGAACAAGGAACATCATTTTGTTCTTAAGGCATCACATGCATAAAATCAAGAATCTGAAAACATTTCGATTAAATTATTCGTTTAATATTTTTATTGGAGAGTATCAACAGAGATGCAACCAGAGATGAATGGAAAAAGAACTCGTGTTGCAACGACTCCTAATAAATATGGGATAGGGGCAGGAGGATGACGATGATGATTATATTGATCGACGTCGAGTTAAACTGAAAGTGAAAACTTGGGTACTTATACATAAAACATTGAAGCGCTTTGTAAACGATGTGGGCTAAGCTACCAACTAAAGCGCGATTACTATTTAGATAGGTGGGTGACCGCTTAGTGATTTTCATCTGAGCGATTCCGTCTTTAGGTCAAGAAGGAGGCTTATATAGGTGACCTGAACCATTCTGTCAGAGGTTAGCCACTAAACACATCTTAAGTGAGGTCAGACAACATTCGCTCCCAATATTGCCAAAAAAAACAAAGCCCCGTCATATTTAGCAAATCCTGGGTTCCAAGATGAAGGCCTCGAATGCGACCGAAGAATGATGATGATGGGATGACTTTACCTTTTTAAAATACTATTAGGTAATATTTTTATACCCTAGCAGTATCCTCGAAGTAGGTAGGTATAACATGCACTAAAGATTCATAACTAGAGTTAACATGGAATCTTACCAGTTGTAACTTGCAATGACAGTAACACCAAGGAAAATAAACCAAAAACTTTGTTTCCATACATCTTGAGTCTTAAAATAATAGTTAAGTACAAATTCTATCACCAAAACATATGCAAACGCATGTTTAACTTGGTCGTGTCACAATCGAAAAGGCTTCAGTCGGCATTGGAGTAGATTGAAGGTCTCACAAAAGGATTGACGAATTTCGTAATTTTGCTTATGGCTTTACTCGTGGTTGATTAATAACCGCGCCGGACGCGACTTGTATTATCTCTTTATTTCTGTTACATAGCGGTACCACCCGGGCGTGCGCTTTCGGAGGCAGCCGAGCGCGCAATGTTGTCCATGCAATGCGCATAACGTGAAGATTCTATACTAGCCGAAATTGACCTCTAAACTTCCTCAACAGTTATAACTTCGTCACACTTTGTGACAATTTCAATGGTTAAAAATAAAAGCGTACCTATTAAGGAAATAAAGATATTTCCTTTATTTATTTATTTTGGTAGTGGAGTAGAACTTATTTACAGAAAACTCTACTAGGTATAAAAAAACTATGTGGCGTAGCGGTAGAGCGTTCGATAGTCGACTGCTAAGTTAGAAATCGCAGGTTCGATTCCCGCCCGCTCAGTGTACCTAAATATTTGTACCTACGCCTGAATACGTAACATTCGTCCGGGTCCGAGTGTTTCTATGTATAATATAGGTATGTACGTATTTACGAAGTTAACAGTATTGCTTGAAGAAAAACGGTAACGGTAAAGCGTACTACATACATCAGAATCAGAATCAAACCCGCAATGGGTTCGATTCCCGCTTAGTACCTACCTACGTAGTGTAGTGTAATGTTTACTTTACAAAAGTGAATGAAATGTATTTTGAGTACCTAAGTATATAAAAATATAGATATCTACCTAAACTTTAACGTTCGTGTCTTTCACTGAATGTGAAATTGAAATTCGTTCGCTTCACGTAGACAAAGTTCATCACTTCGCGGCTTCACCCGGATTTCGGTTATTGTGACTTTTGTCATATCTCCGGTTGTATTTTTTTATACTTACCACTTATGTGACAGAGAAGCACACGGCCTACCTGATGGGTAGATAGTAATTAACTGCCGACGACGTTACCGTGGCCTATGGACTCTACTCAACCAATTTGCGATTAGTGCCCAAGATTTTAAATCTGAGCAAAACCTTTCCAACAAAAAACCGCAAATAAAAATCAGTTCAGTATTATTTGCAACTATCGCAAACAAACAAACAAACAGATAAAAAGACAAACAGACAAAAGTTGCATTGCAACCTTTATTTCGGACGATAGGTAGGTACTATAATTTAAATCCGTAAATCAGTTTGGGTTTTACATCAGTAGGTATAAAGATCAATTTCAGTACCTTCCTACTTTACCTACTTAATCAAGATCGATGTGATGCTGACTGTACCGCACTTGAATGAGCTGTTTTTCTGAAGCACCATATTGTGAGGATGGCTCTTTTATTATTTCTTTTAGAGTGGTAACATTGGCTTTTCCCTGTCATTTTACAGGCTTGCCTTGTATTTGGGGCTTTGGGGGGATTCCCCAAACTGGAGAATCTCAACTCGGATGATTTTGTGGAAACGAGCACCATGATGTGGGGAAAATAAGAGGTTTTAAAAAAATATTAGGTATTAGGTAGGTATAGGTCAGAAATAATGCAATGTAATCAGAAATAGTGAACGGATGACCGGGATGACCGGGTCTAATCTAATAAGAACTAGCTGTTGCTCGCACGCACTCGCGGCAGTCACGGCGCGCGAGTGGGCGTCGAATTTTAATCCTGTAGCGTGATGATATAGCCCATGTTGATATTCTAATGGTGAATTTGAAATCGGTTCGGTAGTTACTAGTTTTTGAGAATAATAACAAGTCGCGAAAAATAGCGAGCTATGGATGAAGCTAATATAATTTATGAGAATAATTATATTACAAAATAGGACTTGGGAAGGTCTTGTTACCAAGCCAAAAATCTTAAAAAAAAAGTTCCTTTTTTTTTTGGAATGATTTTGGCTTGTTTACAAAGACTTTTGAGCCATATCTTCATTTGATATTTTATTATCTTATTTTGGTGTTGGATGACGATGAGGATGAGGATGATGATGATGAGTTGATGATGATGATGACGGTGATGATGATTGCTGCCTTAGTAAAGTGGTGGAAACTTTACTAAAGGCTTCTTACGGAGATTTGAAACCAACACGAGAACATAACGAGAAGTTACAATTAATAAATAATAATAATAGATAATAAATAAATATTCTACAACATTCTACATAACGCTATCTAGACCCATGGTAAGCTTAATTAGCTTGTGTTATGGAATCTAGAATGCGGATATACATACTTACTTAGTTAGATACTTTTTTTTTAGTAAATACATACATACATAATTCACTGTAATATTTCACTGTCCTACTCTTGTGCGCGTTTCTAAGACGTTATGACTAAAAATTTACCATTTTTCCACATAAAAACTTGAACTCACACTAATTTTGGAAAACAAAATAAAACCGCTGTTTCTTTCAACGTGTTCGCGCCAAAACTGAAAAAAAAAAAGACGTGTGGCACTCGGGGACTGCCGCGGTGAAGCTATTGCATAGCATTTTTTATGAACTTATGCAATTATAATAAATAATAATATAATTTGAATTTGAAATTGAATTTGTGTCTGAGTCTGAGTCTGAGTCTGAGTTGAATTTGAATTTGAATTTGAATTTGAATTTGAATTTGAATTTGAATTTGAATTTGAATTTGAATTTGAATTTGAATTTGAATTTGAATTTGAATTTGAATTTGAATTTGAATTTGAATTTGAATTTGAATTTGAATTTGAATTTGAATTTGAATTTGAATTTGAATTTGAATTTGAATTTGAATTTGAATTTGAATTTGAATTTGAATTTGAATTTGAATTTGAATTTGAATTTGAATTTGAATTTGAATTTGAATTTGAATTTGAATTTGAATTTGAATTTGAATTTGAATTTGAATTTGAATTTGAATTTGAATTTGAATTTGAATTTGAATTTGAATTTGAATTTGAATTTGAATTTGAATTTGAATTTGAATTTGAATTTGAATTTGAATTTGAATTTGAATTTGAATTTGAATTTGAATTTGAATTTGAATTTGAATTTGAATTTGAATTTGAATTTGAATTTGAATTTGAATTTGAATTTGAATTTGAATTTGAATTTGAATTTGAATTTGAATTTGAATTTGAATTTGAATTTGAATTTGAATTTGAATTTGAATTTGAATTTGAATTTGAATTTGAATTTGAATTTGAATTTGAATTTGAATTTGAATTTGAATTTGAATTTGAATTTGAATTCGAATTCGAATTCAGATTCAGATTCAGATTCAGATTCAGATTCAGATTCAGATTCAGATTCATATTCAGATTCAAATTCAAATTCAAATTCAAATTCAAATTCAAATTCAAATTCAAATTCAAATTCAAATTCGGAATTCAAATTCAAATTCAAATTCAAATTCAAATTCAAATTCAAATTCAAATTCAAATTCATCGGAATCAAAATCGGAATCTGAATCTGAATCTGAAATTCATCGGAATCTGAATCTGAATATGAATCTGAATCTGAATCGGAATCTGAATCTGAATCTGAATCTGAATCTGAATCTGAATCTGAATCTGAATCTGAATCTGAATCTGAATTTGAATTTGAATTTGAATTTGAAAACTAACAACTTTTATAATTACTTACGTTAAGCGGTGCTACTTCGGAGCAGCTCGGCTCGATTCGTGCGAGCTCGGAGTTGGGGGTGTTAAATTTTTTTTCGTTACGGAATTTCTGGATTCGGTCTCCACGCTCAAGGCCCGCGATAGAAGCTATGCAATTGCTTAAAAAAAAAAATCTGCCTTGGGTCGAGTCATCGAGTGTGACTGTTTTTGATATTTAAAGTAAGGTTGTAACAATGCTCGACACTGTACCAATGCTAGACACTTTCGAACAAAATCCAGTATTTTGAGAAAATTATCCATTTGTTTTATAAGACTATTGACTTAAAAGATGCATAATGGTGTCTATAAGATATTATGTTCAAATATTCGCAACACCATCCGAAGTAAATTTAGAAAGACGACAGTTGACAGCAAATAATGTGACTCCGTGAACACGGTCGTGTTATTTCTTAAGATTTTTGCCAAGGGTACCTACTGATTTTTATAGGTGTGATTTTTTTGTTTATAAGTTATGATTACAAATTAGTAATTACTAATTTTAGTATAAACGTTATAAATTTTGAAGTTATTGACATACTTGGACCATTGCCCGCATATTTTGATTAGGTTTTGTAACATTTATATGCTATGTCTAGTATTGGTACAAAAAATCGTAGATGTTCCAATGATAGACACTTTGGAATAATGCCTTTATTTCATGAAAATAAGATGTTATACCTACGCTAAATGTGATATTATATACATTGAGATTCATCACATGTACCGGAAATTACTAATAATGCCTGCGCTAGCCCGCTCTAACCACGTGGATGTCGCTTATCGCATTGTTGTAAATTTTAGCGCTGAGAGTCAAGCATTGAGCTCTGAGTCGACACTATTGAAACACTTGACTCTCTATTCGACTATCTGATCTACTCACCTTTCTCCCCTTTCCACCCTCCCCTCCCCCATTCCCTTACCCTGTCCTAAACACATGATCACTAAACCAAGGGGTGTTCTGACCTTATCGACGCGTGAGCTTTTGCAAGTGTAAAGTTGGCTCGATAGATGACGTCCGTCATCTGCAAATATCTAGGATGAAGAATACTCTGGATTAGTCAAGCGCGTACACCCGAAAGGGACGACAACATAGTACTTATGATACCAGTGTTGTTAGTCCCTACCAACCCCGCGACTTTTTTAAATCCGTTAGGTGGTATATGAATTTAATGTTTTCTGGCATTAGTGGCATTACATCCTTTAAAAAACTCAAATACAAAACAATTTAGGCATCTGAATCTGGATTTGGAAATCTGAAACAACATTTTCATTAATGTGAAGTTTTAAGAATAAATAAGAAATACCCCACATTATGGGTAATTTACCAGTACCTCAACTGGTATCCCTAATAATTCTATAACCCGGACAAATTATAAAGTAGATAAAAATGGCGGACAAGTCTGGCTTTTGTTTCGAGTTCGATAATTTTAACTCACCACTTTATTTGGTTGGTTAATACACGTATTATGGTGATAATAAATCAATATTTTGAGCCATTATTTCTACTTTAAAGAACTTGTTAATATGCTACGGCTCTTAATCTATTAATATCTTTACAAAAAAAGGGATATTTTGTCTAAAAATCGTACTTACGTATGATAGGTTATGTCTTGTGATTTCCGCTCACTACGGCTTTTGCAGCCTAATATATAACATATCACCATGTTGAATACAATGAGTTTTAAGCAACAAACTTATGCCACTTAGTTTCACCACTTAAATGACTGTCACTTATGAAGAATTCTCAGAACAATTCACGATCACAAAAGATTTGTTGGTCACAACTTTCCACTTGTGACCAACAAAAAAAACTGAAACTCTGACAAAGACAGAGCATATAGTTTTTGTCCTATTCATTCCTTAAAGTTTTTGTATGTTGTGTCTCGTTCATACGCGGTATTATTATTTGCGTAGCAAATCCAGAGTATACTTGATCCTAGGCAAATATGGATGGATACGGCTAGTAATATATTAATCTATGGATACGGCCCAACGCACACCGAGCGATGCGCAGCGGCGCGCATTCTTGGACCGATTTTTAACCCCCGACAAGAAAGAGGGGTGTTGTAAGTTTAACGTGTGCATAGGTGTGTATGTGTGTATGGATGTGTGTGTGTGTGTATGCGTGTGTGTGGCATCGTAGCTCCCAAACCTTTGAGTATATAGTATCCCAAACGGCTGAACCGATTTAGATTCTGTTTCTTTTGTTTGAAATATGGTTTAGTCGAGAGTGTTCTTAGCTATGTTTCATAAAAATCGGATCAGCCATTTGAATAATATGAGAAGTGAAAGTGGCAATGTAAAATCTAATATTTTCAAATATGGTGTGTTGTGGTATCAAGTGACAGGTCATAATTTATACATCACGATACAGCAAGTCTTATGGAAATCGGTTGAGTGGTTATACCTGTAAAAAGTATGAAATAAAAAAAAATAAAAAAAAAATAAAAAACCCCCGATCCAAAATGAACCTTTAAAAAGTAAAACCCACCTTTTATCATTTGTCTCGTCGGGGGACCGTCTGGTATATTTTGAGCTCCGCAGAACTGTAGGCACATGCTGTAACTTGCATCTCGAATGATCGAAGTGAGCTCGATAGCTGAATCCGCGGTGATTTGTCAATTTCGCGAAATTGACAAATCACCGCGGATTCAGCTATCGAGCTCACTTCGATCATTCGAGATGTTTGTTACAGCATGTGCCTGCTGGTTTAGTATTTTAATGGTATACAAAACATTTTTTTTTTTTTTTTTTTTTTTTTTTTCAATTTTGGTACTATTAAGGATGGGCAGGCCATACTACTTTCCATTCGTTTCGTTCAAAATGGAGTCAGAAATAAGGGAAATTCTTCAATATGAAGTGATTAAATCCGCAACAGTGAATTTTGAAATACTCAAATCGATTTAGAAAGAGAAAAGACCTCGGGCGGGACTCGAACCCGCGATCTTTCCCTTACAGATGACTTAATGTGTCGGGAATCCGTCGAATTTGTTGTGTCTTATGTAGTAGCGTAATGATTTGCAACCTCTAACCTTCCTCAACAAACGGGCTATTCAATCCAAAAACAATTTTTCATTTCGAACCAAAAGTTCATGAGATTACTTAACGCGTTGAGTCAAACAAGCAATCAAACAAACTCTTCGGCATTTTATTATTAGTATAGATTTAGAACATGATTTAGAATCATTTGAATATTACATAAATCTACATAATATTATTTTATATTATTTCGCTGCACATAGCTTCTATCATAATATTATATCTGTTATTGATTGTGTACAAAATAATTAGTTTAATTTAAAAAAGATGAAATTATTTTTAACCATTTATTATTTATTATTATTCAATATTATTATGTATTTTATTATTCATTTACTTACTTATTATTAAGATTTTCAACCATTTATTTTTCAACATGAGTTTTGGTATTATTTAGTATTGGCAGCATTTAGAAGTACTTTACCCTAGGATCAAGTATACTCTGGATTTGCTACGCAAATAATAATACCGCGTATGAACGAGACACAACATACAAAAACTGTAAGGAATGAATAGGACAAAAACTATATGCTCTGTCTTTGTCAGAGTTTCTGTTTTTTTGTTGGTCACAAGTGGAAAGTTGTGACCAACAAATCTTTTGTGATCGTGAATTTTCTGAGAATTCTTCATAATTGACAGTAATTTAAGTGGTGAAACTAAGTGGCATAAGTTTGTTGCTTAAAACTCATTGTATTCAACATGGTGATATGTTATATATTAGGCTGCAAAAGCCGTAGTGAGCGGAAATCACAAGACATAACCTATCATACGTAAGTACGATTTTTAGACAAAATATCCCTTTTTTGTAAAGATATTAATAGATTAAGAGCCGTAGCATATTAACAAGTTCTTTAAAGTAGAAATAATGGCTCAAAATATTGATTTATTATCACCATAATACGTGTATTAACCAACCAAATAAAGTGGTGAGTTAAAATTATCGAACTCGAAACAAAAGCCAGACTTGTCCGCCATTTTTATCTACTTTATAATTTGTCCGGTTTATAGAATTATTAGGGATACCAGTTGAGGTACTGGTAAATTACCCATAATGTGGGGTATTTCTTATTTATTCTTAAAACTTCACATTAATGAAAATGTTGTTTCAGATTTCCAAATCCAGATCCAGATGCCTAAATTGTTTTGTATTTGAGTTCTTTAAAGGATGTAATGCCACTAATGCCAGAAAACATTAAATTCATATACCACCTAACGGATTTAAAAAAGTCGCGGGGTAAAATTTAGTAGGGACTAACAACCAGTGTCTCCAACTGCACCGTAATTACGGTAGATCTACCGTATTTCTTACAAATCTGTCACCTACTGTAGACATGTCATTACGGTACTAAAATCTACCGTAATTTCATCTGCCGAATTTTTCAATACATTAAAAAAAAAATTACTGTATACGTAGTGGATTTACTTTTACACCACTGTCGCTTAGGTTTAAAAGACCAGTACCCGTGGCGGTTAAATTAATTTCAAAAAACTACAGTCGCTGATAGTTTATTTACACATGCTACCAAATTACGAAGTTACTAAATATGACGGATAATGTAATATTTGCATGTTGTTTTAATACTGCCAAGTTACTGCATTCGGAGTTTAGGGACAAAGACAGTCAAAAATGAATATTTCGATTTAAAAATAAATGATTAAAAACTAAATAATAGACTACTGCAGGCTGGTGGTATAATACCCTTCATTTTCCATTCTTTTTATGATTTGCAAATGGATACCGCCTGCTATCTAGCTTGTTTGGGTCTTTACAGTTTACAGCCGCAGTCGGGTATTTCGATTTTTAATCATTATATTTTATTTTATACTTTTAGTTATACTTAAATAAATTTTTGTAATACCTATCCTTCTAATTTCCTCAATTTTGATCCCCTTCTATCATATAAGAATGACTAAAAAAAAATTCACAACATTATATTTCAGCGCCAAAAATTCAACATTTTATGATTTTATGACATTCAGGAGATGAATATCTTTCTGTTGTACCTATAATTTTTCAAAACTAACTAACTACCTAACTATTTTCGAGTTTATTTTGTAAAAATGGTCGTAATAAAACCACCGTATTTTTACCGTTATTAACATTTAGCGTCTGCCGTAATTTTCTAGAGTTTACCGTATTTTTAGGTTAGAAACACCGTAATTTTGATTGTGACAGTTGGAGACACTGCTAACAACACTGGTATCATAAGTACTATGTTGTCGTCCCTTTCGGGTGTACGCGCTTGACTTATCCAGAGTATTCTTCATCCTAGACTTTACCATATTTTATGACGGTCACACTGGCGTTCATTTCATTTTGACTCTATGTGCTCTATGGTTTCGGGCACTTGCGTTTTTTTGTTTGTTTCAGTTTCTCTTTGTGCCACAGACTTTGTTTGTGCTCTTTACGAATTATTTACGTTACGTACGATTGCCTTGCCGGCCGGTTCGGTGATCGGTTTTCTGTTACATATTTCTGTAGTCAATTGTATAGTACTTATTACGATATTATTCCATAACAGCTGTAATCTTGATGTTATAGCTTCTCTTGCAATGAATATTGAATGTAAACACATTTGATACCCACGTTAGAGTTATAAGAAGTTGCTTACATTATCACAACATGGATAACAAGAAAAATAAAATCTGTCCAAACTGCAGTCAATTCTACTGTGTAGATTGTAAGTATAATTTTGATTATCTAATAGCTTAAATACTTCATTTCATACAAAAATTTTGTAAAAAATCTTTGGGAGTATCATAATCCTATAAATAATGACCTGTAACTTGAAAAAACATGTACCTACCGGTGCGGCTAACACAAGCTTTTTGTTGTTATCACATTAAACATTCCATGTGATTGTGATATTCCATATGCATAGAATATTAAGTTACTGAACTGCAGCAACATTTTATAGAACACGTTAATTATGTTATTTACTCAGCCACTGCCTTGACATTTTCAAGCTGTTTATGTAAACAAATTTTGAACAAACGCTAAGCAAACAATCAGTGTGGGAAATTGATGATTCTGTGAATATTTTCACTGTTCATGGCAATATTTCTTCTTTAAAACTGTACACATTTATTACACTGATTACAAACTAGATTAGTAGAAGTTACACAAACTGAAAATTAAACTACCACATGGGTCCTTTAACAAAGGGTTGTAGCCCTTTTGTTAAAGGGCCTATGTGGAAGTGTTGACAGTTTCAACTTTTTATAAACAAATTTTGAACAAACACCAAGAAAACAATCAGTGTGGGAAATTGATGATTCTGTGAATATTTTCACTGTTCATGGCAATATTTCTTCTTTATAACTGTACACATTTATTAACACTATATTACAATTCCACTATATTACGATTCTAGGCGTTTGTTCAAAACTTGCTTATTAATCAACAACTTGAAACTGTCAAGCCACTCCCATGGGTAAAAAATAACATAATTAACATTGTTTATAAAATGTTGCTGCAGTTCAGTAACTTAAGAATATACATAATAATCACATGTAAGGTCTTTGTTTGTTGAATTATAAGACATATATATGTGAATATGCTAATATCTCCTAATGAAGCCCTCCCAGTAATTATGATTGAAATTCAAATACCAATAATTGCATTATTCAAACCATTATTGAAAAATTATTTTCATTTTAATAGTACCATCCAAGAACAAGGTGAATTTACCACTTTTCTTGTCATGTGGTCATTCCATGTGCGAGAACTGCATTCTCAACATTATAAGATGTATGGAGCCAATTGAGTGTAAAGTTTGCCAGGCTGATATAGAATTCAAAAACAGTGATGTCATGACAGTGGTCCAAAATCCAGCCAAGCTACGTGACTTTTTCCCTGTGAACGTGTATATGGTTGGTGAACTCACCGTCGATATCATGCAGGTAAGATATTATATTATTTATTTTTTATTTAGTTTCATAGTTATGGAAAAATTTAGACTGGCAAACAAATTTAATCATTAAAGATACTTGTGCAAAATCAGGCTATGTATGAAATATTATTTATAATGCCAAGTGTGCACCAGGCAATGTATGAAATGTTATAAAAAATATACATGGCAGTGGGTATAAAAAAAATTACCATGAACCTATATCAGTTCAGGTCCACACACCACAATTTAATCTAGATAGATGAGGTTATAACCTTAATGCGGATGCAGAGCTTTGTGGTTATTGTTTTATAACCATTCAGAAATAGAAATTCCTCAAAACTATCTTGATAAGTAAGCCAGTGAACATTGATATAAAAATATAGGCCAACATCTATTTATTTTACATATTGCTGGTGGAACAGCAGGCATTCTATACAAACCCTAGTCATTGTATACCTTGCCGAGGCAAGTGCTTACTTTAATGCTAACATATTATCTAATTTATATTAGTGATCTTCCAATAACCTATTTTTATTATACTACAGAAATCTCAACCTCAAAATTCTACCCGTGACCATTTCTTCGATCTCAAAGCCGTGTTGAAAAATGAATCTCCACAAGGTTGGTACTTAACTGAATATTACTATTTTTATTTTGGAAAGCATTTTTTTTTTAGATAGATAGATAATTCTTTATTGTACACAACTACATTACAGTAAAACGGACAGTATAAGACAATTTATGTACAATCGGCGGCCTTATCGCTACAAGCGATCTCTTCCAGGCAACCTTAGGATGGACATATTATTTAAATTATCATAACAATAATAACTTGTTGGTAGTTAATAGTGTAGTCAAAATCAAAACTGTAGATACATATTATACATACACATTATACCTAAATACAACGCATTACACATTATATACTTTAGTAGTATTTTACATAGACCTAGTACATACCTACTTACAATTTATTTCTCTAATATACTTACATAAACATACATACACATATATTTAGTATACAAGATAAGTTTACTCAAAACCAACATGATGAAGTAACAAAGTACCCAAATAGTGCTCCTTAATCATTTTTTTTTAAATATCAAGGGATTGTGCACGTCTAATGGACAAAGGCTGCGCATTACACACGCCTACAGCCTGAACAGTGAAGGACTAGTCATAAAAAGTGGTGGAATGAGAGGGCGTGGATAATTGCAATGTTGCTGACGACCTCAGGGATCTTGAATGTGTGTCATTGAGGAACACAAAACGTTCTTTTAGGTAAATAGGAGTACGGGGGTTGAAGAGAATACTGTAAAGTATGTATAGAATGTGAGCATTTTTTATGAATTTCCCTCTTGCAAATTCATAAAAAGTGACATGTTTTGATATTATTGTGTAAAAACATCCATGCAAACATTTGCATTTATAATTTTATAATAGTAATAAAATAAAGGCCTTCCTGCCGCACTCTATAACTTCTTAAAGAAAGAGTAGGTACATTAATGACAATATTATTGTGTATAGTGTTATCTGAATATCACTCCAACTTCAAGAAGAAAACCTGAGACAGAGCCTCGTCAATTAATGAGGATCATTCACGTTTTTAGTTGAGTATGCAGATTTATAATGATTAAAAAAAACAATAAACACTGTGAAAAAAATATTTCAATCACATCAAAAATGACGAGTGACAGCAATTTTAATGTAGTAATCTCAAAAACGCTCGCCGCCGCGCCAAAATAATGTGTGACGTCACTTGTCACGACAGCGCGCGCCGCCGCTATGGAGAGTATGAAGACTTAGGGGGTTAGGTTCGTAAGGACTAGTTTACATAATGACTATTTAAGCAAAATGTCACAATTCCATATTGCCTTAGTAAGCACAATGCCTTTTTTGCAGAATGACTTAGTAACGAGAATGCCTTAGTTGCACGACTGACAACTAAGGCATATCGCCGTAGTTGCAAAATGACTAATACAGTTAACGACCAAATTATAGAAAAGTCTTGGTTGCAAAATGACGCATAAGGCAAAGTGCCATGCTTCTTCTATTTGATCTGCAGGAATGTACGGTAAATTTGATGTCAACTTCGCAATCTTAACTCCGTCACGTGTGCTAGTAAATCGAAGCTCTTTCGCGTTCTTCCAAATTGCTCGATTGTAGTGATAATGACGCATAAAGCAACCGGACAATGACGCAGTAGGAAAAACATTTTTAAACGCGTTTATTATTCCCAATTCAGTGAAGAGTTTTACTAAACAGTAGATATATAAATACTGGCCGTATTTACTCACCTTTGAAGTTTCTTTATCAATGTATAAAGAGTTCCTTCGCAAACTACTGGTTGTGATTTCCTTGTCATAATTATTTTGTAGTCGTTATGCTACTAAGAAGTTATTAAATATTGGCGATATGTCTACCTAGTCGTTTTACTATCAGAACGATCTGAATATGTGGGCATTTTGCTACTGCGACATTTTGATATTTGGGCATTATACAAACAAAACATTATAGAACCAAGTCCAATCTTAAACCCAGGCATTCTGCTATGACGACGTTTGCACATTTAGACATTTAGCTACCAAGATCTTATGAAACTAGTACGTTTTGCTTTTGTAGTCATTATGTAAACTAGTCCTTACGAACCTAACCCGACTTAGGGCTCTTTTGGGTTAAGACTCCATAGCTGTTTTATTTCGTAACGTATAATTTTGAAATTTTGTACGGATTTTAAATAATTTACAAAGCTTCTAATAATATAGTTTTTGTGCTATATTTACTTCAATATTTTTTTTAATAAAAATAACTACATCTATACTAAACTTATAATATTATGAAACTGAAGAGTTTGTTTGTTTGAACGCGCTAATCTCAGGAACTACCGGTTCGAATTGAAAAACTCTTTTTCTGTTGAATAGTCCATTTATCGATGAAGGTTATAACCTTCATCGATAAATGTAAGTAGCGTCATGTTATATAGCCTATAGGCTGTAATTAACATGACGCTACTACAAAAGGGAGCGGAGGCAGTGATCATAAATGTCAACAAATCCGGCAGACTTCCATACATCTATATTAACATAGTAAAGAGGGAAGATTTGAATTTTTGTATTCGACTAAACTCAAAAACTACTAGACCGATTTCGAAAATTCTTTTACCATTAGAAAGCAAAGGCTATATTTTATTGTCAAACAAATTAGGAATCCTTACTAAAACTTCAATAATGAAAAACTATTGATGATAGAATAAGGTAATGTACTGTGGAAATATATAACACACCTGCTCATAAAAGTGATATTATTTTACCGCAATTAAGCACGGAATGACACCTATTATAAAACTGTGACTTTTTCATTGCTTTATTCACAAAAGTGAGTTATAAATTCTTTTTTAAATTTTATAGGAAGTGTCTATAATTGTCTATGTTCTTAAAAAAGTATTGATACAAAAAATAAAGTGTTTAATAGTACGAATAAATTAATACGCCTATTGTATGGTCATTTGATGCATTTTCGTATTTAAATAAATAATTTCAACTTGTAATACTTGTGTAATAAACAAAATTTTCACTCAAATTTAACTTTTTTTTTTCTCTAAGTACAGAAAAAAAACAGAGTAAAAAAAGTTAAGTTCAAACCTCATTTTTTTTTTAAATATGGCCGACCGCCATTGTTAAATGCGCGCGCATAGGAAAACGAATTAATTTGTAGTATTGTTTATTTAGTATTTGTAGTATTATTTTATTCGCAAGTGTGTTGTAAAACGTCGTATGGCACGTGTGAGCATGATGATTACCGTCCTCGGCTGTCTTAAGACCCTCGCCTCGCGGCTCGGGTCTCAATGGCGCCTCGGCGCACATACAGGTATTTGCTCGATCTACGCGGCCAAAATTATTTTAATGCATTATTGGTATCTAAACAAGATAAATAAACAATAAAAATACTTATTTTTTTTTAATAATACTATATTTTACAAAAAAACGCCTTAGTGGAGTACCTAGTATAGTAATATAGCTTTTTTTAAGTTAATTCATCGCTTTCTGATGAATTTTCTATTATTGGATTGTATTCTGCAGACACAAACAGCCAAAGTTTCAGGCAAAAATGTTTTCGCTTTCCTTTTTTTTATATTTCGCATGCTACTTAACAGAGTTCTGCTCAGTTCAGATCCTCTGCTAAGTACATACATGTTGTATGTATATACTTAGCAGAGGATCTGAACTGAGCAGAATCGGTTAATTATATCTTGATTGCAATTTGTCCTCGAACATTTTCTTGCTAAATCTTGATGGTAACAGCTGAAGTGTTTATTTCTAGCCACAGCTGCATCTCGGAAAGCTCTCCTATTGACAATAATGCCTTTTCAATTATGACTGCGCCATAATCGTTATCGTACACGATTCTTCTTGGCTTTTTGTAATGCACTTTAACAAGGAAAAAAAACCTTATTGGTCTTTCTCATAATCTCGTACTGTCCTTGTGTCAAATCGGCATCTATAAACATTTGCAAAGCCTGCATTGGTGTCAAGGAGGACTCCTCTTTACTGGGTCGCGTAAGCAAAAATGCCTTTATCTTTTCGGACAATTGATGCATCTTTGTTACAGATCTACCCAGTTCCACTTTCGCAGCATGTATAAAAGTCTACTTTTCAAAGTTAGAACGTAGTTCTTCAGTCTTTTGCCGTTTGCTCTGGCTCTTTTTGAGAAGTTTTATCAACAGGTATTCCAAAAGTGCCTTCCAGCCAAGACCGGTTGTATTTTATAAATTTATCTTGAGCTTTGGTTCACCTTTGTTTTATTTCAGATTGCAAATCATGAATTTGGTCGTTATTGTAACCTTCACATGACAAAAGTTTATCTTTTAAATAGTTTAATTTGGCATCTAAAGTAAGGAAATTTTCTTTCTTTATTAGATCAAATAAGTGTTGGCGTGTTACAACTCTTACTCCTGATGCATCTTCTGAACCTAAAACAAACAAATACAATGTAGAAAGTCACTAAAAGATATTTCCTATTTTAAACGATATTTAGCTGAATCTCTTCAATACCTCTAAACTGTATTTATCCGGACGTTTCCGGAGATGATTTTCACTGTATTTACAAAGTAAAGGATCAGAGAATAACCTACAATAAAAATTATAGCCGGATCTAACCCGATACATAAACAAAAACACTAGCAAAGATTTTTTTTTAAAATAAGTTATGGTGTGAAAATGGGTTTTTTTATCACTTCAAAAAAAATATAGCTCGTTAATTGATCATAATTTTATTTATGCATTTTATAAGTCTTTTACCTTGTCCACCAGAATCCATCACTTTCAATTCGTAGGAAGAACTTGAAAATTTAGAAACACACTTCGAAAGTTTGATGTTTAGAAAAGCGCCAACATGAAATACGCACACTAAGTGAAACGGTCAAATTGCGACTGATGCCACAGAGGCGGGGTGTAAGGTAGCAGGTAGATAAAGCATGGGTATTGTGCCAGGGTTCATATTCTGATCGTGGAACTAGTTTTTATGAAAGTTATTGAATTTTTGATAATGGGACTTTTGGCCGCGTAGATCGAGCAAATACCTGTATGTGCGGCGGTAATCACCAACGTTGCTCACTTGTACCATAATGTACTATTATACTATTAATATTTTGACATTTGATTATATATTTTGGCTTTTGATAAATATAATGCTGAATGCTAACAAAGACTCAATGCCAATTTGTACTAACATATTTATAAGTATAGGTGTTAAGTACTAACAAGATATGGATTCTTATGTTGTCCGAAATAAAATGATTTTATTATCATAAAAGTCCGCGACAGCATATGTCTATCTCCTAAGAAAAACCCACAGCAATTATTTTTATCTTTTCCAAATTACAAAATAATAATGTGTCATTTTCGAAGCTATTTTTAACAAGACAGTTTAATTCCGTATCCAATTAAATACGTTAAATATATTGTGTGCATTTAATGTAGATTAAAATTGCTATTCAAACTATTTTATTACAATAGAGAACTTCAGAGTTATCACAGTTTCAAAATTGGCCCTGTAGAGGGCTGCTCGTTAGGGTGTCCCGTCGATGTATGGAGAAAAAAAAAAATTGAGCTACGGCTACGCAAGAGGTATCAAAAGTTGCGTTTTGACGCGTACATTACGATTACCATTAAATTTTATTAGATATCTGTCATCTTGAGGGCTCTACCGGACCTTGAAGTTTAAGAAATGTGCAATTTTTAGGGGTTCCTAACATAAGCTACAATTCATACAAAAATAACATTAAAATGTTTTTTATTAAATTTAAGAGTATAAAAATGAGTTAGTCCAGTGTTAAAAATAGTTGAAATACAATAAAATCAATAAATATTTAAAAAAAAAACGTAACTGGTCTTTGTGTCAAAACAAGGTAGGTATTTCCGCGTGACATTTTGATATGTTCCTAATGAATCCATCCCGAGCTGTAGCATTCATGACGATTTGAGAAGCCTCCGTTACTAATTTAAAACAACTTTCTATTGTCTGTGTGTGACATGGAAAGTCAACGATATCAAGGTTTAGTTCTTTAGCCTTAATTCTGAGTCCATCATTGGAGATGTGTCGCAGGATCAGTGGAGCTGAGATATCTCACAGTCTCGCTCTCACCAAAGTATTCAATCTCGTGTTAAGAGGTTAAGTTTTAGTGCTTTAAATACCTTGAGAAAAATGCTCTTCTGCAGCAGCGAGAACCAGTTCTCTGGCCTTAATATTTTGCGAGATGTAAGCTCTGGAATATGGTCTCAGTCAGCTAATAACATGGCAATAAGCAAGTTTTCTGAGTGCGCGAAAAAAGCGTTTCCTTCCATCACTGCATCTATAAGTAGATCTCTGTCTATCAGGTAAAAATTAAGAGTACGTAATAATTTAAGAAATATGCGTGCCTCCATCTTTAAATTATAGGTTTTGCTTAACAAGAAGCCAAACGCCATCAGCATACTCAGGCCGGTATTCTAGAACGGTACTCAGTTCTGAATATCGATTTATCTGAGGACAGGTTGTAACGACAATCTCTGAAATCCTTCAATCTATTCATACAATCTGTCCTAAGGTAAATTGAGATTCAGGACTGAGTTTCTTTCTAGAATACGGGCCTCAGACTTAACATAAGTACTAACTGTTTCGCCGTCAGAAAAAATTGCAGCTGCTTGAGAATAATGTGGTCTCGTTTGGTTTCTCAACAAGCAAAAGCCATCAGTTAAAGAAGGAGTCAAGCATATATCTCAAATGATTACTTATGTGTAGATATTTTCGATGTTTATCTGATAGACAGAGATCTCTAGATTCAGTGATCGACGTTTTTTACGCGCACCCAATAAAATTGCTTGTAGTCATGTTATTTGAAGATAGAGACCATATTTGAGACTTTGCATTTAGCAAGATATTAAAAGTCAGTGAAGCAGAAAAGAGCACTTCTCCCAGGGTATGTAAAACACTAAAATTTGATTTCTTACCACGAGATTTTGGTTTTTATTTTGGATAAGTACCTACTCTCACTTCGTGTTGAATTTAGTATTATTTATATTATATCTATAACTGAAACACGTAATTTATCACAAGAAAGTACGGCGTGACACCTTTTTCAGCAATAAAACCGCAACAGAAATGAGACGAACTGCCTCACCATTGAAGTAGAGAATTTGAGAAAAACCAGTCAAAACATTAAATTCGCGCGTTCGAGCCAAACCTATTCTTCATAGGAAATACATTTTTCATTACTTGCAAATCGTAAATTGGTGTCCTAATATCATTTTAATTACAAAATAAAATGTGATTAATGTAAAAAAAAAATAATAGACGATATGCACTGAAGGGTCACTTAAGTGATTTTTTGAAAAATAAAAGTGCCGGTAGAGCCCTCAAGATATTTTCAAATATTTTTTTTATTATTTTTACGGTAATCTACAACTCATAACGCAACTTTTGGGGGGTCTTGTGTAACGAAAATCGAAAAAAAAAATTATCGGGACACCCTACTGCTCGTAGGCTTCCTACAAGTAGAAGCAGAAGTAACCAGAGCTAGCCTGCCTACAACAGCTATATATATATATAGTTACTAGCTGTTAGACTGACTAAAACCACATGCCGTCTCGGGTCTTTAGATCCTGGGTGTGTAAGATTGCCTAGGGCATACTTATTCCCGTGACTGCCCCGTGACTCTACCCAATGGCACTATTAGTAGTTCCACGCTCCTCGGCTGACCCTGACCCATCTACGGTTTTAATATGGCCTCAGGAGTGGGAAACACGGTGTTCCTATCGAACCCCAGAAAGGGACATTGGGAAGCCTCCGAGCAGCTCTCTACAGGGCCGCTCCTTTTGCGGCCGGTATTTGCCGTAGGCAGCAGCGCCGCCTCCGTTGCATGGATGTTCCTGACGACCCATTCGGATCCCTTTCCCGTTGCATCTTCTGTTCAGCTGACCCCTCTCGTCTTCGCTCGTGACATACTTCGACTACCCGTTGCACCCCTATAACTCATACCCGTATAAATAGTTTTCAAATAATGTATGGGAATCTACCAGATTTATTGTCATTTTTTCGTAATATGATTTGAATAGAACGTCCGATTTCAATAATTTAAAAAGTAAATAACAGGTATTGAAACAATCTTGAATACGAAATAATTTATTTAGATAAGATTTATGTAATACTAAGGTATAGATTCTAAGATTCCATGGTCTGACTTTGATGGGCATTTCTGCATGAATTTATTTCGTCACGAAATTTTCAAATTGCAACAACTCTGAAGCTCTTTATTGTAATAATGTAGTTTGAATGGCAATTTTGATTTACAATAAATGCACATTGTAACTAACGTACTTACTTGGATAAGGAATAATACTGTATTGTTAAAAATAGCTTCGAATAATTACACATTATTTTTTTGTAATTTGTAAAAGATAAAAATGATTGCTGTGGGTTTCCCTTAGGAGATTGACATATGCCATCGCGGATTTTTATGTAGGCCTTTTTAAGTTATACATTTCCGCATTACATTATTTTGTTCTATCATCAATAGTTTTCGCAGCGCACGCGATGTAAGAAATGTTTTACATAACATAACATAACATAAACTCACGCCTGTATCCCTGAAGGGGTAGGCAGAGGTGCTAGCACCCACATGTTTTAGGTAATTTTTTTACACCTTGGATTACATTATTGAAGTTCTAGTAAGGATTCCTATTTTTTTTGAAAATATAATATAGTCTATGTAAATCAATGATAATGCCGCTTTCTGATGTTAAAAGATTTTTTGAAATTGGTCCAGTAGTTTTGAGTTTAGTCGAATATAAAAATACAAATCTTTCCTCTTTACTATATTAGTATGGAAATCTGCCGGATTTGTTGACATATAGGATTACTGCTCCGCTCTCTTTTGTAGTAGCGTGATGTTATATAGCCTATGTTACTCCTAGATATTGTAGCTTTCTATAGGTGAAAGAATTATTGAAATCGGTCCAGTAGTTTCGGAGCCTTTTCGTTAAACAAGCCGACCTGTGAATGAATATCGAACCCAAGCGAGGCAAGACGTAACAAGTGACGTCATCAACTAAAATCCAGTAAAACCGAGCGTTTTTAAGTAGCCTTAAAGAAATCCTCAATAAGTTTGTCATTTCTTGACGGATTTTAATTATTTAAAAAATAGAATACTCAGAAACGTGTAGCCCATCCGTCACAATGGTTAAAATTACAACATTCCATTATGTGATTCATCCTCATTGGCAGGTATACCGGCGTGTAGGTGAAGGTGACTTGATTCCCAAAGATTTAGGCAAGTGCCAATTAGGGATTGCACCCGGATTTTTCGGGATTACCAGTCCCGCTAATTTAATTATTTCATCACTATTAATTCTGGTGAATTTGAAGGACAATAGGGTTTATTTGATCACCAAGAGATTACAAAAATTGCTTTGAAAATAAGCCCATACGCTGTACAGTGGAATTGAGAGTACTGTTATACATTTACATGTTAATATGTTCATTATTATATACTCTTAGTTCAGAAGGTTTACTATTATATTTATTTTTTATTTATTTATTCATAAACAATTTTTACGATCATAGATCATTAAGGTATACTAAGATAAATAATATGCCTCATTTCTCGTTTGTTCCAGGAACATGCTTGGAGTGTCATGCCCCGACATCCAAAATGTGCCAACAGTGTGCGACGATTTTATGTGTGAATTGTTTCAACAAATCACACAAAAATTTTGTCATATTCAGGAACCATGAGCTGCAAGATATAGGTTAGTCTTCTTAAACCTTTTTTAAATATTTGTTTGCAGTTATGTGGAACTCGAGCTGACTAAAATCGCACAGGGACATCTCCGATTTCGAGATGGCCTCCTCAGTTGGGAACAGTGACCCTTTCTTAAGCCTTTTCGTAATACACCTCTGCCTGCCCCTTTGGGGATATGCAGGTGTGAATATATGTTATGTATACTATTTCATATCTTTATATTTTTAGACACCGCTGGTCAGCCGAATTTTTGTAAAATCCATAAAGAAAAGCCCTTGGAATACTATTGCCACACTTGCATAAAGCCTATATGTATGGATTGCATGATGGTTGGTGGAGACAAATCTTGCAAGAACCATAATGTAGTATCCATAGAAGAAGTTGTAAGTATTTTTTTACACTGCATATTAAAATAATTTCCTACTAATACACTATCATTAGAACTAATACACTGCCATTCAACTATTATACTACTAATACACTATAACTCATAGTAATACACTACTATTAAAACTTAATCTTTTCAAATATCTCTTATAATAATTACAGTCACAGATAATGGCGTCAATGTTGTTAATGTTTGTCTTAAAATTTTATACTAGAGATTGCTTTACTTAAGACACATTATAAAATTGTTGTAGTATAAATTAATATGTGAGTTACACTCTCTTTAACCTTGTATTTAAATTAATAAAATTTACAGAATGGACCTTTCATAGAAGATCTGAATAGTATGTATCCCCAAATAGATGAAACCTTCAGAAGACTTACGAAAACTGCAGTGGTGAGGAAATTTGTAGTATTTTAATAATACACTTTCATGAATTGATTAATTTTTACTGATGTTTTTCAACCTGTTCACCCTATAATCTGTTGTTAATTATTTTAGGACATTGGATATTTACTTCTTAATTATGAAAGTGACACTGGATCTGCTGTGGAGTTGATTAAAACTGTAGCTACTGTTGATCAGCACTTTTCAAAACTTATGTCAATTGTTCAGAAACATAAGCAGGAAGTGATCAACATCATTTTCAATTTGAAATGTTCAGAGAAAGAGTCATTAGAAAAAGCTAAAATTGATGTTGTTAGCAATATCAAAAAAGCTAAAAGTATTATGAAGTTGATTAAGGCTTACTCTGATCCTCAAAAACTCAAACAGGTATGTTTTACAAAATATAAAAGTAAACGAATATGGGATCATATAGAGAATTTCATGACAAATATTTTTATCAACAGGCCAACTTAGCAGCTCTTCTTGATGAAGCCAAGCAAGTAGTGGACGCAGCTTGGTATTTGAACAAAGACGATTCAAACAAAGATGCCCTCAAGTTAGTATATTGGTCTATTAAATATTAGCTTCCCATGACTTTGCCCACGTGGAATTATGAATCCATTCTTGTATCCATAGGAAATTAATCCAGATATAAAGATCCGATAGACTATAATCTAACCATGTACCAAACTCCAGCCAAATCCGTCCAGCCGTTAGATGATTGAATAACAAACATCCAAAAAAGTTCACAAGCTTACACATAATATTAGTAGTAGGATAGTATACAACCTTTTTGGATACTTTGCAGCTGTGATATCGAACCTCCAAACAATTATGGCAAGCCAGGGTTCTTGCGGGCGGCAATTTCATGTTTTTTTTTTTATATTTATAATTAATATACTTATTATAACCACAGGATAAACGTCAATGACGACATCTGTTCATTGGTTAACGATTATGTGCACTTGGAAGGCAATGTGAAGTCGGTGTACAAGTTATACGCAACTAAGGAATTGGACGAGACCGTAGAAATACCACCACCGCCGACTGCTCCTGTCCATCCGCCGGAGTTGCCTAAAGGTAATACAAACATTAATAATATCGTACGCTCTCAAATTGAACATGAACATTTACAAACGATTCTCTATCTCTCTCTCTCTTTTTCTCTCTCTCTTTTTCTCTCTCTCTCTTTCTCTCTCTCTCTTTCTCTCTCTCTTTCTCTTTCTCTCTCTCTTTCTCTCTCTCTCTCTCTCTCTCTCTCTCTCACACACCCTCTCTCTCTCTCTCTCCCCCCTCTCTCTCTCTCTCCCCCTCTCTCTCTCTCTCTCACCCTCTCCCCCCTCTCTCTCTCTCTCTCTCTCACCCTCTCCCCCTCTCTCTCTTTCTCTTTATAATACGATAAAACTATATAATTATTTCATGAAAGACTTATGAGCTAGTGATCTATAAGTAAGTCAAGATAATTTTAACGTATTTTACATCAATATACCGTGCTCCGCGTATTCGTTAACGTGTACTATATTGAAATATTGGTTTAGATGTACGGGAAACGGGCAAATCAAGAGTAGAAAAGGAGGAACAAAAGGGGCCAAAAGGGTTCAAATGTGTACCAAAATATCACAGTAAAAGTGGCTCTGTATCTTCTCTCAACTCAATCGGTAGCGAGAGTTCCTACAAGTCTTATATAACACAAAGTAAGTATGACATTGTTTTTGTCACAAACATGTTTTACGTGCTTACACCATTTAGAATTTTGTATCCTTTTCCCATCTTTTCACGCGCTTTTAACTTGGTATGTTTGTAAATATGTGTCTTTTTGTTGCTTTATTGTCCGAGAATGGAGCACTAATAAAACAGCTTGCAACTATCATCATCGAGCAACTTTTAGCGGTCTATCCATAAAATAAACACCCATTTTTTGTTTAGTCTTCTATGAAAGCATGTTTTTAATTTTTTCTAAAATATATTATTAAATACATATCGCTGTACATTATCTTTTTTCTTAAAATAGGGGAACCTGTCATTGACAGAAATATGAGTATGTTTTTTATGAACATAAATTACAGCAGTAAAACAATTAATTTCTACTTTTTTAGATGATCATTATCAGGCGCCATTGGTTCAACCTGTTTCTCCGTTCAATGAAAGCCAACTTCCACAGCAGCTTCGTGAAGGTAATTTTTTTAGAAACATAGTTCTAGTTACTCATCTTTTTTAGTGAACTTTAACTCTGATGAGTTAACTCTAATGAGTTAAAGTTCGCTAAAAGAGATGAGTAACTTGAAATAAATCAATTAAAAAGTAGTCTTATTTAAATAATACAGATTAAAATCTGTATTATTGAAATAAGACTACTTTTTAATTGTCGATGGTCGCGGGGTGACCCGGGTGGTCTGGGGTTAAAAAGTGTTTTTTTTTTCTCAATGAGTGAGTTTCGAGACAATGTCATATCTGTATTATTTTCGTTTCAGGTACTCAAGAAGTTATCTACATTTCTCACATTGTCGATCCACATAACTTCTTTGTGCAAAGGGCATGTCATCAAACTATTGTCAAGGAAATGTTACGGGAATTTCGTAATGCTGTTTCGTTTACTAAACCCTCGACGAATCATATATCTTTAGGTAAGTTTTTACCCTACATAATTGTTTCATCATCGTAATAGCTTCTAGTATATTTCATATGTATTTCATATATATTTCATATATAGTATACTGAATATTTCACATGAACATAATAGTATATTCTGTTCGCTCACCCTCTATTACGTGGGACCGAATACCATAATTGGTGAAATGTGGGTGTTAACTATGCCTAACCTTCCGGGAATAAAGGCGTGATTATAATATTTTATGTATGTATGTAATATACCAAAAACATTGTATTCAGCTATAAAAAGCTGACGTACGTAAAAATAGCTGTCGTCGACAATAAGTATCAACATAAATTTGCTTACTTCAATTTTTATTGTGTGTGTGCAGGTAAAACGTATTTAGCATTAAACAAAGCGGATAATATGTGGCAAAGGTGTCGCGTCATTGGCGTTAACAGAGATAAGGCCAACGAACCACCATCTATTGAGGTCTTCTATTTTGATTTTGGTAGCGTCGAAACTGTGTCCATTGACAGGTAAGTTTTTCCGTTAAAATAATCTTTCATATTATTACTTAGTACGCTCACCAAGTGGTGTTAAACAGCTAAAGTTTATTAAGATTAACTGATGCACGTGTGGAATTCTGTTCCCGTTCCCGTGGACCTATGGGAACTTTTTTAAACCTTCCGTGGACCTAAGAAACATTCGAATTGGTCGAGCCGTTCTCAAGTTTTGCACTTAGCAATATTCATGTTTACATATTTTGAAGAAGATTACGGATGACATATCATCTCATATAGACATGCATCTTAATGAAGTATGTACATTAATCACTAGATCCTGTTCGCGGAGCTTGAGATCGCGTATTATAAATATGTTACAATATCTCTCACGAAATGGTTTAAATACAAAAAAAAAATCATTTCGAATATTGGTATCAGTAGTTTCGTGTGATCTCAAAAAACACACATTTACAGTTTAAATATTGAAGATTATTTATTTTTTATTTGCTTCACTGCAATAAATATTTTATAGAAATATACATAGGTACAACTTCATATACACATTTTAGTAACTTATGTTTACTATTAAAATACAGGTATGTGCTGTTATTCTAGGTTCTAAATCTGTTAGTTTCTCGTTTTACTTAATATTATGGGTTCAATATTCCATAAGATGTTTAAAGTTGTGTTATTTTTTATCTCTATACAAATAAAAAATAAAATCTATGGACATACCTACCTACAATAATGTTAACGGGAATTAACGCGATCATGGTATAGGTACAATCACATTGTATAGTATTATATATAGTGATACAAAACATACAACCTCGCTTTTCTGGGCAGTCGGATAGACACCGGACAGCTTGCTTACAGAATAGGGACATCAAAGTTGTGTATGTACCTATACCATGATCGCGTTAATTCTCGGTAACATCATTGTATATCATGGAACGCGAGAGTTTAATAGTTTGTAAAATAAATCTATTGAAATGTACCACATAATATGTGATGATTGTGATGAAGCATCGTTTGAGAACAGTACGACCAATATCTCCTTTGTTGTGTTTGCAAATGCCAAGACATGCTTTGTATTCGAGGCTATCTCCCTCCTCGGCAACTGATCATGCTACCAATATTTTCAGTAGCAGTCGGGTTTTTATTTTTTAATTATGTAAAAAAATATCATTTTTATATCATTTTTTTTATTGTAGAAATTAATTATGACACTAATCTTGGCAACGACGTCCGAAAAAGTTTGTTAAGTCCGCTTATTTTTTTTTTTTTTTTTGCAGATTACGCCTTATACCTGCAGCGAGGATTCAATGTCCGTATCCTCTGGCTCTTAACTGTTCTTTGGCAAATTGTATGCCAAAGACCGGTGCCTGGACTAGTGATGACTCTATCCTCATTCAGAACATAATAGATAAGTGAGTATACATTTTGATACGACTTTATTAAATTAATATTCATATATTATTGTGTACTCTACATTCTGTACGAATAAAAACCTCTGTGGCGTGGTGGTAAAATTTTAGACTGCTAACCTTACTATATTACAGGTTCTATTCCTGCTCAGTGCAAATATTTGTATGCATGAATATGTCTATTTGCACAGGTCTGTGCGTAACCCATGGGAAAATTATTCCGAGATAAAAAGTGTCCACACTATAATCTATCCCTGCAGCAAATTTCAGCCAAATCCGTTCAGCCGTTAGAGAGTGATTGAATAACAAACATCTTCACAAACTTTTCTAGTATTTGTAGGATTAGTAGGAAGAAAGATTTACAGAAGAAAATGCTTTTAAGAAACCGTATTACTAGCTAGTTAAGTTATGCTTACAGGCTAACCTTGGGCCTAAATGGTACTGTGTAGTTTATTGATGATTATTAATAATTATTATTATTTCAGCAAACAAGCTGTGATACACATCCGCCGCGTCATATCCAACTCGGCTCAGTCTTACCCAGAACATAAACTAGATTGTGACGTCACAACGTTCGAACACGGCGTTAGCCTTGCTCACGCGCTGGTGTTTCACGATCGCGCTAAAATGCCTAATCCTAGGCAACGCGTAAGTATTATACTACTACTATATATTCACGCCCGCAGATCCCCGCAGGAGTAGGCAGAGGTATATTATGACCCACATTTCGCCAACTATGATACGTAATAGGAATGGGTAATCTTGGCGAGGGGTCGCTATAACACGATTCTCGCCGGCTTGTCTTTGCAGGTCGATAGGTACAGTCAGCGTCAAATTGATCGTGACTGGCAGGGTGCTCAAAAAGATCTTGATACCATGTCATTAAGATCTTTATGAGCACTCTGCCAGTCAAGATCAATTTGGCGCTGACTTTACTAGGTTCAAACCAATGAATCGCATGGTATGTGATAAACTAGATCGAGGTGAGAAAAAAAATCCACTGGCTTCTCTTTTGAAAATTGTCACCCTCGCCATTAATGGGTAATAGGGCATTTGATCAGCCACGTAACTCACATTAGTCATAAGCTTTACAGTTCAAAGCTAGCTTAACCCAATTTTAAGTCACCGTAAAAATATTGGCTTATTGACCATTTCAGTCCTTTGATAAACTGATTACATATACACTTGTTATTTATTTATCATTTTAAACAATTGTAGCAAATCGAATACCCGTACGTGTCTACGAAGACATTAATGTTATGACTTCCTTACTAGCACTCAAATACTTGTAAGGAAGTCATAACCTTACTATGTACCTATCTAAGTTTATATTAGAAACATCAACACTATAAGTACTCAACCTTAGAGTATCTATCTTACCTGTAGAGCGCGTCTTAGCAAGTATGAACTGCTATCACAGGTGTGAACAGTGCCTAGAATTTTTGACAACTGCAATCAGTAGCAAAACAATATCTGCCAAAGTGATTTCGCAAATAACAGTTTATTTCATTTTGTGGTAATAATGGTGAACTGTGCATTGCCAGGCTCTCAAAACGATTCCCGAAAGAAAAATAAAAAGAATGATAACATTTCATATCACCCGTGAGTAGTATTATATGACTAATTTATTTGTTTTCATAAAATTTATACGGGTCTCCTAGGGGGATGCGAGAAACGCGGGGCGGGTTACAGCTGACGGCTGTCACCGGCCATTTATGCTTCTAAATGAATAGTGATGTAGCACATGCACTTTCGGTTACGATAATTTTCTTTTTGCAGTGAATTTCATTGTAGGTTTATTTATAATATGTAGTATAGAGTATTTACTGCGTAAACAAATAAATCTGCTCATTTTACTTTTATATATTATGCACTATTATTTTTGTTAGGTTTACAAAAATATTAAGATGCATAATAATAGATGCATGAGTGAAAGCTAAAAGCTATAAAGAGGCCTGATTGGGAGCCGAATATTCGAAGTTTCATCTGTTCTATCTATTTTAAGCTTGATTTCAAATAAGTAACTAAGAAAGGGATTTGCAAACAGAATGACGATGCAGTACCAGAACTTTACCTCCACGTAGGTAAATGCTTATGCAAAACTTTATATTTCAATTAACCACTGGCCTCTTCCAAAGTGCGTCAAAACTTTATATGCTTATCCATACTGATATTATATACGACTCTGTCTGTTGATATGTTAGATTTGTGGGATTTTAATTTCTATAATTCATTAAATGATACTAATATATTTGTATCTTGGTTTTAATTTTATCCATTCATCCACGCATGCGTCACACTAAATTCACAACATAACCAACTATCGATAATTTTGGTAATATGTACATGAAACATCACTATAGGCGCTTTATACCACAGATAAAAAACTGCTTACACTCGGCACAATGGACCATAGTGTTAGACTTGCTCTATAGTACAATAGATACTCTAAGTACTCAACACAATGAGACTGACTTACTACAATAGGAAACAGATGAAACAATTTTCAACTGTTCCTCTTGTGTTTATTATTATTATTATTATAACCTATCCTATTACTAAGTGCATGTCTTTTCATATTTCAGTACCCGCAAATATCTGGCCTGAAAGAGAAACCTAAATTATATATGAGCCACAATGACTTTAGAAATGATGCGCCTGAAGCAGTTTATTTAACACATGTAGTAAGCCCTGACAAGTTTTTTGTGCGAAAAGTAAGTGTTTCCACATAATTGTACTATGAGTATTACTGTTATTATGTATTTCCTCTGAATTAATACAAAATGTTTACTTTTTAGCAACATCTACAGGCTGTTTACGAAAAGATTTGTGAGGAGCTGGATCAAGAATATAGTATAACTTCTAATGAGGGAACAGTCTACTTACCAGAGTTAGGTATGTACCTATTCATATGTTACAAAATCGGTTGAAAATTTCTTTGCAATGGGATTAATTTACTCTTAGCGCCTTCACTGCGTTTAGCGGGCGCACGGCGCGGACGTCCGCTTCGCGTGCTTGTTTTATGTTATTTATATAAATTGTTTATTATGAATTGTTTGACATGATGCCCACAGCTACATTCTATCATCACACCTCTACTCATAGGCGGGGAGTTCATCCTCACACATTGCGACCGGAAACGGTGCGCACTGTGCGGTATGAAAGGAATTTCATCCCTCGCACACTCAAGCTGTGGAATGAACTCCCCGCGATGGTTTTCCCAAGCGACTACAATATGGGGTTCTTCAAGAAGGGCATTAGAAGGTTTCTTCAGGGTCGGCAGCACGAGTGTGACGCCCCTGGTGTTGCATACGTCCATAGGCCACGGTAACCACTTTCCATCAGGTGGGCCGTGTGCTTGTCTGCCACCTAAGTGGTATAAAAAAAAAAATTCAAGAGCAGCGCTGCGTGAGGCAGATACCCGTCACACGCGACGGACAGGCGGACGCACTGCGCGCGCATCCGCGACCCGCACCCGCTAAACGCAGCGAAGGCGCTTAATGTAAAGGTTTACAAAGGTTTCGCCTTACGGCATTCTCAAACCGTAAGGCGACATCGGTAAGGTTTAAAATAATAAATAATTGTGGAAAAGTACAAGTGCTTTTAGCTTGCTTTAGCAAGTTCCACCAAGCGCCATTAATCTCCAGCATAAACAGCTTGGATTATAACCGTAACCTCGTGTCGTAGGCATGGTGTGCGTGGTGAACGTGGAGAAGAACCGCGCCGAGGCAGGTCTGGGTGAAGGTTGCGGCGCGTGGGCGCGAGGGCTCGTCACGGAGCTGCCGGGCCGCGGCCGCGTACGCGTGTCGCTGCCCGACACCGGCCTGGAGCTGCTCGCGCACTGGACGCAGCTACGACACATACTCAACAAGTTCACCGCCATACGGGCCATCGTAAGTACTGCATTCTACTTTAGGTTTTTTATTTGGATGATTTTTAGCTTGGTTCTACCTTTGCTATGTCTTTATTTTATGTTTTATTTTCTTAGTTAGAATTATTGTTGGTGGTGTTGATGATGTTGTTATTTATGATGATGATGATAATGATGATGATTGACTTTCAAAACTCAGATGCTCAATGTGCTGGAGATATAAGATCTTTTTGAGCACCCTGCCAGTCAAGATCGATTTCACGCTGACTGTATAGTTAGCAAAGAAATTGATGTAAATTTTTGCAATCCTTGCAACTGAATTTATATAATTGGGTCGCCTGTTTTTTTTCTCACACATATTTTCTGATACCAAGTAATCTCACAAAATTCCAAGAATTTGTTTTTTTTTACTCCCCAAGGTTGATACATATGAAGGGCATTAAATGACACCACGGATTAGAGTTTTTGTCGGCAAGTGTCTGAAAATCTTTGAGCGCAGTTTTTTTTATTTTGAAAAGTATAGAAATGTCTCCTTTGACTAAAATTTGCTGTCCCTGATATTTAGTTAGGGTACTTTTCCTCCAGGTAGGACCTAAAAATCCACCCTGTATCATGTCATAGTAGTTTAAATTGATCTTATTCAAATATGATATTCGAATCTATAATTTTTTAGGCCACAGAATGCCACCTGACTGGCGTAACACCATTGAATAAGAAATGGGCTCCCGGCTCTGTCGCCCTACTCAAGAAATACGAGGGCAACTTATTAGAACTAGAGGTGGAAGATAACCGCAACTGGGGTTACCGCAACCGAGGCCCAATTGGGGTCACGATCTATGACAAGACTGACCCTGAGAACGTCATATGCATCAATGAAGAAATGATCAAGTACAAATTTGCTGTCTCCATTGGGTGAGCTCACTATATCTTTTTATTATTTTTCAAGTAGTATGCTAGTAGATCCCCAGAATTGAACAATATTATTATAGCTGTTGACCGCGGCTCCGCCCGCGTGGATGTCGATTATCGCGACAAAACATAGCCTTGTCCTTTCTCAAGGTCACATCTACCCCTATGCCAAATTTCATAAAAATCGATTCAGTGGTTTAGGCGTGAAAGCGTAAAAGACAGACAGACAGTTACTATCGCATTTATAATATTAGTTTGGATTTGGATATTCTACTTCCTACTATGTATGTTATTATGTGAAAATTTATGCGTAGGTATTAGGTAAGCGTGGGTGAATGCGTGTTTCTTTGAATACGTCTTCACGCAAAACCGACTGTACGGATCTGAATAAAATTTAACACAGGGAGAAATTAGACTGAACTTAACTTTTACATTTATAATATTAGTGAGATGAATTTATTAAAATGTGTATTTCCATATTCACAGGATTTATATGTTTAACAAAAAGCCTGTTGAAGAACAGGTTGTAACTAATAGATCTCCTCTAGCTGAACCGAAACCAAAAACTAAAACCAATAAGATAACTATATTGAAAAAGCAAGACCAAACAATGATAAAGGAAATTGATTTACAAGCCAAAGATAAGGGACCTATTAGGTTAGAGGCTAAGCTGTTATATTACCAGTCGCCGTCACTCATGTATGTAACACTAGTACACCAACAAAAAGCATTTAACGAATTGTACGAACAAATACAGAAGTACTATACTAAACATAAAAGTATACCTGAATCCAGTTGGCAAGTCAATGACAGGTGTTGTGCATTGTGTACACAATCACAGACATGGCGTCGTGCAGTCATAATGGAACTGGTAAATGAAAACGCCAAAATATTTTATAGCGACTTCGCTTCTATTGAAACTGTGCCATTGTCGAGTTTGAGAGAACTTAAACCGGAGTTCGCTTCGTTTGGAGACGCGGCTGTAAAGTGCCATTTGAGTAAAATCGTTCCCGCCGTTGGAGAAGAATGGCCATCGATCACTAAAGAATTCTTGAAGGAACTTTTGGACGCTTACAAACGAGTGTTCATCACTAAAATTGGCAACTTTAAAGATAAAAGTATGCCTATCGAACTATGGGTTTATCATACCATACAGGGCGATGCACTTGAGCCCAACAAATCCGAATGGCGTTGTTTAAATACCAGAATTATCGAACAAGGTCTGGGAATACCAGATAAGTCACAAATGGTGAGTTGTCATACCTATTTTTTTAAATAATGCACATTATAGTGCACCCATTGTTGTATTATTGATTCTAGATTCCCAATCTCGAAAAGAGACACCTTTTCATAATAAATATACATATTCATACCAATATTTGCACTGCATGGGAATCCAACCTACAATCTGGTGATTTAGCAGTTGAACACTACACTATTATTTTGAATATTTATATTTTAGCAGTAAATATTTTCCAATAAAGTATATAAGATTATTTTTCATCGTTGGCTCTTTTTCATCACGTTCTACCACTATCTCAACTGCTGATAACAATTAATGATATGGTCTACTATAAAATACCCTTGCCTAGAACGAACTTATTCACTCGACACTAGATAGTTATTGTTACGATTTTGTGACTGCAGGTTACGAGTCCGGAAGACGCAGAGAGAGACCTAGGCGATATGTTGTCATTCCTCAATATAACGGGATCAGTGAATGAATGGCTACAGTTAGATCCTGTACCCTTATTGCCGGCTCCTAAAAAACTCGAACAAGACATCATTCAAGAGTCGCCGTCGTCTACCCCAGACACTGAAGATCCCAAAGTCCAAGTGGCAGATTCCACTAATGTTATGTACATTTCTGACTGGCTAGCCCCTGAACCATTGTCAACAAAAACATTTACTGGAGTACCAACGTAAGTAATGCTTATATAATTACTCGTAAGAGCTACTTTTCAATACTTGTAAGAGCATCTGCGATCAATTAAAATATCCATAGTCCATAGCATATCACAATCATGTTCCAAATATAGACCCAACTTCTTTTACATTTTAATAACTATTTGATCATCATTTTTTAAATCTTTTCGCATCTGACGTAAAATGACTCGATCTCTTTAGTTAAAAACTTAGCTAACAAACTAGGTTTGAGCTATCATTTTAAATTATTTGTGAAGATTTAAACATTTTTTTGTTAATCCACATAGAGTTATCCAATGTAGGTTATATTTCAAGAACCGTCTAAAAAACTATGAATCTGAAACAATCAAAATTTGTGTTTATAGGTACATAGATAACGATGGCGTAATTTACTTACACGACATATCACAAAAGGAAACGTTGGATCTTATTCGTAAGGCACTTGATGTGCGTTTCAAAGACCCAGACCCAAAAGCAAAATACTCGAAATGGACTATCGGTGAGCCATGTGTTGCACTGTATTTCTTAGACAACAAATACTATAGAGGAAAAGTAACCGATGTTAACAAAGAAACGTCGGTATGTCAAATACAATATGTGGATTATGGCAATGAGGAATTATGCACTTTCGCAAATATAAGAAAAAGTGTTCCGTTACACCAGATACCGATACAAGCTCATAGGTGCGTTTTGAGTCGGATCCGCCCAGTGGGCAAGCAATGGGACCGGCAGACATTAGACTACATCCATAAATCAGTTGTTGAAAAACAGTGTCATATTAAAGTAGTTGGCGAAGCAGTCAATGGGATTCTACCCATAGAATTAAAATTTGACAAGTTGGTGATCAATGATCACTTGGTTGATTTCGAAATGGCAGAATATACCGATGGGTCGAAAGCTCTGATAAAAAAATTCGCACCTACTAAAGAAGAGAAATACGTAGAAGAAACTGTAATTGAATCGGATTCCGGACCAGATTATATAATTGTGGACGAAACTGAATGTGAAGACACAGTGGAACCCACATTACAGTCTGAAGACGATTTAGACAGCTCTTTAAAAGGAGTAGATTGGAACAAAATAATGGACGAGGATGATATATCCATTGATAGTAATTATATTGCATATCCTGCACATACCGATGAAGATTTTTCTTGTAACATTACTTTGATAAAGGATATCAATATACTTGAATTAAATGTTGTTCATGATGAGGAAACTTCTCGACTTTATGAAGCATTGTGTGAAGATTTGCAGGCCGAGAGCCAAAGCTTACCACCGCTGAATGGTATATTCGAAAATAAGGGATGTGTAGCCATTTTTCCAGAAGACGGCCAGTGGTATCGAGCTTCAATTTTACAATTTAGCGAAGCTAAAAACCAAATAAAAGTAAGGTACATTGATTACGGTAACACGGAAATTATTCCTCTGGCTGACACGAGAGAAATAATTGATGATTGGACAAAACTCCCGCCGGCTACTGTATCTGCAAAGTTATATGGTGTGCAGATAAATCCTGATGTGCCAATTGGTGATATCTCAAGAGAATACGCAAAGATATTCTTGGACCAAGGGCCATTTTTCGCTAAAATCATCAGTTACGAGGATTCATTACCCTTAGTTGAGCTAAGGAATGATAAGGATGAGTTAATTTATCAGAAACTCATCGAAGACAACATTTTTATTATGAAGGAGTCAAGTTAAAGTTCTTATATCTTAGTCTACCTGCCCTTGTCCCAATTATTTGGGACCGCCCTAACATGTCCTTTTCCATACATTCCTTTTGACCTTCTCCATACATTCTTATCAGATGTCATTACCTCAGTCCCTTCTTTGCCATAATCTCATTCACACAATCCATCCATATTTTCTTGGACTTACCTTATTCCTTTATATGATAATTTAATTAAACGTGAATTCTTTTTATTGATTCCTTATATTTCTTTAGTCGCTATATTAGAGTAAGTTTATGTTAAGAAATGAGCCTATTCGTTATAAGAAACAGTTTATTTGACTTTATACCTAACTGGTAGCTAACCACCAGCTAGTTACAATTAAAAAGTTTATTGTAAGTGATTTTTTTCTCAAATAAAAGATTTTGCCGCATGTATTGTTTTAATTCCATTATGTGTATAATAATAAAATTATAATACAGGGAAAAATATAATCCGTACGTACTTTTCGACATCGGAGAAGGCAAATATATAATAATACATATAATGACAATAATAATTTTAATCGATTATTATAGAAAAAGAAAAGAGTCCCGCCAGAGCTGTTCGCTTTTTTCTATTTTAATAGATTTGATATTTAGCATACTAAATGCTTTAAATTTTCATTCAAATGATCTTAATGTATAAAGTAGTATATAATTATTCGTGTGAAAAAGAACATGATTGAAGTAGGTAGGTATTATCTGACATCAGTTCATCACTGCGTAACTTTGGGACAAACAGCTACAAGTCTTGCAGGCGCGCCAGTTCCTTGCTCTATTTTCATTGGTAGCACCAAAGCCGTGCATGAATATTCTGAAAATATGAAAAATGTATGTAAGGCATACTTGCTGCTGCCATCACTTATCTTTGTCAAGAGGTTGTTGTGGCCCAAAAGTTAGTATAACAAAGCTTGTTAACTAAGATAATATCAAATCTGTGTTAAACACCACCGCCAGAAATAGATAATTTCGATAATTGAAATTATAAAGCGGAAAAGTTTGTGTTTGGTTGAACGCGCTAATCTAAGGAAGTACTGATTTGAATTGAAATGTTCTTTTTGTGTTGAAGAGCCTGTTTATCGAGGAGGGTTATAGGCTAAATATCATCACGCTACTACTCGTGGGAGCGGTGCAGTTACCATAAATGTCAACAAATGTGACAGTTTCCTATACATTATTTGAAACTTCGGGCATATAACCATATAACCACGGGTGAAGCTTGTGTGAATCAGCTAGTGTATATTTGTATATAAAGTAATTAAAATGAAATAAGATAATTTCTAGGATAATTGAAATTATTGATAAATAACTCGTACCATTAATCGGTCTTTGTAAATTAACATTTTCCAAATTGTACAATCCTGCTTTAGAGAGGATTCTATGAACTGCGTAGTCCTCTGCACTACCAGGATCAACCGATGGGCCATCTACTCCAACACCAACAATATTTTTGTGCGACACAATCCATGCCGCCACTTCCGGACTCAAACCTAAAAATATAATTAAAACACACTTAATTAAAACGAATTGAACGATATCTACCACATATTTGGCCGGTGCTAGAGCGACACAGGCAGGAACTGCAGTTCACAAAAATGGATGTACGCAATCATGAAAAAGGATCGCGTAAGGAACTCTGCGGCAACCTTCATGTTCGTGACATTACAGATAAAATGCAGGCCTTCGCTAGTGCGGCAGATCGCCTGGCCACACAGGTAACATGACAGTCTGCCTGCTTCCGCTGGCCTCATGACCCAAGATACTAACGAGATGATATTGGAGAAGTTACTCAGGTTCACTCACCTGGGAAATTCAATTTAGTACCCTGTGCACCAAAGTACTTCTGAGTATCATTAAAATATTGACTCCATCCAAATCTGAAGAGAAGTACACAGGGCTTTTCAAATTTATCATTTAACACGGGGTCCAAGTCTTTTTTATTCAACACGAAGTCAGAATTTCCATTTACTTTTGAACTGACGTCTACTACAATTACTAAAAAAAAAAGAAACAATTTGATGTCAGTAATTACTCTCAAATCTTTTGGGAATGTAAAATCGAAAGGAAGTGTCCTTTGCGTGTAATAATGCTCCGCATAAATGTTCAGCGTAATAATTCGTATAACTAGGTATCACACGATTCGGTTCTGTATGAACTACAATGTAACTAGGTGTAACAGACCTGGCAATTGATCAAAATAAGCGATAGTTTTAGTGGAACTTCCTCTTAATTCAAGATTCCGTGGGCGGAATGTTAACATGGTAGGTAATTGGTCAGTTTTCTCGATGTAAACTGCTAACAAACTACATCCTGGAAGCTTAAACTCATGAGAATATTAATTATGAATGTAAAGAAACACATACATGGCACGATCAGTTTTTCCAAGGGAAGGTCTGCAATATATATTCCTGGCTCATAAAAATGATAGGGCGCGTCAACATGTGTACCCGCATGTTCCCCTGTTGCAAATTCATTGGCTGCGTACCTAGACCACAGAATATTAAATATTAGACCACGCATTAGATAAGTACTAAATATAAAGTCAGTTAGTCACAGATTTACCATTCATAACATCCCCTTGTCGCCCACTGCAAATGCAGATGTGCCAAAAATGCACAAGCCAGCTCCGCCAGGTGATGTCAGTGACGCCCGTAGCACATCTCCGCTGTTTCGCGGCGGACAGCGGAACTGCTAGTTGAGTTTCGCTGTGTTCAAGTGTAGCTGGAGCAGCGAAACATGAGCGGAACTTGACACTTTTTTTTTTTTTTTTATCGTGCGAGAAATCCCCGCGGATACCTCCCCCGCCGGAGCCGGAGGAGGAGGTTATGTCGGACTCGAACCGACTAAAACGCACGCCGACTGTGGGCCGCCAGTTGCCGGAGGTGAGATTGTTGTAGCCATATCCCTCGCACCCCGGCCGACCCAGGGCCATATCTCTCGATCTGGCCCTCTCCCGATGTGGGGACCGTAGAGTCCCCAACTCGCCCCCGGGTATGGGGAGGCACGCAATGCGCACCGCCGCCGTGGCCTGCTTCTGCTAGGGTGACAGGCGGCTCCACCCGTCACCCCCAGGCCCGCGCTCATGGGGGACGGAGGTCGTTCTGCGACCTCCGACGCCCGAGTTGCCGTCGCTCGTTACGGGCCGCGCGGTTAGCGATTCTCCTACGCTCTTCGCGGGCCGCAAGGTCTGCGATTCTCCTTCGCTCCCGCTCCGCCTCCCATTTCACGAGCATTATTTGCTCGCAGAAGGAGGCGCCGGCGGCCCACGCATCCGCGCAGCGAACCATCGCTGCGAGCAAAGTAGCGAGCGTGAGAACTCTCACTCCCAAGGTCGCCACCAGCTCCCGTCTCGGCGTCTCCCACGCCGGACACTCGGTGAGCGTGTGCAGCGCCGAGTCCTCGCTCGCGTCGCAGTGATGGCACTCGGACGTTGGCTCTTTCTTCGCGATCCGATGCAGATACCGCCCGAAACACCCATGACTGGTGATTATCTGTGTCAGCCAGAACGAGAGCCCGCCGTGTGGCCTCTCTAGCCACTCCCCCATGATGGGTCTTACCGCCGCTAATACGGCGTGCCCTGCGCGTGGTCGCCCAAGTCGCAGCTCCCACTCCGCTACCATGTCCCTGTGGAGCCGGGATTTCACGGCCCGAATTTCTTCAGGCTCAGGATCATGTCCCCGCTCCCGCGCCTCCTTTCGGAACCGATATAGCGCCGAAAGGGTTCTCGCTTCCAGGATCCATGGTAGCGATCCGGCAAGGAGACTCGCTGCTTCGAAGGATATCGTGCGGTACCCCCTGATGACCCTGATGGCCAGTGTCCGCTGCGGTTCATGCAGCTCGTCCGCGTGCCTGGCCTTCAGGTTATCCGCCCATACGGGGCACCCGTATAGAGCCATGGACCGCACGACACCCGCATAGAGTCTCCTGCAGGAGTCCTCCGGGCCCCTCAAATTGGGCAGCAGCCGCGTCAGAGCGTTAGCTGTGAGCACCAATTTGGGGACCAGACTTCGGAAATGCTCCCCGAAGTCCCACCGACCGTCGAGCACGAGCCCCAGATATTTCATCTGGGGCTTGATGTCGATGAGAGTGTCTCCCACTGTTATGCTGGATCCCGCTGGTGGTCCGCGCCGAGGTCCATGAAAGAACATGGCCTTGGTTTTCTGCGGATCCACCTCGAGACCCAGCCTCCGGATCCGTTCCACGACTTGGGCAACCGCAGTCGTGGCCTTCCGGGTCGCTTCGCGGTGTGTAGCCCCGCTCGCCGTTACTAGCGTGTCGTAGCGGAACTTGACACTTGTTATCTAATATGGAGCGCGTACCCGAATCTAACTGGTCCGCGTAGAACGCATGCGCCAATTACCTGGCTTCTGATTGCTCCGTTGACATGATAACGTCTTTTTCGCATGCGCGAACTTGATACCGTGCGTCAGAAACTTTCAAAATCAACAGGGCCGAAATTGGGTAATTGGCTGTCTAGTTAAATTAAATACTTTTTACTAAACGTAACAGTAAGTTATAAATATGTATACAAATATAATCGATGATTAATAATTATTAATTATATTGACCAATTATTATTTATATTATGATTGGATAATTTCTATGGTTGGACAATTAAAGAGTGATTGTCATTTTTCATAATTGGACATATAAGTCGTGCAAAGGACACATTTGACGTTATTGCTGGACTGGTCGCCGAGTGCAGACCGAGGGTTCAGATTCAGCCACCTGTCACCGCTTCAACCCGCTGGCGAAGTGGTGTGACATTCATATCCTTCCTTTCCGGAGTACAATGGGGACACCGTGCTTTTCACACCTGAGGGCTCTTAAATTATGGCCTAGAATCAGTCGGGGAGTGCGAGATAGGCGGGCCGTATATGGCGGTATTTGGCTGTCAAGTCAAATTAATTAATTTTTACTAAACGTCTAATCAGTAAGTTATAAATAATAATATGTATACAAATATAATAAAGAGAAAAGAAGATGTAGTGACGGATGTGGCCCTGTGGAGAGGTTCCCTCCATCTGGCAGAAACTTGATACTCCGAAATTCATTAGGCATAACACATTTGACATTATTGGTGGACTGGTCGCCGAGTGCAGACCGAGGGTTCAGATTCAGCCACCTGTCACCGCTTCACCCCGCTGGTGAAGTGGTGTGACATTCATATCCTTCCTTTTCGGAGTACAATGGGGACACCGTGCTTTTCACACCTGAGGGCTCTTAAATTATGGCCCAGAATCAGTCGGGGAGTGCGTAATAGGAGGCGTGCGGTTTTGAGTAGGTGCGATGGCCGACCGGAGTGGTATTTGAAGGGACTACCGAAAAAAAGTAGGAGCGTGATCAGAATTCGACGTGTGTGGAGCCGTGGGCAGCAGCTATGTATAATACTAGCAGTTGCCCGCGGCTCCGCCCGCGTGGAATTCGGATTCCGTTCCCACTTTTTTTTCGTGCTAAAGTTCCCTCGGATATGGTCAGGAGTGATTGTCGAACTGAACTGAACTCTGACCCACTAAAAACGCATGCCGTCGCGGGTCTTTATTTGCTAGCCTATGTTACTCCCATTATTGAAATCAGTCAACAACAAACAAAAAAAAACAAGAAAAGGACTTTCCTCTTTAGAATATTAGTGTACCTAGATGTAGGTAATACCATCCTGTACAAAAAACTGCAGACGGCGAAAAAATAATCAAAGTAAAACTTTTTTACTGATCTTGATTCATTTGGAATTTAAAAGACCCCTAATGCGGCCCTGCAATTTACGTGTTACGTAAAATTGTCACGTGACAACACTGACAAAATAGCGGACGAAGCGCGGAGGTGTGAACGGCATAGGCGAAACTGCGCGGCGAAAGAGATAGAAGATAGGTAAATCTATGCATTAGAACATGCCGTTTCGCTAGAGTTTCGCTCCTCGTACAACTGACAGAACATGGCGAAACGACCGCGGTTCCGCTATACGCGGTTTCGCGGCGGAGATGTGCTACAGGCGTGAGTGAATAATAAAAAAAACACTTAAGGTGCCTTTTGACTATGGGATGTAATGTAATATATATTACATCTTGGCATATCGCTCGTCATACATTTTGTACGAGACCGTTTACACTACGCTATAATATATATTACATCCCAAACTATAAATATTTTTTCGAGCGATATTTGAAGGTATATTTTACCTCACGTCCCCGGACACCACGCCTCCCCCTGTCTCGCCCGTTTGAATGGCGACGTTTGATCGCGCATGCAAAATCACGTTGTCATTTTAAACTGAGCAATCAGAAGTCAGGGAATTCGCGCATGCATTCTACACAGACCAATCAGATTCGCGTACGCAGTTCGATAGGGTAACGAAGTTGTCAAATTTTGGTTTCAACTCATGGTAAAGCTACTGAACTATCCCAAATATATATCTTACAGTGTAAACAGCAATCGCGGGATGTAATATATATCTCAAGATGTAATATATATTACATCCCATAGTCAAAAGGCGGCCTTAAGCGGCCGAGCTCTGGGAACTATAAATTGAAGCAGTAGGCGAGACTTTTTTCTGTGGGGGAGTCTTTGCAACCGGCTCGGTAACTAATTAATAACCGGATAACACCGGTGTCGCTTAAGATAGGGGTCAACGTCGCTGTGAATTAGTATTCTCATCTGACTGTCTATTCACTTTTTTTTTATTAATTTCTAATGTCGTCAGCACAATGATATTTGAACTGTAGGTACCTACCTACCATATTTCAAATATCTAGGTAGGTAATCAATCAATCAATTAGCCTGTTGCAATCCACTGTTGGACATAGGCCTCTCCCAATATGCGCCACGTTTGCCGATCCTCCGCCTTCCGCATCCAGTCCATGTCCAGGTATAAAATAATATCTACCAAATAAATCACGATAGAATCCATCAAAAATAAGTAGGTATAGGTATAAAGGTAATTATTTTTACTTACCAAGTTGAATCGCCTGCACCTTGTTTTGCAGTCATTTTTGTAAAATGAAACTGTTGAACGCCCGGATAACTTAGGGTAGCATTATTGTAATTATGACCTAGGTCTATGAACTCATAATTTCCATTAAATAATACATCCTGCAAATTGCACCTATCTGCGGTCACAGATAGTATCGTTATACAAGAGACAGTTATGAGAACAAGTGTTACGCTAGCCATCTCGATGTAGACTGTTACTAGCTTCGCGGCCGGTAAGTGTTATATACCTGCGCATTGAACCCAGGGTACCTATCGAACATGGCACTGTTTATATTACAATGACTTCGTGTACAAAACTTGAGCGCTGTATTAACCCGCGAGCAGTACCGCCGGGTCGAAAAGACCCAGAACTCTAGTTTTTGGGCCTTAACTGCTATAGTGTTAGCTTATTCGCGTTGTTATAGACTATCCACACACCCCACCTCAGCCAGTTTCCTCGTGGAGTGTTTGGACAGTATGGGCCTTTAAAGTGAGTATGGGTCGTTTCGACCTGTGCGCGATGTGTAGGTAAGTAAATTTTACAATTTCAAAAATATTGTTTTGGTTCTATTTCTTTGTAAATATGTCACGAAATTGTTTGAATGCCATAGCAATAGCAAACATTACATTGAAAAGGAAATTGAAGGTGAAATTTCATCAGAAATTGAAGATAGTTCAATGAACTATGATTCGTACATTGTCATAGTGACGAATGACAAAAAAAATTACCTACGTAGCTAAATGTTTGATATTTTTCCTTTATTTAGAAGCTTTTTGATTATTTGTGTCCATAAAAAATAATCATAATAATAAATATAAATAATAAATATTCCACAACATTCTACACAACGCTTTCTAGACACATGGTAAGCTTAATTAGCTTGTGTTATGGAATCTAGAATGCGGATATACATACTTAGATACTTTTTTTATGTAAATACATACATATTATACATAGAAACACCCAGACCAATGCAAATATTTATATTCATGCATACAAATATTGGCACTGAGCGGGGATCGAACCCGCGCCTCCTGCGTAGCAGCCGCGCTCACTACCGCTACGCCACAGAGGCAGTCTAGATTATATAAAAACAGTTAAAGTGATTTTGACGATAATTACATAACGAAACGATATCTTTAGTGCGGGGGGTTTCAAGTTGAATGTTTGATACAGACAGATACCGAAATGCACAATCCGCCACTGCAGCTACTACATTATCAGTATTATTTCACCGAAATGCTATATTATGTATTTCATAAACAATCATTGTCGTTATTATTTCATTTAATTGACATTTTGTTTTGTTCGGATAATAAAACTGATACGATTATTTGTATTATTCATTCATTGTTATCTTAAAGATAAATATTTTGAAGTGCATAATGTCGTGCTACTTACTATAAAATATTATTTTAATCAGAGAATAGGGATCACGCATAATAAGTAATAACCAGAGGATTGTAATACCTAAGTAATCTTTGTTGTAAGAATTATTAAAATTAATACTTACGTAGTACGCGTGTAATTTTTTTAAAATATTTAACAAAACTTTAACATATATGGATATATTCACCTGCCCGATGTATGTAATGTAGGTAGGTAAGTACCTACCTATGACACAAGTTCAACAATCCTTTGCTTAAAAAACATTCTCTTTTTAGTCTCCTCGTGTAGCTGCCTACCTACCTCTAAATATTTTAATATATAGTAATAACATCTTCACGTATTGCATAGATATTATTATTGAAAACGACACGCTGATCTCACCTTCCTCACCTCATTGACGACGCCAATCTCACCTGCACGCCGATACACCTGCGGACGGACGGAGGACGGCCAGCTCTCGGGGATGGAGGTTCAAACGGCATACACTCCAGTAAAATCCAAAATGAATCAAATTATAGCTAGGAGTAAGAGAGCGGACCGCGGGCTCCAAAATCAAGCTTTCGTTAAAAAACAGAATTGGCTCTCGAATTAATAGTCAGATTTGATTAATTGTATTGGCTTTAGCATTAATTACTGCCGTTTGTTCCTCCTACTCTCAGAAAAGCCTGAGCCTGGGCCTCTACCATCAATCGACAGGTATACCTGCTAACCTGCTTACAGGTGAGGGTGGCTCATTACATCTTAATCTTGAATCCTACTAATATTATGTGAAAATTTGTAAAGATGTTAGTTACTTATTCATATGAATATGTATGTACAATTATTGTTCATATTCATATGAATGAAATTTTAAAGTATTTATTATGCTAAATATTCAAATCGACTAAGATATAGAAAAGAGAATCGACCTCGGGCGGGATTCGGACCCGCGAGCTTTCCTTTACAGGGGGAGTGCTGTGACCACTCAGCCACCGAGATCCGTCCGAAGCCGATACAAATTCATCTATACATCCGCCTTGGAGCGATGTAAGGGAAAGATCGCGGCTTCGGGTCCCGCCGGAGGTCGATTCTCTTTTCTATATCTTAGTCGGTTAGTTATTTAGTCACATTCTAACCACTGTTTAGTACAGGGATAGATGGATAGATAATACTTTATTGTACACCAATAGATTTACAGTAGAGACAAGTAGGTAGCATGTATACAGTTTAATGTACAATGACCGGCCTTATCGCTGGAAGCGATTTCTTCCAGGCAACCTTGATTGCCTGGAAAACACATGCTACTTTTTATTTCGGGAATAGCTTCCCATGAGTAGCGGGAACAGGATCAAAATTTCAGACGAGTGGAGCCGCGGACTTCAGTTAGTATAAAAATTAAACATCAAAGAGGTACTAAGTAAAATGTTATTTATTTTATTTTCCACTCATAAATTAGTGTTCTAAATGTTATAAAAATATTAAATAGACACTTTTTTTTATTTCATTATTACTATAATTACTTAAATACATGTTTATCAGCACCTTATAATATAAGTTCACATTATTTTGTGGTTACGTTTACATTCTTATATTAAATAAAAATAATATAACTAACTACTTTTTAGGTACTTAATTAGTACTCATAATAATCTATGATTAAATATTTAGGCACAATATATTATGTAAGGCACAAAATTTATAGCAATTGTGGAATCAAGAGAGATGTCTAAATACAAATTCCTAATCCACATGGGAAGTTTTCATAGAATGTACCGATCATAGGCATGCTTTTAATACCGGGCTACAATGTAGCCTTCAAATTGGTAGTTGTCTGATAGTCAAATCACTCAATTAAACGAACCGCGTTCTCAATAACTTTACTTAATACTCAAAAGCTTCGATTTAGAAAGAGAAACTCAGAAGCTTACTTAAATTATTTTACAATAGAAAGATTTGCAGTCATGCCTACTTTTTCACATACAAATTGCTACATTTATTTTTAACTTTTATTATATCTATTATGGCATTTAATGAAACGTTATTCACACTGTCACGTGTGGCGTATTTATGTACAGTCGACAATGGAAATACGGTTGCACCTTTACATACAACTTTATATCTACATACAACTGTATATCTATAAATAATAATGTTTGTTTGTCGCTTAAGTGTTTATATATACCATAATTCATTGCGATGATTGCGATGAAACTTTGGTAAGTTATTGTGCAAAAGACCATAAAGGTGCCTAACTTAAAAAATATGTAGTAAGTAAAAAGGCATTGTCGGGCATTAATAAGAATATTCATAAGATTAAAAAAATGGAATATTTTCAATCGTGACAGTATGATATTCTTTGTTGACATTTGCTGAATGAGTACTGTCATCAGTAGAAAATCGCAAGTAAATATTTGCCTGCTCGTGCTAGGGTCACCGGAGCTCTTTAGGGAGCAGAGGGCAGACTTTATATACCGTTTCTACCAGGCAAGATAAGGTAAATATGCTTGTTTGCACTTTACTAGTATAATTAGTCGTCAAAAACTGCAGATTTTTTTATCTCCCGATAGCTTGATCGGGACTAAACTGCCGGGTTGGTTGTGTTTGTTCGCCGATATTTTAATTTGAAAGCAGTCGTGACGCCCATCCAACTTATGTGTCGGCTGGTGCTGATAGCAATCGGTATAGTGTGCGCACTTTCATACATATTCATACTGATTAACGGCCCGATTGAACAATCGGCCGATAGAAAATCTGCAGTTTGCGGGGGCTCTTAATATTACTTTTCTTTTAAATTAATCGGTGACCTCTTAACAATTAATCGTGTGAGATGGGTTAACATCAATGTTACAGTATTAACATAAAAAGTAGATTTATCAGATCCATTAACGTATGATTCCGAAGGCGACCGCATACGACGACTGCAAACGCACGCAAATTATCCGTATCGGAGTTTAACAAGTAATGGGTACGCTGTATCTGCTGCATGCGTCTGCAGTTGTCATATTATGCGGTCAAGTTCGAAATCATACAAACTGTGGTGATATTTTCTTTTTTAATGTTGATTAACGTCGAACGGTGTAGTGATGTGCGCGACGCAGTCTACGACGCAGTTCCGCCGGGAACTTCTCGTAGCAACGGCGGCAAGCGGGACGCTCGTCGTACTCATAGAACTTGCTCCTAGTACTCAGTGCTGTGTCACATACGGAACACGCGAAGTGATGTACGCACCACGCCTTGTTGAGGGCGGTAAACACTGTAAAAAAACGCATTTTTCTTTGTATCACTTTACGGATAAACCTTTGAATTTACTGTAACGAAACTTGACCAAGCTAGAAATCGATACATAATCGAAAAAAGTTTAGCAGAATGAAATCGCCTAAATCTCAGAACTGAAAGAGCTATTTCAGTTCAGTTCTGTTCTATGCTGCTAGAATATCATAAAAAACGGGGATAGTGGTGTGATAATCCCTTGCATTTTAAGCGCTCACACGCTACTATCATACTCATGCTTATTTGCCATCTGAGGAGGTCGTATTTATACTGGTAGATTGATGGCACCTGGTGGAACTTATTGTTACTCAAGCTGTAAGGCGAAACCGGTCAGGTTTAATAATAAATATCGTAAAAAAAAAAAAGTACAACATACATAGGTACATACATAATAATCACGCCTTTACCCCCGGAGGGTTCGGCAGAGGTGAATTAAGTCCCACATTTCACCAATTATTGTATTAGGTCCCACGTAATAGGTGTGAGCCTATTGCCGTATTCCGGGTACTATTGTTGACTCGAGCCATGTATCTGAGGCGGATTCTGATCTAACTGATGTTAAAAAGCCCTATCCCTTAGTCGTCTTGTACGACACCGCATGGGAGGAGATAGGGAGGGAGTAGGTAGTAAGTTGCGGTATGGAGTTTAGACACAAGCTTACCGTCTCCAGCGATGACTTGGTTGCACACATAGCACAAGTTGCCGAACAGTTGGTGGTAATGTTGCTCGCAGTACGCCAGCCCTTTCTTCTCGTAGTGGCGGTGACCATGGAACGGCTTCTCACACTTGGCGCACACGAAGTGCTAAAACAGACCATTTGATTTTGTTATAGCTTCGAATGTAGAGTTGAAAAGGTAACCTTGAATTTTGATATTATATTTTTTTTGCTTATTGAGCTTCTCTGATAGACTCTGAAAACTATTCTAGAAGCTGGAGTGGAATGCTAATTCAGTATATCTGAATCTACTCTAAGCGAGGTGATGGGCGAGCCATAATTAACTCCTTTTGAACAATGGACGACACAGTAGTTACGTTTTTTAATATTGATATTTCAAAATGAAATACATAATTAGATATTTATACATACCTCAACATGCCAATGTTTGCCAAGAGCTGTAACAATTCTCTCCTCAATCGGACGCCGGCAAGCACCACAAATCGGGATACCCATCTTGTCGTGGCAACGGAGACAGAAGAGATTGTTCTGAAAGGAAGGTCACTGCCGATATAGCGATAATTTCAACGACAATGTATCTCCGTGACAAAAATAGTAAACAAGAGATACAATTTTCATGCAATCGTGTTTATTCATTTTGAAGTACCCACCTAGTCACTATCATTAAATTATTTGCCAATAACACTATGACGTCAGATCTTGATGTTTAAAAACTGAAACCTCGGTCTTTTAATAGGTTCAGAACTGTACCTATAATATTCTGCAGTGTTATTAAATTATATAAGAATAAACTACATTAAAATCAATTCCTATTCTAATAAACAGAATTATGTGTTTGTAGTTATAAAAAAATATGTATTAAATTTTGGCTAATCAGCTTCCGATTTGTATGTACTTACCACATCATTGGCAGCATACCCAGGGCGATTCTTGACTTCACGGGCAGTATGGTCTAGCTCCACGCCGCATGTGGCACAAGTGAAATGGTACCCATGGTACACTTCTCCACGATAACGCAGCGGCTCACCGTCGATCACGCCACTAGTAAAACGAGAAAAAAAATAGTATTAATTGACAGAAAAATCTGCATCTCCCATGAATAACTTTCAGTCATTTATGACATGTAAGGCAAAAGTTTATACGCCTTATACCCTGGCGCCTTATATACGGCTTGCGGTTTTAGTCTGTTCTAGCCCGACATAATCGCCCCCGCAGATCGCGAGGAGATTACAGCACGAAAGGGAAGGCAAGAGCGCATAAAGCGTAAGGCATATTTAAAGCAATTACTTATCGCAAGTATCGACGCGATTTTGCTTTGCGATTGCCGTATAATTTTATGCCTTATGCCTCTTGCCTTTTCTGTATAACCCACGCCTTAAATGTCATATTTTCACATTACTTACTGGCATTTATGACACATGTAGTTGAGCTTTCCATCGGTTCTGATACGCGCGTTGCAAGTGTGGCAGAGGGCGCGTCCACCAGTTTTAATGAAGCCAGCGTCAGCAAGCTCCACATTGCACTCCTGACAACGGAAGCAAGCTGGATGCCAGTTTGAGTTCATTGCTTTTATAACACGACCAATCACGAATTCGCCTGAAATAAGGTATGATCTGAGAATACTATTTTTTTTTTAAACACATGTCAACAATTTTTTTGATAACTACTAGGACACCAAAAAAAATATTGTATGATCTCATCATGGAATAAAACTCTGAACTTGCTTAAACTAAATATTAACGGGAATATTAGTAATTTAGGTTGCTTAAATTCTTTAAAAAAAAACGGCTGAAAGGCTCATCCATTTACACAACTATTATAAGAATCAACAGGAAATTTACCATTTAGTTGCTATATTTTTATTACCTACCGAATCACATGATATTAGGAATATCAGGAATTCGGGAATGCTCAATAGGTATTAATTTTATGCCAGTCCGCAAAGACGAAAATGAGTAAACCAATAATAATGAATCAACTGTTTGATTAATTAATTACCGCATTTTCCGCAACAAGGTGCAAACAAAACTTGGAAGTCACGTTCACAATACTTGCGGCCTTCAAACTCATAGAATACGCCTTCAGGAAAAACTCGGAAGCATTGCGCACAACTGTAACAATATGTGAGAGAAGATTATAGTACAAAGTGTTATTAACTTTTCCTTGTGGTGTTAGGTAGGGGCGGCAAGCGGCCTAAATATAGACTAATAAATTATTGGTTTGTTACTGGTCACAGAGACTATAATTAATTAGTATTGATCATTCATATTTTCATATTAATATTATAAATGCGAAAGTAACTCTGTCTGTCTGTTGCGCTTTCACGCCTAAACCACTAAACCGATTTTGATGAAATTTGGTGCAGAGATAGATAAGACTTTGGGAAAGGACATAGACTAGGTTTGGTCCCGATAACCGAAACCCACGCGGACTGAGCCGCGGGCAACAGCTAGTATGTCATATTTCCGAGAATATTATTGTGTTGTCACAGTCTTTGCTTTGATGATAGCTGGTCCTTTAGAGGTTTACATAGAGAAAAGGGTCCAACATCCAAAGTTAACAACTTTTATTATAATGTGGGACTCAGGACACACACTGGAGATAATCTATAGGTACCTGCATTATATAGAAGAGCACAGTAGGAGAAGAGTGATCAACTACTAATTCAAAGGTTCTGAGTTTGATTCCCATTCAGTGCAGACATTTGTATGCATGAATACATATTTTAGGAAGATGTATACAGCTTTGTCTCATCCTAAAGAAAAAGTGTGGCTGCATAAATCCATAATGTAATACTTACACAAAACAGTTGGTATGCCAAAGTTCTCCATTTGAGTTGACAATTTTTTCATTGGCTTCAAAACCATCCCCGCAACGCGTGCAGAACATATTGTCAAGAGACATGTTAGCTATTCTGCAAGTAATCATAAAATGAGCTAATTTTTAAAATATTAATTTATGTAGGCAAGTACCTAAACTTATTTCCTCCAATACTGATTGGACTTGCACGACTTAAAACAGTCCCAATAGTTGATTTGCAAAGGTCTGATTTGACAATTTTCTAGAGATAAAGATAGATAAGTATTATAATTCTGAGAGTTGGGTGTCATTAATTTTAAATTAAAAGTTTAGCAATCACATGCATTTGGGGATTATTTCCACTCACACTGGCACTGTTGTAATTTGTGCACCAGATTCAATAGTATGACACTAAAATGGATATTATACACATGATGGACAGTAAGGGATTCTGTTTGTAAACTGTTCAAAATGCATTTCTAGGAAGGTCTCTTCGGTGAGAAGGACCAGTGCCTACATATGAGCCTAGGAGTAAGAACTGTTCACACACATCACATAACTTTATTAATAATTAATATTAATATTTCTACTTATTATTATGACTTAACTATTATGCCTAGTAGACATAACTAGTATACCAACTCAACTATTTTGGTTGGTTATTGTGAATCTGACATATACAGATAAACTCTTCTCATAACTAAATTAAAATAATTATGAGTCTATCTTAATTGTGATTAAGACTGACTCAATTCCCATTAGAAAATTAAGTTTTCATTACTATGATTCTAAGAATATCATTTAGAGTTAAAGTTTTAACATAAGCTCTTATATTATGTATGATGTTTAGTTAGCATTGTAAGTAGTTTTATTAACTATAGACTATTTCCTGGTAGTTATAAGTCAGCATGATACCAAGTTATAAATAAAGCTGATGTATTATGTGTTTAATTAACAAGTACTTGGTGAGAACTGCTTGTTACATGAATTTGTATATGAAAACATACCAGTATTGTATTATTAATCAATATTATTAATAATGCCATAAAAATATAATGTATAATATTGATTTAATGAAGGTGCCTGTTATGACTAAGAGCAATCTGTGCAAGTAGGGTAAGCCACTCCCACGATTGCAGATGTTTCTTACCCTGGCATTTTTCACTTCTTATATTAACTAATACGAATCTTACAAGTCTTCGAGCACTTTTCTGCTAAAAACAAGAAATATAGTGAGAACAAAATTCCGTCGCTTTAATTTCCTTCTGACTGGCCATGGGTACAATCTCATAGGTACGAACTGGAAATGATGTAACTGTGTCCAAAATAGAACATAACCTATTTAAATCAACTTCCAAAATATATAATGAGCGTAACTTACTGTATGATGCTTGTGGGTGATACAAAATGTTACTAAAATGTAAAACTACTACACTTTTCCAATAATAAATACGATTCAAACAATTTACTATTTAGATCTGTCAAGTCTGCAGCAAATCCAAACCAAACATCACAATATTCACAATTCAGCTCACAAGCAAGAGTGACAAGCAAGGTGACAATGCAATGGTGACAACACTGACAACTGGCAAGTAGAGAATCTTGACAACTGACAAGTGACAAGACCGCCAGACGCCAGACGTAGAAAGAGTAATCTCGTCTATCTCATTATCATAGAATCATAAAAATAAATAAATCATTCTCTCACTTTCAGCTGTTTAGAACCTATATAATAGTTGCACTTAACTCGAATTTACACTGCGAAAATCATATACAAAGGAATACAAAATATATATAGCGGGACATCTAAGTTGGTATGGGAATGGGACACAATCTTGGACCCTTAGAGTATCTCTCGATACTCTAAGCTTGGATTTAAGTCTCAAGACAAGACCATCGAGGCCCTGACGAGCCCGGATTGTTTTTTAATAATTTGAACTCATCATTATGAATCTTTATGTCAAATCAATTATTTTGGCAAAGTACTTGTATCCAGAGCTGAGCTGATTAATAAAAATAAAATAAAAAAAATGTGGAAGTGTCAATGTCACTATCACTAATGTCAATGTCAAAATCAATGAAAAATAAGTGCGCTAAGCGCCAACGTTTTTTTTTGTTAATTTGTTTCATAATATAAGAAAATGGAAAACGCTTTTAAAAGTAATTTAAAAATGCTGAAAGAATTAATACTAGATGAAGATAAATTAGTTACGTACACCTCTCTTAGTAAAGAGTTATGTATTCATGTGAATGAGGCAAAATTACTGTTGAATCACATTGTACAGGACATACGAAAAATGGAGCCAAAGACCGAAATACATGTTTGCTATATAATATCTGGTTTATTGAGTAACAATAGTGGCTGTACCACTGTATGTCCTGAATCAGACATAGAAACGTTAAGAAAAACATTAAATATTGTATTCTACGAACATGTATACTGTGTCAGTAAGGGTATGCAAGATGTAGATAATGCCGCTTTAACAGCTATAAACAAATTTGATGAATTTTCTTTGTGTACTGGTTTAATAAAAGCTAATTCATGCAGTAAGAGGTCAGACAATGAGATATTCAACTTAAAATCTAGTAATAGTATTGCAGTGGAATCAAAATCAAGTAATGTGATATCCAAAAATACATCTGATAAGAAAAAAGAACAAATAAAAAATTGCCATTATAATAGCAAGAAAACTGTGGAGGTTAAATCAGAACCAGTTATTAAATCTAAAACTCCATCACCCAAGAAAGAATCTACAAGTACTAAAACAAGTAATAGTAAAAATGGTACCAAACCTGCTACAAAAAGTATTGCTGGTTTCTTTAGCAAAGCAAATGGAGATGGCAATAAGGCAAAGAATACTAAAGCAAAGGAAGACAAACCAAACAATAAAATTGAGATTAAAGTTGAAAAGGAGGTAAACTCTGAAGTAGCCAATACTGATAAGAATATTTCTGTAAAAACTGAAAACAAAGAACCTACTAAGTCAAATAAGATTGTTAAAACAGAAAAGCCTATGGATGAACCTATAAAGTCAAATAAGATATCTAAAATAGAAGAACCTGTCAAAAACTCTCTTAAACAGATTAAAAAGAATGCTAAAGTAGATAAGAAACGCAAAAGGCTCCTGCGAGTATCAGATAGTGAAAGTGATACTGAGACAAATGATCCATTTGCTGATGATGATAATGTGCCAATGACTGTTGACAATGAATCTGAAGATGAAATACCACCCACACCTACAGTTCACACTGTCAAAATAACATCAGGAATAATAAATCCTAAGAAAAGGAGAAAGATTGTGGATAAGACTTATACTGATGATGATGGTTACATTTTAACCAAAAAAGAAGAAGTGTATGAAAGCTGTTCAGATAATGAAGAAGAATTAAAAGTAAGTACTAAGCAAGAGAAAGAAAATGTACAAGTGACACAGGTCAAAGTTGAAACTTCTCCAAAAGAAAAAGGTAAATCTAAGAAAAAGAAGGTGTCTCCCCCTCAAAAGGGGAAACAGCAGACATTAACTAACTTTTTCAAAAAGGTTTAACCCCCTTTTACCAGTTGCTAATAATTATAAGGATTCACAAAGGTGACAGTAAATTGTAGTTCTTTCTTATGAGTTTCAATTTTATCATTTGCACCATAATGTTTGTGTGAATAATTTATATATTAGTGAAATCTTATCATATTTCAAACACTTTATTTCCTTGGAGAAGAAAAGAGATCTCTGAAAATTATGTTGCTCAGAAATAATGGATTACAAATGCCTAATTATGTTGTGTGAAATAAAACAAGCAGATTGATGTTTATTCTGTTATATTTATTGTTTCAATGTACATTCTTAAAATAAATATTTGTATACTATTTCTATTTTTCATTTACTATTTCTATTTTTCATTTATCTCTTAGTACCTATGGCAACAACCCACTCTGGGTGAACTTGTACATCCACTATATAGGAACATTTTGTATTGTAAGTTGTTTGTTGAATATCCTGGCTGGACAGCTGTCTGTAAATAAAATAAATAATTGAATGAAAATTTAAACCCTTCCCTAGCCATAAAAATATGATGCTATATCTCTGTTAATGAATTGGTATCAACTAAAAATAATACTCATATGCCAGGGTGTAATGTGACCCATTATGGCACTTCCTTTGCACCATGGCTGACCTGGCATCTCCCATGTATCTGATGTATCTTTGCATAATTTACTCAAGTCATGAAATCAACCAAGACTGCTTAACAGTCTTATTCTTAGTTAAAACAGCTAGTAGAAATCTACATCTCAAAGGAACTACATCTTTATATATTGAAAATTTCCTAATCACAGATGGATGTTAATAGTGTGAAAATTCTTACTTCGATTTGGTGTTACTATCCCACACAACTTTAACAATCTCGTCCATACCCCCAGAGCATAGAAGTGAATTGTTTGTGTATGTATCACTTGGATCTGCATGAATTCTGTTAGTCAAACTAGGTTTGCCGACATCGGACCAGTCCAAAGCAGTAACCTTCCCATGATGGCCGCGATATTCTTGTACACAAGTACATGCTGCTAAATCCCATACTTTTATTTTCTTGTCGTCACCTGCAAAGAATCAAAGAGAAAGTTTCTGATGCGAGTCTTCAATCCCAAAAATGTGAGAATCACACTCATGAATGAAAAAGTCACAGTTCACATTTTGAATTTCATCGAGCAAAATGTGAAACCTTATTCTCATTAAACTGGATTTACATCGATGAAATTCAACTTTAATATAAATAGGTGTGTCTAGTAGGTACCTGATGTACATATAAATTAATTGTAGAACCTGATACTTACCAGCGCTAGCTAAACATGAGCCTGATGGGGAAAAGGCGAGGGCTCTGACCGCACCGCGGTGTCCAACCAGTACTCGTACTAGGCGAGCATCAGACATCATCCATAATCGCACAGTCCTATCTGCTCCCCCAGTCGCAATATAAACTTCGTTGGGGTGAAATTTGACACACTGTAAAAGTAATTATACAAAATTGAAAAATAACTGAAGAAGGTTAGAAAATTTGAAACCTAATGTTAAATGTTTGGTTCAAATCCTACCTATCTCATCATCATCTTAGTATGGATTTCGGTTGCATCCGAGGCACCTAGGAGCCCGATAACCGCTATTCCGGCTCTGTTTTATTTGGTTTATATATAGGGGACACAGCTTTTATGGGAACGACAGTCATCTGATCTTCCAACCCAAAGAATAACTGCGAGCTTTTAACATTTCCAATATAAAGTGAAGTGTTGAAAAATATTGCTGATTATCGCTGAAGATAATGAACAAAGTGTCATCCCTACTAATATTATAAATGCGAAAGTAACTCTGTCTGTCTGTCTGTCTGCCTGTCTGTCTGTCTGTCTGTCTGTCTCGCTTTTACTCGCTGAACCGATTTTGATGAAATTTGGTATAGGGGTAGATTAGACCTTGAGAAAGGACATAGGCTATGTTTGGTCGCGATAACCGACATCCATGCGGGCGGAGCCGCGGGCAAAAGCTAGTGTTTTGATAAAGACAATAATGTTATCCAACTAAGGGATTCATTCCATCGATACAATTTCAATTGTATCAAGTTAAGCATTCAATAAGCCGATGGGACAATGTACAAAGGAGGAATAGACCCCTAGAAAAATGTTTTCTAAATTTATTTAAAAGGAACAATAGTTTAATAAAACTTACTGTGACATCGGACATATGCCCAACAAATACTCGAACTGGGAATGTTCTACTCAAAGACCATAATTTTGCAGTCTTGTCGTGAGAGCCGGTGACTACAAAGAGCCCACTTTTGGAAACATCCATGCACCATATTGGATAATTGTGCCCTCTAGAACAATAAAAGTTTTACATAATATACTCACAACCGCCTGTGCTGCCTCACACATTCCAGGCAAGCAAAAAGTCCATTTGCACGACTCATATGGATTTTCGTAGGGTCAGGGTTTTGAATGAAATTTTGCGCGTCACCCCAAGACGGATGTATAAGAAAATTTGGATCAGAGGGAAGCTCAGTAGCCAGAGAATTCCCCCTGTAAGGGAGAGATTGCGGGTTCGAGTTCCACCTGAGCGTGATTGCGCTTTTTCCTATCTTAATCAATTCTTATTCATCATAGCGTTAATGCCCAGTCGCATCCGAAGCTTTCACCTCGGAGTCTAGGGTCCAATTTACCAGTCTTAACTGCGGATTTGGCTGGACCTCGATATTCTCCGTAAAGCGACTGCCATTTTTGACCTCCACAACCAAATGGTGACATTAGGCGATATCGAAGCATTGCAGCTAGACCGTTGTTGTTAGACTTTTTAGGGCTCCAACTACCCCTAACGACTGTCATAGATGTTCGTATGGCAACTGGGACCGACGACGGCATAACGTGCTTTCCGAGGCACGATCAGACCAGTACAAATATCCATATTCAGGCATACGAATATTTACACCGAGCGAGGATGGAACTCTCCCCTCCTGCGTAGCGACCGCGTTCACTACCGCTACGCCACAGAGGCTGTCTTAATCAATTATTGCAGGTACTGAGTACTTGTATTATTTGCACAAAAGAGGCTTGCATTCTAGGTTGCTTTCAAAACCTGCATTTTGAAGAAATTCTAAAAGAAAAACAAACACAGTAAAACCTGTATATAGCAGCACAAGAATAGTCTGTTAGTCTCCATGCTCTCATAGTGTTATCATGTGAAGCCGAAACCACCAACTCTTCTCTGGGAAGTATACTAATAGCTTGAACTGGTCCAGAATGGCCTCTCAATGGTACACCAGTACCTATTTGCCTGAAAATAAAACCCTCATTCAATTTACAGTTCATTTTACATATTTCTAAATAAGCAAGAAATGTTACTAAACCACAACCAAAAAGTAAACTTACAAAGTGTCATCTTCTGGTAAAATATATGGTACATTGCAGTCTAATTCAATTTCCGAAATGTTTCGGTTTATTCTCCTATTGATATTGTTCTGGCCAAGGTCCCATAGCCTGATTTCCGAGTTACTAAACCCACTGCACAACATATCACAATTCTCGTCTGTTTTCGCGCAAATTAAACTGCAAAAATTAAATCATTTGATTAAAAAATTCAAAGATATATTTACATAATGAAACAACATCACCAGTTGCGTCCAATTTTTGCACTTGAGCTTGAGATCCTCTACCTGTTGATGGGTATGTCGGCTTTTCCAAAAGCGACTGCCATCTGACCTACCAGTCAAGAGAGAACAGCCTGTTCCAGACCCCTCGTCAGCAATGCAATTCTCTAAGCGCACAACGACGAACACATCGTTGCGATGGCCTTGATATAGATTGTCACTGGTCGAACTCCAGTGACGTCATCCAGTGCTACCAATGGTAATCTCTATCAAGGTTGTCGCAACGTTGTGCTCGTCGTTGTGCGCTTACAGAATTGCATTGCAGTTATTAAAACAAGATGAGATTGGCTCTCAAAGGTGTTTGTAGGATCCTGTACGCCCAAAATAAAACGAATCATAATAAGACATTAAAATTTTCCTTACTGAGTATCAGGAGCAGCTATTTTGTACAGTTTTAGGGGAGTTGTTGATTCTCTCACGCTCTTTATTGCGTCTTGGAGATCCTTTAGCTCCTTATCAATAGTTTGATATTCTGCGTGACCATTGCATTCAGCAAATATATCTGTAAACAATTATTGTACATGTATATTGGTACCTAGGTACTAGGTAGGTACAGTCAGAGCTCATAAGTGCATTAGCACAACAACGCTCAAAATGGTGTGGCGTGCCACCGCGCACCGGCCCGGTTTTGCGTTATATGTGTGTGTGTCATTCATTAGATACTAATACAGTAATTTACCAACCTAGTAAATTAACTGATAGCTAAGTGGCTGAAGCAAGATACTATTGATTCACAGTGATTAGAGATATTTGTGGTTCCATTCGAGCTTTAAACGATTTTTTATATTCATGACAAAACTACAATTTTAAATATTGATAAAGTAATTTTGCATGAAATTGGCATTCTTTTTACATTTTATGTTGATGTTTGCTAAAGTTTAATAAATAATACCCTGATATTAATTTATAAATGAAACACAAAAAGTGTCATTGCAAGATCGTAGGATTCGAACCATCAACCTTTGCATTTCCAGAAACCTCACCCCGCTATAACCACTCGGCCACGGGTTGCTTAAGTAGTAATAACGAAATTATCGATAATATTCCTACGGAAGAATAATTTATGTGTGTGTAAATTGTCTTAAAAGAAAAAGGTTTCAAGTAGCGCTAGAATGTTGACGCTATAGTTACGTAGGATTGCTACTGCACTTTTGAGCTCTACTGTACATATTATACAATTGTAAACTGTTTAATAATTGTGTTAGTAGTTGTTTAGTAGTTTAAGATCTCTGTGTACTACACAGTCTAGTATTGTTAAGTTAAAAAGATTTTTCTTACCATTTGGCAGAGATGAACTTTTTACATCAAGTAAACTGTGTGTAACATTAATTTCATCATCCATTTCTTCTTCATCATCTTCCTGTGGATTGAAATATAAAAAGTTTTATAAAAACTTCTAAACCATATTTTATATTTTCAGATGTAGGGTTCAGATGTAGGTAACAGACAAAATATTAATAACAATGAAAGTACCTATTTACCGTTGACTTATCAATATCAACGAACCAGTTGGGTATCACATAAAACTTGGGTCTGATAACAAAGGACTGATAACCTAATAAAGGTAGTCCCAAAGTTACACTGGATGCAGATTGCACCTCACAATCCCATCATGCTTCGCAGTTCTTTATTGTCACTTTTTACAAAATATTGATAACAGCATCTGTACTTAATAAATAAGCACTCACAATATTGACATTAAAGTACTTACAGCATTCTTCTTATTAGGGTCAATGTTAATGTCAACATGAAACCAGGTTTGTAACACTTGCAAAAGAAGGACATGACCATGTTTAGCTAAGTATGCCTTCAACATATTCAAAGCATCTTGTGATAGATTGATTTCATATTTACAGGACCTGCAACAAATAGTCAGTCAGTCTCATCTGCTAATATGTTAATCAGCTATAAAACAGAACTACAGAACACAACGAAAGGCTTGGGCGCAGGCGGCCGTCACTCCCAGAAGTGCATACGTGGACCCTGACAACTGGAAAATCAGTATCAGGATGATGATGAAAAGTACTTTCATAAGTAGTTTCACATAATATCATTATTAACCAGTGGCGAAAGGTTTCGAAGGTGAATTATAGGGCAATTTTGTAAAAGGGAAGCTAGAGGAAAAAAAAATTACCCTGATCTAGTTTGTCATGCCCCCTGTCAGAAAGCAGGTAGCAATCGGTTTATAGGGACCCCACGCCACTATTGTAAACATAACAATATTTAGTCATACCTGAAAGCAGCAACTGAAGGCTTAGTTTCCACATCTTGTAGGGTATAAATTGAGCCAATGTCTTCTAATATCTGATTCATGTCATCTCTTTCTGGAGTCTCATTATCTATAGTTCCATTTTGTAGAGAATTGAACAATTGTTCTAAACTGTTGGGTCTGTACAAGGCTGATGGTAAGTTGCCATCAATAGGTTGATGATATGATAATTCCTTTGGAGGTAAGGTTCCTGAATGTTTTTTAAGAAACATCTGTGCAGGGCCTCCATGACCACCCCGCAACATTTCTAAGTATAAGTGGCAAAGTAATGGACATGACAAGCCCAATAACTCATTTCGCACTTTTTCATTTTTAATATCCTTTACAAAGTTTATTAACCTGAAAGTGGTTTTCTTTGTTTATTATGAATATATACTTGTCATCGCTTTTATCAGAAACAAAAACTGTAGGTAGGTTTTTTTAAAATATGAATCTAATAATTTTTATGTATGAGTATAATACATGAAAATTATTAGACTCATATTATATGTAGAAAACCTGTAGTAGGCAAATGGCATGGAGGAGTGTTATAAAATTGGTATAGTTAAAGTGCAACTGATTTAAAAAAATGCAAGTTTCAGTGGAGTTTTCATAACTAACTAATCTACCACAGTGGTAATAATGTTAGAGCTGACTTCAAGTTGCAGGAACACCTGTACACACACATAGAACCTAGAAAATTATAGGGATACAGCTGCACTGAAATAAAATGAAGCAATAATAAACGTACCTCGTATATTGAACATCGTACTGTCCTGAATCATTGTTAATACATGAGAATAATATAGAGTTAGCACGACTTGACTCGCATTGAACTATGGTAGCAACAGCCATTTCCTCAGCACTGCTGCTTAGATTATTACTGTTGCCGAACATATCAATATCCTGGGATGACAAAAAAATCAATGAGCACATTATTTAGTTCATCCATTATAAGAATTATTAATACAATACTTACGGGATAGTTCCGCCGCTCTAAGTAAGAAGTAACCGCAGCCTTAATTGCATCATTTCTAGTTTTTTTCATTAAAGACATTAGTTTTGTATTTACTTTATGTTAAAAATAACTAAAAAAAGTTAAAGAAATGTGTTATTTATTGACAAACTATGTGCTTTGTTTGCTGGCTTTGCTGCGCCAGAAAGTCAGTAAAGTCACTGTCACTACTACTGTCAGTGTCAGGTCAGATGTCACTCAATATGTTTTTAGGTTGTTGTCATGGTTACTAGACCTTTTAGCCATTTTTAGGGTTCCGTAGCCAAATGGCAAAAAGCTCCTTGATCAACCGGCGGAGACGGTACCCATTAATTTCCTTTCGGTTTATGATTCACAAATGGGTACCACCTGCTATCAAACTTGTTTCGATCTTTTATCTAGCAGTTGATTTTTTTATTTTTAAAATATTTTTTTATTAAATCGTTCCAAAAATTGTATTCGTTTGGAATAGAATATTTGGTTGGTTTTCGGAGTGGAAAAGAGGATAATGTAAAAAAAAGACAACGAAAAGAGTCGTTCAAATGCATTATAACATTGTTTATTAAAATAAACTTAGGTAGGTACTTATATCTTTTTATATTTTAGTATCAAATACTTATATTAATTCACTAGCCTTCCGCCCGCGGCTCCGCCCGCGTGCATCTCGGTTAACGCGACCTTTGCTCATATCTCCGGTTCTACTCAACCGATTGCGATCAAACAAACGTAAGATTTTAAGTCTGAGCAAGCCCTTTCTAACAAAACAAACCGCATCAAAATCCGTCCAGTAGTTTTTGCGTCCATCGCGGACAAACAGACAAACAGACAAACAGACAAACAGACAGGAAATTCAAAAAAAATATTTTCGTGTTCAGTATCGTTAACATAACATAACACAAGTATTTTTTTTTAAATATCTCCAATGTACAGACACGACCACTTTACAATTATATAATAGTATAGAAGTAAAATAAATAATTAATTTGCTACCTATACAAATAGTATAATTTGTACGTAGGTAGCTACTAACTGAAGGAACGTACTTAACTAATAAGTATGAATGATAGTCAGTAGGTATGGAAAACGCTATACGTCTTTCTTCATTCTAATGCTAGTCATTCTGTAGATGATTGAGTCGCGCCCTGGGTCCATATCTGTTATGGAGCACACGACGGCTACAATACTGAAGGCGTACACCAAACCGAACCAAAGTATGATATTAAATATGATGGGAAAGTTAGCGTCGAACTCGTTCTGAAAGAAAAAAAAAGAAACAAATGTAACTGCAAAAATCATTTACATCGCATCCGTGCATTAGTTTCAGTCGCATCTGAGGCTTTCACCTCGGAGTCCGAGGTCCACTTGCATCATCATCCTTATCATCATGGAGCTGGCCCACAGATTAATAAATAGTGCTGGCCCTCGATTCTGCTAAAGTAAAACCACTGTCGTACAGTAAGCTTCAGAGAAAAGGGACCCCCTTGATAGTGACATGAAAGCTTAGAGTATTTATGAGGTGGCATACCTACGAAAAAAAACTGTATACCTAAACTTGGATAAGAACATTAAATGGCGTCTATAATAGAGAAGCCCAGTAAACTGTCGATAACTACTTATCGATATAAAAGAAGCACAGACTAAAAATGTAAGCAAGGGTTTAAACTATTATCTATCTATCTATACTCTATACTATTATATAATTGTAAATGGAAAATGTTTGTCCGCGATGGACGTAAAAACTACTAAAATGGATTTTGATGCAGTTTTTTTTTGTTAGAAAGGTCTTGTTTGGATTTAAAATCTTACGTCTGTTTTACTGCAATCGGTTGAGTAGAACCGAAGATAAGAGATCCACGCGGGCGAAAGGCTAGTATTTAGCATATATTTGCTAAATATAATAGTTTGAACCATTGTAAACCTATGAGAATGCCGTAAGGCGAAACCGGTTAGGCAACAAAAAATTAAATAATTGTGGAAGAGTACAAGTGCTTTTATTCAATATGTCCTTTATATTACAAAGAAGAACGGGCAGTTCGTTACATAATATTGTAAAACTTTTTACTTAAATCACAATTTTATCGTCTAATTAATACTGTCTAAAAATAATTATTACTGTTATAATAATAAATAAATAAATAAATATTGTAGGACATTCTACACAACGCTATCTAGACCCAAAGTAAGCATAGCTTAACTAGCTTGTGTTATGGGTTCTAGAATGCGGATAAACATACTTAGATACATTATTTTTTTGTAAATACATACATATTATATTGGAAACACTCAGACCAATGCAAATATTCATATTTCATGCACACAAATATTTGCACTGAGCGGGGATCGAACCCGCGCCTCCTGCGTAGCGGCCGCGTTCACTACCGCTACGCCACAGAGGCAGTCAAATAATAAATGTAACATTCAGTAATAAATATTAAATGGCAAATGTAAAGCTTATTTTTACAACAAATTTTTAACACACTCATAATGTAGCTTCATCATTTAATATCATACTGAAATGTATACAATAAAAAATTAAAAATAAAACTTTAATGAAGGATAATTATGATCTTTATGCACAGAGTATCAAAATAAATTTAAAAATAGTACATTATGGTATGATATGCGTATCATAATCGAGGAACCTATAAAAAACTTTGATAACGTTTCAATATTCAAGTCGCCGACACCATCACGAAATAGAATCCATGATACTTAGCACATGCATTATATTTCATTCAGAACACATAATTCCATCACATACGTTGTAGGTATTTTATAAATTCAAATTCTTTATTTTTCAAAATAGTGCAACACTGTTACAGCTTTTTGACGTCAAATTCTGCTTAAAACTAAGTTTACCACCGCTTCCTAGGCGCTAGTGGAGAAGAAATGGTGCAACAAACTCCACTGCGGCATTTTTAAGACGTCAGTTTACAAAATGTGGTTTCTTAAGACTAAATATGAACGTATGTACATTTGTCTCGCGTCAAATATATAAAGGAGCGATGTGCCAGACTCTATCGAAACCTTTGGCAATGTCAAGACTAATTGCCAGTAACTCGCCTTACTTGTCCATAGCCTCACCCTAAAGATGGGTAACGTACGCCAGAAGATCACCAGTTGACTGTTTCGGCCTGAAACCATATTGCGGGTCGTTAATTAAAGAGTAGTACTCTAGGTGACGCATGAGCTATGTGTTAACGATTATGTGCTTGAATACCTTGCACAGCACTGAGGTAGATAGATTGTTAATTTCATTAGGATGCTTGTTGATGCTTGCTGCATGCTGCATGCCTGATGCTTGCTGCATGATAAATGCCTGATGCTTGCTGCATGCTGCATACCGAATGACGAATGACTGTATGCCAAACCTTTTTCTGCAAAATGAAGTTTATGCTATGCGTTGTTATGCGAAACAAAATTATGACATAAAAAATTCTGTGAAACGGGGAGGAACCGTTTTATAATACTAATAGAATTATTGACTACTGATATTTACCATACTATGAGCATCAGCTTGAGACAGTGCCATACAAGGACCTGCATTTCTCTCACTTAGTACTTTTTGGGTATTTATAATACCGGCACATCTCTGCAAAAAAGAACATTGTACATGTGACTTAAAGTATTGTGATCGATGGATGTTACTTTCTTACACACTAACATGATATTTGAGTACAATAAAGAGTTATCTATCTTGATATTTATCATATAAATAATAAATAAATATTGCAGGACATTCTACACAACGCTATCTAGACCCAAAGTAAGCATAGCTTAACTAGCTTGTGTTATGGGTTCTAGAATGCGGATAAACATACTTAGATACATTTTTTTTTTTTTTTTTGTAAATACATACATATTATACATAGAAACACCCAGACCAATGCAAATATTCATATTTCATGAACACAAATATTTGCACTGAGCGGGGATCGAACCCGCGCCTCCTGCGTAGCGGCCGCGTTCACTACCGCTACGCCACAGAGGCAGTCGAACAATAACATATGCATCACGTTGATACATTTTTAATTGTATCAGATTACAATAATATTGCTTGTCCTATGTAAACGACAACATCTTTGTAATTGTATAATATACTTTTACAACACACCTGCTCATAAAATTGATATTATTTCACCGCAATTAGGCACGTAATGACACCTATTATCAAACTGTGACTTTTTCATTGCTATTATTCGCAAGTGAGTTACAGATTCTTTTTTAAATTTTATGGGTTAAGTTTCTATGTTCTTCAAAAAGTTTCGATACAAAAAAGAACGTGTTTAATAGTACGAATAAATTAATATGCCTATTGTATGGTCATTTGATGCATTTTCGTATTTAAATAAATAAGACTTGTATAATAAACAAAATTTTCACTCAAATTCAACTTTTTTTGTCTCTAAGTACAGAAAAAAAAAACAGTAAAAAAAGTTGAATTCAAACCTCACTCTTTTAAATATGACCAATCGCCATTGTTAGATGCGCGCGCATAGGAAAACTAATTAATTTGTAGTATTGTTTATTTAGTATGTGTAGTATTATTTTATTCGCAAGTGTGTTGTAAAACGTCGTATGCCACGCGTGAGACCAACTTTACTCCCCTATACCATAATGTACTATTATATGACTTACGGTTAATCGTCGTGAAGGTAGAACATTATCATGCAGCTTCACATAATTCAAAGTGCGATTGAAACACGAATCTTCAAAATGCAGAGAACAAACATAGATAGTTCTGTGTGACTTTAAATTTTCCACCCCTATACTTTCTAACCAAGCATTTCTTATTTTCACAGCCGCCGGCAATCTAAAAATATTAATACATTTTGTACCACCGAGTTATACAGGTAATAAAATAAATTACCCGACTGCTGCTGGAAAGATGGGTAGATTTAGTGTAGATATAACTATAATAACTGTATGAGCGAATGCCTACAAACTGCCAGCTGTAGCAGTTTGGTGAAGAAAATTTTGTGAATATTATGTATCTATTAATAAATAAATTAATACATACAAAAAAAAAGTACATACATATATATACGCGTGTAGAAAATTTGCCTCGTGGGCCAGTCGAATAACAATACGGAGTGGATATTAATTTATGAATATATAGATTACAAAAAAAATATCGATAATCAAAATCGTATTACCGCAACACTAGCGTTTTCCATACAAAGATGTTTTATTGAATTTTAGAAAAATACGACGTAATTATTGATTTAAATTGTGTGTTTTACAAGCTCGTTTGCTTTACAGACAGACAAAACGAACTATTGATGTCGTAGGTCAACAAATAACAATGATATCTCGATGAGAAGAATACGTACTTATGTAATGTTATTTCTGGCTTATTCCTTGCTTAATATGATCCACATCCAACAATTGAGCAGGTAGGCATCTTCGTCACACGTATTTTTTCACACTTAACACGAAAATCACTGGATTACACGTTTATTTGCTAGATAATCGTAGTAAACAATGGTAAACAAGCCTCGAATGACGTAACTATGTACTTGTTCATAGAACAAAAGATGGCGATTTGGCGTCAAACTTCAGTCGATTTTATGAATGAAATCGTAGTAGTTTCGTCTCTTATACTATATACTCTAAGCATGAAAGCATTGAAGTTTTTTGAAACTTTGTGTGTAAGGCATGTTGGTCTGGTGGTTATGACTTATGACCGATGCTTTGAGGATACGGTAAGCGGGGGTTCAAATCCTCGGATACAAAGTTCTTTTTTTTATTCATATAATTATTTTTTTATTCTCATAAGCACTTTTTGTTAATTATTATTTAAGGAATCAAATTTTATAGTAGGTCATACCTAATAAATAGGTTTGTAAGAAAGGATAGGCTTGTTGCATAAACAATATTAATTTATTTCTCGAATTACATTTCTAGGACTACATGGAGTCCATTTCCTGGTTGAGTATACAGTTTTTCTATCTGAGTTAAATTGGGGTTACCTACTTATTTTTAGATTTTACCTAACCTAAATTTATATGACAAAACACAATAAGTATAAAATGTTTAATTTTAAAGTTGCAAACAATAATTTTTTACACTCTGTATAATCTTTGAATATAAAAGAATGCTTGAAAAATGAAATGTTATTTGTGCCTGTGAATCACAAAGAAAGAACCAACATGCTAAACTATAACAGTATAGCAATATACCTAGGGTTGCCATCTCAAAAATCTATGAACCAGGACAAGAAACGTGAAATCCCCGGATTTCGGAGCTCAAAACCCGGACGTTTGAACATCGAACAGGGTATTTTTTCTAAGTTACTCAATAGAATAAAATACAGTTTTTATGGATATAAATCAACTTTTATTCATTTTAATAGATACTTACAATTGTAATTTGGTAAAAAAAATAGAATTTAAAGTCTTCTTACATTCCTTAAAAAAAATTGACTTTTTATACAAAATATATTATGTAAACTACTGTTTTGCATTGATTTGCAAAAACCAGGCCGCTTTACAAACTACTATTTTTAATCAGTCTTTAAAACAAACTTAAAGGAACTATGTCTTACATTGTAATTGTCTGTAAATAAAAATTATACTCTTACATTCCTTAAAAAAAATTAAACAAAATTAGACTTTTTAAACAAAACATATTTAAACTACTATTTTGCATTGAGTTGCAGAATCCAGCACGCTTTACAAACTACTTTTTCAAATCAGCCTTTTAAACAAACTTTAAGGAACTATATCTTGCATTTAAATTGTCTGTAAATAAAAATCAACATATTTCACATAAACTTTTCTTACGAAATAAACTTTAAAAAATCAACTTTAATGATCTGACATTTGTGTTTTATTCGCCTGTTTCTACTACTGCTACTGTATTCTTCTTTTTGGTATTTATCACTCTTTCCAATAGCCTTTAAAATATCCTCCTTGCTTAAAATAAATTCATAAAAATCAATACAGTTGTATTCTTTTTAAATTATATTTTATTTTAATAATGGACGATACATACTGTCTCTATTTTTAATAAATTTCTCTCTTTCGTCCATTGCTGAGTAATTAGGGAGAATATTCTTTCGATGTTCGCATTATGCGCAGGAATGCAAAAAAAATATTGGGCAATTTTTAATAACTCCGTACATAAATTAGCGTTCGGTGTTCTAAAAATTTTTAACCAAAGTTCATTTGCATTTAGAAGTTTATCTTGCTGGCTCAAATTTTGACTGAAAGATTTTTAATTCACCCACTCGTCTATCATTTTCGTATCGTCAATTTCTATGTTTTTGGCTTTTAAGTAAATAATAGTTTCTTCAATAACACTCCATTGAGTATTCTCATTAATATTTGGCAAAAACATCCAGTCAAACTTATCGAATTGTTTTAAAGGCTCTATCCAACGTTCAATGTACGATTTTATTTCGTTATAGAATTTTAGAATACATTTTTTAATCTCTTCTTTTGTGTTCTCATCTTCTTTGCTCAAAATGCTCTGAATATTCAACGGCAAGAAACTTTCTTTAATTCGGTCATCTAAACTTTTTGTGATGGATGTAAGTATGGATCTTGTTTCAAAGACAGAATTATCACTTTTTTCTAGCTTCTCTATTTTTGAGTGAGTGATGTGCATAATAGAGTGTATTAGAAACAAATACGCCTCTGAGAAGGGATTTTCAAAAAACTGTTTAACGTCTGCATTTATAGCCGCCCGCTACACCACTGCGACGCGACGACTGCGCGGCACGGGGTGTGGGGCCGCGGGGTGAGTGAGAGTCGAGACGGGCGTCCCGAACCGCGCGCGTATTTGAATCAAAACCCGGACTACAAATAAAAACCCGGACTACAAATAAAACCCCGGCCGGACGCCCCCCGGACGCCTTCTAAACTAGGACAAATCCGGGGAAACCCGGACGGATGGCAACCCTAAATATACCTACATCTTCCTCTTTGATCACATTTTCTGATAAGTAACCCTTTTAACACAACATTAGATAAATATGTGAGGTCAGTCAGATGGTGCATCGTTAACACATTAGAAGATTACTAAACTTGTAAACAAGAGTAATGGAATGGTATGTATTAATAATATAATATTATTATTATGAATGTTAGGACACTATTTTGCATTAGTTCCCAAGTTCTGTTTACCTTAGTCCCAGTTTAAAACCATCTGACCCCACAAGTTTTATATAGGATTAAGATCCGGGCTTTTAGCTGACCACTCAAACACCGTTAGATCTTCTTGTGCATTTAGCCAGTCTTGCACAATTCGGGACTGATGCACTGAAGAGTTATCCTGAACCAGGTAAATTTGTCCTTCTGGATATGCGACCCGCACTGATTATGCGCAGCATTACGTCTTTCAACACTTCAAGGTAACGTTTTTAGGGTCGAACTGTTGGCCACTTCTTCTAAGCAACTGGGCGAGGTTCTTGGCGTTCACATTTTATATCAGCCGTCGCTTGATACCTTCGAATCCATCTACGCACTGTATTTTTCTGTAATGAAAATTATAATAAATAAAAGAAACTCCAAAAATCTAACTTGTAAACGAAAATGTAACATGATTAAGCAATATATAGGTATACAATATATTTTTATCGTAACTCTTACCGTTATGCCCATATCTCGTGCTATTTACTTTATGCTTTGTTCTTGCTCCCAGAGAACAACAATTTAGCTTTCAAAAATGTTGTTAATCAAACCATACTTTCAATTTACTCTAAAAACTGATCAACAACTTAATAAATTGAATAATATTACGAGGAGGCTAGGATCAAGTATACCTACTCTGGATTTGCTACGCAAATAATAATACCGCGTATGAACGAGACACAACATACAAAAACTTTAAGGAATGAATAGGACAAAAAATAAATGCTCTGTCTTTGTCAGAGTTTCAGTTTTTTTTGTTGGTCACAAGTGGAAAGTTGTGACCAACAAATCTTTTGTGATCGTGAATTGTTCTGAGAATTCTTCATAATTGACAGTAATTTAAGTGGTGAAACTAAGTGGCATAAGTTTGTTGCTTAAAACTCATTGTATTCAACATGGTGATATGTTATATATTAGGCTGCAAAAGCCGTAGTGAGCGGAAATCACAAGACATAACCTATCATACGTAAGTACGATTTTTAGACAAAATATCCCTTTTTTTGTAAACATATTAATAGATTAAGAGCCGTAGCATATTAACAAGTTCTTTAAAGTAGAAATAATGGCTCAAAATATTGATTTATTATCACCATAATACGTGTATTAACCAACCAAATAAAGTGGTGTGTTAAAATTATCGAACTCGAAACAAAAGCCAGACTTGTCCGCCATTTTTATCTACTTTATAATTTGTCCGGGTTATAGAATTATTAGGGATACCAGTTGAGGTACTGGTAAATTACCCATAATGTGGGGTATTTCTTGTTTATTCTTAAAACTTCACATTAATGAAAATGTTGTTTCAGATTTCCAAATCCAGATTCAGATGCCTAAATTGTTTTGTATTTGAGTTTTTTAAAGGATGTAATGCCACTAATGCCAGAAAACATTAAATTCATATACCACCTAACGGATTTAAAAAAGTTGCGGGGTAAAATTTGGTAGGGACTAACAACACTGGTATCATAAGTACTATGTTGTCGTCCCTTTCGGGTGTACGCGCTTGACTAATCCAGAGTATTCTTCATCCTAGCGAGGAGGATTAACACCAATGCAAATTACCACGAATTATAAAGTTACCTTCAATCACAGTTTAGTAAATAAGGCAAAGAAGTATTCTAATTGCAACCTTAGCGCGCTGACACATATATTATAATACTATAGCCGCAGCTCATATAGCACATAAGTTTTTGAAGTAAAACATGACGGTAGTGCAACAAGCTGTATCAAGCGTAATCTATTGAACTAAACGAGAAATCTATACTAATTTCAACCTTATCTTTTAGTCAATTGAGCAGTTATTATTATCACATGGTGTAGTTGAAATTTAGACCTTACGGTCTAGTAAATTTCACCGTAATTAACTTTGTTCGATAAAATAGGAGTAATGGTATTCATATTTTCGCCTTTATTGTCAAGTGAACCGTAGCCTAGTGGTATAAGGCACGGTCTAAGTGATCGGCTGGCGCTGGAGATGCGGGTTCGTATCCTCAAACAGCACAAAAATAATGTGGCATCTTTTTGTGAGTTATTGTATCTTGGTATACAATTGAGTCGTCGAAACACAAAAAATATCAGAAAATTACAAATATATGAACATGCAAATAAAAAAGGCTGCAGCTCAGCGACGATCGCATCACGTGACGTCATTCGTGAGTCATGTGACGCGGCCGGCGCATGCGGCGATATTCTTTAAGTATTGAGGGGGTCTGTTTTCTCTGACGCTGACTGTACGTACCTCGTACCACAGTCGCTGCAAAAATAGGCATTAAATTTTAGATTTTATTGCTATAATTTTAAAGTCCAAAATAAAGTGATTTTTTGTACAGTGAATGAAATAATGTACTAAAACATTTAATGCCAATTTTTGCAGCGACCTTGGTACGACAGTGGTTTTACTTTAGCTGCTAAAGTTTAGCAGAATCGAGGGTCTGTCTGTAAAGCTTGTACCTACTTTGAATACCGGGTCCACTCTGCTACTTCTTCCCTTGTGGATTAGGTAGTTAATTTTGATTTTTAGCGTTTCATCCTACTTTGTAAGGAAAAACGGAACACTTATAGTCTCATATATACATACATATCACATATACATACATATCACATATACATATAGTCACGTATAGATCACTTATAGAATCACTCCGTTGTCCGTCTGTCTGTCAAGAAGTACGTATGTAGGGTACATAGTAGGTATATTTTTAGTTTTAAATTAATGAGGTGTGCTTTATAAGGAAAGTAGCTTAGGTATTACTTACGCCTTGACCAGAAGGAGGTGGAGGAGGAGGATCAGCATCACCATCACCTTCACGTCCACCAGAAGAACGGCCTATACGGCGTGAATGTGTGACGTCGGTGACGATAGTAGTTACCAGAACAGAGCCATAGTAAGCCTTTTCGAAAGCATTGCTTAGTTCTTGAAGAGCATTACCTACAAATAGTTAAATTCAAGTTATTATTTAAGAACATGTTGTGTTATGCTATTGTGTATTTTTGTGACAGTGAATGTATTTCATACTTATTAATATATTACGATTTCCTCTCACTATAACTGTCGGCATTTCAGTAAAGATCAAAGGCGAAGCTAGACATTTGCGGTTTTGTCAGGGTTGTCACATTAGTTTTTATTTTTAATTTAATATCAGCAATTATGTATTTAACCCCAGTTATGGTGACCGGTCAAAGTTGCAAATAGGTAGGTTCCATTACTGCACCTTGTGCGTGGCGTGATACAGGCGTTGCTGCGTTGCTGTTGTGCGTATTTATAAACACCTGTACCTAACCGCTTACCATCCAGCTGACGGTGTGCTACCAAAATAACAATATTATTTCCCATACTTAAAAGTGTTTTAGCCTCTTCAATTTCCGCGGAATTAGGACCGTGGAAGTCCGATAGTGCATGCAAACTAGTGAATCGGAAATTGTAGAAATCAACAATGTTGTCAGGAACAATAACACCAGAGGAGACCTGTAAAAATGAACGTTATTTTAATTTGGTTGGTACCTACATACATGTATCTAGCTATAGACTGTTAGGGGTCCATTACACGCTAGGTTTTGCCATGGTTTAACCATCAATCACGCCGTGATTGACCAATAACATAACGTCTAATAATCGATTGACCAATAGACAATATTCATGATTGACGGCATGATGCATGACGCTTGCATGAGCGTGTATCAGTGTATTGATGACTTAGGTACCTACGCACATGGGTAGTAGGACTAGGAATAGGTTAATAAGTGCTAGGTTATGTAGAGTCCTTAAGTGTTCGATAAAAACTATATGAAGTCCTTATCATAAATCATCATTTAATTAGGAAAATATTACCTTATCAGTGATTGCTTTTAAAGCCTGAAGTTCATTCAAAAACTGATAGTCCTCTTCAACAGAATACTTTAGATGTACTAGTGGTTGTTTAGTAACTTTGGGAATCGTGATATCTCCAAAAACATCAGCTACGTGCCGTGACGCCAGCTAAAATAATAAGCGCAGGTATCATCTATTATTATGTACCTACCTACCTACCAGTGGACATTTTGATAGAGTGGACGAGATGGCCCTAAAGGCTTATTACTTACAGCGAAGTAGTTAGGTACATCAGCGCTATGCAGTGCGTGTAGGGTTAATATAGTAGAAGACTGTAAAAGCAATATGTAGGTACATCTATATATCTAGGGTAAGATACCTTTGACCAGTGACTAGGACTTTAACATATTTCAACCCATATCGGTCCGTGTGGCCGGGGAATGTAGTGAAATGATGTGCCAGAAACTCTGACCGCCCTTGGTCATTAATGATAGCGACCCAGACATGTTGTTGGGGAGCAAAATTCTCCTTCCATATACGTTGAGAAAAACGACGTGCCACCCACCATTTTGTTAGTTAGGGAAGGAGGTAACTTACGTTATCAGCTGTGCAATTCTCTAAGCACACAGCGCCGAGTACAACGTTGCGACAACCTTGATAGAGATTGTCATTGGTCGGACTGGGTGACGTCACTGGAGATCGACCAATGACAATCTATATCAAGGCTGACGCAACGTTGTGCTAGAGAATTGCACAGCTGAAATGCAATTCTGTAAGCGCACAACGACGAGCACAACCTTGATAAAGATTGTCATTGGTCGGACTGGGTGACGTCACTGGAGATCGACCAATGACAATCTATATCAAGGCAGTCGCAACGTTGTGCAATTCTGTAAGCGCACAACGACGAGCACAACCTTGATAAAGATTGTCATTGGTCGGACTGGGTGACGTCACTGGAGATCGACCAATGACAATCTATATCAAGGCTGTCGCAACGTTGTGCTAGAGAATTGCACAGCTGAAATGCAATTCTGTAAGCGCACAACGACGAGCACGACCTTGATAGAGATTGTCATTGGTCGGACTGGGTGACGTCACTGGAGATCGACCAATGACAATCTATATCAAGGCTGTCGCAACGTTGTGCTAGAGAATTGCACAGCTGAAATGCAATTCTGTAAGCGCACAACGACGAGCACAACCTTGATAGAGATTGTCATTGGTCGGACTGGGTGACGTCACAGGAGATCGACCAATGACAATCTATATCAAGGCTGTCGCAACGTTGTGCTAGATAATTGCACAGCTGAAATGCAATTCTGTAAGCGCACAACGATGAGCACAACCTTGATAGGGATTGTCATTGGTCGGACTGGGTGACATCACTGGAGATCGACCAATGACCAATGATAACCATCTAACTATATCAAGGCTGTCGCATCGCAACGTTGTGCTTACAGATTGCTGGATTCTGGACCCGGCAGGAAATCAATTAGATAGATTAGTTTAAGTTTCCTTAGGTCTATCAATTCCTGAATGAATACCTACTTAATATTTAACTTCTTACCTCTTTACGATCTGATAGATGGATGTTCACAAGTTGGTTGCCACCGTTAGAAAATCTCTGTTTTATTCTGTGCTTCACAGCTTCATATATCTTCGGTTCATACTCATCAATAGTCAATGGAAACGTTTTAGGATCAGTACCGGTCTAAAATATATAGTTTTTGTTGTTAGTTGTTCAGTGGATAAATTGGAGACGCGACCCGTTCACCCACCAGCTTCTCCCACTGCCACTGCTGGGTGTAAGGGGAATTTCTGTTTACCCGTAGGTACACCCACTGCATCATGGCGGGAAAAGTATCAATAAAATCTATACTATTATATAATTGTAAAGTGGTCGTGTCTGTACATTGGAGATATTTAAAAAAAAATACTTGGGTTATGTTATATTAACGATACTGAACACGAAAATATTTTTTTTGGCGATGATTTAGTTCCACATCCGTAACTAGATGGCGTTAACGCAGTTTTGAACTTACTATGGTTTCGTTTCAACTGGACGTATATAAGCATATTTTATTGAGATTTAATTTTTCAATTTTTAATTTGTCTGGTATCAAATAGATGTCGGTACTGTCTTAAGATCACTTAAAAATCGTTTTCCACACAAAGACAGATTACTTAGAGCGTGGTGTGGTGAATGGTGAAGGATAAGGATATAGTGGAGTGGAGTAGACAAGAGATACAACGGGGAAGCGACGGAGTAGGGGAGAGGGTGGGGGAAGGGCAAAGGTACGAGGAGTAGAGAGTCGAGTTTTTTTTATACAACTTAGGTGGCAGACAAGCACACGGCCCACCTGAGGGAAAGTGGTTACTGTGTTCTATGAACGTATGCAACACCAGGGGCGTCACACTCACCCTTCTTGAAATACCCCATACGATAGTCGTGAGTCCTACTGTTGTAATGAGGTCGCAGACAAGCACACGGCCCACCTGATGGTAAGTGGTTACCGTAGCCTATGGGTGAGTGCAACACCAGGGGAGTCACACTCGTGCTGCCTACCCTGTGAGAACTTAGAGAATCTGTGCCGTCAGTGCAAAAGATAAGTCGGACAAAGGCTTTGATTCCTCTCCAGTGTGCTTTGGCTACCCTACTCACCGTCGGAAACACAACACGAGGTCATTAAGCCGCGGCCTTCTGTAGGGCGGAGATACTTCCCCAGTCGGACTGCTCGATTGGGACGGATATACCGTCGTGTACCTACCTCCTCGAGTCGAATAGAGAGGCGAGTACAATGTCTAATCAGCGTTCAACGCTCAACTTTCAGCACTATTTACAACACCACGCGATAAACGACATCCACGCGGGCGGAGCCGCGGGCAACAGCTAGTAATTAATAAAATTATATACCGCAGTATAAATACTTACGTAGTTACCGAGGCTTGAAACACCGTCAACATAGACGGATACAGCAGCCTCAGGGGTGCTAAATGGATCAACCACGTATAGACCCTTCCATTCTATATTCTGTAATGGAATATCTATTATCAGGTAAGAACTTTCCCAATATTAGGTACTATGCCTGTAAAAGATTACCCTGTGTACTGGGTTCTATAATGGAGTAGTGTTGATCTGATCTTGTCAGACCTATCGGTGCATGTGTTACTAGTTTAACATCGCAATTTAGACTAAAGCATATTGGTTATCGATTTTTTTTGATGCTTTGGCTTTGATATCTTCAAAGCTTAAAATTAATTCAATGGAAAAGTGGACATAAACAAAGATAAGTGCGAATTAAAACACATAGGCACCTACTCTAGATTGTACCTACACAGGTACCTACCTAATCTATAGTGCGGAGTGCGACCGTGAGCGCTGTACGTGGGGTGTATCCCACTATTTCCATGGAAATGCAAAATGGAAAAAGTGGGACAAGCGTTTTGTACAAATTATATCCCATTATTTCCATTGGGGCAAAAAACCTCTAGTACCCGCTTATTCCACTTTTCCCCATTGACAATCCCCGTTGATGGGGATAATTGAACTTTTTGTTCACTATTCCCCGTTGACGCAAAAAAAAAATAACCACGAAGGCTAAGGCGAGAGCTCCGCTCCGCTTCGCTCCCGCCTTAGCCTTCTAACCTAACCTATCCGAGTCGGGGTACTCCGAGTCGAGGTCATTTTCAACGGGGAATATTGAAAAATTAAAATTCTTAAGAGGCAATGGAAATAGTGGGAGACTCTGTCCCAGTATTTCCATTAATGGAAATCCATAATGGAAATAGTGGGATTCACCTTGTACGTGTACCGCTCTCATGGTGCGCGCGGCGTGGCGGGAGATGAAGTAAAAAAGGAGAAAAGAGCATGAGCCGAAACTGATGAAAGCAAGCTTGATACCGCAGCCAGCGCTCACGGCGGTATCTCGCTCACTCTCAGCTAATGCTCTTTCTTTCTCTTCCATTCTTCTTCTTGTCTCATGGGAGCTGTACAGCGCTCGCGGTCGGTCTGTAGGTTACGTTGAGATGATGACAACGTAGGTTATGAAACGTGTTCAGAAGTAGTATGAATATATTATAGGTGTTATTTTAACCTCATCAACAGATAATCCTAGAGATGCAGAAATTATCTCTTTGAGAAGGCTTTCCAAAGTTTTGATTGGTCCTGAGAACTTAAGACAAAGCGGACTATGAAGAACTCTAAACTCAGCTGCGGCGTTGGTGCCTGAAATAGATTAATTCCATTTCTTATAATTACGTTTATTATATAATAAAATTAGATATTTCTTAGATAGCTATTTTTAGATGCATAACTTACCAATTACAGCTAAAATTAAATTGAACAGCAATAAGGTCAATTTCTCAGGCATTGTGATAATTTCAAAATTAAGATAGATTTAACCTGTTCCCCGTGGTAACAATACGGAGTGTATTATCGTAAATTATATTTATTACACGCCGATCAGTACAAAGACAAATCAAGAGAAGTGTTCTGTGATCAAGAGAAAATATAATGTTATGATGTCATCGGGATGTCATTATTATAGTTTTTTTTTTAGAAAAGTCTAAAGCCATAAAGAAAACATATTTTCGAAGAGTCTGGACTCGTGGTCACACCAGGTTATCACACCAGTGTGACTATCAGGAATTTTTTTCCTTGTTAGTCACACCGCCATTAATACCTGTGCCTTTAGGGGTCCATTACAATCACGCCGTGATTGACCAATAACATAACGTCTAATAACGGATTGACCAATAATATTCATGATTGACGGCATGATGCATGACGCTTGCATGAGCGTGTAATGGACCCCTTAGGCGGAGCAGGCCAGGGGCCTTACTCCGAAAATCGAAAACTATCGTGTTCGTCTAGACTCGATCGTTAGTCTATGATTCCGAAGACGGCGGCATCCGTCAGTCGTCACCGAAAGGTTTTCAGAGTAACTTTAATGGTCCGTGTTCGGCGACCGTTCGTTTCGATCCGAAACGTTCATGTTCGTTTTTGGGAGTAAGGCCCCAGATTCGTTGGTAATAGTCAGATCTGTTTCTTAAGTGACCGGATTCTGAGTAGGTCAGTTTTTTAAAACGTCAAGCAAAAGTACAGTTAAAAGCATAAATAAACAACACCTTTTATCGTCACTTGTCATTATGGTTATAAACTTCGTTAACTTATAACGTGGGGTGAGCAGCAGCAACCATTACCATGGTTTTTCGTGCTATGGGTACAGTACCTATATAAAATTGGGCTAAACTCACAGAGAGCTATACTAGCAAAAAGCTGAACTGCGAGCCCTCGCAAAGTTACGCGATTCTAGTAGAAGAAAGTCGTTCTAGAATCGGGTCTTAGACACTAAACTTGGTCATTAAACAAAATGCACTCAATAGACAAGGAATGTATTTTATTTCGATCAATAGTAACGGTATATAACTCACTACATTTTAATACACAGAAAAACATTAATTTAACGAAAAAATAAATATTTCATATGATACGTTCATATAAAATATTCAAGTTTTAATTTATTACATTTAAATCAGAAAAAGTCAACATTCAAGACGGGACTTGAATCTATTAAAATCTATAGGAAAAGTTAGCACACTTAGAATTGCAATTAACCATAATAATTCGCAACAATCTCAATGGTACAAGATACGGCTATTTTATCCGCAGTGAACGAAGCGATAAAGACAATGTGCAACAAAATTTTATGAGAAATGTTCGATGTGAATTAATGAAGCACATCTTTACATCAGATAAATACACAGTACCAATAGTAATTTCTGGAATACCTACAGGTATAAAAAAAAATAAGGTACATACTAAAATAAATAAAAAGGTACTAAAATAAATATTAACATCATCATTATGTTTTTTTTTTCATTCTCATATTTAAATTTTAGTGTGGATAATCAGCATTTTCATGGATATGCTAAGTACTTATACGAGTTATGTTGTTGATATCAAACACTTTGACTTATACAACTTCCTAACATGTATTTGTAGTATTGGTATTACCTGAAGCAGAATAACTTTGTTTTATGTTAAAAGAAAGTGAGGAATAACGAATCAACTCAGAACATAAGTAACATTACATTAGTATATAATATATTAGATTGTAAATAAATAATAATCGCTTTAGACTTTAACAAATGATTTACTTTAACTAAAATAACATTATTTTACATCACTCATATTACACAGGATGACTGAAAAACGTCAATGTTCTGTTTATCACAGGTTTAGAACAAAATTAAGTTCATCATGCTCTATATTATGACGTTGATGAAATGGGATTTATAATACAATACTGTATTTAGAACTCCTTTCGAATTGAATCGAGTTCTAAACATATTTATGGACTTAATTGTCCTTCTTCATCCTAGTGCTAGTCATTCTGTAGATGATGGAGTCTCTACCAGGATCCATGTCCATAATAGCATACACAATAGCTACGAGAGTGAATGTTAATACCACGCTGAACCAAAGGATGATGTTGAAGATGGCAGGGTAGTCTGCATCGTAGTTATCATCGTCAACCTGATGAAAAAAAAGAATGTTCAATCACATGAAATTATACAAATACAGTCACGCCTTTTTCCAATGGGGTAGGTTAAAGCTAAGCGTCCACCTTTCGTCATCGTACGCATCGGACGCATCGCATCAAACGGTTGAATTTTTCACAATGCGTCCATCTGGTCGGCAGCGATCGCATTTGCCGCCCCAACTACCAGCAATGGACTTGCCGACGCCACTTCATTCGGATATGCGTAGCACCTTACGTGCGAAATATGTCAGTGACGGAGCGAAGCACGTCCACCTGCAGTGCAATTCTGTAAGCGCACAACGACGAGCACAACGTTGCGGCAACCTTGCCAGAGATTGTCAATGGTCGGACTGGGTGACGTCACTGGAGATCGACCAATGACAATCTATATCAAGGATATCGCAACGTTGTGCTCGTCGTTGTGCGCTTCAAAAATTGCATTGCAGGTCGGCATTCCGAATGACATTATCGGCACGCAAAGAATACACACACACGTTGCGTACGATACCGATAGATGGTGGCTTATCTTAATGATGATGCTGGCACCTTTAGGTTCTTCTACTTTCATCCATTACAAAAATAATAATTAGTGTTTGTAATATGGATTAGCTAATCCTTTCAAGCGATGAGATGCCAGGGGACCGCGTGGGAAATCCTCCTACTAACGACTTCACATTTCTGGAGTAAAGTAAACCCTAGTACATCACACGCACATATTGAGAAATTAGCGCTCTCTCTTCGTCATAACGACCATAATTGAAGGTTAAGAGTCTGCTTTGCTTGCTAGAACTAGAAAAACTGATGTAACAATGGCTACCTTAAATGTGAACACATATATGTTTGCACACGGCTATAGCCATTGACATTGAGTTGTTAAAACCACCTATGTAAACCAAGAAGGATCGTCAGATGTTGACTATCTAGCCTGCTGCCACCAGGGTGCAGCCTGCACACATATAAAAATGTAATATTAATGTAGCATGTTACCTCTGCATCTGGAACTGCTGCTGGTTCAGCAACTTCACTCTGAGCAGCACGGATCCTACGTGTGTGGACGACATCAGTGGTAACAACAGTTACAAGCACAGAGCCATCATAAGCTTTTTGAAACGCGTTGCTAAGGTCTTGAAGAGCCTCACCTATGAAATGAGAAAAATAAATATTTTCGGATTTTAGTCAGTTTGATTACCGGGTGTGCCAAGCAAGATTTCGAAAATCTTTGAATGCAATCTGCATTCGAAGATTTTCGAAAACTTGCTCTTTTTAAAAATAAGGGAACTTCTTTGTGTGAAATTCGCTATTTCCAGTATTTAGAGGGAAAGTACCCTCCAGATGAAGTTAAAATCTTCCAACCTGTATATGGGCCGTTTCAGTCATTTCCCCAGTCTAGGATAGGATTATTTTGACGTTTTTGACATTCGTTGACGCCTGTCATATACGTCAGATCCCATACATTTGGCATTCTATTCCATCATACGCCGAGCAAGCAACAAATTGCCACTTGTCTAGAGAGGCAGGTGCTGCTCTAGTTTGAGGACCGATTGAACGATACTGTATGCTAGATGCAAACTGGTACATAGTTTACACATTGTCACTTAAGTTCTCATGAGAGAAAAAGTGCAGCACATAAGCGGCGACATGCATAAATACGAGTACAGAACGTCGCTTAGCAGTTGCATTTTTCTTTTTTCACTTATTATGGTGTTAGAACTTAAGTGATGATAATTATGTATAATATTATACAGTGGATTGCGGGTATAACGACCATGGAGGGATCTCTCTAATATCGTCGTTATATCCGACAGTCTTAAGATACAGAACAATATTTTTCAATCATTTTCAATTTATCGTATCATAAAAAATGTTTCCAAGATTTTAGAGCTAAAATAAAACTGAGGGCAGTGGTCTCTCAGCTTTGACGCCTTAATAAAAATTGCTAATGAGGACAAGCTCTAGCGGAATATCATATTTATTTTCTTTTACCGTCACTTTCAATTTTGGACCTAAATAAATGAACGAAAAACCAATATGCAGTATGGGGTTCATTTTTTATTGCTTTTATTAACTAATCTTCCAATGTAGAACAATATTTTTCATTTATTTTCAATAGTTCGTATCTTATAAAATATATGTGTTCAATATTTTTGAACAATTATAAAACCGAGGGAAGTGGTCCCTCAGCTTTGACGCGATAATAAAAAATGCTAATGAGGACAAGTTCTAGCCGAATATCACATTTGTTTTCTTTCTCCGGCACTTTCAAATTTGGATCAAAATAAATGGATTAAAAATAACAATATGCAGTATGGGGTTTCTTTTTTATTGCTTTTAGTAACTTTTCTTCCAATGTAGAACAATATTTTTCATTTATTTTCAATAGTTCGTATCATAAAAAGTGTATATTTTCAAGATTTTTAAACTCAAATAAAACTGTTGGAAGTGGTCCCTCAACTTTGACGCCATAATCAAAAATGCTAGTAAGAACAAGCTCTAACGGAATATTGTATTTTTTTCTTTGGCCGGCACTTTCAATTTTGGACCAAAAATGTATGCAGCATGAATGATGTCCTCTCTAGGAATTTGTAACAAATGATTCAAGAAAAGCAATCTCTACACCCGAACTCATATTATGAATTTTGTACTAAAGTGAGCCATAAAATCAAAGGACTTATGTTTAACATTGCTATAGCCAAATGAAATGGTTGCTATAAACAAGGTTGTAATAAACAAAAACAAAATCCACAGTATATTTATGGACAAATGACTTGAGGGAAGGGAGGAGCCTATGAGATGGTTATCGTATCAGATAGTTAACATATTCATATAATATATTTTACTTACCTAATAAGTCTTTGGCTTCTTTGGTTTGCAGAGAACTAGGACCATGGTAGTCAGACAATGCGTGCAGACTGCGGAAACGGAAGTTGTAAAAATCTACAATGTTATCAGATGTAACAGTACCAGCCCAGACCTGAAAATTAAACTCATTAGTTGGCAAACATCAAGCAATTTTTTAATACAATAAAATCATATTAACAATAATTAAGTTAGTATTAAGTGGTTTACAAAAATTTTAATTATGTACATACACATTTTAAAAATCTTTCAATATTTTTGGAATTGTGCTACATACTTCTAAAGTTATTTTCATTCTTTAAAACTGCTGATTAAATTAAAAAACATACCCTTTCTGCAATAACTTTCAATCTTTCAAGTTCAGCCAGGAACTGATAGTCCTCTTCAACAGAATACTTCAAATGTGAAAGAGATTCCTTAGTGACCTTGGGAATCTTAACTTCACCAAAGACGTTTACAAATTGTGATGAAGTTAACTAGAATTTAGAAAAGGAACATTATTTGCTTAAAGTTAAATTCAACTCTTATCAGTTATTCTTATTAATTTCTTGTCGTTACACTTGTCTACTATTATAAAACATGAGAGAAATGATAATCCAAGAATTTACCTCATTAGCATCAGATAGACTGATGTTCACAATTTTGTTACCACCATTTGTAAATCTTTGCTCGATTCTGTGTTTCATATTGGTGAAGGTGTCTGGCTCATATTCATCATTAGTCAGAGGGAATCTTTTAGTTTTCAATCCGACCTAAAAACAGAGTTAGAGTTTTACCTTCCATAATATATAGTACTTCATTATCTTACATTTTATATAAAATACTTACTGAGTCACCAAGTTTAGACACACCATCAACATATACTTCCACAACTGCCTCAGGAGTGTCAAAGGGATCAGTTACAGATAACCCATCCCATTCAGACTCCTGCAATCAACACATATATCATAAAAAAATCACTAATACCAATGTAAAAATGATCATAAAATATAAATATAATGCATCACGAGACCAATAAGAATTCCATTGACAACTAAACAATATCACTTAAAATTTTAAAACTTACCTGTTCAACAGAAAGTCCTAATCCAGCTGAGAAAACCTCTTTTAGGAGGGTCTCGTATGCATTGCTCGATCCCGTAAATTTTAGGGAGTCTGGGCTATGTAGAATAACAAATTCGCCAGCAGCATTTGACCCTACAATATAAATAGGTTTGTAAAAATATGTAAGATATAAATATTATTGTGCAGAATCGTTTAAATTACATATATTACTTACCAATTACTGATAAAACAAGAGAAACCCAAAATAGAGCCATGGTCATAGCCATTTTATTCGGAAATAAGTGACCGACTGATTGACTGTCATATGATTAAAGTCTTGCCACAGTGAAATTTTTTTGTATACCAACCAAACAACAAAAACAGAATTTATGTCGCGAGAAGCAAAAAGAAAAGGAGGGGGTGTAACTTAAATTTGTATTGTATTCGTATATATTGTATTTGCATTTGCCTGGGTACAGCTGTTTCTGTCTTCTCATTCTGTGGATGTACATCTGGGGACAAAAGATATCTGTTATTCCAAGTTTGGAATAAGTTGAGTATCACCAATAGAATCAAATCACATTTAACATGCAGGTCCAAACATATCATAAACAGACACTCATCGCGAGTGGTCACCCGAAGGATCGCACTGCCGAAACGGTGGTTCAGTTTGCTTAGTAGGCCTCGCACTAAGGACCACCACCAATCCATACAGGGGCTGACTAGAAGTCCCCCCTGCAGGCAACTCCTCTCGAGGGAAAACACGCCACACAGGCAAGCCGCGCAGGCACGTGTGGATAACCGCAACACACTTAGTTTCCCGAAGTAGTTTAACACATAAACTACCCCGGGGACAACTTTATACAACATCATAAATCATCAGGTATCGGTAATTTCGTATTCGTTAATAAAGTATGATACTCAACTGTTCAGTTATGAATCCTTGGCTGGCTTCGGCTACTAGCAATTCAATCTCTGGATAATCACGAAGAGTATTAATCTCTGGATAATTAGGTATGTAGTATCTGCTAAGAGTTTCTATTGGAAATTGTGTTCACACAAATCTTTTGATACAAATGTCAATAATTCAATTCAACGTTTAAATCTGACATCGAAGAAATAGCTAGCTGCCAGCGAGTTCAACCAAGGAGTGCGAATCATAAAGGAGTTTGTGTTTCGGGAATGATTTCCCGACAATTTATCGATTTAACCCTTACCCTTACACCAAATCTTACTGAAATAAACATCAGCTGGGGCTAGAATATTGCACTTCAAAAGAATTTTATTTCATTAGTGACAATAACCAATAAGTTAATTTTGATAGTGTATAGTGTTCTAAACATAAACATGAATAAAATTATCACCTTTATATTACTATACTCTTTGATTAATTATTCAAGAACCTGCAACCTGCAATGAGTTCGTGTCATGGTATATTAGGTATATAAAATATACTATAAATCCTCACACATTTTGTAAAAACATTATGGGAGTTTTTACTTTTTAGACTGGATGACCTTGACCTCATTTTCTAGGTAATCTGGCTAGTGTCACCTGTCAAATGTCAATAACCCACGCAAACATGCGCACTTCTTCTCACACCGATATATACATAAATATTATACAACAAAACGCAGTACGCCTTTGCGGTTTGCACTTTTGTAGTTTTTACTAAAATAAATCATTACAAAAATCAGAATAATTATTAACACACGTTTCACAGTGTACAAAGTTTTTACCAGACCAATTTGATATTATAGAACATTCCATTTAATATTATATGACTTTATCTCTGTTTACCTAATAATTTCAAAAAATCGTTTCATGATTGTTGTGCGTTATTAATTCATTTTTGTTTTATCGCTAAATGATCCCTTACTTGTTACTTTATATAATTGAAAATATTTGACCAAATTATAAGTACTATTGTTTTAAATATTCTACCTACCTACCTATTCAAACAATGTCGCACAGAAAATATACACAAATTAATGATCTTCTGCCTAGAGAAATTGATATTGAAGTATGTTTGAAAACATTAAAAATATACCAAAAGATGGAAGGAGATGTGAATTGTATAGTATGGGATGCATCGCTGGTCCTTGCAAAGTACCTTGAAACAATGTGCCAACATAAATCAGATTTTCTTAGTGGCATCAAAGTTTTAGAACTTGGTTCTGGTTTAGGAGTTGTTGGCTTAACTGCGGCTACTCTGGGGTTAGTTGAAAAATAACAAATTTTTATTTATATTTATATATCTTAACTACAAAACTAGTGTAAAAATGTTGCTACTCAATGCCTTTTTATCTGTATAGCGTTTTTCATTATACTTTTAGAGCTCAAGTTACACTTACAGACTTACCAGAAGCGTTACCTTTGCTACGTGTAAATATAAATGAAAATAAGGCAAAGATTGGTAGTATGGGTGGATATGCAATTGCCGAGTCATTTATTTGGGGTGAAACTGAACTTGATGAAGAATTTGATTTGATTCTTTTGGCTGATTGTGTTTATTATGAAGAGGTAAATTAATTAATTACTTTATCATCAATATCAGATATTAGCTTTTTAAATTGTAGCCATTATTTATTTATTGCAGGCTGTTGATACATTAATTGAAACTTTGAAGACTTTGAGTAGTGCACCAAAGCAACCTATAATTTATTTAACTCAAGAGATGAGAGATGCTGATGTTCAGAAGAGTCTTTGGCACACATTTTATGAAAAGCTCACAGATAGTTTTCATATTGAGCAAATTCCAGAGGAAGAGCAGCACTCCAACTATCGGAGCCCTGATATAGTGTTACTGAAGATATTCAGGAAATAAAACTTAAAATAGTATAAATAATACTTAAAATACTTACTTTTACATAGGTATTGTAATCATGGGTGCCAGAAGGGAAAAGTACAGTTGCACCCCCCCGCCCTGCTATGCAAAAATTATATATCTGGTAAATTCTGGTATAGTATAGGACCAGATTCTTTTTTCGAAATAGTCTTACCTTGTTACTCAAAAATGTCCTAAAAATTACAGATCATAATTTTGTTTGCTTGTTTTTGTGTTGAAAGTGTTGTAATAAAACATATAATTAATATGAAATCTGTAGAAACAGATACACAGCTCTGACATTAATTCTGGTGGTCCCCATGCCACATCATGATATAGGAAATTACAGGTCTAGCTTATATCAGTTCTAATTTAAGCTTTACAAAATGTCTTTATGAATTAAGTAACCTACTTAACTAATAAAGATATTCGTTTAGATAAGAATAAAGTCAAGAAACTAATGTACAAATTTTATTTATATTTTTAGAATCTCAATTTGTTAGCCTTTTAATGCTAAGACTGTTAATAAAAATACATTATTAATATTATTAAATATTGTTGGAGTTATCAAAATAAATTCATGATAAATTTAGATCTTATTCTTAATTTTATTTTGGCCTTTACGGGAGCCACTGTTTGATGTTATCTGATTTCATTACCACAGAACTTATAATAATAATAACAGGTCTAGAAATGTAATGCGAGATAGAAGCGCGAGGCGTCTATCAGTCTTATGCGCTAGTCATCATCATCATAATCATAGGCCTTCACCTCGGAAGTCCGAGGTCCGCATGGCCAGTGTGAAGTGACTGCCATCTGACCTCCATAAGTCCACAACCCATTGGCGATAGTGTAGTTTTGTAGTTAGAGCAGTTGTGACGTTTTTGGGTTGGGCACATTGAAAGAAAATTGCAGAACACATTGAAAGAAAACCAGTCCAACGCATTGCGCTAGACGTGCCCAGTGCTACATTATCCCGTGTAGCTACCTACGAGGCCCGCAGGGGTCTGTCCGGTCTGGCTAATGAATGCAAGAAAATTATGGTGGCACTGGCATATCGTCCAGCTTCCAGCAGGCGAACTTATGTCGGTTCAGTCTGACGTTGCTGACGAGACGTCACCATCGCCGCCGCTACATATTATTTATAACGTAAAACGTAATTACCGCGGTTATGATAATCTTGTGTTGTGGTCTCGGCGGTGAAGTGACTAGGGTAGCCTGAGCTCAATGGAGAGGTTGTGTGCTGTCAGCGGGAAAACCAAAGGCTTGTCCTGCCTGTCTTCTGCGCTGACGGCACAGAATCTCTCTATTCTTAAAGCAGTTAAAGCTAGCAGCTCGAGTGTGACTCCTCTCGTGTTGCACTCGTGCATATGCCACGGTACCACCAAAGAGTACCGCTTTCCATCAGGTGGGCCGTGTGCTTGTCTGCGACCTAAGTGGTATAAAAAAACTATACTACTCAAATGATACTTCTTAATCAATTCTGTGTTGCTGAACTCAGTTCAGCAGCACAGAATTGATTAAGAAGTGAACTGTATTATTTTATTACATAATGATAATATGACATATAACCATGACTTGTTGTGATCTGTGGTCTGTGCACTCAAGTCACTGGGGTTTTGGCGCGGCGCGAACACGATCAAAGAAACATAAGTGTTGTATTTCATTATCCAAAATTAGTGTGAGTTCGAGTTTTTATGTGTAAAAAAAATGGTGGATTTTTAGACATAACGTCTTGGAAAACGCGCACAAGAGTAGGAAAGTGAAATATTACTTAAAAAATGTTTTACAGTGAATGTGACTTCTCGTGTTGGTTTCAAATCTCCGTAAGAAGCCTTTAGTAAAGTTTCCACCACTTAACGGAGACAGCAATCATCATCATCGTCATCATCATCATCATCATCAACTCACCATTATCATCATCATCATCCTCATCCTCATTATCATCCAAATAAGAATAAAAATTATTACGGATGAAAGGCAGCATGGTCATAGAACAATAGCCTGTTCGGAAGGAACCATAAACTTTTAAGGAAGGAACAAATATAAAAAAAAAATCAAGTTACTGACAGCTGGCTGACATAAGTGACAGTTATTATGACAGGAGGCTGGAGGAATCCCAAGGAATCCGGGGAATGGAAATTATTAACACATTTTTTTTCTAAATACGACTGTGCTGTGTACATCCCTTCACAATGAGCACGGACAATAAAAATGATAACAGACAAAAAGTCACTTCGGTTGGAAATGCTTGGATAGTGTGTCAATCCAAATCACATCCAGGAAATAATTACTATTTCAACACTCTTACCAGGGAAGCTGTATGGAACTTGAGTGAAGCAGAGGTACTTAATGCAATTTTAAGAATTTCTAATATCCCAATTAAACTACACGAGTTACAACAAAATCTGGTAAATAGAAATAAGAATTTGTTAAATGACAATAATTACAAACCATAATAATATTTATTTAGGACTATTGCTTGTTATAGTTTACTGTTGTGTAGAAAACAATTTGATGCGAGTAGATTTGTGTGAAACTTCACCTGAAAATAGTGGCAACCTTGTTATTGCAACGTTATTATATATTGCGCAGTATTAATTATGCACTTTAATTTTTTACAGAGAGAAAAGGCTAGGGCAACAACAAAGATGATTGAATCTCAGTCAGAATCAAATACTGCACCATGCCCAGAGCCTAAGGATAACCCACCCACACAGAACACAACAAGAGATCAGTTTGATAGTCTTCACCAAAGACAGCAAACTGAAAGTGATTTAATACATCAACAACAGCCAATAAGAGGTATATTTGAAAGTCAGCAACCTCAAGTGGGTGTATTACAAGCACAAAAGCCACCTGGTGCTATTTTTTCAGCAATGCCTGTGACTGATCTACCTCCATTTGATTTGAATGCTTTGAATAATCCAATCAATGCATTTAACATAATTAATACTCCAGCAATATATAATCCTAATGGCTGGGCCATTCACCATCCACAACAATTTCTGATAACACCTGCAGTACAATTTGGTAACCATACACAGGCTGCATTAAATGTTGGATATAGCCGATTTATGCAAAATGATCAAGGGCCACTGAGAAATAACAATATTAACAGTGCACAGAATGGGGACCACAGAGGTTTCCGATTAAACAATATTGTCAGAAGCCGACCACCATTTAAAAGAACCTTACCATCATTATGCCACAATGATTTAAGACAGCGTTTATCTTTAAAAAGGAGATTAAGTTGTAAGAAAGATGAAACTGAATTAGAGGAGAGCACTGAAGAAAGTGAGTATGAAAATGTGGTTGTATTTACAAATGTACATGTTGGTAATAAATGACCATCATCATCTTTAATAAATAATTATGATATTTTCCGAAGTTTATGCGAATATCATTCATTGAGATAAAATCACTTTGTAATGGATTCTATTGCGATTTATTTTTTACTATTTAATTTTAGTTCGACAAGTCAGCTCCTATTCAGCAGCCATGGTCCTGGGCTGACTAGTGATAGAATCTGTTAAAAAGTGGTATTATTTCAATGATGTTTCTGTACTCTTTCAGCTCCTATTGTAAGCTTAAAGAAGAAAACTGCTGATCTTAGCACCTATATTGCTGATACAATAGATGCAGTATCTAAGGAACATGACATAAAGGTAAACTTTAAGAACACATAATTAGCTTTAATATATTTAAAAAAGGAGCTGTCACACAAGGCACATACACTAAACATACTACACTTAAAATCACGTGTATTTTTATATATTTTGTGATATTTTCCGAAACCCCCCCCCCCCCCTGTTGAGCCTCACGTAAGTAATAGACAGCACCTTTATTCAGAGCCTTTCCACATTTTTGTCAGAGCTTTCATATTCCATATTTATTACAGGATCACAACGGTATAAGGGCTCAGAATGAAGAAACACAATCTAAATTAAACCTAAAACCACTAAAATGTCTAGCAACTAACAATGTTACTTTGGAGAAATGGTACATTGTTGTGGATTTAAATGTACTTCTTGAAGAATTCAATTTTTTAAGTAATATGACTGATTCAGGTATGTATAAAATGGTGATTATAATTTTTATTACTTGTTTGTGGGGCTATTTGATTAAACTAATTAAACCGCATCCACTCGTGCGGAAGGACCACGTACGCACGAGTGGATGCGGTTTTTAACCGTTTTTTGGCCGTATCTCCGGTTCTACTCAACCAATGGCGATCAAACTTATGTACGAATTTAAGTCTGACCAAGACCTTCCAAACAAAAAAACCGCATAAAAATCCGTTCAGTAGTTTTGCGTACACACGTACAGTATATTCTTAATATAACTTATGTATAGACACAACCTCTTTACAATTATATATGTATATAGATAAAATAATGTACTTAATATACATCTTTTATTTGCAGATGAACATTGCACCCTTATGGTACCTGAAAATGTAATGTCGGGACTTAAAGATTATATCGCTCGTACCAACAACATTCCAGCTCGGCGTACTTTCCACTCTCTCTCGCAACTAATAAGTAGTGGCCGTGCATCCTTAGGTAACTACCATTTGACGTATAAATATATTAATTGAGCGTATGAGCCTCACCAAGTCCATTACGGCCAACCCTACAGGTTAGGTTAGCTTGAAGCCTCTAGGTCAGGCTTGCCTTACGGGGTTGGGAGCTTAGACCACATAATCACTTACCATCAGGCGTCTTCTTCTTCATCTTCATCCTCGCTTTAATCCCAATTACATCCGAATCTTTCACCTCGGAGTGTATTTACCAGACTAACTGCGGATTTGGCTGGACTTCGATATTTTCCGTGAAGCGACTGCCATCTGACCTCCACAACCCAATGGCGATATAGAAGCATTGCAGCTAGACCATAATAAATCAAAGACCCATAAAAAGTCACTCCCATAAAAATGCTGTATTAGTCAAACTAAAAAGAGGGTTGAATGACATTTTGAAGCATTTATTAGCTAAATATGGAAAACGCCCCAATTTGACAGCCTCCGTGGCGTAGCGGTAGTGAACGCGGCCGCTACGCAGGAGGCGCGGGTTCGATCCCCGCTCAGTGCAAATATTTGTGTGCATGAAATATGAGTATTTGCCTTGGTCTGGTCGTGCCTCGGAGAGCACTTTAAGCCGTCGGTCCCGCTTGCCATAAGAACATCTATGGCAGTCGTTACGGGTAGTTGGAGCCCTAAAAAAAATCCAAAAACAACAGTCTAGCTGCTCAAAGCTTCGATATCGCCTAATGTTAACATTGGGTTGTGGAGGTCAGTCAGATAACAATCGCTTCACGGAAAATATCGAGGTCTAGCCAAATCCGAAGTTAAGACTGGTAAAGTGGACCTCAGACTCCGAGCTGAAAGCTTCGAATGCGACTGGGAATTAACGCTAAGAGGAAGATTGGAAATTGGAAACGCCCCAAGGACGGAACTATAGAGGAATTTGGATTGGCTTCGTGCGGTATCGGCGGCTTAGTGATCAGGGCGTTCTCCTTGTAAGGGAAAGATCGCGGGTTCGACTCCCGCCCTAGGTCGATTCTCTTTTCTCTTTCTAAATCGATTTAAAAATAGGGTTATTTATATCTATGTTTCTTGTTGTATAAGGTTTTGTATTTTTAGGAAAGCCACCAAATCAAGGCCTTGGAGAGTCTATTACCAATCCAATATTACAGACTTGTTTCAGCCTACTAGAAGAAAATGTTCATTTGGTAAGTTTGAAAGATTTTACTAAATTATTATATATCCGCCATTCAAAACCTCCATATTATTTGATTATTGAATTCGCTTATATCCTACTAATATGTACGTGATATTACACATCGAATTATATAAAATAGCTGATGCCCGCGGCTCCGCCCGCGTGGACATCTGATCCCGTTCCTGCTACTGACCTGTAGCCTATCTTCTTCTTCATCCTAGCGTTAATTCCCAGTCTCATCCGAAGCTTTCACTTCGGAGTCTGGGGTCCGCTTTACCAGTCTTAACTGCGGATTTGGCAAGACCTCGATATTTTCCGTGAAGCGACTGCCATCTGACCTTCAAAACCCAATGGTAGCATTAGGCGATAATGTAGCCTATGACACTCACAAATTGATTTAAAAAATCGGTTTCATAGATCCGGACTACCCCCTACAACATCACATCTGAGTTGTCATTATGTACTATCACTATCACACATATTTTTCTCACAATTATGTCAAAACAATACATGTGTGATGCCCAATTTTGTTCCAGATACTGCTAACCAATGATAATGATATTCTAAGATACAAAAAGTTTATTAAAGTAAACATGTTTACTGTGAATGAAGTTAAAAATCTTCTAGAACATACTCCTCATCAGCCTCAGCCCAAGGATGTAACAATTTTGAACATGATTCAATCTCAATTACCATCTGAGAGTGGGATTAAAACTACCGCACCAGTTGAAAAAGCATTTATAACTAACACTATTACCAAAGAATCAACTCACGTAGGAACTACTTCAGAAGAACCAACTCATGTAGACAATGTTGCTGAATCAGAACTCAGCAGGTCAGAAAAATCTCAATCTCTTGAACCTACATTAAAGTCTACAATCAATGCTGCAATTCAAACTGATATAGCTACTGTAATTAATGATAGCAATACACTTATTGATGAAGTGCATAAAAATAATTTGTTAGAAAGCTCAAATAAAAGTGATGTTAGCAACACACCTCCAGGTAAAGAACTTGAAAACAATTTAAATGAAAACTTACGTAAAAATGAAACCTCACAAGAATCTTCAATTAAAATTCCAATGGCAACTGAAAGAAATATGACTGTTAAACGGAGAGCAGTAACATTAAAACGCAGTGTATCTAATAAAACTGTTCCGCCAAGTTCTGATGTTAAAAATGATGATAAAAAACCGTTTAGATGGCGGCGAAAACGACACACAAGTTTAGAAACGTCTAGAACAACTAGTGATAAACCTCCTAACATCCAGAACGATATGAATACTGTGTCTATAATAAAAGAAAATCATGTAAGTGACAAAGCAAAAATTGAAAATGAAACAGAACAAACTTCTGATTTAAGTGAAATTGTGGAAAGTGGGGCATCAAGTATTATTTGTGTAAATACAGTGAGGGAAAATATAACTATTGAAGAAACATCGACATCTGGCATAATATCAAATACGGAGAGTAATGTTGATACTGAATACATTAACTATAAAACAAACCATAATGTGGGCTTGTGTAATAAAAGTAGCTCTTCTAAAGATATTACGCGTATTGATAGTGACAATATGGAAGAATCCTTAAAGACAAAATGTGAGGAATGGATTTCTAGATTTGTTCAGATTATGGAAGAGGTGCTAGCGGTAGTATTATACAAAGAGCCAGCGTTTTCAAATTCAGAACTACCGCCGCCATGGAGTTTACACGAAGCAACCCTATGCATTGGAAAGTACAGTAATAGTCCTGCCGTTAAGAGTGCCTCAGATCAATTGTCAAGTATTCTCTTTAACTTGAGTGACAGTGCAGGTTAGTGATTTCTGGGATGAAGTTTTGAATGCATAAATGTGTATATAAAAATTATATAATCTTTATTTATTTTTTAGGTAAAATATTCATGAATATGACACCATCGCAATACATGGAAATGTATAGTTGCGGCGTATCTTTGATTGGTGAAATAAAAGTTAGTATGTCATATTTAATTTTGTTCGTAAATTCGTAATACCTACCTAGTTAAGAATTATCTCACGTACAGTCTATGCACTATGCAGTGACGGTTTATTGTGTTAGTGAATTGGATCGCGTGGCAAGTACATTCCTAAAAATGTATAACGAGACGAGAAGTGCCGTGTACTCATTCAGTTGTATGGTGCTGAAGACATATTGTGGAATAGTAAATCATCCTAGTACCATTATAAATCCTTGAGCCACGATGCATGGGTACAAATCATTAAAATTATGAATAAATGTAATGAACTTGTCTGGCTACCCGCCGCCGGTTTAGATCTGCCGCGCACGGCAAGTGGATCGCCTGCCGCGCTTTACTAAATTCATATCTACATTCTGCCTCGCGAGCCAAATGAACTGCGAGGTTCACCCTTGTTTGACCAAAAAACGTATGACAAAACATCATTTGACAAACAACTTTTCAAAAACTAATCATTTGACAAACTTTCATTTCGCAAGTAACATACTTTAAAAATAATCATTTGACATAATACACGTTTCGCAAATGTATTACTTAGAAAACATTTCGATTGCTAAACTTTTATTTTAAAAATATTCATTTGACTAAATAGAACTTTATTTAGTCAAATGAATATTTGGTTATAAAAAAAAATAACCACGAAGGCTAATGCGGCCTTTCTAGCCTTCTAACCTAATCTATCCAAGTCGGAATGAGCAGCTAAATCAATAATCTATCACTGTCTGTTAACGATTAACTAACATGTTTTTAAAATAATCAATTTGTGAAATGATGTTTTTTAAAATGATTTTTTTCCAAATAAATATTTTGTCTAATGAGTAGTTTATAAAACAATAGTTTGTCAAATGATACATTTATCAAGTAAGTATAATTTTGTCAAACGTTGTTTGTCAAATGAAAATTTATCATTTGTTTTTTGTCAAATGATAGGACACCGAACTGCGAAAATTAGCTCGCGCAGCAGCCGCGCATAATTTGTATGCATCTTAATAAGAATGTCTTTCATATATTTTTTATTGCTTGGTTAATTAATTTATTATTTCTAGTTCCTAATCTAATTGTAGCTATCTTTTGATTACAAAAGATAGCTACAATTATAGCAATATACAATTATATTATATACAATTATAGCTATCCTTCTCAATTTATTTCTTAGGCTGTCACAACTCCCAATGAAGATATTGAAATTGCAGAAGAATCTTTAAAAAACCTATTGATTGATATTAAAAATCCTAATTATGGTTCAAATTACTCCGAAATTGATGCACAGGAAAATATGCAAGTGTCAGGTGAGTAGTCATTATTAATTATTAATGCTCAAAATATCATTTTTACTTCATCTCATCTCAAAATATCAACTTTTCATTATCATTCATAACCTTATTGATAAAATATTAACGTAAGAAAATATAACAATTGTTCCGTTATTATCCATTTGAAAAATTCATTCGCAGGTTCTCTGAACGAGTCCTTTGTTAGTAATAGTTCACAACAAGAAACTAGATCAACATCTGCTAGTCAAGGAAAATATAACCTTCGGTCAAGACTAAAAGCAGCGGTAAGTCTTTTCTGTTTGTCGTTCTCTCTCGCAAAGCAGGCACGATCTCTTTTGATCATATCTGTCTCTGATCTAGTCTATACTATATGGGTTTATTAGTCCATCTTTTTATATCCACAAAAAGCGCACAAATCAAAGTTTTAACAGTCACTTCATAACTGATGATTGTAATAGAAATCAGTACCTACATAAAAACATATTATTTTACAGGAACCTTCACAATCACCGCAGAAGCCCGTAAAAATAATTCGAAAATTTGATACTAAGACATCTTTCTTTTCTAATTTGAACCTACAAAAAGCACCTCTTAACCTATGTCCTAATACAACCAAAACCATTGAAGTATCTAGTAAGCCGGAAGATAGTGCTGTATTTAGTAAGCCTGTAGATAGTGCTGTATTTAGTAAGCCTGTAGATTGTGCAGTATTTAGTAAGCCTGAAAATAGTGCTAAAGAACAGCGACCCATTATTTTCTCTAGTATCAATGTTAATGACGAAGCCTTGGATAATTGTTCAAATTCTACAAAGTCTCCTGTTAAGACGCCAAATATTGTAAGGAACTTCACAAAATGTGCAGAATTTGAAGAAAGGCTTAGAAATAAGTTTCTTAACACTGCACATGAAGACCTACACGATGCGCATGACGAGCTACATGATGCGCATGATGAACAAGAGAATGCGCATGATGAGGAAGAAACTGAGCATGAAGAGCAATTTACAGATTACGAAGAAGATTACGAATACACCTCAAATGATTTTTTGTCTGATTATGAAAGTAATGCAGTTCGAACAGATCCAAACGTTACTCAATTATCAGAGTTGTCAGATATATACATGGCAGCGAACCTCGTAGCTAGTAGCCCGAAGCCGGTTGAACCGTCACTGGCTACCGAAAGTAATAACACGTTTAAATTCATGATACAAATATTTCTAAAAGAAGTAAGGAATGCTATAAGCGAAGTGAAAGCCTTGTGGTAAGCATAGTTTTATTATATAAAAACATAATTGAGCAAACTTGAAAAAAATCAGTTTAGAATAAAAAATATGTTAGAAGAAATCTCAACAGCATTTTTGAAGACCTATCTATAGATAGGTATGGGTTTAATAACCCACACGTATGGGTTTGCTGAAAAAAAAAATATTGCTTTTTTTCTATTTTTGTGTAAAATTCTTAATGCGGTTCACAGAATATAATATTATGTATCTACTTAGCAAGTTTCAATAGCATAGGCCTTATAGTTTCGTAGAAAACTGGCTGTGACATACGGACAAAATGTACAGACAGATAGATAGACGGATAGACAGACACGACGAATCTATATGGGTTCGGTTTTTTGCCATTTGGCTACGGAACCCTAAAAAATACGTGAAAATTACGAAAAATTAGTTAGTTCACCTCTGCCTAACTCTCCGGGGGAAAAATCCATATAATATGTTTTGATAGATTGATATTTTCTTTCTCTTTTACAGTGTAAAATGTTATGCAGAGCTCCAACATCCACAGCTGCCTAAATCGCAGAAACAGGAGCTAATAACGAAAACCGAAAATGCACGTCTGCACTTGAAGGGTTTATCTCTTTCACTAGAAAGGTTGTTAATTTGTTTTGCTTGTAGTCAGATAATGGTTGATAACAATAATAACATTTGAAGTATGGACTAAGCGCACCTTATTGTATTAGGTATTCTAAAAGCTTGTATATAAATACTTCGATATTTAAGAAGCAGACATTTATTAATATTATTATACATGGATCCGCTTAGATCTATCGAAATTTGTGGCGTAGCGGTAGTTCCGACTGTTAAATCAGAGGACCCGGGTTTGATTCCCAACCAGTGCTATAGATAGCTCTCGTTTTCTATTACTTAGAAATCCGCAGGTTCCGTAGAAAATAGCCTATGTGCTAATCCCGACTATAATCTAAAGTGCCCTTTAGCCGTATTGGCGCCATAGTGTAAGGAACAATCCATCCATAAATCCAAACTTAAATAGTAATATCATTAATTTTTAAGTAAGTATTTTATTTTGCTTCCAGCATGCTAAATCGAGACTCCGATGCGCTTACTGATAACATAAAGACTGCAATGAAGAAAGCCGGTGTTAATATATCACATATAGATGAAGACTTGTTACTGAAATACTGGTAAATATACATTCATACATATACTCACACCTTTTTCCCTCTGTTTCCACTCCCTCTTACACCCTTCACGAGCTTCATGTACTATCATCAAGTCTTTCTTGCTGGCCCGCCGATATCGAGTGCGTTTGGCCTGCCCCTTTTTAAATACCTTGTCAATTTAATCAGTGTTAAGTTGTACGTGGTCAACCTTCGCCTGCCTGCTCAGCAGTAGTTTTTAAGTGCTAATCAAAAATCTTTTATAGATGTTTTATCTAAATGGAATAAAGTTGATATTTAATTAACACTTAATAACTACTCGACCAGTTTGCCGCTCGGCCTGTGTTAACCCTTGTACTTTATACTTGGGTGTGTCATTCGCTCTGTACGGTATATTTACTTAGTATGTAATGTCGTTTCGGCTTGGAGATCATTTGATCTCCATGCCGAAACCACATTACATACCCTATTTAATTCTCATTACTACATTTTAAGGTAAATACCTATAGGCGCATTGTTTTATAAATAGACATACAGCCACGCCTGTTTCCTAATGCGAAGATTAACCTACCCAAAGTTAATTTGAATTTTAAAGACGACCGTGTGTGTACCTTTAAAAAAAAACAAATTCAGGGCTAAGTTATATTGTATTGGTATTGGTAATTATGTCTGACCTTCTATTAGATGTTTAAACTCCATTTTTAACTACATCCCATTGATGAAATTAAACAAAAGTTTGTGTAAAGCCCTCTGAGTTAGTTTTTTTTTTACTTAAAGAAAAATGTATGACGGTGCAATAATATTTTTCTTTCTTTCAGGAGTACTATCGCCAACTGCAAAGAATACGCTGATGTCTTTTTATTGTCATTGCAAGAAATAATAGCGGCTTTTGAGTCTGTTAGTGAATAAGTATCACTTCTACACACTTTACTATATTATATCCGCGAATAAGTTGAAAAGTCAAATAATCACCCTTTATACAGCAATTTTTTGTTTAAATTTAATTATTTAAGTTTACATGACTCAAAATGTCATGCGCGTTAAGTTAATGAGTAATTTTCACGCCTTGTGTTAAAATACCCGAAATAAACTTAACTTTCACTAAAAAGAAATCTTTGACTTTTCTTCTTTTCATGAAGAGGGAATTCAAACTCAATTTTTTCTATTTAGAAATCCACCCTCTTTCTATCTCAAATTGGAATTATTTCCAGTGCTCACTTATAATGAGAAAAAGATCTCAGCGCATTAGTATATAATATGTATGTATTAAAACTATGTTAGTCTTATATTTCTGCTTTGCTTTTCTGTACATAAACCAAACATTGGTGAAGCATAATGGTGCCAATTCTACAGTGCATCTAACTGAACTACCTCTAAAATGTTTTTATTTGAATTTCAAAACTTCGTTTTATAATTGTGATCTAATTAAATTTAAACTTTAAACCGATATTATTAAATGTGAGTTTTGATGTAGGTATCAAGTAAAACTGGGTGAAAGAGATCAAGGGTGAATATAAATAAATACAATGGTTAGAAAAAAATTACAGTTAGCGTAAAATGGTGTGAATAGGGATAAAATGGTTGTTAGATTTTTTAAATAATTTCTCTCGCGAATTCCAATTATCTAACCATAATATTATTGATAACTCTGCTCATTACGTGACATTGAACTAATCCATTATTTCACTTGAAAGAAAATAACTACAGAATTTAGCTGACCATTTTATCCCTATTCACCCCATATGTATAAAGGTATTTTCTGAAATTATCTATATGGATTATTTCAATGTAATAAATAATGTACAGGACCATCAAATATCTTAAAATTTTGTAAAACAGAATAATTATTAAAAAAAAACAATTTTATTTCTATTCACCCCGTGTAAATGTAATAGTACATTATGGTATAAGTGAGCAAAGTTGGTGATTACCGCCGAGGCGCCATTGAGACCCGAGCCGCCAGGCGAGGGTCTTAAGAGAGCCGAGGACGGTAATCATCATACTCACGCGTGCCATACGACGTTTTACAACACACTTGCGAATAAAATAATACTACAAATACTAAATAAACAATATACAAATTAATTCGTTTTGCTATGTGCGCGCATCTAACAATGGCGGTCGGCCATATTTAAAAAAAAATGAGGTTTGTATTTAACTTTTTTTTACTATTTTTTTTTCTGTACTTAGAGAAAAAAAAAAGTTAAATTTGAGTGAAAATTTAGTTTATTAAACAAGTATTACAAGTTGAAATTATTTATTTAAATACGAAAATGCATCAAATGAACATACAATAGGCATATTAATTTATTCGATCTATTAAACACGTTCTTTTTTGTATCGAAACTTTTTGAGAACATAGAAACTTAACCTATAAAATTTAAAAAAGAATCTATAACTCACTTGTGAATAATAGCAATAGGCATATTAATTTATTCGATCTATTAAACACGTTCTTTTTTGTATCGAAACTTTTTGAGAACATAGAAACTTAACCTATAAAATTTAAAAAAGAATCTATAACTCACTTGTGAATAATAGCAATGAAAAAGTCACAGTTTGATAATAGGTGTCATTACGTGCCTATTTGCGGTGAAATAATAGCACTTTTATGAGCAGGTGTGTTGTAAATTATATTATGTCGTTTACGTCGCGTCGTTCCGACGTGACTTAACAAAATTATTGCATTTCCAGTGTTTTTAGAGCCTTTTTAACAGTACAATCTACACCCATATCTCTCAACGGTTTTCTCGTATTAAATAGGCTTTTTAGATATAATATTTTAACGTTAAGCATCTGTATCGGTATGTCGCGAGTGCGAGTCTTATCCTGTCCCGAGGGTCTTCTTTAATTCAAATTGTAAGATGACTTCTGGCATAATTATTGTTTAATAATAAATGTAAATATTATTTTTAATATTTGGGGAGGAGGGGAGGGGCTTAAAAAGCCCAAGATTCTGAATAAGGCTTCGATAGAAAGCATCACAACATCACCTCCATATACGTAGTGACGATTTAGGTGTTATAGTGTAAACGTGCTTTAAATGAGTTACAACTTAAAATGTTTTGACGTCTGATTAAGTGACCTAAAGACATGTATTATGTTTTAACATTACCCAATACCAGGGTAAAAGTAAACTGTTTTGCATGTTTGCATTGCCTTTTCATGCGCGCCATGCCAATTGTGTAATAGTTATTTGTTATACAAGAGTGCAAAGTTGCTTTTTAACCGCGTGCTCATTTTTGATGACCGAGCAAGCGAAAGATTCTAAATTTGAATCACGAGCGTAGCGAGTGATTTACAAATTAGAATCTTGAGCGTTAGCGAGGGAATCAAAAGAGCACAAGGTGAAAAATCTTTGCACTCGAGTGCAACACGTAACTTTTCATCCCACCTCAGCGAGGAAATAATGAAATGCTTCTCCTTCCTAGCGTTAATTCCCAGTCAGCATCCGAAGCTTTCACCTCGGAGTCCGGGGTCCGCTTTACCAGTCTTAACTGCGGATTTGGCTGGACCTCGATATTTGCCGTGAAGCGACTGCCATCTGACCTCCACAACCCAATGATGACATTAGGCGATATCGAAGCATTGCAGCCAGACCGTTGTTGTTGAACTTTTTAGGGCTCCAACTACCCGTAACGACTGCCATAGATGTTCGTATGGCATCCGTGACCGATGGCTTAACGTGCTCTCCAAGGCACGACCAGACCAATGCAAATACCCATTTTCATGCTTAAAAAATATTTGCACTGAGCGGGGATCGAACCCGTGCCTCCTGCGTAGCGGCCGCGTTCAATACCACTACGCCATGGAGGCTGTATAATATGTGTATTAATACTAGTAATAAAATACAACAAAATAAAAATTCAACAACAATGTCAACAATATGACGTGAAAAAAATTGATGCGCGCAAAGCAAATTAAAAAAAAAGTACACCAAGGAGGTTACGAGTCTGAGTTTTTCATGAATTAAAAAAAAGTTGTATGATAAATTCGGCACCATAGAGGTAGAAGTAAATAGGTTTAATGATGTTTTGAGTCCACAAACCTAGTACACACGATGTTCTAAATTCAAATTTACTTTACCTCTCTAGAGGATAAAAACGACTTTTACGCTCAGTTATCGAAGAGCAAAAATAGTCTTTCCGAGATGGTGGGATGAAAAGGGTATTGATTAATATCAAGCATACTTTAGGGCAATACGCTCGCATCTATTACGTGGGGAATGCGATGCGGATATGAAATAGATTCGCCGCCAACCCCTTGGAACATTATATTATATTATATACAGGCGACATGTATAATATATTTTTGTAAGAATAAAAAGTTATTAAGTAAGATATAACATTGTATGTACCTATGCGTTTAGCCTCTTTCATAAGAACGATGTTATTAACAGCGTCCGTCCTGACTTATGCATGTACATACATACGGACGCCCGCACTGCCTAATGTTTCATGCGAATCGTATGTATTTTTGCACGAAATTTGCTCAATATTAGCACGAAACAGTCGAAACGCCCCGCATGTTTCTACACTCATGAGTGGACGACCTAATTATTGTTATGATTACTTTAGAATTACATTTAAACTTTTTATTTAATTGTAGTTTTCACTGGGTACTTATATTGTTATCATTAGGAAAACTGAATTGTGATTTGTTGGTTTCATTGAAAAAAAAAAGTGATATAGGTGATAAGAGCTAAACGATTTAATATTTTATTTATTGATTGATGCATTCCTGGCATGTCTATATTTTCCCGTGAACTTTTACTTTCTTCATAATGTTAGTGTTTCTGGCTAATTTATCGTTGTTATTATGAAATTAGCTTTAACACTGTGTTTTATTCATTTTGAAACAATTAGCTTGCATCAGGCGATAAACTGGTGTGATGTCTGTTTTACATGAAGCATATTGCAAACATAATACATAAAAAGGTACAAATTATATTTTGTTTTAATATCATCCCTTGGCGTTCAAATCAATGTTGAAGAAAAATCTAAACTACCTGCCCCTCTCAGGAGTAGATACTCAGGAATACTGGACCGGTTGAGTTACGCTTGTTGACTGACTTGATTATAAAATCATGATTAAGTGCTCCGCGGTTATAACTTGATATAATATGTCACATTAGAACAATGTCACACTTGGATTTGCAACGCGATTGGATACTAAGTAACCAACTTTTACTTTAGAACGTGTTTTCTGTTGCAAATTGGAGATCACTAGATCACTATTGAGAGAGTGGAGTAGCCCTGTAAATGCACATACCTGTCTTTTCGGCATTAAATGTGACTAAATTTTTGTAGTCCCATTGAGAAGTGAGATCCAGGATCCGGTCATATTCAGTAACAAGCTCAGTCTATCCGAGATATCGCTTATGCAGAGTGCTATCATGCAATGGACAGAGCAAAGAGAGTTGATGATAAGGTAAGAAATACCTAATTTTAGTTTCATAATCAAACGTGGCGCATATTGGGAGAGGCCTATGTCCAGCAGTAGACTGCAATAGGCTAATTGATTGATGGATTGAACCAAATTGTCATTTCTGTAATGAACTATTTCATAGACGGCATCCTTAGTGTGTTAACCCGCTAAATGTGGTGGTGATTTTTCCAAGGTGGTAACACTGCACAATAATTGGATTTACCCATTTCCCCCAAGTTACGAATTAAAGTCCAAACTTATTGGGCGTTTGTTCTTTAAAATGAGTTGCCATGTTGCAACTTATTGTTATTTACATACCGAAGGTGGGAGATGCTCTATTAGAGTATCTATGAAAGGATTATAATAAATATTTGTAATGACGGAATGACCTAATTTCCTGAAGAGTCTCCAAGTAGCCCACTACAAGGCCGCTCAAGCCTCGGACGGAATTCAGCAGCCTCTCCCCTGCGTGGAAGGCGTTACCGTCTCGATTGCCCAGAGTGCACCGCGTGGAGCTTCCAGACCAAGCACCCCAGATAGGTATGTACCTATATAGATAATCAAGGGAGTAGATAAATTGCACCAGGTAAAATAACAGTGAGATTTTACGGTTAGGTATATTTAATTAAATAAATTATATAACAAAATTAATCTGTTGTAGTGATATAAGGTACTTGTGAGACATATTTTTTCCAACATAATAAAGTACTTATACCTAGAAAATATATAAATTTACAGTACCTACGTAGATACTTAGAATTGCTTCATTCACGTTTATTTCTTGCAATAGCAGTGATCTCTATACATTACATTCAATTTATAATGGCACTCAATCGGAATACCAAACGCTTAGCTTATTTTAACACTTATTAGTAGGCACATTATTTTGACTAGAATTATATTTAAGACACTAATTAAATCCTCTTCCTTCCATCATCGCTTGTGCACAATACTTCGGAAACTGCACCACTTGTAGCAGAAAATCAGTTAAACCCTGTAAGATACAAAATAAATCATCAAATAAATCGCATTATATTATTATTATTTATATCATTGATCGATAACTTATTATATTATTATGTACGTTTAAATGAATTCCTTGTGTCCCTTAGTCACACACAACTTACACCACACCCACATGCCCTACCTATACCTAGCTGGAGAGAGAATAAAATATGCACAAAATGTGATCTAAACGCGCAGTGTAACACGGGATGCTACGGCAGTGGACGAGTAAAAATTCACTAAGCATAGATTATTACAAAAATTAATAATCCACGCGCGCCAGTGCCTCGTTTGGCTCGCGATTTAGGTCCAAGATACGTTGGTATATAGGTATTGGATAGGTAGGTATACCTACCTTGGGACACGTCTTTGACACGGAATTTGTAGACTCAAGAATCTACCAATTCCTTCTTCTTTTTTTAAGTTTTCTTATAATTTGTAGTATCGAGTAAAACGGGGTGAATAGAGATAAAACGTCTATTTTTTTTTATAATTTCGTTTACAAAAGTTTTAATATCGAACTATAACATAGTTTCACGTGAAAGAAAAAATAACTACAGAATTTACGATATTTTCTGAAGTTTACGCGAATAAAACCACAATTTTATTGAAATAAAACCACTTTTTAACAAATTCTCAGAATTTATCTGACTGTTTTATTTCTATTCACCCTTTGATCTCTATTCACCCCGTTTAGAATAGAAGAACCTAAGTAACGTATGCTTAGGTTCTTCTTACGGATAAAAGATACCTACAGCCCAAAAATGTCGATGGTCCCGGTAAGTGGTGTTGCAATCGGGTTCAGGAATGATTTTACTTTTAGACAAACAGATTAAGGTATGAATGGGTTCCAGGTTTCCAGGTTCCTGGATATTTTATACCTATAGGTACATGCATCCTATTAGCTGTTGCCCGCGGCTATCGCGATCAAATATAGCCATGTCCTTACCTAAGCTCTATCTCCATAGGACCATAGGTAGGTACAAAATATCAGCAAAGTAGGCGTGAAAACAGAGAGAGTTACCTACTTTAGCATTAAATGCGAATAATGATATTAGCATGGATTCATAAATGAATCTGGTAGGTAGGCACTTCGGTGAAGCTGCAGTCATGTTATAGATTAGGTACCTATTTAAAAAATGTGGGCATAGTTATAAATGTACTCACCGCTAACGGTTCTATGCAGACAGTCAATGGTAAAAGAAGGATATAGAAACCCGCAGCGAAGCCAGCCACCCAGAATGCCACGAAGATCAGGACAATAAGCCATATTATCGAAAATACTATGTTCGCCATATTCTGAAAAAAAAAAAATAAGTAAGTAGGTAGGTCAATCGATAAATTCATTCAATGCTATGATTTCATAATCTGAAGCACCATTTTTTTATATCTAGTCTAGTCTTTCCAATTTTGGTTAGATCCTCTTTTGTGCGCACGAAGAACCGTACCCTACGCGTTCACTTCACTGAAGCAATCGCTACGCCCTACGAAGAAGGCGCGGGTTCGATCCCCGCTCAGTGCAAATATTTGTAGGTACGCATGAAAATGAATATTTGCATTGGTCTGGGTATTTCTATCTATAATATGTAGGTATTTACAAAAAAAAGTAGGTATATAAGTATGTTTATCCGCATTCTAGAACCCATAACACAAGCTAGTTTGAGTCTAGAGTTCTAGACAGCGTTGTGAATGTGTAAAAAAAAATTGGGGTAAATTCCTTTTTTTACGTAGTGATGTGAACCCGCAGCTATCGATATTTTATGTTTATTATTTTAATAGTCGATAATGTGTTGGTAGTCCTCAGATTATTATTGCTTAGTACTTAGGTAATATAATCAAGATCTAAGGCAAAGTCCATTTGATTTGATATTTTTATGGAACTCGTATTCGGTGTTTCTGAGTGTGACTACAATTTGCCGCCCAATCTACCCATTCGATCGCTAGAGAGTAAACAAGAATTGAAATTAAACTGAATAGGTAAAATTGTAAAATTAGATCTAGATTATCACAATCGTAGTACCGCGTGGTTGGGTCCTCTGTCCTCTCTCGATCACTTTAATGCCGAACGCCGATCGATGCACGCCCTTATACCGTTTACCGTTACCATTATCGTTAATATTTCATCCTAATTCTGGTAGCCCGATGGCCTAATTTGTATTATATTCGATCAGCGCTGTCTGGTGTCAAATCTATTACATATTTATCTTACATTGGCATTTTACTAGAAAGCGCAATGATGAAGTCATTGAGGCATTCAAACATTTTTTTATCGAACTCACTCAATTACACCCCTTCATCCATAACTAAGTATTTACGGCAAGATAGTAAGTAGAAGGATTTTGATAAGTTGATAACGAGTTATACCAACAAAACTTATCTTATCTTCTATTTAACATGTATTTTAGGAAACCAGTTCTATTAAATTGGATATCGTTGAGGTATTTCGTACGAGTAACATAATTGATTATCGTTAACTAACCGGGGGAGTAGGATTTACTAAATTTATATTCTCGATAGTAAAATGAAGGCCAAATACCGGCCTATACCTACATAGGTAGATATTAAAAACAATTTATGTTAATAAAGAATTATCTTATCTAGGATAGCAAAGCGCAGGCGACTCAGACACTGGAGGTTGCTCATCGACCTCCATCCTCCATCCGCAGACCTAAGGGTGAAATGACAGGTGACTAAGGCTACCTATCACCCTAGCAGAAACAGGTCGGAGCGGTGGCGCAATGTACGCCCCCTTTTCGGGGCTAGATAGAGACATCGTGGTTCACACTCCCCAGGGAGGCCATCTCGAAACCGGTGACGGCCCAGGGTCAGCCGGGGTGCGACGGAAATGCCCTATTGGGCTACCTTACACCCCGTCATTTGAGACCCGAGATGGCGTCTGGTTTTAGTCACTTCGAGTCAGACATATTAACATAACCGTCCGACAATTTATTATATGAAAAATAAGGAATGAAAATATTCTCGTAGGTACCTACTAGGCAGGTACTTAGGGGATAGATGATCAATAATAATCTGAGGTAAAAAAAGTTTACCTTAGATAATTGAACTATTATAATCTACTTATCGTTATTATCTACGAGACTCATCATATTATTTCCTACGGTCACGTATCTGTCTATGTTCCTAATAAAACGACCTACTGAGAGTTACATCACTGAGCTAAGTAAAGAAACAATAAAGTGATATCGAGATCATTATTTTTAGCTCACTACATTTACGATGTCTGACAAAGCAACATGTTTACATGGCACTTGACATCTGATCGATTAAGTATACCTAATAATAATTAAGGATTACAAACTGTCCAAATGTAAACCTTTATATAAAAATGAAATAGGTACCTACTATGTACTTATGAATGATTTCGTTTCAAAATTCACCAATCTATATCTTCTATAATATAAAAATGAATCCCTAAATGTGTTGCTAAGCGCAAATCTCGAGAACGGCCGAACCGATTTCGTTAATTTTTTTTTTAAATTTTCCTTGAAGTACAAGGATGGTTCTTACGGAGAGAAAAAAAAAAGGAATAGACGGTTAGGCGGTACGGAGTTCGCGGGGTTAGCTAGTTGTACTTAATTTTGCCCAATGACAAAGTTAAACATTTTTATTGAAAACAGGATGTTGATTGCGAGTCCACTCGCGTATTCTCACGACCCATGGGGACCTATACCAGGGATAAAAAATAGCTTTGAATTATTATTATTACGAACTACAATCTATACCTGTACCTACCAAAAAAAACATGTTCACAAACTTTCACAGTACTAACTGTTTTCCGTGGTTGTATAAAACTAATAAACACATTTTCTTTTTCCCACGTGAACTAGTAGGTATCTATCTTTGATTGGACCTATCAAAGGATTCCTATGTGCACCTTTATAAAAACCAGACCACACCGTTTAGCTACAAAGCAACACCTCTAAAATCTAATAAAACCTCGGAAATATAATAGGAAAGAAAACAAACAGCATAACAGAATTGCAGTACTTAAGTAATTTGACTACATCACCGTAACGGAAGAGCTTTCGATTGCTAAGTCAGAGGTCGTGGTTCGATTCCTGCTGAGTGGAAATATTTATATGCATGGAAATATTTATTTGCTTTGGTCCTGAGATGTTTCTATGTATGTAATTACAAAATAAAAGGTATCTGGGTTTCTATGTTTGTTTATTCGCATTTTACAACCCATGTGAAAAACTCTGTTTAGTTGGGGTCCAAATGGCGCTGTGTTTTCTAGTATTTAAAAAAAAGTAAACACAGAATACTGTATTGTACCTTTGATAAATAGATAGGTAGTGACATAACTTGAAGTAAGTATCACCTATGACTGAATTCCTATGAAGGTCAACGGAATAACGTAATTCCCATGAAGGCCAACGGAATCCATACTAAAATATTACAAATGCGAAAGTAACTTTGTCTGTCTGTCTGTCTGTCTGTTACGCTTTCACGCATAAACCCATATTTTTGAGTAGGAAAAATATTCACTAAGAGAGAAAGTGAGTAACAACTAGCTAATCAACAGTACCAACACACAACACAGCGTGGGTTCAATGGAACCATTAATCTGTTACTCAGTGTTTACTTTTAAAAATAGATATTTCTATTATTCTTAGGTACATTTCAACATGGTTATCTTTCTTTTCAAATTTTATTTTAGCTTTATTTGTTGCATAGAGTAATTTCTTTGGAATTTCAAATGATGACCTAGTTTGTGAGACGTATTTAAGCAGGCCAATCATAGATAGCCTACCATTGTTAGTATACCTAAATATCGTATTTAAGAAGGTTACACCTACGGCCTACCCATTACTATAGCCCTGACTATATAACATCAGTACTTAGGTCCAATTTATATGTATTATCTATAAAATGTAGGTGGCAAGTAGGTGGGCAAGTACCTGGAAACCTGACCAACATTTAGGAAAGGTACTTGATACTACTGACTCATAAATTCGTAATTACCGTTGATATTAAAAATACTTTTCAAATGACTTCATCAAAACACTGAAGTAAACCTTGTCATGTTCATTCTAATAAGCATAATAGAAGACAATGCTACGTAATGCTAATAACCTTGATAAATCGTGTTAGAGAATTTTACAACTACGTAGGCTCATAAACATCTTACCGGTTTTCTAAAAAAACAGCACGCGTAACTAAATTGACCAAAACACAAACTCAGCGACCAGTCTCCTCACTTTGCACTCTAGAACTCAACTGACGGTGTGAAACATAAAATTGAGTATTGAGTAACTCTTCGCGAGTAGGTGCCCTTATCTGGATGACGGAATGTTGATTCAACTATTTGTAAGTAGGTACGTCGCGTCGTCATCATCATGGTCGGGTCGGCGTCAGATTAACTTAACCACGTCCACGATATTTTATGTTAATAACTTACTGTTACTGTAAAATAATAGCCATCCTATGTAGGAGATGTTTGATAAACAAAAAAGTAGATACCTTTTGCATGATGAGATGATGACCTTGTTCCCAATTTTTAACCGACTTCAAAAAAGGAGCATGTTCTCAGTTCGGTTGGGTTGTACATTTTTTTAAAATTTTTTGTTACCGTAGAACTCTGAATTTACAACTTTTCATTCCCTATTTTGATCAAATCTGGTTTTTGTTATGGAATCCATAATGGATTACGGGACTTCCTTAAATATTATAGTTACGTAGGTATACATACCTACTTACCTTATACAAACTATTCGTACAGCGATTTTAGCATTTTCAGTAAGTACCTAGAAAAGTATTTGCATTTAGAAAGTGTAATAAATTGGCGAAGTGGTGTTATCGCTTATCACCAAGGTTGTGGAGGTCAGATGACGTCACTATGGCAAGAATGATGATGACTAAATTGTAAAGTGGAACTAAGAAAGAAAATTACAGAAGTTCACCAGAATTTCTTAATGATACCTATTCCAATGATGCTAGTATTAAAAGTGCAATGCTTGGATTTATCTACATTTTATAAATATTTGTAATCAAAACTCCTCTTAAACGGCTTGAATTTTTTTGGGAACCTATACAATTATCATATTAACCATTTGAATCTTGATGATGAATTGAATCAAATAACAATTTAGAAGTTGTCGTGCAATCGTTATCGTTATCGAATTTAAGCAACCTCATCCTTAAATTCGTATTACTGATGCTAAGTACTTTTTAATCTTATCAATGCATAAATTTTAGATGCCATACCTTAAATTTTGTACACTAAATTAAACGTAACTATTTTATGTCTTCTTTGTGTATAATCTTCTTTTAACCTTAGAGTGTCGAGCCTATTACTTGAAGTGTCTGTGAAGGATACTATTATTCAAAAGGCCATCCAACAAAGAACTAAAACTAACGGCAAAGAGCTAGCTAAAACTACCGAAGAACCAATGACATGACCGTTGGAGTAAACGAAAGTGTAAACAGCAGATGGAAGTTGGAATGCCTGGCCCCCAGCCCCCAGCAAAGAGTATAGTAATATACAGGATGTAATCGTTAAGTGTGTCCTCAGGCCAGGCGATTATTCCGTAACTATTCATCATCATTCATCATTTCAGCCATAGGAAGTCCACTGCTGGACATAGGCCTCCCCTATAGATCTCCAATAGGACCGGTTGGAAGCGTCTCGCATCCAGCGCGTTCCCGCGGCCTTTATGAGGTCGTCTGTCCACCTTGTGGGTGGATGTCCCACGCTGCGCTTGCCGATACGTGGCCTCCACTCGAGGACCCTTCGACCCCATCGGTCATCAGTCCTCCGTGCTATGTGCCCTGCCCACTGCCACTTCAACCTGCTAATCCGCTGGGCTATGTCGGTAACCTTGGTTCTTCTACGGATCTCCTCATTTCTGATTCGATCTCGCAGAGAGACTCCGAGCATAGCCCTCTCCATAGCTCGTTGGGCTACTTTGAGCTTACTCATAAGGCCCATAGTGAGGGACCACGTTTCAGTGCCATAAGTCATCACTGGTAACACACACTGGTCGAAAACCTTCGACTTGAGACACTGAGGTATGTCGGACGAGAAGACATTGCGTAATTTTCCGAACGCTGCCCAGCCGAGTTGGATTCGGCGATTGACCTCTTTCTTGAAGTTGGACCTACCTAACTGAACTACTTGTCCTAGGTAGACGTACGAGTCAACAACTTCAAGAACCGAGCTCTCAACAGATATCGGGGTAGGTACAACATGGGCATTGCACATCACCTTTGTCTTGTCCATGTTCATTTTAAGACCCACCTGTTGAGAAACTCGGTTGAGGCCTTCGAGCATCGTGTTGAGATCTTCCATCGATTCTGCCATGACTACAATATCGTCGGCAAACCGGAGGTGAGTGATGTATTCGCCATTAATATTGATGCCGAATCCTTTCCATTCCAGGAGCTTGAAGGCATTCTCCAAAGTGGCCGTAAACAGTTTCGGAGATATCACGTCTCCCTGTCTTACGCCTCTTTTCAAAGGGATCGCCCTCGAACTCTGTTCCTGTACTCGAACCGACATGGTGGCGTTATTATACAAACACTTCAACACTTCGATGTACCGATAGTCAATACGGCACCGCTGGAGAGACTCAAGCACAGCCCATGTCTCGACCGAATCAAAGGCTTTCTCATAGTCCACAAACGCTAAGCAAAGTGGTAAATTATACTCTTCGGTCTTCTGTATAACTTGCCGCAGCGTATGGATGTGGTCTATGGTACTGTAGCCTCTACGGAAACCGGCTTGTTCGGGAGGCTGGAAGTCATCAAGCCTGCGCTCGAGACGGTTCGTAATGACCCTTGAAAACAGCTTGTAAACATGGCTCAGAAGCGAGATGGGTCTGTAATTCTTCAGTAAGGTATTGTCACCTTTCTTAAAGAACAGCACCACCACGCCTCTGTTCCACGCTTCTGGCGTTATGCCCTCGAGGACGACGGTGTTAAAAAGCCTCTGAAGGACTTTAAGTACCGGTGTTCCACCCGCTTTCAGAAGCTCTGAAGTGATTCCGTCGTCACCCGGTGCCTTGTTGTTCTTAAGCTGATTCAGGGCCATTCTAATCTCGTACAGGCTGATGTCCGGGATATCCTCGGTGAAGTGTCGGGTCAACTTGGCTCTTGGGTCGGTCGCCATGTTGCCAGCAGGATTGGCGACCGAAGCGTATAGCTGTCCATAGAACCTTTCGATCTCCTCCAAAACCTCAGCCTTGGTCGACGCTATACTGCCATCTTCTCTCTTCAACTTAGTCAACTGGCTTTGCCCAACAGACAGATTTCTTGCGAACACTTTGGAGCCTTTGTTCCGCTCGATTGTCTCTTTAATATGTTCAGTATTAAAGAGACGTATGTCGTGTCGCAGAGATTTGGAAATCTGTCTGTTGAGCTGCCTATATGACTCTGCATCATCGGAAGACTGCAGTCGAAGTGAGCGTCGTTTAGCCATGAGTTTTTGGGTGTGATCGGAGAGTTTCTGAGGTCTATTTGAACGGCGGGGTCTGAAGTGCTTAGAGCCCACCGTTTGGACAGTTTCTACGAGCCTGTTGTTTATCTCGTCCACCGACGCAAAGTTCTCTAGGCAATCAAAGCGACTTGAAAGCTCAAGCTGAAAGTTCTCGGGGTTTTGGATTTGGACACGAGTAGGTCGGAGTGTAGACTTCATCAGGCGGGACCTTTCGAGTTTAACGTTAATACCCAATGTGCCTCTTACGATTCTGTGATCACTACCGGTTTTCACCCTGTGGATCACGGAGACATCACTGAATATTCGTTTCTCGTTGGTCATGATGAAGTCTATCTCATTCCTCGTGGAATCATCAGGGCTCATCCAGGTCCATTTCCTGTGCGGCGGCTTCTGAAAGAAAGAGTTCATCATGAAGAGTCCCTCTTTCTCCAGAAAGGCAGCCAGCCTCTGTCCCCGCGGGTTCCGTTGTCCATATCCAAATTGCCCTACTCTCAACTCATCATCGCTTTTCTTACCCAACTTTGCGTTGAAATCTCCCATAACAACAGTGAAGTGGGTCTTAGACGTATGTATGGCCCTACTTACGTCCTCATACATAGTCTCCACTTCATCATCTGGGCGTTTCGAGGTCGGTGCGTACACCTGAATGACCTTCAGCGAATACCTCTTGGATATTCTGAGTATTAGGTATACAACCCTGCTCGACACACTTTCGATGGTAATGATGTTGTTAATGAGGGATCTGTGAACGAGAAAACCGACACCACCTTGCGACTGCTGGTCGCCTTCCCGGTGGTAGAGCAGGTTGCCGGATCTTAGGGTTATCGTGTCCTCGCCCTCTCTACGGACTTCAGACAACCCCACAATATCCCAGCGCAACTTACTCAACTCTTCTTCCAGCTCAGCAAGCCTCTCGTCAGTCCTCATCGTGCGTACGTTGTGCGTTACCAGGGCCAGTCGTCGTTTGGGGTGGTAGCCGGATCTCTGCCGGGGATTCTTAGCACCCCCTGCTCCGCCGTTACCCTGGCCGCTACCGGAGCCAGGTCTAGCGGAGCTGCCGGGGACTAGGGGCCTGGTCCTATTTGTGCCTGTCATAGGGGGAGTTTGCCCATAATCGCCACGCTGGGCAGGCGTGTTGGCAATCGCAGGACGTAGCTTCGCGGCGAGGATGCTGCTGCCCATCCTCGCCCTGTGCTATTTTAGCTACGCCGATTTGATATGGTTATACCGCCATTGGTCGGTTCCGCTGTACCTCAGTCGGCTCCTACGACACCTGGTACTAGAGGGGGGTACTATTCTACTCTGCCGGTACCCCACGGCTAACTATTACAGATATCAAAAAACTTTAAACTGATATCGAAAGTATGTTACCTAATGAGTAAAATGACATCAATAACTTTTTAAAAATCAAACGAGAGGTATCTAACATTTTGACATTAAACACTCCCATACATTTAGTATGAGATTAGTAGAAAGGTTTTAGTGTCCTTATTTTAAAAGAATATTTTAGCTTAGTACTGATATTAAAGGAAAATGTTTATAAACCTAACAGAGTAATAAAACTAGCTTTTAATTGAATAATATTTATTTCTTAGAAGTACAAAAGGAGACGGGGACTTCTGGGCCAAAATTGTAATGAGTTGAGATATGACTTAAAAAAAGCGGTATTTTTTTCTATTTCAAAATATTAAAAAACCAGCTCAATTGAAAGTCTGGAAGACGAGTAATCTTAAAACTAAGTTTATTCCACTAGCAAAATAAAATATCGATTACTAAAAATTATTTAAACAATATTGCGTATTAAAACACTTGCATCACAATTTGATATTAAATCAATCAGAGTGAACAAAACTTAATCATTATAATAATAATAACCATTTAAAATACCAAATAATAGTGTAATAAAAATAAATTCTGAATCGATTTCCGTTAATCGATTAATTATTTCTTGTGTTTATCAACTGTATTTTTAAGCTGTGACAGCTGACAGCTCCATTTTCAGTCAATCAGTTTATTTATTCAATCTTCAAAATTAATTATTTTATCGAAAAATTGTATATTTACAAGGCTTATGGGATATACAATTGTTTATAAAATATGTACAAAAGTATGCTATATCAGTATACTGTATCAGTTTATTGGTTTAAATCCAATGATCAATTGACTTCTGCGTTTTGAGTATTTCCAGTTGATTTCTTGATTATATTCCCTTAACAGTGATTTCTCTTTACGGACTTCTCAGCTTGCTCCTGGTTACCTTAAAGTACAATGATAAACTTGTTTACTTGTTTGAGTTTTGCTCGGTATTTTGGATTTTGACATGGATCTCTGTGTGAATTGTGGCATAGAAAATGAAGTAAATAAGGTAATATATTTCCACCTGCGCATTTCTTAGACAATACTTTAATTATTATTGAAGAAGAATAAAAGATAATTATTATTTAAAGTGTTTTTTTTTTAACATAACATCCTTGTACTCCATATCTTTAAAATCTCTTTGTAAGTTTTCGTACATTATCCCTGAGTGAAATATAATACAGTACAATTTAAAAGTATTTTAAGATAAAAAAATGACCACTTTCTATTAAAACACCACAGAAAACACAGTTCTAAAATGTCAATTTCTTGCATAACCTCACTTTTACTAAATCTCTTATAACTCTGCTCTCAGATATCCAAAATCTGCAGAATTTTCAGGGATGGTTTAATAATTTATATGCTCTTAATTGATACCACCCTCATCTTATTACATTTTTGGCCCAAGAATGTATGAAAGCCTCCCCATCTCCTTTTGTATTCAAAGCAGATGTTCGAACTTCGAAGTGATGACGTCCTTGTTGTGCGATACAATGACGAGCTCTACTTACAGTTTCTAAATGAACTTTCCTTAACATTTGCGGAGTAATTAAAGCAATTACACGACATACACGATTCTGTAACTCTTCTATGCTGTGCATTCTCTCAGCGTATACTTTGTCTTTTATAAATCCACATAGGAAGAAATCACAGGGCGTGAGATCCGGGGATCTGGCAGGCCAAGGGGTTGCACTGTTATTGGCTATTAAACCATCAAATTTGAAGTGGTAAGATAATAATTAATCTACACGTGTATTGGACTCACTTAACGATTACATCCTGTACCTATAGGAGGCCCCCAGCCAAATGGGCCTGGGCGTACGATACAGGTAGCCTAATTGAATTGGATGCACAAGGCGGAGTATCAGGTGCTACGACGCACATTGGGAGACGTGTGATGTGCCCATTAGCGGGCTGCAAAAGGCTCTTTAAATATCAATAGGTACATATAGTACATCGATATTTTTTCAAACGACTGGCACAACTAGGGTTGCCAACTCTTTTTTCGAGAAAAAAAGTATATTTAGGTCTGAGAAGAAAATTGAACAGTATTCTAGAAAATAGAACAGTATTTTACAATTACATAAATTAATTTTAACAAAAAAGTTTAACCGACTTCAAGAAACGAAAAAGAGGCACTAAAAAGCTAAAAATAACTGCGGTGCCTAGCCCGAGAGGCTGTTAATTTATTTTTCTCTTTTTAGTGAGTTTATAATCGATCCATCGTCCATCCTTTGCTTAGGTTCCTATCATCAGCAGCTTAAAATCACGAGCAGATAATTTTTAAATGCAAATACTGAAATTAAATTATGTTAAAACAGCAGAAACAGTGTTTTGCCATCATTTTGAGGATTTCCCTAGATCCTGTTATCCAATCCTGACTCCCTTGATCCTGTCATCCGATTCTGGCTCCCTGAACCAACTTTCTCTCTCCAACAAAACAAAGATCATAAAAATCCGTTTCACAAAATACGGTTTTACATACAAGGGTTCGTCACCCATTTTGCCCCCTTAGGTCTGTCTGTCTTAAAAGAAAGCATGGTTTCGTAAACATCTAAAATGGTAATATGGTTCCCATCAATTTTTTTATGGATAAATTAAACATAACATATCATAAACTCACGCCTATATCCCCAAAGGGGTAGGCAGAGGTACTAGCACCCACATTTCGCCGTTTATGTTTAGGTCCCAATGTAATAGGTGGCGAGCCTATTGCCATTAACCGGGCACTTATAAACCTGCGATAAATACACACAACTTCGAAAAGCATCGAAAAGTCATTGGTGTGTACCACCGGTGGATAAATTAAAAGATTTGATATGGCTGGCAAATAGAAGATAGCTGTGAACTGTATTATTTTCTATATTATGATTTATCATTAATAAATTTTGGATTATCATGGGACAATCAACACCTACACTTTTATAATAATTGCAAATTGGTGCCCAATTAATTAAAATTGCATCAATTGCTGCACATTTTTGTAGTGTTATGCATTTTGATGCTGAAAACAGTATTTTGGATACTGTTTGTTTGTTGAACAGTAAACAGTATAATTGGGTGTAAAACAGTATAATACTGTTTTAAACAGTATGGTTGGCAACCCTAGGCACAACCCTACACATGACTTAACAACAAATCAAACAAATACAAAATGACATAAGTAGCTGTCCTGTCATTGTCATTGTCATGCTTAGTTGTCATGTCATTTTAATTTATGGTCAAAGAAAGTCAAAATTTGAAGAACTTTCGCTGTATGTACATTACATACATATTAGATTATTTTATTTTAAATGTATGTATTATTTAATACCAAAATCTGTTTTTATTAATGAATTTTAATTAGGATTTGGTGCCCATACAGAGATTGTTTTATTAAGTATTATCAGATTTGGTAAGAACTTTTTCACAACAATTTTTAAGTATTTCATTAACAATCTATATTTCATTATTGCATCAAATTGAAATTGTGTATATTTTTTTAGCTGTCCACAAACTGTTCAATCTATAACAATGGCTGGATATTTCGAAGAAATGGGATGGAGAGAATTGGCGGATGGGGAACAGCCAGATCATTTGCTTCACATGGCCAGGTTCATCTTTGAATTCGGTTTTAATGAAGACTTTAATGTTAGAGAGTGGCCTAAGTAAGTTTCTATTTCATTTCCGTTATTTACTTATAAGCGAGATATTTACGCATACAAACAACTCAGTGGAACCCATGGTCACACCTTTTTATTAAGAAATACAGTCATTGTCTTTTTGCTTGACTCATAAAGGGTTTCATTTGGGGAGGGGAGGGGGTTGGTGTGGGTTGGTGTCTGAAAATTTCGGTGGTTTCATAAAGATGAGGATAGATTGTATTAGTATACTAGCTTTTGCCCGCGGCTCCGCCCGCGTGGATGTCGGTTATCGCGACCAAATGGACGTCGTTATACAGAAACGTTCCAGTCCACACCAACTGCAATTCGAGATAAACGCAATTTACTGTTTTAGTGGTACACTTTTTGTTTTAATATGTTTAGAATGAATGCTTTCGAATTTATTGTAGAAATATGTAATTATTATGTAATTATGTATCTTTTTTTCTTATATATTCAGTATAACTATAGTAATAAAGGAAAATTGGTACTGGAACGTTTTAGCTAAATTGCTTTTTGTATGAAGTAGCATTTCAAATAATTTTGCAGAAACGTTCCAATATATTATAAATATATAAATATGGGCCGTGGGGTACCGGCAGAATAGAATAGTACCCCCCTCCAGTACTAGAATAGTACCAGGTGTCGTAGGAGCCGACTGAGATACAGCGGAACCGACCAATGGTGGTATAACCATTTCAAATCGCCGCAGCATTCTCGTCGCGAAGCTACGTCCTGCGATTGCCAACATGCCTGCCCAGCGTGGCGATTATGGGCAAACTCCCTCTATGGTAAGCACAAATAGGACCAGGCCCCTAGTCCCCGGCAGCTCCCCTAGTCCTGGCTCCGGTAGCGGTCAGGATAACGGCGGAGCAGGGGGTGCTAAGAATCCCCGGCAGAGATCCGGCTCCGACCCCAAACGACGACTGGCCCTGGTAACGCACAACGTACGCACGATGTGGACTGACGAGAGGATTGCTGAGCTGGAAGAAGAGTTGAGTAGGTTGCGCTGGGATATTGTGGGGTTGTCTGAAGTCCGTAGAGAGGGAGAGGACACGATAACCCTAAGATCCGACAACCTGCTCTACTACCAGGAAGGCGACCAGCAGTCGCAAGGTAGTGTCGCTTTTCTCGTTCACAGATCCCTCATTAACAACATCATTACCATCGAAAGTGTGTTGAGCAGGGTTGTATACATAATACTCAGAATATCTACGAGGTATTCGCTGAAGGTCATTCAGGTATACGCACCGACCTCAGCACGCCCAGATGATGAAGTGGAGACTATGTATGAGGACGTAAATAGGGCCAAACATACGTCTAAGACCCACTTCACTGTTGTTATGGGGGACTTCAACGCAAAGTTGGGTAAGAAAAGTGATGATGAGTTGAGAGTGGGGCAATTTGGATATGGACTACGGAACCCGCGGGGACAGAGGCTGGCTGATTTTCTGGAGAAAGAGGGACACTTTGTGATGAACTCTTTCTTTCAGAAGCCGCCGCACAGGAAATGGACCTGGATGAGCCCTGATGGTTCCACGAGGAATGACATAGACTTCATCATGACCAACGAGAAACGAATATTCAGTGATGTCTCCGTGATCCACAGGGTGAAAACCGGTAGTGATCACAGAATCGTAAGAGGCACATTGGGTATTAACATTGAACTCGAAAGGTCCCGCCTGATTTTAAGTCTACACTCCGACCTACTCGTTCCCAAATCCAAAACCCCGAGAACTTTCAGCTTGAGCTATCAAATCGCTTTGATTGCCTAGAGAACTTTGCGTCGGTGAACGAGATCAACAACAGGCTCGTAGAAACTGTCCAAACGGTGGGCTCTAAGCACTTCAGACCCCGCCGTTCAAATAGACCTCCGATCACACTCAAAAACTCATGGCTAAACGACGCTCGCTTCGACTGCAGTCTTCTGATGATGCAGAGTCATATAGGCAGCTCAACAGACCGATTTCCAAATCTCTGCGACACGACATACGTCTCTTTTTATTCTAAATATATTAAAGAGACAATCGAGCGGAACAAAGGCTCCAAAGTGTTCGCAAGAAATCTGTCTATTGGGCAAAGCCAGTTGACTAAGCTGAAGAGAGAAGATGGCAGTATAGCGCCGACCAAGGCTGAGGTTTTGGAGGAGATCGAAAGGTTCTATGGACAGCTATACGCTTCGGTCGCTAATCCTGCTGGCAACAGGGCGACCGACCCAAGAGCTAAGTTGACCCGACACTTCACCGAGGATATCCCGGACATCAGCCTGTACGAGATTAGAATGACCCTGAATCAGCTTAAGAACAACAAGGCGCCGGGTGACGACGGAATCACTTCAGAGCTTCTGAAAGCGGGTGGAACACCGGTACTTAAAGTCCTTCAGAGGCTTTTTAACACCGTCGTCCTCGAGGGCATAACGCCAGAAGCGTGGAACAGAGGCGTGGTGGTGCTGTTCTTTAAGAAAGGTGACAATACCTTACTGAAGAATTATAGACCCATCTCGCTTCTGAGTCATGTTTACAAGCTGTTTTCAAGGGTCATTACGAACCGTCTCGAGCGCAGGCTTGATGACTTCGACTGCGTTCGGAAAATTGCGCAATGTCTTCTCATCCGACATACCTCAGTGTCTCAAGTCGAAGGTTTTCAACCAGTGTGTGTTACCAGTGATGACTTATGGCACTGAAACGTGGTCCTTCACTATGGGCCTTATGAGTAAGCTCAAAGTAGCCCAACGAGCTATGGAGAGGGCTATGCTCGGAGTCTCTCTGCGAGATCGAATCAGAAATGAGGAGATCCGTAGAAGAACCAAGGTCACTGACATAGCCCAGCGGATTAGCAAGTTGAAATGGCAGTGGGCAGGGCACATAGCACGGAGGACTGATGACCGATGGGGTCGAAAAGTTCTCGAGTGGAGGCCACGTATCGGTAAGCGCAGCGTAGGACGTCCACCCACAAGGTGGACAGACGACCTCATTAAGGCTGCAGAAACGCGCTGGATGCGAGCCGCTTCCAACCGGTCTTATTGGAGATCTATAGGGGAGGCCTATGTCCAGCAGTGGACTTTCTATGGCTGAAATAATTTGGATTTGGATTTGGATTTGAATTTGAGTTTGAATTTGAATTTGAATTTGAATTTGAATTTGAATTTGAATTTGAATTTGAATTTGAATTTGAATTTGAATTTGAATTTGAATTTGAATTTGAATTTGAATTCGAACGGAACATTCTTACCGAGGAAATAAAGCAAATATGTTAGTTTCTAAAAACATTCCAAAAACATTTAAACATTGTTGCCAAAAAAACAGCGCTTCTTTTATTGTGCAATAACGTTCCAAGAGCATTAGAACGTTATTATCAAGGACAGAGTGCTTTAGATAAATTTGCAACAAGGTTCCAAATATCTTGGAACATTATATCCATGGAAAATAAAAAAATATGTTAATTTGTTATAACGTTCCAGAATGACTGAAACATTATGAGAATATGTAATTAATGAATAGAAATTAAGCATTAATGTTTCAGGCGGATTAAAACGTTTTATATTTTACTTATGTACTTTATTGAACGACGGTTGTGGATTGGAACATCGGATATATGACAAATAAATAAATTTTCAGTTTGAGATCTTGTTCATCTGACAGACAATGACATTTCAAGTCTATTGCAATAAAAAACTTCATTTCACGTGACTTGTGGGTTGGAACGTTTTTGCTTAACTACGTCCAAATATAGCCTATGTCCTTTCTCAAGGTCTAATCTACCCCTATAACAAATTTCATCAAAATCGGTTCAGTGGTTTGGGCGTGAATGCCCGACAGACAGACAGACAGAGTTACTTTCACATTTATAATATTAGTAGGGATTGATGCAGAAGTATATGACTGTATATGTTTTCAATGACAGCCCATTTCCTACTCAGTTCTCTTGTTATTATTAGTACCTACCACAATTTATAAATATTTTAAAAGTTATGTTGCAGAATTATTATCATATCACAGAATCATTGAATTTTTTTTATGAGCTTACAATTCTCAAATACTACAATCCTAAAAATTGACTCCACATTACTGTCCATTCATTGTGTGCATATAAATCGACTTCTTGCATTAATTGTAGTAAAATAGTCATTGTGACGTAAATATAATAATATGTGTTGTGTAGTGCGGCCTGACTTCTATAGATCATTAATTCTATTTTACAGATTGCCACCACCAGCATCAAAAGAAGCTGTAAAGAATTTACCAGAAACTTCAATAGAAGAAGATGGGAAGAGCTGTCCTATCTGCTTGAAGAAATTCAGCATTGGTGAGAAGGTTACAGAAATGCCTTGTCACCACCAGTATCATGCTACTTGCATCTCACTTTGGCTTAACACGGTAAATAATCTATTTTAGTCATTTTTAGTTAACATTTTCATAGAACAGCAGGTCTAAAATGGCCGTTTTGGATGTTTCATCTAAAAATGACATTCATTTGCAGATTAGTTGGTGACATATTTTATAGATTGTAAAATGACCACATTTTTTAATATGTCATTCATATTTCATCTGCAATATGTTTCATATTTGTTATTGGTGTTGCTATGACGAAAAAAATATAAGGACTCACCGAATCGTGCTTTTACGGTATTTACTACATTATGATTTTGTCATTAATACAGCGTAAAATGGTAGTTATTATGTTCTATATATCAATAGTTCATGATTTCCATCTAATAAACATGAATTGAAAGAAAAATAACGCTAAAACTACAATTTGTTTCCAATTTTTATTTTTATTTTTGGTGTGGTAATTTTTGCCTGACGTGACATTTCAAAATTGTCTGTTGTCAAAACTTGGTTTCAATGTTTATTTATGTTATGTTTCTTATTCTTATCAAGTTACTTCGACAAAAAACATTGAATGTGTTTGTGTTTCTGTGATTAGATTCAGAGGCGTCTAAAGTAAGGTGCAGACACGAAACTAATGATGTTAGAATGGTAGACGGACAACGTAATGGGGGAACGACGGTGGCGTATAAACAAAAGCAAAATACTGTCCTTTTGTTTGGATCCTGTGGGAAGTAACTAACAAACTCGAGTCAGCCAGTCAAAATCGAGGCCACTCTATATCCTGCGTTAATAGCTCTACTACGGGACATTGACAGAATTGATGTTAAAAGCACAGAGCCATTCATTATGAATTGAATTGAACTTATCAAGTTACTTCTACAAAAAACATTGAATGTGTTTGTGTTTCTGTGGTTAGATGCAAAGGCATCTTTACACAAGGTGCAGGCACGAAACTAATGATGGCAAAATGGTAGACGGGCAACGGGATGGCAGAGCAGAGCGATGGCTGGATATAAACACAACAGTGTAAAAGCCTAGAAGGCACACAGAGTACTCTTCTATATATATCATGCTACTACTTAGAGGAGTGGAGCAGTAATTATAAATATGAACAAATCCTGCAAATACCCATAAGATATTTGGAAATCAATAAATTAATTTAAAGGGATGACGCGGGGTTCTGAATAATCCCACTGGTGGAGCAGGACGAAGTCTCTGATAATAACAACAATAATTATTGTATTGTACCTAATGATAATTTATTAGCTGTAAGTTTTCATAAAATGCAATGAATAAATAAATAAAAAGTTTTATTTTTAAATAAATATGCGAATGAGAATATTTATATTTCTATATACCTCTACCTCCATGATCATTATAGTGTTTATTATGCTTAAGTAGGTAGGTATATTAGTCAAAGTTATCGAGATTGAATCTAAGGCCTTTCACATTTTTTATATTGTCTGTCAATTTACTGCACCCCGCTAGATGGTAAAAACTTGAGGTGCAATCCAGAACATGTGGACCACCATTAGGCTTGCATTAGGCAACATTAGCTGTGACATTAGACTGTCTTGGTCATTTATATAATAATATAATTATTTGTAGATGCCTCACAAATTAAATAAGGCTTCAGCGCCTTGCCTGTTGACTGGGCCCTTTACACTGGTGGGCCGTTCCCTGTATGGAAAAACTCTAGCATAATTTGAATATTTATTCTACATACATAGTATACATACATACATACAATCACGCCTTTATCCCCGGAGGGTTAGCAGAGGTGACTTTACATCCACATTTCACCAATCTTTGTATTGGGTCCCACGTAGCCTATTGCCGTTTTCCGGGCACTATTGTTGACTTGAGCCATGTATAGGCTGAGTCTGGACTGGCTAAGTGGACGAGACTGGATATTTATTCTAATTCATGTAATTTGGAAGTTCATCATCACAGCGCAAGGTCCGGTTGAATTGCAAAGTTTTGACAAGATCAAATCACGCGTAGCAAGCAATAATCAATTATTATTAAATAAATGAAGGGGGGAGACAACACGACCCCGTCGCCAAAGCTTGACTTTTGTAGGAGCAACTCAGACCTTATAACCTGAAATAAAAGTCTACGCCAAAGCCTCGGCCGTCAATAAATAGTTGTGTGGACAAACAGAGTGGAGTTGAATTGTGCCCTAAACATCTTAGTGAGGTTTAATATTACAACAATAACTATGAAAACATCAATATGAAGGCTAAAATCTGCTAAAAAGTAAATCCGTGTTAACATTCAATACGTCACGAATTTCACCGAATTTGACATTATGAATGACTCATATATTTAGACCATTTTACGCATCTTCATACAAAACTGTCAAATAAGATGATGAACATATTGAGCTTCATTATATGATTCATCAAAAGTAACCATTTTACGATTAGTGAAATCTGACAATTAAGATGATCATTTAATGAAACATCCAAAGCGGCCATTTTAGACCTGCAGGTTGTGTGAGAAGTTTAAAAAAGCATATAGTGATGTGGAGTAGTTTATTGATTCCTTTAATTACATGTCATGTAGAATCAGATAGAGACTTATGAACAAAATATGTTAAATCAAAACATTTAATGCATTTTCAAACTGTCACATATTTTCAAATAACAAAATCTTCATAATCCAAATTCTAAGTTCAACTGAACTGACAAAGGTTATTATTATTTTCGAAATACCAATATCTTCTTAATTTAAACAATTGAAAAAAGAAAAATATGTGTTTGACATTGACTGTTATACAATATACAGGGAATGGAATTTTTTGTTTCTACCTGAAAGTAGAAAGGAAAGTATTAATGTTTCCTTTGAGTTAAATCTGCTTTCTTCAGTCTCATTCTTTATTGTAATTACCGTCCAGGTAGTGCAAAAACAACACCAACCTGTATAGTATATTTATTATGATGTCACATCACTACACATTGAGAGCCCTGTGTCAGTTGTGATTACTTGTGATCACACACAGGTTTGGTTTTGGAATTGTTCAGTCTGTTTTTTTTAGAATCAAACATTGGAAATTAATTTACTGACTGCAAGATATTGCGAATATAATGAAACAATAAAACAATACATTGTAAATGGTTTGTAACAAAGATGAAATATATCATAGATATGTCATATGCTTACCAGGGGCGGATCCAGCTTTCGATTCAGGGGGGGGTCATGGTGTAGCCGAGACATAGTTTCGGGGGAGGGGGGGGGGGGGTCTAGTCTCCCAATAAAATGTCATTGAACAATACAATGAAAATAAAATGTGTGGAGTTGAAACCACGACTTGGACAACCAAGCGCAGGGCACGCCGTGATAGTGGTGGTATTTCTTACCACTACTATCACGGTGAACTAGCTAGCCGCAGCTAACTATCACCCATCATGGAGAACTGGCTAGAAAGGCTTCAATGGGGAACTCTCATAGCGGTTGACGCCGATGATCACCGGATATGGATGTTTCGGAAGTTAGCTGCGGCGAATTCAGAAGGAGCCAACGCCCGGGTGTCATCACTGTGATGCAAGCGAGGACACGGGGCTGCATACGCGGACCGAATACCCGGTATGGGAAACGCCGAAGCGGGTCCTTGTGGCGGCCCTCGGGATGGGAGTTCTCTCGCTCAGCACTCTCTCTCGCTTGCTTACAGTGATGGCGTAAAACCGTAAGCTCGCGGCTGCCACCGCCTCCATCTGAGAGCAAGTAATGCTCGAGAAGGAGGCGGGGGAACGGGTCTGGAGAAGATTCAGTTGTTTCCCATTCCGCATAATACACAATGCGCGAAGGACTCGGGCGACGTAGGTCACTCAACATCTCCATTATCGTATCAATATCTCCATATCGGTCCCCATTAGCACCGGCCTGGAAATGACAGGGGGAACCGCCTGACACTCTAGAAGAAGCAGGCCGCGTTGGCGGCGCGATGCGCGCCTCCCCCTTTCATGATTATCGTACATATTTTCCTGATTGCTTCCGAATCCGAGGTGACCTCGGAGCTCAGGGGCCGCCTTCCGTCACTTCCTCCTCCACTTCGCACGACGTTGGGCGTCCATGGTGGTGAGATGAGACCATTTGCACGCATGTCACCCTTCACGACTTCAAGCCAAGACTTCTTGGGCCTATCCTTTCCACCTGGTCCCGGTGGCTGTGCTACTGCCAGCCATTTGTTACCCAAGTAGCCTGACGGTTGCTGCAAGACGTGGCCACACCAGCGAAGGCGGCTCTCTTGCATTTTATGTGTGATGTCGCGGACATGAAGGCTGCCGCGGATCTGAGAGTTCCTCATGCGATCTTTAGTGTGACGCCGCACATCCACCGCAGCATTTTCATCTCCGTGACACGTAGCTCCTGCTTATGTCGCTCCAGCAGCGGCCACGCCTTACAGCCGTGTAAAAAGACAGGCCTAATGATCGTTTTATAGACCTACCCCGTCAACCAGACTGGCATTTTAGGTTCAAATGTGACGCCAATCATTTCCCGCCCCTTGGCCCATATGGCGGCAATTCGTGCCTTGACGTCGCAGTGATGGCACTCGGACGTTGGCTCTTTCTTCGCGGTCCGATGCAGATACCGCCCGAAGCACCCATGGTCGGTGATAATCTGCGTATGCTGGGAGTGAGAGCTCTCACGTTCGCCACTTTGCTCGCAGCGATGGTTCGCTGCGCGGATGCGTGGGCCGACGGCGCATCCTTCTAATGCTCGTGAAGTAGGCGGCGCAGCGGGAGCGAAGGAGAATCGCAGACCTTGCGGCCCGCGAGGAGCGAAGGAGAATCGCAAACCACGCGGCCCGCGACGAGCAGCGGCAACTCGGGCGTCGGAGGTCGCAGAATGACATCCGTCCCCCATGAGCGCGGACCTGGGGGTGACGGGTGGAGCCGCCTGTCACCCTAGCAGAAGCAGGCCGCGGCGGCGCGCATTGCGTGCCTCCCCGTACCTAAGAGCGAGCTGGGGACTCTATGGTCCCTACACCGGAAGAGGACCAGATCGAGAGATATGGCCTTGGGTCGGCCGGGGTGTGAGGGATATGGCTACGACAATCTCACCTCCGGCAACTGACGGCCCACAGACGGCGTACGTTTTAGTCGGTTCGAGTCCGACATAACCTCCTCCTCCGGCTCCGGCGGGGGAGGTATCCACGGGGATTTTTCGCACGATAAAAAAAAAAGGACCAGGCATATGAGCCAGCTGCGTCATCCGCAGCAGAAGATGGCCACTGGCCACAACCGCTGGGCCCGCGGTAATAGCGGTAGTAACGCCCATCCCATCCTATGGGGGAGTGGCTAGAGAGGCCACACGGCTGCCTCTCGTACCGGCTGACGCAGGTTTTTATCGGGCACGGGTGCTTTGGTGACTACCTACGTCGGATCCAGAAAGGAAGGCTTCTTCCAAGTTCACAAAAAGTTTTTGTAAGCAAACAGTAACATAAATACGGGGCCTTTGAAGCTGAGCCCAAGTCAAATTGTTGCCCGAATCGAAAAAGGACCTCATGGCTGTCAGCTCCACACCTTCGACTGCCGGCCTGGTTAGTCATTCGCGCTTATTTCTTTAACATAGCGGACAGGGTGTCAGGTCCGAAAACTATTCGAGTCCATCGGTTGATCGGCTGCGCTGCACGATAAATTGAAGTTTTCAATCGTGCGAATTATATTCATACCTACTGTTTTTGCTATACCTACTGTGTTTGGTGCCTCATAAAATTATAATACTATTAGGTACAAAGAGACAGTCTTCTTATGCGTGGTATTTTTTAAAATTTATCAGTGACATTGGGATATTTTTTAGTAGGTGACCCGCCCAGGGGGGGGGTCATGACCCCCACGACCCCCCCCCCTGGATCCGCCACTGATGCTTACAAATCAACGTAGAAAATTGTGCCGAACACACACAGACACATTTTTAATTCATCTACATTTCCCTTAGAGTAATTGTTCGTACAGTGTCTATAAACATACGATAGCATTGTCGTTATTTTTTTATGTCATTGATTCTTCCGCTCAACGTCCGAGCGGTGCCGCTCGGCACGCGATACTACAAGGCAAACGTTCCAATTGACTCGTTTTCGGATCTTCACGATTTTCGCGCAATAACGCATCTACTTCATTTTATATAAGATCATTGGTTTGTAACTTTCATATTAAATAAGGCCCCGGCTACATCTCTACGGCACGGCACCGTCCGCCGTCGCCGTCGACGGCGACGGCGCCGCGCCGTAGAAATTCACGGCGCCGTGCTACGGCGCCGTGGAAAGTGTGACATAAGGGAGGGCAATTCCCCAATTAGAGTAGTCGACTTCATAGTTCGACGTCAAAAAAACTGTAACCTGAAAACGAAACTTTACGAACCTTTACGAAGCTTTACGAACGTAAAAATTCTGAAGTAAACATTTATATTTTATCCCTTTCACACTAGTCGCGAGCTTGACGGATGACGTCTCGGTTTGATTGAAATGGCGATATTAATTCAGAGAAAAAATCAGTGTGGCGTACCATATGAAAATTTTCCCTAAATAATTATTGTTATTACATTACATTGAAATGTCTTTCACGATTAATTCTTTTTCGGATAAAATAACGCAAATGTGAGAAGAAAGTGAAGCTATACCAAAAAATAAGGATAAGAATAAAAACTAAATTGCAATTTGAACTTAAATTAGAATAAAAAACGAATTGTAACGGATTCTATTATTGTTTCTATTTTTATGTAAATATTATAACAAGACGTTGACCATGGCTCCGCTTGCATGAAATAAAAGAGATCCTATTTCCGCAATCCCCAAGAATCTAATTTCGGGATACCTAAATTGTATTATTTCAAATTAAGAGGGTGTTACATACCTCCAAAGGCCACGGTAACCACTTCCCATCAGGTGGACCGTGTGCTAGTCTGCCACCTATTTTATAGAAAAAAGATCTATCTCCCTGCCTAGCGATTATGTCCTTTTTTATGGGTATCTGAGAGGATTTTCGCTCAACAAAAAGGACAGATTTATAGTTTGGATGACAATATAGACTACATTTTATCCCTGTATAGGTTCCTCTAGATAGTTTTTATAATTACTATCGCATTGAGATTAAAAAACCCGACCGCAAGCTACTTTCGACCTTATTGACATTTCTTGCTTGCAGTCGGGTTTTTTAATCTCAATGCGATAGTCATTATAAAAATTATCTAGAGGAACCTATACAGGGATAAAATGTAGCCTATAATGTCATCCAAACTATAAGTCTGTTATTTCTTTATCGTGTGGGTATCCCTTCGGATGCCCACAAAAAGGACATAACAGTACAGCAGGATGGCTGGTACCTTATATACTCGAAATGCTTAAAAGTGTACGCCAACGCGCATCTTAGATCTTCAGATAGCTAAAATTTATGTAATATGATTTAAATTATACATAATTATTATTACTGTCTAAAGTTCATTTTTGATATTAGCAAAGAAGTTCACCTCATTAATTAAAATCTTCCAAATGCATGGGAAAACTAATTTTTATTTGTATTGACAACCCTAAATTTGACATAGTTTGTAATTTTTATAATACGTTTCGTAATCTTATTTCAAGAAATGTAAATATAGAAAAAATAAAATTAAGCGTGAAATGTAGTTCCGTTTGTTCTTTGATATTTGAGGCTGAAAAACGCACTCTTTCATCATAATTATATTTAATACGTTTGTTGTCTCACTGTCACTTCTTGGTTGACGTATCATTAGTCTTTGAAAGACGCGATTCGAAACATAGGACCGTGATCCTATGTTGTGTTGGGGCGGATTTTCGCGTCAATTGCGTATCTAATTACTAATCAGAATGCACCACCCACAAAAAATATGTTTTTAATGAATTCGTAATATGAATGAAATATTATTAATATATCACTGAAATATTAAAGTAAAATGTTGTAATATAAATAATAATATAATTCATGTAAATTAATAACATTGACGTATTTTTAGTAAGACACTATATGTCATTGCGCGCTCGCCATCTGAGAAATTTCGATTGAGAATCGCCCCCTGCAACACACCGTCCACTTTTTGTAGCCATTTTGTTGCACGGCGCCGTGAATTTCGACGGCGCGGCGCCGTCGCCGTCGACGGCGACGGCGGACGGCGCCGTGCCGTGGAGTTGTGGCCGGGGCCTAACAATGACACAAAATAGATAAGCTATGCTACCATAAATCATAATAATAATGTTCTATGATAATGTATAATCTACACTATCTAGGCCCAGAGTAAGCATAGCCTAACTAGCTTGTGTCATCAATTCATAAACTTTTCGAACATCAAGTATTTCATTTTTTTCCAAGGAATTCAGTTTGCTGGCCACTTTGTAATAGTACATTATGGTACAAGTGAGCAACGTTGGTGATTACCGCCGAGGCGCCATTGAGACCCGAGCCGCCAGGCGAGGGTCTTAAGACAGCCGAGGACGGTAATCATCATGCTCACACGTGCCATACGACGTTTTACAACACACTTGCGAATAAAATAATACTACAAATACTAAATAAACAATACTAAAAATTAATTCGTTTTCCTATGCGCGCGCATTTAACAATGGCGGTCGACCATATTTAAAAAAAAATGAGGTTTGAACTTAACTTTTTTTTACTCTGATTTTTTTTCTGTACTTAGAGAAAAAAAAAAGTTAAATTTGAGCGAAAATTTTGTTTATTACACAAGTATTACAAGTTGAAATTATTTATTCAAATACGAAAATGCATCAAATGACCATACAATAGGCGTATTAATTTATTCGTACTATTAAACACGTTATTTTTTGTATCAAAACTTTTTTAAGAACATAGACAATTATAGACACTTCCTATAAAATTTAAAAAAGAATCTATAACTCACTTTTGTGAATAATAGTAATGAAAAAGTCACAGTTTTATAATAGGTGTCATTCCGTACTTAATTGCGGTAAAATAATATCACTGTTATGAGCAGGTGTGTTGTAAAATACATTTACCCAATTCCCCCCAATATTATCTATCACTATTCATATACCCATGTTTTACCAAGATATATTAATATTAATACATCTTAATTTCTCTTTTACAGACAAACTCATGTCCATTCTGTAGACATGAATTACCTACAGATGACGAAGTTTATGAACAATTTAAAAAAAATAAGAAGAGGTCGGAACAAAAGGAAGAAGATTTAGCTACACTCCATAATTCAATGTTCAGTTAATGTATAATTAAAATGTAAAATTTATAGGCACATACATAATGGACATGGTATATTTTTTTGCTATTTGGAGGGTTAAGGTTAATAGTAAAAAAAATAAGTTATTTAGTTGGGAAAACACAGTTGGAAGTTTGCATTGCCACAATTTGTTTGTCAGAAAAAAACAATTGTCCAGTCCCCACACTGATCTTTTTTAAAATAAGTATACCTAGCAGATGGGAGTATAAGGCTGAATATATTGCAAACTATGGAGGCTAAACGAATTTTTTGTCACTTAATAGGTGTAATACTATAACAGCCTTTTAAAAATTCGGTTTCTATTGTTAGATACCTGTTTTAACCAACATCTATTTGTTTCATAAATAAGGACTTTTGTCTACACTACTATTCTTAGCTTTCTTAGCTTACTGGTGGGTTTTTGTTAATTTGTTTATTAATTCAAGTGTAATTATATTAATTAAAATAATATAAAATAAATGATTTATATACATGTGACTTTGTGTAATTATTGATTTAAATTATGGCACCTAATAAAGAAGCGGTGTTGACTCCAATATGCTATATCGGACCGGATAATGCGAAAGACAGATACATATTGTTTCCTCCAATATCGGATTGGCGCGGCGTCCCACACCGATATCGAATCGGATATTGTGAAAACGTTCTAATAGTTTTGTGTTGTATGGTTAATAACTAATTTATATAAAATCCTATTATTTGATGATGAGAATGCAAAATTAGCTAGAAAGATATATAAAAGTTGCATTTTATAAATAAGTAATTACAAGGATACCTAGTGTATCTACGGAAAATAAACCAAGCAGTGGTTCCTTGCAAGTCTTGCGACTAATGCACCTATTGCGGAAGTGCACCATGTTTTGGCACCTGCTCAGTTTCTCCGCTAATAAAAAAATCTAAACTAATAAAAAGACATACCTCTGTCCCGCGAGTGTACAAATACACATTAATATTTCATAAAAGTAAGGCTCCCCACTTGGAGGCTAGAGTTGTCCATAATAATCTTCCTACATCAATTTTTACTGGACCTACTTGATTTACTTTTCTTAAAAATCGAATTTTCCGCATGTGACAAATGTCAGTCTGAAATTAACACTCCATCAAAATCATTTGTATTTGTTTATAAATATATGTTATGTTAAATTAAAAAGAAAGTTTTATAAAAAAATGGGTAAAAAATTTCGGTAAGTAGATAACTATTTATTTATTCTTACGATAACGATAGATCTGTGATCAAAGGTTGGGGACGGCGTTGTTTACCTACACTTTACTAAAAATAAGATCTCTCTGTGCAACGTTGCTCGATTAGTCATTAAATAGAGAAATAACCAAGTAATACATCATGCTGTATAATTTAACTAAATGGTTACATGTCGTTCAGCCATTTACGACTTGGCTAGTTTCTCTGCTGCCATTTGATTGGATGCTGACATTTAATGAACGGCCTAGCCTAGGCTTCCTAACCAGATGGCTGCGGTATAATGTATGATATATCTAACTATGGGTAGGCGTAGGCATGTGACGAGCCACGTAGAACGGCAGTAGAATGTTCGACTATTACGCCAGAGCCCGCAGGTTCGATTCCTGCTTATAGCAAGAGTATTCTATACCTACATAACCAAATGTATATTTGCATTGGTCTGGTGATTGGGTACAGATGGCGTTATGTAATGAGCAGTTTTCCAGTAGGTATTTATAGCGTTCCTAAAGACAAGCTAGATGGCGCAGCCGGCACTTTTGGTAAGTAGAGTGTGGTCTCACATCTAGTGTTCCCTAATTTATGGAAAAAATGTTCTTCGGTTTTGTAATGATTTACTTTACATAAATGTTTTGACATTTTTTTTTGATAATATTATTTTAAATATAATATTATTTTAAATTACAGACAGTGACGCGAAAAGAATTAAGCGTTTTATCATATTTTATCTATTGTAATATGGGTAAATGAAATTAAACTTTGGCAACATCGCACAAATAAACCACAGAGTACATTAAAATTACCAAAAGCTATGCTAGCGCCATCTCTTGATGATTTAAAAACCAACTGATTATTATACATACCTGCTGGAAAACTGCTCATTGTCCTACATTAAAAACATAAGTTATGGTTTATAATGTAAGAATGTATTTGCAGATGCTCTTGTGATCCAAAATCATCAAAGGATCAGAAACTCAGAGTCAGAGACACTGATTGCAAAGATGTAGCTACTATTATCGAAGCTCTAACAGCTGAAGAAATACTAAAAAGTAAGTCGGATGTATGTGTAATAACAATATTTTTGACATGAAAATCTACGTGTGGGCACGTACAGATGGAACCTGAGGTGCTTGGTCAGGAACCTCCTCCTGGAATGGGGCAACGAAGACAGCAGTGCCACTCTAAAGGTAGGGGACCGGGATACGCTGCTGCCTGCGGTCGATTCCGACCGAGGCGGGAGTGAAAAGGTTAAGGGTTGTTCGAAGACTTTCCACGTGTGACTCCGACTAGCAGATGGCCCAGTGAAAAGCAGCGCGGGTTTCGGGTTCTCGTAGGATTTTGGGAGGTAACAGAGGCCGTCCTGTCAATAGAGGTTCTTCCATGAGCGCGGGTCTGAGAGCGAGTTGAGTGGCGAAGAGAGTGAGTTGAGGTTGGCTATATAAAACGGCCGCACTTGGATATTTTCATTAAAGGATCTTTGATCTGACCTTCCACAACTCTCCGACTATATTAAAGTTTTTTTGTTTGACCAGGGTTAACGAACATTTCAGGGCTCCAACTAGGTACTCGTAACGAATGCCACAGATATTCATATGGAAACCGAAACCGATGTATTAATGTGCTCCCTGTGGCTCGGTAGGGTCTCGACTCGATGTGTTAAGAATGGTCACCAATCCTCGGTCTGAACTGGCTAGTAGGTGTTTCACTATTGCAATGCTATGTAATGATAAATGTGTTATTTTATTCTAGGACTGACAAAAAAACCGGTATCAAAAGCACCAACTTTTAAAATGAAAGCATTCAAACCGCCACATTTCAAGGATACGTGTGTGCCCATGTTACCGTCCATGCACACGAGGTACTAACATCACTATATTATTATTATTTTTATTATTGGTAAGTATAAGTACCTACTTAGGTGGCGGCTATACCCGGGGGCGAGTTGGATACTCCGTGGTCCTCACACCAGAAGAGTGCCAGATCGAGAGATAGCTCTGGGTCGACCGGGGTGCGAGGGATGTCTACGATAATCTCACCTGTGGCAACCGACGGCTCACAGACGACGTGCGTTTTAGTCGGTTCGAGTCCGACATACCTAACCTCCTTCACCGACTCCGGCGAGAGAAATATCCGTGGGGATTTCTCGCACGATAAAAAAGGTACCTACTTAGGTACAAAGTTGTGACATATTTCACAAAATTTAAAGAAATAAATTACCAATCACGTAGAGACCTTTTAGGTATGCGGAACCCCTTTCAGGCTTTACCTCATCAGAGCTAACGATGAGTTGGGTATATCGGGTTCGAATCGACTAAAACTGCACGGTACATCGGTCTGTCGGGCCGGGGATCTGATAGATCGTAGAAAGAATGTTTGGAATTGATCGTAGAAAGATTGTTGGGAATCATAATCCCTGCTCCCCTTTAGATACCAGGTACACTTAACGCACTCTCCATCTCTCCGAGGTATGGAGAGGCTTCAATATGTTAAGATTGGTCACCCATCCTAAGACTAACCTGGGCCTCGATTCTGCTGAAGCACAACCACTGTCACACCCAACGACCATACAACCAACGTCACACCACAGGGACTGCGAGAAAATTCCATTTGATTTTAGCCTTTAAAGTAATGCAGTTAAAGTTTAAAATTAAATGGCTTTTTGTAGAGTGAACGAAAGCGTGTAATGAAAATATTGTCATTTAATTTTGAACTTTAATTCTATAGCAATGAAGTCTAAAATTTGATGTCAATTTTTGCAGAGACTGTGGCACGACAGTGGTTTCGCTTTAGCAGAATCGAGGGCCTGGCTAGTACCTGTTGGTTAAACCTTGTGTTTACATGTACCACTTAGCTACGAGCATGGGCGTACTCAGGGAGGCGCAAGTGGGGCGCTTGCGCCACCCTACTCTGCTCTGGACGAAGTTATGACTACATACGAGCCCTTTTGTTTTTAAACATGTTTTGTTATTGTCAATTCATTGTAGGTAAAATAACCAATATTGTCATTTTCAGATTGAGATACATTGGTCATTGTCCTGTGGAACCACCGCTCTCTGAGAGGTATGTAATAAATAATACATCTAAACACCTAAAGATATCCATAGCACCTAATCTAATATATAAAATTCTCGTGTCACAAATGTGCGTAATCGAACTCCTCCGAAACGGCTTGACCGATTTTGATGAAATTTTTTTTGCTTATCCGGTATCTATGAGAATCGGCCAACATCTATTTTTCATCCCCCTGAATGTTAAGGGTGGTCCACCCCTTAATTTTTTTTTTTTTCAGACAATTTTTTTTGTTTTTATTTTTTTATGATACATCATACAAAAATACATGCAACCCTAAATTTTCACCCCTCTACGATCAACCCTTATTTTTTATTTGGTAATTAAAAAGTTTTATTTTTTTTGCAAGTCTAATATATAAAATTCTTCTGTCACGGGGTGCGTAATCGAACTCCTCCGAAACGGCTCCACCGATTTTGATGAAATTTTTTGTGCTTATCCGGTATCTATGAGAATCGGCCAACATCTATTTTTCATCCCCCTAAGTGATAAGGGTGCAGCGGGAACGGGATTTGAATACCACGCGGGCCGAAAATATGGCGGTACGAAGTTCGCCGGGGCAGCTAGTACCTATTATAAAAGCGGAAGAAACTCGGTATATCCAATCTTGATAAAATTTGGTGCAGATATGAACTAGAACTTTGGAAAGGACATTACGCTACCTTTTATAGCGAAAAAAGGTATTATAAGGGTTCAAATAGGGGGTGAAAGTTTATATGGAAGTACGTCATTTTTGACGATAACCTGAAGAAATTTGGTACACCGATAGATTAGAGCTTGGGAAATAGGTCATAGCCTCATAGGCTATGTTTGGTCGCGATAACCGATATCCACGTGAGCGGAACCGCGGGCAATAGCTAGTTACCTATAAACGTTCTTAATTGGATATGTTTGTAGGTACATAACTACTTTGTGATAGATATACAATAAGTTCTTATAAAATTATTTTTATAAATACATAGGTACGTTCTTAGTCTTATGGAAAAGACCTAGGTAATAATATTTATATCTATGACTGTCTGTTTATATCCTCAGACGGAAACTCAAGGGTGTTCAGTTTCACTCAAGCTCAGAAGAGGAAGACGACATCCTTAGAAAGGACAAGCGTCCTTTGTACAAGAAAAAAGTTCGATATGTAGACTTGATGCCCGGCGATATCATGTTGCCTACACCCATTCCTGTCATCAAGCATAAATCTTCGGACACATCCATCTTGAATGTATGTTTTACCTACCCGTTTTTTTTATACCAGTACGATCCGCCTGATAGAATCTGCCACCATAAATTAAACATTTACAACAATAGAGGTGTTAGGCGTGATACTTAGGTCGCAGGCAAGCACATGGCGCACCTGATGGAAAGCGGTTACCGTGGCCTATGGACAAATGTAACACCAGGGGAGTCACACTCGTGCTGCCGACTATTCAAGAACAGAGATTATGGGCCGTCAGCGAAGAAGACAAACAGAACAATCCTTTGGTCTTCCCACCCTACTCGCCATAAGCATTCTTGGACGATATATCGTAGTTCCTTCTTGAAAGAACATTGGTATCTATGGATCTATGGCAGGTGGGGTAGGTATTCCACATTTTGTATCTGCGCAATAGAGTTCCTTTTGTGTCGCACAGTATGCGATCATTCTACCTGCTGGGAGCTGGGACCTAGGTAATTCCTTTGGGATAAGGTGTAATGGTTCTTACTAACATCCTTGAGAATGATGAATGAATGTTGGTACCTACCCAAATTCTGAATTGTTGAACACCATTGCTCTTATTAAACCTTTCGTAAAATAATAAACAATAAATTAAAGCGCGGAGAGCACGTTAAGCCGTCGGTCCCGGTTGCCAAACGAACATCTATAGCAGTCGTTACGGGTAGTTAGAGCCCTCAAAAGTCCAACAACAACGGTCTAGCTGCAATTCTTTGATATCGCCTAATGTTGGTTACTGGTTTGTGGAGGTCAGATGGCAGTCGCTTCACAATAAAATATCGAGGTCTAGCCAAATTCGCAGTTAAGACTGGTAAAGCGGATCCAGACTTCTAGGTGAAAGCTTCGGATGGGACTGGGAATAAACGCTAGGATGAAGAAGAAATTAAATGTAATGTTGACTTTGATATTTTTTCCTTGTTAAGTTTTGTCTAAAGATACAAGTGATGTGGTAAATTTTCTAGGTTCCGAGCCCTAAGACAAGTGGCGAATTTATACGTACTGAGCGAGCAGCCGTGAAACCTGGTGAAATGCGACCACCCTTACCTCCTAAAGCTGGATATGAGTAAGGAGCTTCGTATTAAAAGCATTGTACCCAGTAGTAGGTAGACTTTAAAAAATCATTTTAGGTACTTTTCGCTTCTTTTGGTCATGTTACTCGATATCGAAGACTTTTCATATTCAGGAAAGGCCGCACGAAACTAATCTTTAATTCACTTATCTCGGAACTCGGTAAATTTGTGGTTCGAGTTAACTCGAGTTGAAATTACCGTGACTCGAGTTAGCCAGTTAGCCCCTTTATCTTACTATCATTACGTTTAGTCAAATAAGGGTTAAGTGAGTGTACAAATCAATAGTGAGAATAATCCATCCAGATTGTAATCTCGGCCAGTTCACCCAGCCTAGCCCAGCTGACCATTAGGTGTGGTGTAGTTAATTGGACGACTAATATATTTGCGAGATGTCGCCAATAGACCCGTTAATAAGGAAGTATGACCAATAGTTTAGTTTAGCACACATACACAACTTAATGAGAAATACATATTTCAATTTTATTGTGCTTGAGGCCAGTAATTGCAGCCATCCTGTCCTGGGTAGGTACGAGCTATACTTAAGAAGAATAAACATACATAATACTGTTAACATACCTAATTCCTAATAGCCGATCTCTTGGGTCGTCTCTTTGCGTCAAACTCGACTATGAACGACGGGAACGCCGAGCCACCTATTATTCCCAGCTGTGGTGCTTCCATGCCTGAAGTGAAAATCACGCAACGGGTGGTCCGGCGTGAACTTAAATCCCTAGATGTTCGAAAGTCGAGTGGGCCGGATGGTATACCGGCGATGGTGCTCAAGCACTGTGCTCCTGAGTTGTGCCCAGTGCTTACACGCCTTTTCGCGCTCTCCTACTCCACAAGACAGGTCCCGGCTTCGTGGAAGACTGCATTCGTGCATCCTGTGCATAAGAAAGGCGACAGGACAGATCCGTCCAACTATAGGCCTATCGCTATCACCTCGCTGCTCTCGAAGGTGATGGAGCGTGTGATTAACACACAGCTCCTGAGATACCTTGAGGGAAACGATCTACTGAGCGACCGACAGTACGGTTTTCGCCACCGTCGCTCTACCGGTGACCTCCTAGTGTATCTCACTAACCGATGGGCGCAAGCCATCGAGAGCCGGGGTGAGGCTTTAGCGGTCAGCCTAGATATAGCGAAGGCCTTCGATCGGGTCTGGCACAGAGGTCTTCTTGCGAAGTTGCCACGCTATGGACTCCCCGCGGGATTGTGCGCATGGATTGCCAGCTTTTTGTCCAACAGAAGTATTCAAGCCGTCGTCGATGGCAGCTGCTCGGACCGCATGGACATAAACGCCGGTGTTCCGCAAGGCTCCGTGTTGTCCCCGACCTTGTTTCTGCTGCATATCAATGACATGCTGTCTGATGGCTCCATCCATTGCTATGCAGATGACAGCACCGGTGACACGTATTACACGGGCCGTGCAAATATGCCTAGGTCGGAAGTGGAGGAGAGTCGCGAACAACTTGTGTCCGAAATTGAGACTACTCTCTCTGGAGTATCCGATTGGGGACGACTAAATTTAGTCCAATTCAACCCTACCAAGACACAAGTATGTGTATTCACCGCTAAGAAGGCCCCATTTGTTGTAGCGCCGCAATTCCTGGGCACACCGCTCACCATCTCCACAAGTATCGGGATTCTTGGTGTCGATATCTCCAGCGACGTCCAATACCGAAGTCATCTGGAAGACAAGGTCAAGTTGGCATCAAAGAAACTTGGGGTGCTCAACAGGGCGAAGCAGTACTTCACTGCGGGGCAACGACTACTCCTTTATAAGGCACAGGTTCGGCCCCACATGGAGTACTGCTGTCACCTTTTCGCCGGAGCGCCTGCGTGCCAGCTTGACCCTTTCGACTCGGTACAAAGACGGGCGTTGAGGCTCGTCGGCAATCCCATACTCACAGGCGATGTGGAACCACTCAGTCTCAGGAGAGACTTTGCTTCACTGTGTGTGTTTTACCGCCTATACAATGGTTTGTGCTCAGATGAATTGTTTGACATGATGCCCACAGCTACATTCTATCATCGCACTTCTCGTCATAGGCGGGGAGTTCATCCTCACACATTGCGACCGGAAACGGTGCGCACTGTGCGGTATGAAAGGAACTTCATCCCTCGCACACTCAAGCTGTGGAATGAACTCCCCGCGATGGTTTTCCCAAGCGACTACAATATGGGGTTCTTCAAGAAGGGCATTAGAAGGTTTCTTCAGGGTCGGCAGCGCGAGTGTGACGCCCCTGGTGTTGCATACGTCCATAGGCCACGGTAACCACTTTCCATCAGGTGGGCCGTGTGCTTGTCTGCCACCTAAGTGGTATAAAAAAAAAAAAAAAAAAAAAATAATTATTTTCTATTTCAGATTATTTCAAGCGCACAGTGGTATTATTGTAAATAAGGACAGGGATTACGTGCCTAACATTTTTGTGGTTCCGGCCGGCGAAGGATCCACGTAAGAATGATCACTTTTGCAGTTCCATGCTCCATCTTCTCTCCTTTATCTTTATACTTCAGGGTGTCTTCTATCTTGTATGTTTGGGAATGTCAGAATACGTCTGACTAAAATCATAAATTGTCTCTGACCTCCTTATCAATTGCTGGATTAGGTCATTACTTCTTGGATAGAATAGCCGCGCGATGCCCGGCAGAGTAGTATTTGGGTTACCCCATCTCTTCCCATGCGGTGTCGTACAAGGCGACTAAGGGATAGGGCTGTTTATCATCAGACAGATATACATATACAGCCCAGACACAGCCTCTGATATATGGCTCACCCCCTATTACGTGGGACCGAATACAATGATTGGTGAAATGTGGGTATTAATTCACATCTGCCTATCCCTCTGTCATTATATGTATGTATGTATATAGTCTTGGATAGAAGTGCCAACGGTCTCATCTTTTTGGCGGAATGCATACCATACTACCGTACACGTACTCCTTCTTCTGCCGCACTGTTAAGACTTGGAATTCCTTGCCAGCTCATGTGTTTCCTTCCTCCTATAGTCCCGGGTCCTTTAAGCGGGGCGTGAAAAAGCATCTGATGAGGCCGTCAAGCTGAGTGCCACCAATGGTACGTGTTGTAATGGTGGCCCTCTTTTTAGAGACTTTGCCTTCAGCTTACCATCAGGCGAGGCGAAGTCAAATTGATGTGTCCTATATAAAAAAAAAAAAAAAAATAGCGAAGGCAACAACTTCCCTTAAGTTGTTATACTTTTTATATTTGTTTAAAATCATGTTGCTTACATATACCCTTTGTTTCAAATATTGATAGTTTTCTTTGGCTATATTTTCATTCAACATTTTTAACGATTACTTTATATTTATTTTATTTCAGACGTAAAAGGTAAGATGTACAAAAGAAATATACAAAAGTTGTATGTACCACAAACATACAAAGGTACCTACATAAATAAGTGTTATAATACCGGAACATATTTGTAAGTTACCGCCAAATCTCTTTGCACTATATGCTCGAGGATGGATCGAGGCAAATTCAATATCTTAACAGAAATAAATTTACCTACTGGTTTCATGTTCTTTCAGAAAACGCAAACCGTGCAAGTGCAACAATAAGAAATGTCCGTACGTATTTTGAATTTGGACAGTACATAATTCTATTTTACTAAATATGTTATAATTTTGTCATTCAGTTAAAAAACCCACCCATTGATCATTTGCAGAAAATATCAAGCAATGATGCGACGGAAGGGTAAGAAAAAGTTAGTATCTCACTTACTTATTTATTCAATTTATTCGTGGTAGATCATTATGGTTGAAAAAGCTCAAGAACATAATAATGGTCTACCAGTTTTGATAAAATGAATGGTGTTTACGTGCTCTTCGAGCGTGATTCACAGTTAAATATGCAACTGTAGTTGCGGCACGCTATGATGGCTGTTTTGACACGACTGGTTTTCAGTCAAAACCAGTCGTGTCAAAACGGTCATCATAGCGTGCCTCAACTAAAGTTGTAAGTACCTTCCTACATAAATTTTAATTTATAGAGGTCGTTCGTCCTATTCAAATCGAGGCGTTACTGATGGAAAGCCAAGGGCGAAAGGTCAGAAGGGTTTGAAGAAAGATGACTCTGCATGCGGCCTTGACGAGATACCCAGACCTCAACATGTGAGTACTGCCCACCATTATTTATTGTCTAGGACGCCACTGTGACGCTCGTATCGCTGCATCAATTAAAATCCAGACAAAATAAAGATTTGAGTTTGCATAAATTCGCATAGAGCTGAAAACTTGCTACTATTGCGATAACATTGCTGTTTACGAGAAAGTGCGAGAATCCAATAGCCTATGGACGTGTGCAACACCAGAGGCGTCACTAAAAAGTCAACTGAGTTTCTTGCCGGCTTTTTCTCACTTCGGGAACGGCGAACCGGCGTGGTTTATTTGCTAAGCTTGTTACTAGATTCACATTCCCGCTACCGGCCCTGTAGAAGCCTAAAGGCAAGGCCAAACCAACGCGATCAGCTTGCGTCCGCGGTGGCGATCAGTCGCTGGCCAATCGCAGGCCGCGGCGGCGGTGTGAACACGTCTATACAAATTCCTGATCGCCACCGCGCACGCCACCGCGGACGCAAGCTGATCTCGTTGGTTTGACCAAGGCTTAATGCCCTTTGAGGCAACTATAAACGTGGGGTACATTGCCTGGGAAAACTACAGCAGGGGGAGCATGTTCTTACAGTGTTCGGTTCGGTAGTTCGGGACGAAGAAAAAGCCTGGCTCAGATCGGTTAGCTTCAGGTTTGTAAAACTTTCACTCTTATCATAGATACGTATATCAAAATATAATTATTGTTTCATATTTCAGGTGGAAATACCAATGAATTTGAAGAAAGGAATGCTGCAAACGCATTCTCTTACAGTACTACCGTGCACAAAAGAAAAAAGACCTGATGTACATTATGGCATCCTCACCGGATCCTTTAATATGTACGATTCGAAATTTTGTAAGTTAATCACTACTTACAAGAGCCCTTTTCTATATAGTTCCATCCCTCAGCAGTTTGAAATGGCAATTATGTATTATATTTAATTATTTCAGCTGGGAGATCCAGAGGTCGTCAAGCTTTAACGATGAGTGTAATGTCTTACTGTTTAGCCTTCCATTACCATCCGAAGCAGTGGACAATGAAACTTGTTGATAATTTGGTGGACGCTGGCGATCAGTGGTAGGTGCTCGTTTCAATAATTTAGCCGCTCTGTCTTCAATTGCATGGTCTATGGTGGTTGAAGAAGCGAACGTAGACGACGATAACACACATCATCCGCCGTTAGATTTTTGGTTTTTGTTTTGGTTATCTAAATATATACATTATACCTATTACCAAAAAATTATAGTGATATGCCAAAATCAAGCGCTGCGAAGGGGCTACACAGCGACTCAGATTACTTACCTACTTAGTACTTACTTGGGGAGCGGTGCGGCAGCATAATAAATATCTGTTAGAGCACCTGCTAAGGTGATATAAGAGAGTGGATGTTCCAAAAAACGAATGAGTTAAAATAGTGCCAGGCAACGAATTGAAACAAAAGTAGTATGCTCCACACACATGCACGGGGTATCGTGCTAAAGCTTCCGAGCACCTCTCTACAGCAATGCAATTCTGTAAGCGCACAACGACGAGCACAACGTTGCGACAACATTGATAGAGATTGTCATTGGTCGGACTGGGTGACGTCACTGGAGATCGACCAATGACAATCTATATCAAGACTGCCGCAACGTTGTGCTCGTCGTTGTGCGCTCACAGAATTGCATTGCCGGGCCTACGCCAGTATTTACCGTAGGCGGCAGCTATCCCCTGCGCGGGAGAAGCGCTGCCGTCTCTGTTGCCCAGGGTGCACCTCGTGGGGTTTCCGGATCGTTCCCTCACGATAATAGAACTGCACCTAAATTTTATCTTACTTTTTTGTAGGTACTTGCAATGCTTGGAAAAAGTGCACGATCACTCAACAGTTCAAGGTATCTGTGAGGTACTACCATTTGGAAAGAAACAAATAATGGTATTAAATCGCAAACGTATGCAAGTTTTGCTAGGTGAGCCCGACGTTGTTGGATATACAATGTCTTTGGATCCTACGGTATACAATTTGTGTAGAGGACTGACAGCTTTCTTTAAGGAAAATCGAGCTGGTGTTATGATGACTAGGTTAATATATTTTTCTAATTAATTACTACGGTATGATAGGGATATTAATTCTACTCCTGTTCCCTGTAACTACTTTGTTTAACAAATACTAACGTCTTATAGCCTCTAGAGGTAGGTGAGACCGTATCCATGGTCCTGATGTTTGACTTTGATGCACGCCGCACACGCACGTAATTCATTGCGGCTTCTCAATGATCTCCTTTATCCATACCGGACTTTGACAAGTAATGGGTGCGCTGTATCTGCCGCATGCGTCTGTCGTTGTCGTAGGCGGTCGGCTTCGGAATCATACCTTAAGTATCTACTTTAGAACTTTGCAGTTACTGTTCAGTGCTAAGAGAAGAACTCTAATATTGTATTTATTTTAGGGTCCTGAAGGTAGCAATATGGAAAGACAGAGTGTGTTATTACATTTTTGATCCTGCTGGAAGAGATTCAAGGGCTTATTCTAACTATTCCAACGGCCAAGCAGCTGTTATTAACGTAAAAGATTTGGCTTCTGTAGCTGAAGTACTTTTAGCACGCAGTATTGTAGGAGATCAAAAATTCGTTTTAGCTCCAATTAAAGTTCTGAAAATGATTGATGAAGGAGCTGACGACGATCTTGAGTCGGACAAAGAACTAACACCAACCGAGAAGGCTATGATGGGATACAGGATTCTGAACGAAAATTGTGCAATAATAAATGCAAACATGCATTTGGGGGATAGATGTTTCGAGGACGCTAAGTTTAGACAAGCAATACCTATAGCTGTTGTGGCAATGACGTATGCCAAAATATCACCGCCTAACACGTGGTTTTCTAAAACATTAGATAAAGTTTTGCGCTTGGGCAATAAGCTCTACGTTGATTGCGCACACCCTAAAGTTATGATTGACATGAGTATTGATAACATTCCTAACGAAATAGTCATTGGTCCGTACGCATGTGAGATTATTATTTATAGAGAGCGAGTAAAGGGACAACTATTTACTACAAAGGAATGCTTTCTGAACATTAAAACTGGTTTGCAAGAACTCTTTAAAAGTGGATATAATAGTGGAATATTGGAATTTAATAATTATACGTTGGCAGTTTGGAGGCAGAAAGATATGTACTATTTGTTTGATCCTTATCCACGTACAAATGATGGATTGAGAGCCGTGAGGACTGGTAAAGCTTGTTGCATGATGGTCTTGAGTCCTGAAACATTGGCAGATGTTATCACTAAGAACTTTGACTATTTACCTGCTACTACACAGTTTAATATTCACGCGTTTAAGGTTTTGAAACTAAAGAAGAGACAGCCTAAGGTAAAATATTATAGCATGTCTGTTCTGAACATACGCATTTATAGGCGATTCAAACACTTAAAACTAACGGTGAGGGCAGACTACTTGTATAGCGACGCTCATGAATACAAAGTTTATTTTCTAGCTAGCGGACACCTCAGAAAAGTTGTAGGGTAAAAATTTATAGGGAATTATATAGAATCCAAAATATAAATACCTATATCATTATTAGACAATCATATAAAATCGGCAAATCTTTGAAAAAATCTACCCAGCGGGGTACGGTTGGAAAGGGGCGCGCAGGTAGCAGCAACCGAAAAATTTGTCCCTTGTTATTTGCACAGATCCTCTATCTATCTTTTGAGCGACGCATTTGTTTAATGTGATTAAATAATTTCTTGTCATTCTATTTCGATTCCAGATGCAAATAGTTTGCACACTTAGCGACGAAGCGATGCCTGGGAAAGCCAAACGGAAAGTTCTGGAAATGAGTCAGGGCCGCGGTGACGGCACTGAGGCTTTCCACGATATTATGCCTGCCGATAGCAAGCTCTTTGAGCCGAAACCTAAAGCAGGAGTTGTAAGTTTTTAACAATTGGCCCTTTTTAGATTAGTTTTTCAGATTAGATAGCTCCCACTGCCGCCGTAAGACGGATGTAGGTATAGAAAAATTTTGATCAGCTTTGGGCGAGGTTTGGTGGCTCAGTGGTCAGAGCATTCTCTCTGTAAGGGAAAGATAGCGGGTTCGAGTACCGCTGCTATATTCGCCTTTTTCTATCTTAATCGATGCGTTAGCATACTAAATACTTTAAAATTTCACTCAATAGTTTTTGGGTATCGCTAGGGTAAATAGTTGTCGTATTTTTTTAATAATGTCTATTAGGACCCCTTCAAAACATACCGTGCCATGTGTACAATTTGTACATGTTACGGAAATGGCGAGGCGGGGCGCCACGTGTCGTATTGAGGTGCGAAGCAGCGATATCACGAGTATCACGACGCTGTTCTTGCGATAGGACGTCACACTGCAAGTTAACAAGGGTTTAGGACCGACCTCAGTTTTTACACCCTAATGCATTTTGAATAGGTACTTACTCAATATTCAAACTTTGTGTCAATATGCATTTCAATACGTTCTTCAAAGACCATAGCGCTTTTTTGACGAGTAGGTAAAATTATTGTGAATCTTATAGTTTTAAAAGAAATAAAGCGATTATAATAAATTGGAAAAAGCGAAATCAATTTTAAAGCAATGAGCAGTTTTCCAGTAGGTATTTATAGCGTTCCTAAAGACAAGCTAGATGGCGCAGCCGGCACTTTTGGTAAGGAGAGTGTGGTCTCACATCAAGTGTTCCCTAATTTATGGAAAAAATGTTCTTCGGTTTCGTAATGATTTACTTTACATAAATGTTTTGACATTTTTTTTTTGATAAAATTATTTTAAATATAATATTATTTTAAATTACAGACAGTGACGCGAAAAGAATTAAGCGTTTTATCATATTTTATCTATTGTAATATGGGTAAATGAAATTAAACTTTGGCAACATCGCACAAATAAACCACAGAGTACATTAAAATTACCAAAAGATATGCTAGCGCCATCTCTTGATGATTTAAAAACCAACTGATTATTATACCTACTGGAAAACTGCTCATTAGTTTAGCAAACTAATTGCTTTAAAATTATCTCAATAAAGCGATTATAGAATTTATGTAGGTTTACATATTGATATGATACACTTGTACTTTTACACGATATTTATTATTAAACCTGACCGGTTGATCCTGAACAATTGGAATGTTCATAACTGTCAATGTAAACCTTTGAAAAATCGTAAGGCGAAACCAGTCAGGTTCCAAAATAAATATCGTGGATAAGAACAAGTGTGTTGTCAATATGTGTAACAGTCAGTTACACAAAGTGCCATCAATCAACAGTATAAATATTTTATGTAGATAGGTACCTATAAGATACATTTTTTGTTCCACAGCCTCAGGTCGACGAAGAGCAAATGGGTGACATAATATCATTAGTGGACAGTATACAAGAGGATTATTTACCACCGATACCGTTGAAATATAAAATACCTGATACTGCGGTAGAACCTAAAGTTGGTGAGTTTGATCGGTGCCTGTATACTGCAATGCAATTCCACTATGTGATTCATCCTCATTCTCTAGCTCAACGTTGCAACAGCCTTGATATAGATTGTCATTGGTCGATCTCCAGTGACGTCACCCAGTCCGACCAATGACAATCTCTATCAAGGTCGTGCTCGTCGTTGTGCGCTTACATAATTGCATTTCAGCTGTGCAATTCTCTAGCACAACGTTGCGACAGCCTTGATATAGATTGTCATTGGTCGATCTCCAGTGACGTCACCCAGTCCGACCAATGACAATCTCTATCAAGGTTCTCGCAGGGTCGCAATGTGGTGGTCGTAGTTGTGCGCTTACAGAACTGCATTGCTGTATAGCCTATGATTATCAGATTAGAGTAGAGACAGGCCTCCTTCACTCCATATACTTGCGCGCTATAATTACCTAGCGCCCGGCCGAGCGGCCTCGGGCCGTTTGCGGTCCCAATTTAGTGCGATTTTCGCAAGCGAAGCGCACGCACGCTGTTTAATTTTAATCGCTCCGTTCGTTCGTACGCGTACCTACGATGCCGTCTGGTGCCTTATGTGTGTAGATGGGTGCTAATTTTACATATTTTTGTTACATAGAAACGTCATACTTACCTTAAACACTATTTAAACAACGTTTAAAACGCTATTATTATTATTAAAATAAAATTGTGATAATATTTGACGGACAGTCGCGCAAATCTACCTACCTACCTACCTACTTACGAAACTTCCAACACAAGTCGCGCGGCGCGGCAACCTGTCTCAATTTGTCGCGCTGTTAGCGTAAACAAACAAACAAGGATGATTCGGTTTTATGCGATTTGTAAAAAATATATAAGTAAATGTTTATGTAAAAAAATAATAATTAAAAGATGTTTGAAGTTATAAAAAATAATTATATTGCAAAGGGTTCATTTTCCATGATCGTCAAAGAATTCTTGAGCTCGCCCCGTGTTATAGTTATTAATAGATTGATAAATGTTAATAATCATTCAATGTATTTATTATTACTATTATTAATTAATTCAGAATATTAAATTTTTAGGATTGCCTAGTTTGGGATCTGTTATAAATACGTCATTCATCAATTCAAAAAATATTTTATAAACGATACAATTTTAAACTAGGTACCACCTATAGTCAGGAGTAGTCAGAATATATTCACAGTTATCAATAACATAGACACAAAAAGTTATGTTAATTTAATTTTATCAAAGAGGCAGCCCTGCGATTGCTGTGGGATCGCGCCGTGCGAAGCAATCTCAACTGTACACTTTAGCATTTAGCCACATTTTAGCATGCAGTGGTTGCTGATGCGACGGAGTAGGCTATTATAGCACTAGGATTTGGAATTTTTCTACTGAGTGAAGTATCTGTTACGTAGTAACTATTTAGTAATCTGTGGTAGAGAGGCCAACCAATGGTTTTCTGATTATTTCACTGTGTCTGATGATGAACAAATATTTCCAGTGAACCTGGATTCTCCTACGGTATCGGTGACGCAGGTGGTCCCGCCGTGGCCCAAACCGCGGGACAAGACCAACGAGCCTCCGGAGCCAGACCCTGACCCAGAACCAACTCCGCCGCCTACCCCACCTCCTGTCTTAGTAAATATCATTTTAAAGATATGATTGATTGATGCGAATGATGATGCGCGTAATTCATTGCGGTTTCTCAATGGTCTCCTTTATCCGTATCGGAGTTTGACAAGTAATGGGAACGCTGTATGTGCTGCATGCGTCTGCAGTTGACGTATGCGGTCGGCTTCGGAATCATACCTTAAAACTATACCTACCACTCACACACTAACTGTATGATAATTTTAAATTTTTATCTATACTATTATACAATTGTTAAAGTTCTTCTATACATTGGATATACATATTTAAAAAAATACTTGGGCTTCTCCCGGGTGGATATCGGTTATCACGACTTTGCTTTATTGACTTTATTCAAGTCTTGAGAGAGGAAGTTAGAAGCAGTCGTGTAGTCTCCACTCGTAGGTTATACAGTAGCTATTACAAATATTTACTACAATTATGAATTTATAATTGCAGCCGCCTGAAGGAGGAATAGAAGAGGTAAGTTTAATTTTATTATAAAAATGACCACTATTATACATATAGGTATAAAAGTATAAAATTGAAGAATACAGTTTCGAACAAAAGTGACATAAAATTATCATTATTATTATATCACCTGGATATTATAGATTTTCCTTGGCGATCTCTCGCATTATTTTCATTATAGGAAGAAGCTGTTGAAGAAGAGGAGGATGAAGAAACGATGGCTGCTAAGAAGGCAGAAGCAGAGAGGAAGAAAGCTGAGGAAGAGGAAGCGCGTAGAAAAGCTGAGGAGTTGCCACCTCCGCTGCCGCCACCTCCGCCATCACCCCAACCTGAGACTGAAGTACCGGTAAAGCATTCGTTTGATATTCATGAGCACAACCAACGACTTTAATGTGTGCATACAAAGCAATTTATTATTGACTTAATTTGGACACTTTTGACCCATTTTTTGTATATCGTCTACCTGTCCTTGTCCTAATTATTTGGAGTCGGCGCAACATGTCATTCTCCTGCTTGCCATTTCCTCAGTGACTCCTTTCTTTGCTGTATCTTCTTTCATGCAATCCATCCGTCTTTTCTTAGGCCCACCTCTATTCCTAAAGTTCTTTTTGTCGTTTATAGTTCAGTGTAAATAACATGCAGGGCATAATATTATTTCCAGGGTTAGTGTCATGTGGCATCTTCCACTCATTATATCTGATGAATCCTTGCAGGATTTTTTTATTTTCCTCGAGTTGTTTCTATGTAACATGTTATGTATGATAAATTTAATTTTAATTTAACTATTGTTGGCCAGTTGGCAGCACCGCAGGGTGGTGATGATGAAGAAGAAATGCAAGCTGAAGGAGAGATCGAAGCACTTGAACCTGTTAATGTAGATCGTCGTATACTACTGACGGAGGACGCGAAGCAAAGATTTAAAATGCGACAGATAAGAAAGAAAATGACGCCTCCCCTCGCTGAATATGATGACAGTAATCCTCCTGTTGAGAAAGAATTCGCTAAACCAAGTAACTTCAAAGATTTGCCGGATAGATCGCAAATTGTTAGAGGAGCTAGCGTCCTCACAGAGCCTGGGTCTGTTGAATCTGCAGACTTACTGCCTTTTGGTGCGATCATGGCAATAGTTACTTCTTACAAATACACCATCAATACTTGGAATAATCATGTTGTTAATTTTGTGGTTGATACAGCTAAAAAGTTGTACGAAAATAAAGAAGAGAAATTCCAACTGGCTCCTGTTCACATTATACCAAAGATTGCTATTGGCAGGCAGGTAAGAGTTTAAAAAAAATAAAATAAAAAAGAATATCTATGAGGTATTCTTAAAAAAAAATGCAATTTTACTGATTATGTTGAATTGGAAATGGAACTTGCTATTATGAAATGTTTTGAAGTTTAAATCCTCCAAATCTGTTTTCCTGCAGAATACGCCAACGCGCGGTAAAATTTCACCGTGCGGACTTATCCTAACAGCTTACAGTTACATGGCTAAAACCTTTCCATCTTTTGTGTGTAAATCAGATTCCCATCGTCATTAATATCCTGATGAGTGATATACTACTAACTATTAAGAGTTATTATACTACTATTATTATAGGTACTATCTACTATTGTTATAGGTACTACTATTGTTATAGGTTAGGTACTATCTACTATTCTATCTAACTGTTAGTAATACATACAAAGAATTTTGTTTAGGATTTCTACTTACTGCACTATATTAATTATAGGCTTATCACGCAACTATTGACGTCATTGGTGAAGGACCTAGTTGGCAGCTCGAGGAGTATATGGAGAAGAAATTTTTCGATAAATTTGATAGAGGTATGCTGACAACTGCCACATACAGCTGTGCCTTCTTCAAGAGAGCAAACGTGTACTACTTATTTGATGCAAGCCCTTGCAATGCCATGGGATTGAGAACTGAAAAGAAGGGAACTAGAGGACAGGCATGTTTCTTGCGCTTCAGGTCGTTGCACGAACTTGTGAGCAGGTAATTTGGTTTCTTTTTCCAACTGTACACATATTATCTAACTTCATCATTCTCCGTGCCATTTTCCATCACAGTTGTGATTGGCTTTGCAGTGATGCGGATGAACTTTGATATTTTCCGTGAAGCGACTGCCATCTAACTTCCACAAGCTATTGGCGATATTAAAGTTCTGTAGTTAGGCTAGTCGGACTTTTGAGGGCTTCAAGTAGGTACCCGTAACGACTGCCATCCATGTTCGGGCCTTAATCGTGATATATTAACTGTACATCATAAGTCATTTACCTTCCTACATAATTTGTATATTCATTAAGTCTGTTTTGTTACAGAATGCTATACAACAAGGATGGAAAAACAGAAGACCAGCAATTTGTTATTAGTAGAATTGTAGTTAGAAGGCTTTTACAGGAACCGCGGGAGAAGTTGCCAGAAGACTACGACTACGTAGCTCGCAAGGCTAAGTCAACAAAGTCAAAGCCGACGATTGTAGCCGATAAGAAAAAGAGCATCGATGAAGAGGCGCCCGCTAAGATTCCACCTGTAGTCGGTTATCAAAGAGTCGATGGAATGTATAGGATAGAAGGCACAACATCACTTAGTGATAGAAAGCCTAGTACAGAAATTAAATCTTGTCATTTTGTTAGTCTTATCGCTATGCTAATGGCAGCTATGCATCCGGTACGGACATGGGATCAAGTTATGGTGGATACATGCCTAGAAAAAGGACTGGAAATAAAAGAGAAAGCTACAAATTTAGCTGTTTGTGAAAAAAGAGTGATAAAAAACGTTATATTGGATGGCAAGTTTCTCAACGTAAATATAAAAAGAATATTGGTTGTGAATGAAAACCCAGACAAAAGACTAGAACAATACCTAAAAGCAGTAATGCGAAGACTTCGATATGTGATTATTAGATACCCTCATTGCAGTATGGTAATATGTCAAGCAGATGGACTTTACCATCTATTCGACCCGTATCCGCCACCTTCCGAAGATCCACCGAAAGATGAAAAAAATAAACCTTCAAAAAAAGGCAGTCCAGTAGCAACATGGACATTGTACCGCTCGATAGACGATCTTATTAAACGAATACGAAAAGTATTGCCAGTAGCAACAGCTGACAAACCTGAGTTTTATACCTTCGAGCTTACTTCTGTTAAGACTGCTCCACGACATTCTGCACTAAACTACAGGTTAAGTCCACTCTTTAAACCTGATGTAAATCCAAATGAACCCTACATAAAGCGAAGGAAAATGAAACCTGCTATGGATGAAAAAATGTATTGGTTAAATATCGAGCTCATTCCTTGGTCTCGAATGGCTCCAACAAATGACTTAGGTTTTGAACGGGGCATTCCAAAGACACTATGGAAGAATTGGGATATTGAATTTCCTGGTGATCTATTTTCCTTATGGGGATCGATTCATCCAACGGATAAGAGATTTGATAAGGCTACTCGAGGCCAACAATATCTGGCTACGTCTGTACTTGCTGTTGGCTTGTCACAAACATGTGAGCTAAGTGCGTGGACCGGCGGATTCCTCGACGGCTTGGTTATAAACGGTGACAAATATCATAAGAAATATGTAGATAAGGTTGGCAGTCAACGCAATCAAGAGGTAGAACTTGAAAAGCTAGATGCTAAATTCGACGAGATGTATCCCTTCTCATTCAGTTTTAAATTTGAGAAAATAATATTCGGCTTTGTGTACAATATATATCCAGATAGATTTAATTTGAGCAAAGCACTTCTATTCTTTTTCGAAAAAAATAAGCTTGGCATATTAACTAGTCCAAACAAAAACTTGGCTTTTGGCAAGATTGACAATTCGTACTTCATGTTTGATTGCCAAAGTTATGGAGCACCAATATTTAATCCAGGTCAAGGTGCCGGATATATGTTGAAATGTGAGAGTATCAATAGACTCGTCTACTGTATGACATTAACTTTGAACATTCGAAGACACGGACAGCAATTTCATCTATACAGTGTAACAGTTTCAGTTTCTGAGAAATCGAAGTAAAGTTGGTGGACAATTTGGTTCTTTTATTTCAAACACACAACAGACACCGAATTCTAACTTGATGATAGCGTTAAATCTTCATAAAATCAATCCATTCAATAAATTCCATAGACATTATTTTACACAGTCGTGTTTCTTTTTTGCGGCGGTTAGGCTGGTGCTTTGGCGTGCCCCACCCGGCTCTCCGATCCGAAACTAACAGACATCATTATCTTGACATAGATTTTAGAATGCCACGGATTGCATATAAGCAGGCACACCGTGCTAATCCTCCGGCTTTATTTTATCGTGCACAAAATTCCCACTGATAGGCAGGTGTTGTTATGTCGGACTCGAACCGACTAAAACGCACGCCGTCTTCGGGTCTTCCATTGTCGGAGACATCCCAGTCGGCCCAGGACCATGTCTTTCGAGATGGTGACAGGAGGTTCCACCTATCATCCCTAGGCCCGCGCTCATGGAGGAAGAACGTCGTTTTGCGACCTGCTAATCCACCGGCTCAGACTTGTGAGTGAGTTTTGATGATTCCTTACCTACGACCTAGATTCTATAAATGTCTCTAGAGCAGTGTTTTTCTGAGAGCAATTTACCAGCGTAACGACTACTTACCTACGCCAAAAGCTGATTTTTATGCAATGTATCTTGGTGCCTGCATAACCTTGAATTTTTATCTTATCCTCATGGTTACTCGAGAAAAAAGAAAGAAAAATAAAGTTAGCTAATTTACTTTTTTTTTATACGAGGTACTTGAACTTAAAAGTGTTTGGCATTTGATAGCCTTTATGATATTTTCAACTGCCAGGACCATAACGACCAAGAGTTATACTTTCATGAACATTAAGGGTGCCTGGCCTAGCAAGAGGTTACCATGATGTTAAACTGTGAATGACGTGATTTCTAATAATATTATGAACGTACCTAAAAATCACACCTCATTATTTGACGAAAAAACCGTGTAAACCTCTCAAAGTCACTATGACCCAAACTTCATCAGCACGAACAACTATCGTAATCGTATCGTAAACGTAACGAGAGCACGGAGTATTGCGATTTGCCGCCTTCCCACTATGAGTGTGTGCGTGCGGGTGAATCCTGGCAATCGCAATACTCCGTGCTCTCGTTACGTTTACGATAGTTTTTCGTGCTAGGGGCAGGGGTACTGAACTCCTAAAATACCATGTTACAATATTCTTCATAGGTAAACATACGTGAACCTTTTAAGGTGGCAACACTGGCAACACTGCACAAACAACAAACCTACATAACATAGGGGAATTCCTTAGAGAAAGAATAAGTAGTATTAAAAGTCTTCTCCGTCTACGGGGAATGCCCGACAAGTTCTTTAAAACTGATTATAGTTTTTATCTATATACAGGGTGTCCCAAAATTCAAGGATAAGCCGGTAACAGAGGGTGGCCCTACTTATGGCTGCTCTGGAAAAAATAAGAAAAAAAATGTATCTCTATTTTTTTTTTTATTATTTAAACTTTTTTAAAATCTTTGGAACTTCGGTACCCCTAATGATATTTTCAACTACCAGGTCCACAATTTTGCAAATATTTCTGAACTCTTTTCTGTATTAGCAAGCTAAGAAGCATGACTATCCACCAACACCCTGAAAAATTATAGAATATTTGTAGTTATTTTACAAAAATAAGTCAAAATATTTTTTTGTCGTCAAATTTTCATACATTTTTACTTTCGACACATTTTATCTTATCTCGGTGGAAAAAAAAAGTACAAACACCACTATGGCATTCTTTTCCAAAAATTGGCGCAACTATCCAAGATTTCAAAATGGTATAATTTGGGTATGATACTATAATGAAATACTAAAAAAAAAATTTTTTGTAAATAAGAATCACATTTAATACATTGCTCTTATTGAAAATCACCAAATTTACTTTGTACACAATGCATTCATCCTCAATAAAAAAATCATTGACGGGACTTGTGACAAAGTGGTAACCGAGTAGGTTATCACATTTCGAGGTTAAGCAACATAAGCCAGGGTGGTTTTCGGATGGATGACCATTCTTAAGACATTAAGACACCTCCGTCCTCTGTGTCTCAGAGAGTACGTTAGGTCGTAGATCCCGGTGGACATATGAGTATCTATGACAGTTAGTCGGACCCCTAAAAGTCCAACAACTGGACTCACTACGTAACTTTGATATAGCCAGTGGGTTGTGAAGGTCAGGTGGCAGTCGCTTCACGGCAAATTTCGCATTTCTGCAGTTTCACAGTTAGCCGGGAAATCTGAGGCTCAGAGTTTTATTGGAATTGTTTTAAGAACAATTAGGTTTCCGAAAGCAATTGCAACGCTGGACTAGTTTCATTCAAATATCAATGCGGCTACGGATTATATTTCTGACAAAAGAAATGCACGAAAAATAAAATGTATTAATGCCGGTGGCAAACAATTAAAAATGTAAAATAAAAAAAATATTGACAATAATGCAATAATTATAAAATTATACCATTATGTTTGTTTAATATTTTAACAGTATGGATTTTCATCCTCTGAACCTTTACAAAATACAGAGTCGGATTTTATGGTTAACTGTGAAATAGCAGAACCGCGAAATTTTCTTTGAAGCGACTGCCACCTGACCTCCACAACCCATTGGCGATATCAAAGTTATGTAGTGCGTCCAGTTGTTGGACTTTTAGGGCTCCGACTACCCGTAACAACTGTCATAGATGCTCGTATGGCCACTACGATCGACGGCCTAACGTACTTTCTCGGTCATCCATCCGAAAACCACCCTGGCTTATGTTGCTTAACCTCGTAATGTGATAACCTACTCGGTTACCACTTTGTCACAAGTCCCGTCAATGATTTTTTATTGAGGATGAATGCATTGTGTACAAAGTAAATCTGGTGATTTTCAATAAGAGCAATGTATTAAATGTGATTCTTATTTCCAAAAAAAAATTTTTTTTAGTATTTCATAATAGTATCATACCCAAATTATACCATTTTGAAATCTTGGATAGTTGCGCCAATTTTTGAAAAAGAATGCCATAGTGGTGTCCATACTTTTTTTTTTTCACCGAGATAAGATAAAGTGGGTCGAAAGTAAAAATGTATGAAAATTTGACGACAAAAAAATATTTTGACTTATTTTTGTAAAATAACTACAAATATCCTATAATTTTTCAGGGTGGTGATGGATAGCCATGCTTCTTAGCTTGTTAATACAGAAAAGAGTTCAAAAATATTTGCAAAATTGTGGACCTGGTAGTTGAAAATATCATTAAGGGTACCGAATTTCGAGGGATTTTAAAAAAGTTCGAGTAATTAAAAAAAAAAATAGAGATATATTTTTTTTCTTATTTTTTCCAGAGCAGCCATAAGTAGGGCCACCCTCTGTTGCCGGCTTATCCTTGAATTTTGGGACACCCTGTATATAAAAATGAAACCCGTTTTCCGTTGTCACGACATGGCATGAAAATGGCTGGACCAATTTCGATAATTCTTTTTTTAGAACATTCCTTAAAGTACGGGGATGGTTCTTACGGAGAGAAAAATTAAAAAAAAAAAGAATTGACTGTTAGGCGGTAGGTTTGCGGGATCAGCTAGTAGTTTATAAATCACCCTTTTTATTTATTTCCGAAAGTGGAAGAATTTTTTGCTAGTTCAGTATGTGGTTTGCTAGTCGATGTTCTGCCCCAAGGGCCATTACCCTTTGAACTTGGCGCCCCCTTAGCTTGAGGTGACCGGACAACCCTGGACACAGCGTAGGTATTGCTCGGGATATATGTCTTGGACTCACCAAGTTCACCAAGCACTAGGTAATCAACATACGGTAGGTATGTTGATTACCTAGTGCTTGGTGAACTTGGTGAGTCTTATTGGTGAGATTATTTTATGACAAAATAATCTGCGCGCGCCAGGGCCTCGTTTATCTCGCGATTTAGGTCCAAGCAAGATACGTGTCCCGACCTACCTCGTCCGAGAGTATTTCTCCTCAAGAGTTACTTGGGTTGGATTACACTTACCTTACATACTTAGTGACTCAGTCGCTATGGAACCTCTGTACCTACTTGAATAATAGAAATCAACACTAGTAGGTGCTAGTAGTACAAATGAACAATATCGTTATTCATGGGTACCTATGACTGTTTCAAAGTCATTGATGGGATCGGGTTCAATGGCTGTTTTGTAGTCACTCTATAAACAATTTCACCCTTTGATATAACGTTTCTTTGGAAACGTAGGTATATCGATCGTGCTTGCTTTGTCATTAATCAAACAAGCGTTGCTATAGCACTAACTAAATTGAACTAAACAGTCCACAGGATTAATATTATCACCGAATCGATTTGTTCGTGTGCGTTTGTTTTGTCACCATTGCGGTGAACGTGTCAGTTATTTACGTGTAAATTACCTACTTTGTTAGTTTTGGGCCTTAGAAAAATAATGCTTCAACTGATAGAAGCGTCTAACATTAGGGGATGCGGTACTGGTAAACCACGTGAATCTTATCAGTGGTGGCCGTGGTGGGTAACCAGGTGTGTGTTCGCGCAGCGGAATGTTGTTGAATTTAAAGATTTTAATTATGCAGATATTTAGCACATGACGTCGTGTAAATGCTTATGGTAAAAAAAAATTTGTGCATGCAGCCATTGTGGAGAAATTCGCTAAAAACAGATTCCGCTGGGCGAACGTTGTCCTGGCGGCACTTTTTTTAATTCATGGACTTAGAAGAAAAAAAATGTGTCCAAAAATTAGCGTGTATTTGCGTGTAATTGTGTATGTATGAATAAAATTAATGAATGCATAAACTTCGGAGAAATTCAAGTTTCCGCCACGCGAACGTTTGGCCATTAGCTAGTTTTCATATAAAGCGCTTATATAGAGAGCTGTGGATTTTTACATACGTTGTTTTGAATTTGCTTATATTTGTTTAATAAAAAGATTTAGAAAAAATCGAAGGGTTTAACAGATAAAAATATAAACGTAAAATACGCTTATTAGGTCTTAGTTCGTAAAGTATGCACTTTGGGGTCTAGATTTTTACGTTTATACAAACCTTGTAAGTGTCTGCAACATGTTGCCAAGTATCAATGATGTTCCGCTAGTAATTAAAGAGCAATAGGACAATTTACCATGTATAGACCACTGTTTACAAAGCAGTCAAATATCACGACGTTCTAAAGGAATTGCATAGTAAAATATATTCCAATAATTAGCTTACTGATTCAACTATTCACATGCAAAATTTCATCTCATTATATTCAGTAATTAAAGATAAACAATGAAAATACTGACAAAGCATCGAAACCCTACATAACCCGACCAAGTTCGGATGGCTACAAAAAAGCGGCCGTACCATATATCTAAGTAACGTTCTTAACCTTCCAGTATAGTATTCATTAATATGGTACAGTTGCGTACACAAGCGTTAGGAAAAATAAAACAATAAATTGCATTTCTTGAATGAAAAATATTTTTTTATTAATAACGCCACTATCTACGATAAAAATAAATCTTCAATTAACAAGTAGGTGGGTACTTCTCTAATTAAATATCCGTCTACAATTTATTTCTCGCCACCTGTTACGTAGAAACCCAAAAATTGGCAAAATGTGGAAACGTAGAAACGTAGAAACGTAGAAACCTAAAAATTGGCAAATTATCTATTTTTTCCCTCTAGCTTAATATTTTTGATCAATTCATATCTACTATACTTAGACTATTTAACCAAAGGTCTAGCCTTAAGCGTACCGCTTCGAACAAAATAATTCTGCATATTTTGGTGGGGTGCACGGGAACACGCTCACATACATAAGTCACTGCCGTACCAGTAGGTACAACGCTAATATCATATACTGAGACTGACGCAAGTCTCAAGCGCTTACTTAAATAAAGTACCTACCGCCTACGTAAATAGTACTTACTAATTTTAGTCAAATACAATTAAAAAAGTAGGTGTAGAAAAAATAAATGATCTATAAATTAAATCGAAATAACAATTGTGTTATCACCTGTACCAATTCAATACCGGTATTATACTGTAAATTTTAGAATGTTACCTAAATATATTGCACGGCCGCTTTTTTGTAGCCATCCGAACTTGGTCGGGTTATGTAGGGTTTCGATGCTTTGTCAGTATTTTCATTGTTTATCTTTAATTACTGAATATAATGAGATGAAATTTTGCATGTGAATAGTTGAATCAGTAAGCTAATTATTGGAATATATTTTACTATGCAATTCCTTTAGAACGTCGTGATATTTGACTGCTTTGTAAACAGTGGTCTATACATGGTAAATTGTCCTATTGCTCTTTAATTACTAGCGGAACATCATTGATACTTGGCAACATGTTGCAGACACTTACAAGGTTTGTATAAACGTAAAAATCTAGACCCCAAAGTGCATACTTTACGAACTAAGACCTAATAAGCGTATTTTACGTTTATATTTTTATCTGTTAAACCCTTCGATTTTTTCTAAATCTTTTTATTAAACAAATATAAGCAAATTCAAAACAACGTATGTAAAAATCTACAGCTCTCTATATAAGCGCTTTATATGAAAACTAGCTAATGGCCAAACGTTCGCGTGGCGGAAACTTGAATTTCTCCGAAGTTTATGCATTCATTAATTTTATTCATACATACACAATTACACGCAAATACACGCTAATTTTTGGACACATTTTTTTTCTTCTAAGTCCATGAATTCAAAAAAAGTGCCGCCAGGACAACGTTCGCCCAGCGGAATCTGTTTTTAGCGAATTTCTCCACAATGGCTGCATGCACAAATTTTTTTTTACCATAAGCATTTACACGACGTCATGTGCTAAATATCTGCATAATTAAAATCTTTAAATTCAACAACATTCCGCTGCGCGAACACACACGGTAACCAGTGACCACATAGATAAAAGCTTATCTTTTTGCCCATTCTGAGGAATTGAAATAGAAGCAATCTATGTTTAATCAAACAAGAGTTGCGTATTGGTCATTATGCGTCAGATCGGTTTTTATAACTACACAGTGCTATGTATAGAAGCTTATTTTATGGGATCTAGAATGCGGGTGAACATACCTATAAGATACATTTTTATTTATAAATAGGTATTTACTCGTTATTATGTACATAGAGACATTAGAATCCCAGACCAATGCAAATATACATACTAAAATATTTGCACTGAACGGGAATCGAACCCGCGTAGGTATAAGTCGAACGCTCTATCGCTACACATCAAAGGCCGCCATATAAAATGGGTCCTTACATCAAAATGGTGTCAGGTAGAAATGATTACTAAATCAATATTGTTATCTGATTCCCATGCACCAGCCATTAGTTACAACAATGCTTCAATCTTTTTCCAAACTCAGTTTGAACTTTCAGATTTTCCATGAAGTGACTGCCACACCTGACCTTCACTGGTCAAATATGGAAGTCCTGTGGTCAGACCCATAACGATTGCCATATTTATGTTGTTATGGTAACCATGACAGGCGCGGTCCGAGGGGGGGGGGGGGGTCACAGGGGACATGACCCCCCCCCCCCCCCCAAAACCATGCACTTTATATTGAAAAGTCCCAGTACGAGGGGAGGGGGGGTTAAATTTCTTAAGGAATTTCCGAAGTGACCCCCCCCAAAACTTCAAGCTGCGACCGGCCCTGAACCATGACCAATGGCTTAACAAACTTCTCTGGGGCACCTTGGCAATTGCTTAACTTTGCAGGGTGTTATGTTAACCTACATTGGTCACAAGAACTTTTTTCTCACAAAAATGTTTAGTCCAATGTAGATCTTTTCAACATTGCATTCAAAGGTTTTTTTATTAATTTCATAAAATACTTATACTGAGCAGTATTGAGCACCAAACTTATATAATAATATAATTATTTTAAACCATTAATTTGGTTATATTACTATGTAAATAGTAAATAAAATACCAATCTCTCAATTTATTGTTTATATTAAAAACTTTATGAAAAGCTACCTTCCTTTAAATATCTATTAATTGTATGTAATACATACTACAAACTACAACTATTTTGAAATTGTTGAATAAAAGGATTCTAATATATATAACTGTAAAGGATATCAGTAAAAAACATCTTACTATTTATCTTCTTATAATATTAAATAGTTACCTAGCTACAGACTTAATTTTGCTAAACTTCTGAAGTTAAATTGCTTTTGTAATACAGAGGCATATTAGGCGAAACATTCATGAGTGAAATGAATTTAACATGTATAATTTTATCAATGGTTTTATTATAACTGTAAAAACCTTATACATAATGTACTTTCCATGCGATAAACAAATATTGCTGTCTCATTCAAGATCTGGTAAATTTTCATCATCCGAGTCAGTTTCTAAGTCATCGAATGAGGGTTTTTCAGCCTTGTCACCAGCACCACCGCCTCCACCCATAGACCGGAGTAGTTCTTCAAGGTCGTAAGGATTCTCACCACCACCATTCTCTTCTTCATCATCTTCGTCTTTCCATTTATTAAAATCAACCTTGAGATAATGTGGTTTCTTTTTATCTTTTGTTAGTGATGGCCAGTAGGAAGCGTCTTTCTTTTCTTTGTGAAGTATCATTTCTATGCATCTGCCTTTATTTACGTAGCCGCTGGACTCAGGAATTACGGTGTCATATAATTGTATGGTTACTTCATTTACTTTATTGTCTGATGCATTAACGCCCTTAAAATAAACTGAATCTTTTTCTATCTTTATAGTTGGGTTTTTAGATTCGATGCTAAACGTGAGGAAGACGTCTACTTTGCGCTGGGCCCATAAAACGGGAGGAGGAACTGGAGTTTCATTAGCCATGCTTCTTGTGCTAATTTCAAAGGCGTCACAAAAAACGTATATATGATAAACGTTAAATACGTACTTTTAGCGTAGATTCACAATTTGACTCACAAAAATGCTATTCTTTTCTGCTGCCTCGCCGCACCGATTCATTTATGGAAAACGGGTGCACAGATAATAAATTCCGTAGAAAAACCTCTGCAATGTGCGATATGTCAAAAGAGGTATTTATAGATTTCTAACCTCAATAATCGACTAAAACAAAAAGTTTCGACTAAAAATCATTGAAATATTAAAACACAATTTTATAATATTTTTAGCTAAAAATGTTTTTTGTTGGTTTTACTCCGGTCAAAGTAAACCAAAATGTAGGAGGAAGGCCTACGCCTACGCACCCAGCTGCAAGTTGGTAGGATTGTTCAAAACAAAACACCATCTTAAATGAAATAAAGTTCTCACTGATCCCATGCACGGATATTTTTTATTCGATTTCATAAGTCGTTAAAATGGGCTTTTCACGATTTTCAGTAAAACGGTAAGTTTTATCATAAAAATGTCTGGGACAAAGTTAAAGATCATGCAATTAATTATCCAGTCAAGTGCGAGTCGGGTTCGCGCATTATGAGTTCCATACGAAACTGAATTGAGGATTGAGGCGCGAACTCGTGCTACATAGGCGGCCATATAATTTGATTACGTTGAATTAGAAGTTTGATTTTACGGTACCAACATTCTCGTGAGCTAGAGTCATGAAATTTGGGACATAGTCAGATAAACGACAACCTATGCATAGATATGGGTATCTGCATTGATCTGGGTCATATCTCGGCGTCGCTACCGGTTGCCTTACGGAATTCTATGGCAGTCGTTACGGGTTGTAGCAGCTCTAAAATGTCCAACAACTGGTTTGGCTTCAATGCTTAGATATCGCCAATGGGTTGTGGAGGCCAGATGGCAGTCGCTTCACAGAAAATATCGAAGTTCGGCCAAACCTGCGGTTAGATTGGAAAAAGCGGATCCCAGATTCCAACGTGAAAGCTTCGGATGCGATCGGATTCGGATCTCCGGAGAAATTCTGAGGTAGGTCTATCGGACTGCTTGTGTGGCTAGGTCTGCCGTACTGTCGCTCACGTTGGGTGACAGTTAACTAAATAAAAATGCAGTTAAATGTTGATATAACTAACATGTAATAAGTATATTTAAAAAGTTTTCAAGCTATTCTACAGTGATTGACAATTTGCGGACCGGAAAACAGATTTCTTTAATGATGCCTAAGGCTTATAGGTAAGTACTAGGTATTATTAATTTCAATAATTCAAAGTTGCAGTTTCTATTCCATTGTTAAAAGATCCAAGAACACAGTTTCTTTAATCTATACCTAGGTACATGAACATAAATTTGTTATAGTCATCATTTCCAAGTTGTTATAGTTTATATTTTTAAGTCAATTTTTATTTGATTGAGTAAAAAAAGCAAAAACAAACAATTCGTAGTAAAATAAATGTTATGAAAATAAAATTTCCTCACTGCCACCTTGGGACTTGCGGACTTCTCTCTAATAAAAGTTTTCACAATACGATCACAGTTTTAGTACTTTTGAATCTGAAGTACTTTTAAAGAGATGATGAGTAGGCATATTAGTAATTTATCAATATGTATGGGATACCATCAATTTCCTTTGTTCACCAGCAACAGCTTCATAATTTGATAAGTCCAAAAAAGCATGTTTTAAGCGCAATTATTTTTTAACTCTAAATTTTATTCATTTTACATTCATTAAGTTGTTTATTGTTGAAATATGGTACCTAAATTAAAATTAAATGTTAATTTTTCGAGATTGCGAGTACATTTATAAAATTATTTTAGGTACCTATGTAAGTATTTATTGTTATTATACAAGTTTTGCGCAAGTCAAAAATTTTCCTCAGTGAAAAAAAAGTAAGTTGAAATTTTGCGCAATTTAGCTTATCAACTTATTCATACTTTCTATCACACTTTTCCGTGGGTACCTACTACGTGTACAGAACGGTACTACTGCGTGATATGATAACTGTCAAATACCAGCATAGAACAGTCGAAGGGAATACCCAGAAGTACTGGTTTATTCCCTGTAAATACAGTTTTATAAAATGCCAGCTTTCAAGGGGTTGCAACATTAAGGTCAATTCCTATTCTTGGTCTTACTACCGATTAATACTCATAATAATCATTCTTCATATTTTTTTTTTCATACCGTTTTTATTCATACATTTTTATTACTATCAACGGAGCTCATAACCGTAAGAGCTCATATTTTTTTAATAATACTTTTACTACCAAGAACAGTTTGAAATTATATTTTTTTAGTTCAGAATGTTCATTTGACTAAATTAAGTTCTACATGGTTATAAAAAAAAATAACCACGAAGGCTAATGCGGGAGCTTCGCTCCGCTCCGCTCCCGCATTAACCTTCTAACCTAGTCTATCCAAGTCGGAATCAGCGGCTTTCTCAATAAATCTATCACTGTCTGTTAAGAAATTATGATTTATTGGAATGATTATGAGTTTCGACCATTAAACAAATATACTAAAACAAATATTAGTAACAACAACTGTATAATAAGGGATATTATGAATTTCAATGATTATATATTTTGATAGTTATTCGTTAAATTTTTATGAAGAATGATCATTTTGACTTTAAATAGTATGAGAAATATTTTCGGACATCCGATGATAGGAGTTGGAAAAGTTATGTAAGAAAATGCGCACCGCATTACGCGTTTAGATAACTTTTTCATCCCTGGTTTGATTAGCATAAAAAACCTCATAAGTACCGCGTAATTTAACGTCGGTAAATAAAAATAGTACTTATGTACTTAACTCCTTCCAATCAGGAAACAACATTTCATAGCAAAGGCTTATACTTTCTTAGACATACTTGTAACTTACTTCTAAATGGCAGTTATCTATGGACATTTTAGATTTATCATGAATTAATTATAAGTAGGTATACATTAAAATTCAGTTCTAGGATAGATTATTGCAATCTCTACTTAAATAGTAATAATTTTAAAAGTTTACAGTTAAGATAATTGCAGGTTTTATATGTCATAAATGTTAACATGACGGGCAAATAAGTGTAGCTTGGCTTTATTAAATCGAAACAACAATGATTTTAAAAACACCTATAAACATCTTATGTTTGTTTCACCATCACAGTATAAAGAATTTTTGGAATAATAGACAACTAGATAACATACCTTATTTAAACATACTTTACATAATACAACATTCACAGTGATTACTGTAATTTCTTCAATTCACATTATTTGGCGCTGAAACACAAAGGACCAGCCCGAACATTATGTTTTAATCAAGTTTCAAAATAAATATTGAGCCATATTATCTGGGACCAGGGCAGGTGAACAATGCAAATTAATTTGATAAGTTACAACTATATGGTTCTCCATTTCAGTCACAAATTATGGGAATTGAATGAAATATCTGCATTACTTCTGTAGCAAAAGCATAATTATACAGTATTAATAACATCTCAGAAGCAGATGAACATAACAGTGTTTGATGTATCGACAATAATAAAACAATTTAGACAACTTCTGGTTGAAAGACCACAAATTCTTTGACGAGCGTGTCTGACGATTGCCAGCAGCTTAGTGAGCAGGTGAAAATTAGTACGGAGAGGAAGTGTAAGTGAGCAAGAGAAGTATTGGTGGGATGTACACGTAAAGTTTCAGAAAATTCTGGAACAAGTTGTAGTTCGCAGGCCATCCTTGAGCCGCAACGTGCGCAGATTGTTGGCACGCTTGGTGACTCTGGTGTACCGGCCGTGCCTGGCAGTGGTGCGCCGAGTACCGGGGGCTCTTCTCTGGAATACCTGCATAGAATATATAAATGAAGAATCTATTGGTTATTTTTTGCTAATTTAATGCGCACACCAGCATAGAGAGGTCTATTTTAGCTTTCAGGCAGTGATATTTTTAGTCTCCCGTGTATATTCGGGATCCAAGCCAACTTCATGTCATAAAAAGAAAAAGTATTAAGGTCCAACCCCACCAAACGGACGGCATCGGCCCGGATTTTACAATCTTTAAACAAAATTAAGTCTTATTATCACAGTGTTTGAAGTTTATATTACCAAGTCACACACAACAGCTTGACAGCGACGTGCGGCGGCATGACGCACGTCAAGCTGTCATGCGTGACTTGGTAATATAAACTTTTAATGCTGTGATATAAGATTTATTTTGTTTAAAGATTGTAAAATCCGTTTCGATGCCGTCCGTTTGGTGGGGTTGCACCTTTAAGCTGACTTTTGGTCGACAGCTATGGATGAAGCTTTCACCTAGGAAGATGAAAGCTTCGTCAACAATTTTTGCAACATTTACCTGAGTATTTGTCCAGGATTCTTACGTAAGCGAGTAAGGAAAGCATGGAATAATCGGTCCCCATGGAGAGGTGCCGCTTCCTCATAAGGCTCATCATCAGAACCGCCAGCGGCTCCTCCGACACGATCACCTCCGCACGCTTCTATTTCTGCAAAAGGATTGGTTGGTTGTAGGCTACACAGGCTGTTTTTCGTAACTCAATATTTTCATAAGCATATATTATCCTGTCAAAATCAACAACATAAAACAGGAAGTGCCTCTATACCATTGGTAGGTAATTCTTGCTTCGTAAAAGTGTCCATAAGGTGACAGTTGTGATGATAAACTTTAGTGACTATAAGTTGGTAACTTTGCAAGTGACTGGCATGAAAACTGCACAATTTACTCACCATTTTCCCTTTTATATTTATTGAGCAATTCAGTAACTCTATCATCATTGCTGACAGTTTTATTCCATTCTTCTTCAACATATATAAATTTGGGCACGAATTGCAATGGTCCTAGCATCAATCGACATCTCATGTCATGGGGTAATTCTGCAGTCTGGAATTACACATTAATATTTTTAATTACATAATATTAACTTAATAATTTAAGCTTTAGGTATGCCATACTCTATTTTATTTTGTGTTAGCTAAACCGAAAAGTAAATAAAATAAAATTGCTATAGTATCCATTAAAATTAATTGGACTTCAATTGTGATATGAGGTATTAATAATAGGCATACTTGATGCAGCAATGCTTGAACATCATTGGTTGGAGCAGTAGGTGTATCAACTGTCACCAGTCCTGGTTCATCACCTCCTTCCAGCTCTGCTGCAGCTATCGGTGCACCAATAGCACCAACTGCTCCTGAAATACAGTGGAATTTTATTTAGATTAGTCAGTGCTGATAATTCTATAATTCATGGGCCTTTATGACGTTTTGCATCAAATTTAGAATAGTAAGTACTTACATAGTTACAGCTACAAATTTAATTTTGGGATTTTGGTAGGGTAATTTTTTTAAGGGGAGTTGGCTAGGGCCCTGAAAACCATGGTAGAACCCCATACCAGGCCTCCTTCACTCCATATTCTTGCGCGCTATAATTACCTACCGCCCGGCCGAGCGGCCTCGGGCCGTTTGCGGTCCAAATTCAGTGCGGTTTTCGCAAGCGAAGCGCATCGCTCCGTTCGTTCCTACGCGTACCTAACGATGCCGTCTGGTGCCTTATGTGTGTAGAGGGGTGCAAATTTTACATATTTTTGTTACATAGAAACGTTATACTTACCTTAAACACTATTTTAACAACGTTTAAAACGTTATTATTATTAAAATAAAATTGTGATAATATTTGACGGACAGTCGCGCAAACCTACCTACTTACCTACCTACGAAACTTCCAACACAAGTCGCGCGGCGCGGCAAACTGTCTCAATTTGTCGCGCTGTTAGCGTAAACAAACAAACAAGAACAAGGATGATTCGGTTTTATGCAATTTGTAAAAAATATATATAAGTAAATGTTTATGTAAAGAAAAATTAATAAAGATGTTTGAAGTTATAAAAAATAATTATATTGCAAAGGGTTCATTTTCCATGATATCGTCATAGAATTCTTGAGCTTGCCCCATGTTATAGTAATTAATAAATTTATGAATGTTAATAATCATTCAATGTATTTATTATTATTATTTATTCAGTATATTAAATTTTTAGGATTGCCTAGTTTGGGATCTGTTATAAATTCGTCATTCATCAATTCAAAAAATATTTTATAAATGATACAATTTTAAACTAGGTACCACCTATAGTCAGAAGTAGTCAGAATATATTCACAATTATCAATAACATAGACACAAAAAGTTATGTTAATTTAATTTTATCAAAGAGGCAGCCCTGCGATTGCTGTGGGATCATGCCGTGCGAAGCAATCTCAACTGTATGCTTAAGCATTTAGGCACATTTTAGCATGCAGTGGTTGCTGATGCTACAGAGTAGGCTAGAATTTTTGTACTGAGTGAAGTATCTGTTACGTAGTAACTATTTAGTAATCTGTGCTCATACACCAATTTTTTTACACTAGTGTGACTTAATTATTTTAACAATGCAATTATAATTGAAAAAATACCTTGTATAGGAGACATGTTGGCATTGTGAGCATCAAACACTTGAAGATTACCAAGTGCTTGTTCCACCGTTTCTAATTCAAATGAATTACTTTCCTCATCTTCATCAGAATTCCTGTAAATGTTAAAAGAATTACATTTACACTACAATATCTTATATCCCAATTGTTTTACAATCATTTAAGATGTTCAATGAATAATTGGGCATAAAGCTTTCACTTTCAACATACATACCGTTGAATGGCATTATTAGGACTAGGTGCGTTATCAACATTCATAAAATTCCCATTTGCTGTGTCATTATCATTTTCATCCCACTCATCAGCCCCGTTGCACCATGACATATTAGTTTCAGCATTAGGCATAGCCACAATAGCACTTGATTCAATTGACGAGTTCTCTTGGCACTGGGTTCGCACACATAACCAACTGCAAAATGTAATTAGGTTATTCTTATAGTAGATAATTGTTATTCAACATAAACAATGAACTCAATTCTTTATTCAAGATGAACAAAGAAGTAAAAATAAAAGATATTTACCTTTCTGACTGGATCCAACAATTAGGGTTTATACAAGCAAAAACATATAATGTGCGATGGTATACAGAGTTTTCGAGAGGAGCATAGCTTTGTAAAATAAGAAGCCTGTGTAGGCCACACAAAGGGCACTTGGGAGAAAACTGGAGATTCTCTATAGGCGGCCAGTCCTGCACCAAATAAAAACAGTTTCAATTAAAAACAAAGCATGTGATCGATAATGTTATCAAAATAAAAAACATTAAATCATAACTTACAGGTAGTCCTCCAATTTTGTTAACCGTATAATGTAACAGAGTTTGATTTTTGTCACCAATTGCTTCGTCTTCGTACCCTAAATAAATTTTGCCTGGTTGTTTTGCCATTGTAATATTTTATTCTGAAATTTCAGCGAAATCAATGAATCCATGAGCGAAATGTCAAAGTTGTTTTTTTCACAACGTATCAAAAAAATTTTCGGCAAAGGTAACTTACTGTACAGCCTGTCAGACAATCGATTAATGTGAGACGATTCTACCATTCGATTACAATGAGCAGTTTTCCAGTAGGTATAATAATCAGTTGGTTTTTAATTCATCAAGAGATGGCGCTAGCATAACTTTTGGTAATTTTAATGTAATCTGTGGTTTGTTGTTGTTCTTTTCGCGGCGGTCTGTAATTTAAAATAATAATATTATTATTTAAAATAATTTCATCAGAAAACATGTCAAAACATCTATGTAAAGTAAATCAATACAAAACCGAAGATCATTTTTTCCATAAAAAATTAGTTACCAAAAGTGCCGGCTGCGCCATCTAGCTTGTCTTTAGGCACCCTATAAATACCTACTGGAAAACTGCTCATTGAATAAGTGTGATCATCCATCACAAAGGACAAAATTATGATCATTTCCTTCTTTTCATTTAATTTCTAACTATTTATTTAAAATATTTTTTTTTATCATCGATCATAATGCGGTGTGTCCGACGTGTGTCTGATCAGTGATCACTGATCAGGGCGGTAGTGGTCCTGTTAAGGGGTGTTCGGATGCTCACCCTCTACATTATTAATACGATATTACCTTTTTTTAATGTGGAAATCCCCATAATCACCCCCTCCATTCTGTCTTACATAAACTTACACTTCGGTCGGCGGTCTTCGAAGTTCGAAGTTAAGTCGGACTCGAACCGACTAAAACAGTAAAACCGCACGCCTTCTCGGGTCTTGAAGACCACCTGAGTGTAAGATTACCTAAGACATATCCCTCGCACCTCGTAGGTGAATAGATCATATTAATATTAGGTATCTCTTGCAAGAATTATAGATTATGTAGCTACTTAAATTGGAAAAATGTTAGTAGAGCTCTCCACAACATTACTACATGGACTCATTATAGAATACCTGCTGCTGCGGTTCAGTCAGAACTTACATTTATATAAGCGACTATCCCGAGTAACCCCGACGACGTATTTGGATCCCAAAATAAAGTAAAATCTTAAAGTTCTTTAAAAGTGTACCTAACTACAGATCGTAACAATAGTCTTTTGAAACCTGCTTAACTCTACCAACACCTATCTGTCACAGTCACAGTGTAGTTCATCCGTTCTCTTGACCGGATCTAAGTATTCGCTGCGTGTAGGTTGGGATTGAGACAGTGATTATGGTGAATATGTCGCAGCCAACTTATTAATTTACCTAAAAGGTATATAGGCCAATACTGTAAAATCTATTATTATTGATATGTAGGTAATTCCCATGCAAAAATACCTATTGAACTGATTGTTATTTCAATTCACACTTGAAATCAAAATCATAATATTTCGAAATCATAGAAATGATCGCTTACAGGTTCCTAACTTCGCGAAAATAATGAAAATCCAAAAAGTGCATAGTGTAGGTAACCTTGTAGAATTTTAGCGCCTTCGCTGCGTTAAACGGGTGCGGGCCGTGCGGGTCGCGGATGCCCGGCGCTGGTGTCCGCACCGTGCGCCCGCCTGTCCGTGGACGCCCGCCTGCTCCGTCGCGGGTCGCGGGCGTCCGCGACGGGCGCCGGATGCCAGTATAATTTCGATAGCGTCGGTGTACAGTCGATAACTATTGATATATTACTTGCCAAAAGACGACGACGTGCACAAAGGCGTCAGCCAATCAGCCCGTATTTCACGTCTAGATTGTTGTGTGGAGAATTTGTAAGCAAGTTTTCGTTATTAAGAGAAAAGGGGCAAAAATATTTTAGTTATTTTAAAATGTCACCGTCTACATTTCACGAATTGTTTTCGAAACTTGAAACATATTTAAAACGTAGTTCATATTATATCTGTCCTCAGATGAATCGAGATTGAGCTGAGCCGTGAGCGTAATTCTAGAAAACGGGTCTTAGTTTATGGCACCGGCTGTACAAGCACGGCGCGTGCGACACGGAGAACGTAGCGGCGCTCAATGATTTTGTAGAAACAGACCCGCTCGCGTGCTCCGTCGCACGGACACACGGCGCGTGCCCCGCGCTGACCGCGTCGCGTGCGAAGGGTACGGGGTATCCGCCTCACGCAGCGCTGCTCTTGAAATAACTTAAATCAAGCACGCCAAGCGGACGCCCGCGCCGCCGTGCGCCCGCATTATGATTCCGTACAGCGTACCCATTACTCGTTAAATTCCGATACGGATAAAGGGGACTATTGAGAAGCTGCAATAAACTACGCGCATGTCACATGTGCTGCGTGCGTCGGTAGTTGACGTATGCGGTCAGTTTTGGAATCATACCTTAACGTAGCGAAGGCGCTTAATAAACAGCGAGTGAGTGGCAACAGACTATAATATGAGTCAGAATTGCTCAAATTCAATGACTAGCCAAAGCCTTGTAGGTATTTGGCAATCTTCTAACCAAATAAATACATATCTCTCGAACCGACTACCTATACTTAATAAGGTATTTTCCTCGCACCTTGGTTGACCTTATGCCATCTACGATTTTAAGATGACCCCTTCGGGTATGGGAAGCACGATGTCCCCATTGAACTCTAGTACCGATCCACTGCGTCCTCTTGCTAGACCGAGGGATATGCGGAAAGCCTACGAGCAGGCCTCTACAGGGCCATACGGAGCTTTGAATTCGCTTCATGTCCTTTGATTAATTATTTAATTAGGTACATATTATGTAGGTAAATATAGATTCCCGCTCAGTGTATTTATGAATACGTCTATTTGCATTTGGTGGGTGGGTGTTGCCGTACCTCGGGGTCACTCGGGGAGCACGTTAAGCCGTCAGTTCGGTCGGTCCCGTCCCGGTTGACATACGAACATCTAAGGAAGCCGTTACGGGTAGTTGGAGCCCACAAAAATTCAAATGGTAGTTTAACTGCAGAACTTCGATATCGCCAATTGGTTGTGAAATCGAATACCGAAGTTCAGCCGCATCACATTTAGACTGGACAGTAGATAGTGGATAACCGACACCAACTGAGTTGGGAAGAAGTCTCAGAGAATGATGTCGATAATGTATAATATATGTAGGTCGCAGAGGTAGTTATCCTTGAACAAGTTCAGTTAAAACCATAAAATTTCTAAATGGAGATAATATCAACCCACGTAAATACGAAATTGGTTTTGCGAAAATGATGATTCGTCACAAGTCTTATGAACGTAGTTTGCCTACTTAATTAATGTAAAAGGATTTGATGTTACGAAAAGTGGTATTTACGATGTTACGAAAATTGCATTTAACTGAGTGCAACAACACCATTTTGGACGTTAAACGTTGCAATTGTATGACCATTGACTGTGGTCTACCTACTTAGGCACCTACAGTCCTAATATCCTGTCCTAGAACAGCCTCTGTGGCGTGGCTGGCAGTAGTGAACTCGACTGCTACGCAGTAGGCGCGAGTTCGATTCCCGCTCAGTGCAAATATTTGTGTGCATGAGTATGACTATTTAGATACATTGGTCTTTGGTCTGGTTGTGCCTCGGAGAGCATGTTAAGTCGGTTCCGGTTGCCATTACGAACATCTATGGCAGTCGCTACGGGTAGTTGGAGCCCTAAAAAGTCCAACAACTAGTCTAATGCTTCGATATCGCCAATGGGTTGAGAGGTCAGATGGCAATCACTTCACCCGCAGTTAGACTCCCTGCTGTGGTTTTCCCAAGCGACTTCAACATGGGGTTCTTCAAGAAGGTTTCTTTAGGGTCAGCAGCACGACTGCACTCCTTGGTGTTGCATACGTTCACAGGCCACGGTAAAGGGCCGTGAGCTTGTCTGTCACTTAAGTGGTATAAAAGACTGAAAAAAGCGGGCGTCGGCTTCTGAGGAGAAAGCTTCGGATGCGATCGGGATTAACGCTAGGATACAGAAGAAAAAGTCCTATTAGTACCCAACTTTTCATTTGACATGTTGTCGTCGCGTCGGGAAGAAGGGGTTTTGTGGATTTATTATTGGACCTGACCGGTTTCACATTACGGAATTCTCAAAGGTTTACATTGACAGTTGTTAGACTAACTACAAGTGTGTTATCAATAAGTAGGAATAATTACCTTTTCATCCTTTAATACCTTTTTATCCATAAATATAGGCAATATTTTGGTAATAGGTAGATATTTTGTAATGCACGGTAATAGCATAGATAGCCTAAGTCATTTCCCAAGCTAGAAGATGTCCTATCTCATAATGACCTAAGGAAAAATTTCCCAGCTTGCTCTTTATATAATACGTTTACGAGTAACTTAAGTATAGTCACCAGACTAATGAATCTCTCGGTATCCGTGGGGATTTTTTCGCACGATAAAAAAAAATAAAAAAAAGGAGGGGCACCCATTAATATCGGATTATTCCATCCAACCCCGCCTGTACACCGGAACCGGGTTTCTTACAACCAAGATAAGCCAAATCAAAAGACAGATAATCTGTATTTTGATTTGGCTTATCTTGGTTTTTATGGAAGCGACTGCCGTCTGATTCCTCAACGCCGAGAAGAAACCCGGTTCCGTGTACAGGCGTGGTTGGATGGAGATATTAATGGGTGCCCCTCCTTTTTTTTATTTATTTTTATCGTGCGAATAAATCCCCACGGATACCTCCCCCGCCGAAGCCGGAGAAGCCGGGTGCCATACCTACACCCAATAATAATGTTACATTACGTAAAACAGTATTACGTTACTTACATTCTATAAAATAATCATCATTGTTCGTAAACAAAATTAGCAGATTATTATTGTATTTCTTTTGAGGACAATGCCTTGACCATTTCAAATTAGTTATAAGGAGGGGTCATTGCCTAAACATACAAATTCATGTCATTGCAACCGTAGCGTGGGAGCTCAAGACGCTGTTGCAAAGGTAGGATAGTAAAGAACTCGCTCAGATATCAGTGATTTCTTTTAGTGACAAGTAGTGGTGACAAAGTTAATAAATTAGCAATAAAATTAATAAATACTTACAAAATTAACAGACATGATTAAATCACCGAAACTGCTTATAGTTGCATCGGTACGTGACCATTTAAATTTAGTAAAAAAAAACAATCGAATTGAGAACCTCCTCTTTTTTGAAGTCGGAAAAAAAAATTAAGGTCTTTCATCATAAAGTGTTAAAACTAGAAGTCTGCAATCATTGTTTTCTGAAGTTATTAATTATTTCATATTATGGTTTTAATCAGGGGTCTATAACTTTAAAAAAATATAAGTACTTACCTAGTATCTTTTTCATGAACATTCCAAACATTTCCTTCATGCAAACCTTTCTGAATTAAACTGTAAATATTTCACGTGTGAAGAATCAATATTTCTGAAGAATGTAGTACGTATTTGTAGTACATACGACGAAACAATTGGTGCAGCCGCTTTGAATTGACGGGCGGACTAAAAATTGTGGAAATTTATGGAGAGATTTTTAATAGCGTAGAAAATGAATAACATTTCTTTCATTTTAGTTGCTTACAATCGTAGTTCAATTGGACGGTGTGTCAGTGAATCCGTCGTTATGTCCTACAAACAAGATCGCGCCTCACAGACGTGCGGTCAGCTTGGCAGCTCGCGGCGAGCAGCGAACCTTGGGATTATTAAACAGCTTGCTGACACCCAGTAGACCAAGGCCTCCCTATGTCAATAATCATAACGACCTACAGGAACAGCCACAAGAAGATGATCCTAATGATTGTGGTGATATAGAAGACTATGACGAGACAGACCTTAGTTCAAGTAAGTATCTACCCACCTGACATTCCGGCCAGTGTATCTTCAAAAGACTCACGAAATGTGTACCTACTGCGCGTATAGAGCATATTTTGAGCACATTTTAGGTCCCGAGCAAATTATACTAACGAAATCGACGTCCACTTGGACTACCATGAGTACCTACCGTGACTTTTGTTTTACGGATTATAAAGAGGGATATTTCCATTCCTTCTATCAAATATGTTTACTCTGTTACAGTAACACCGGGCGCACAAAACCATAATAACTATAACAAAAAAGAATTTGACTATAATACTCCATCGTACCCGGGGCGAATTTGGAATTGGCTTCCTTACCGTTTAGGGTCCACAAAGAAGCCGCAACGTCAAACACCCTATCCCTCTGTGAAGCCTCCGTTTAGTTCCGGAGGAATATATGAATCCCATGTATATCGACCTCCGTCACATCACAATCCATCAAGTAAGTACAGATTATTGTTATATACCTACCCACTCCTATACAACCCCAATGGGGGAGGCAGAGATGTGATGTGTGTGACACCCACATTTCACCACTACTCGTATATGTACCTCATCATCATCATCATCATTTCAGCCATAGGAAGTCCACTGCTGGACATAGGCCTCCCCTATAGATCTCCAATAAGACCGGTTGGAAGCGGCTCGCATCCAGCGCGTTCCCGCGGCCTTGATAAGGTCGTCTGTCCACCTTGTGGGTGGATGTCCTACGCTGTACCTGAATGAATGTAATGTCTGTAATGTAATCCAGCCCGCTGAGAGCCTACCATCCAGGTATGAACTGAAGTGGACTACCTGGAAGTCCCTAAATAGGTTGAGGTCTCAGGTCGGCTGCTATAGGGAAAACCGGGTAAAATGGGGTTATCTGGACGTGGGGGTGGTGGTTGTGACTGTGGTGCACCTCTGCAGTCGATGGACCATCTCCTGTCGTGCCCGTTGTACCTACCTGCACAATTGCCGACCTAAATGAAGCGACGGAAGGTGCAGCCAACGTCGCCGAGTTTTGGGCTGGGCACATCTAATTTTTATTTTATATTGCTGCCATTGACACGAAGAAGAAGAAGAATGTAATGTAATATGCTGTACTTAAATGTTACAGATTATATAAAACCTGTGCACGAGTACAATCATGACCGTCCTCAAGATATGTATAGTCCAAGTTTAGTTGGTGGAAAACCTGAACAAGTCTTTGGATACCCTGTAAGGCCCATTTCTTCAAACGGCCAGAAAAGACCCAACAAGTCTATTCGATTCCCAGACAGTGCCTCTTATAGTAATAGACGTACGAGGGCTAAGCCGCCATATGTGGCCGCGAGTGTTATTGGATCCTTTGTAGATTTGTTTTTTAATTAAATTATTCATGAATTATAATGTATTTTGAGTCTATTGATCATCCCATTTTTTTTCAGCCGGAAGTTGGGAATTTACTACCTACTGGGATATAGCACATACTTATCATGGAACTAATGGGACTATTATAAATTACAATAGTTCCTTATTGGATCAATAGATCCTAGACACGAATCCTAGCCAATCGTACTACTGGGATCTCACCTTGTTAAAAGCCCTGTCTGTTCCGAGCTTTTTATTTATTTTATCTTGTAATGTTTGTTACATGATTGTGAGAATGAAGGTTAATCCACTCATAATAATCTTCAAAACCCTGTGAAATTTGATATTGCTCAGGCAAGGATTTACATACAAACAATGAAAAGATATAAAGAATTAGAGCATGACAATACTTACCCAAAACGAAATGAAACCCTTACAAAACACGTGCAATGAAAGCTTGTAAAGTAGGTTACTAAGATTCGCAGGCTCTTAACGCTCTCACTCGAGTTATCAGATTTTTTGTACAATATCTTAAGCCCTGAAATCTACAAGGCCTAACGGTTTGTGACTTTCAAAAGAGTCTGTAGTAAATTAACCTAAAAACTATAAACTAGCCACCCCTTCCATCTTCCCCGTACTTCGAAACCTCGCCCCGTGTCACCCCTTTAAGCCATATCTATTAATTTTCAAATAATGTATGGAAACCTACCGGATTTGGTGACATTTATGATTACTGCTCCGCTCCCTTGGGTGATAGCATGATGACATATAACCTACTAGCTGTCCCGGCGAACTTAGTACCGCCATATTTTTCCCGTTCCCGCTGCACCTATTTTCTCATCCTTTGAACCTTCCCTGGACACCCACGATTATTTCCAGACTAAAATTAGCCAAATCGGTTCAGCCGTTCTTGAGTTATAAAATAACAACGAAAAGTGGCAATGATTTTTATATATTAGAAGATAACCTTCTTTGTTATACAGACTATTCAATACAAAAAAAATCAATTCGAACCAGTAGTTTTTGAGATTAGCGCGTTCAACCAAACAAACTCTTCAGCTTTATATTTGACTCATGAACATTTGCGCAAACCGGTAAACATTATACCTACCTACTACTTCAATGGGACATAATAAAGCCTGATTTCATGCCTAAGCTCCTACATCATTATTCGAGTGTCAATGGATTAGGTAGGAGGAGTTGGCGGATATAGACAGACAGACACGGCAAGCGAGTTGGTTTTATATTGTGTAAAGATATTTAATACACCTTGTTCATAACTTATACATGAAGTCATTGCTATAGGTATAAATATATTACTAAAGTAACCTCAATGCATGTAGTTAACATTCATAAATCATCTGCTGATAGTTAATGAGCGTATGAAAGGAAATATTTATTTGTTTAGGTGTACCCGGCTTGAACTAAGTAAGTACTAGGCAATAGATAGTACCTATATCTACGTCTCGTGGAGAAGCTGTCTTGTCTGTATGCCACAAAAGTTTAGGAGTGGAGGAACAGTCCTTATTTTTAAGTTCAAAGAAAATCTTTCTTTAAAAATATGAATTATCAGGTAGTAAGTAATATGCATTATTCGATTTTAAGGAAGATCGTGTTGACATATTTAAAATTCTTGAAAGTCGTAACCTTATGACCTTCCATTGTGCGAATTCAGGGACAGTATGGTAATAAAATATTATACAGTAACATTTGAAATGTAACACTGGTTGATTTAAATAACAAGGGCAAAATACTCGTAAGTCTACTTGTACATAGCGTGTCTCAATGAGAAGCGCGTGACATACCTACACTAAAACTGCGGTTCTACACGCATATATCTACTTTTTCGTTGATTTGACTCATTAATTAATTAGAGGAACTTTAGTACTATGATATCATCATATGGCGTTTTAAAATGAAGTTAATTGTTTCTCAGTGATCCTAAAGCGCAGATGTGAATTTTTAGACCGGGTGTTTTGAAACAAATAAAATGAATTTGCTGTTATTATGGATGTCGACGATGTTATATGTTGTTGCTGGTGTATACGAGAACAAAGGTAAGTTTTAATTTCATTATTATGTAGGTATTTACTGAGTAATCGGTTGCTATTTTGTAACTTTAAATGCTTTTCAAGGCGAAGCAGACAATATGTACCTACCTAGGTACTGAATGTTGCACACTATGTTGTAGTTAGGTACGTAGTATAGTATCTGTTTGTATTGCCGGCTAGGCCTTTTTACTCTTGGAATAAGAACTGGATAAAGTACCTACTATAGAAATAGAAGCAGCCCTCTGTTTCTGTAGCACTATTAAGTTTAAGTGTTTTCATTAATAACAGAGGCCACAAAGAAGAGCTATGTAGGGTAGGTATGTGGGTTATCATCAGTATACTCGTAGGTAGCAGCTTCGGCCTCTATGTGTAATCTTTAGGAACGGGAGACAGTCTGGCATAGTTAGCTAGCTGTTCGTCTCAATACTCTCAATCATATCTTTGGCTGACAGAACTTTCTATAGAGAGTGATAAGTAAACCCCCGTTCCTTTAATAAGTTTGTAAACAGGCGAATGTGGCGAGCGGGTTCGCTCAAGCATTCTAAGGTTAGTCCTCCTGTCTTCAGTAGGTACCCAACAAAGCCTACACTTTGGAGTCCAGTCCAGAGCCCGCTCTTTTACTCCTTCCTCCCACTGTTAATTCGGTTTATTTCACACACAATCGATAAGCAATTAACCCAGGCTCTATTTTGGGAAGCAATCACTAAACCCTTAAATATAATGGCAATGTTCTTCTACCACTAGGAATTTGAGAATTGATTGTGTGAAATTCGGTTTATTGGTCTAATCAACTTTAATTAATTAAGGTAATATTGGACTAATTTGGGTACCCGTACAAATGCAATTATTTGTGTTTTCAGAACAAGTGCCCTATGAAAAGCCACTATTTCATAATTGGGCGAATGTACACGGCTACGTGGAAGTACGCCCCGGGGCACATATATTTTATTGGCTTTTCTATGCCGGTGGAACTAAAGTCGACGCTGTTGAAAAACCTCTAGTGATATGGATACAAGGAGGACCTGGATTCGCCGCAAGCGGTGTAGGAAACTTTGGTGAAATAGGGCCTCTTAATTTGAATCTGGAACCCCGTAATCATACTTGGGTATGTGAACTTATTTTAATTTTAATCAATAGGTACTATTATTATAAAGCTAAAGAGGTGGTTTGTTTGGGTAGACGCGCTAATTTCAAAAACCACTAGTTCGAATTGAACAATTATTTATCTGTTAAATAGTCCGTTTATCATGGAAAGTTATAGGATATATATCATCACGCTACTACCCAAAGGAGGGGAGCAGTTATCTTAAATGTCAACAAATCCAGCGGATTCCCATACGTTATTTTTGTAAGTTAATAAATTGCGGGCATAATGGTATACCTAATGGGGTGATATGGGCTTTAGTTTCTTCGTACATATTTGTAAATAAATTTAGGTGATTATAGTATTAATAAATTGAGTGTCACTAGCACTGGGTGGCACTGGTGGGTTGCCAATGTAAGCCCATCTCAAGGAGACTGGTGACTGGGGGTGTGCGAGTGCGAACGGAAATGATACTTCTCTCCTTTCTTTTGGAGTGATAGACAATTGACCTGGCACAGACTCGACCAATCCCGCAACTGGCAAGAGCCAGAAGCTCTTCAGGGAAAAAAATATTTTAATGTTAAACAGGCACCCATTTCAACTAATTTACATTACTAATATTTTTTCATTCAGGTGAAAAAAAGAAACCTACTGCTTATAGACCATCCAGTCGGCACTGGCTTTAGTTACGTCACAAACAGTTCACTATATGTGAAGACGGACCAAGAGTTGGGTAAGTTAATTAAGCTTCTTAATATTACAACTTAACAGCGATACGAAATATAAATCCAGACGTGGAGGGAAGGGATATCGGGGTGCTGAGGACCTCTCTTAAGAACAACATACCCAGATGAGACTATATTTTTTATCTACTTAATCAGCTAGGCTTTATATTGAAGCAGTATAAAATTTGGTCAATCGAAGTCCAGCCAAAACAGCAGTTAGACTGGTAAAGCGGACCCCAGACTACGAGGTGAAAGCTTCGGATGCGACTGGGATTAACGCTAAGATGAAGAATAAGTAGGCATAAGATTTGGTCAAGAATATGTGTGCATTCTCGACAGCTGGAGTCCTACAGCGGGCTCCTTACATGTCGCAGGATAGCTTTGTAAGCAATACCTACAATTTTTTTTTAAACTTCATATAGGTACTGAATTAGATAGTGACACTGTAAATCGTTATCGTTGCAGAATTGACAATACACAATATGGTTTCATTTTGTATCCAGACCAAGATCAAACAGTGGTGACTAGATTAATTGGGAATTCGGTCACTAAGATATCAATTAGTTTCTATTCCGAGTGGTACAATTAATAGTTCGGTCAATTGAAATAGTGAGAAGCTTTGTTCCTACTGAAACAAAGCTCGTTACCTATATTATACAAACTTAGTTCTAAACTCTACTCGATAAATGTAGAGCATTTGACGTTCCATTGATTTTACTCATATTTTTTTATTCAAAATTAAAATATACATTTTATTACACTTTGACTTCAGGCCGGTGATGCGTAGCGAATGCGAGGGTCGATACATTTTAGTGTTCAAACCCCAGACGCCTGGGAAAACCACAGCAGGGAGTTCATCCTACAGCATGAGAGTGCGTGGGATGACGATCCTTGCATACCGCACAGTGCGCACTGTTTCCGGTCGCAATATGTGAATTGCGACCGGATGAATTCCCTGCCTATGGCATTGTATCTTAGCTCCAGTTTGTGTTTGGATTTTGAAATTGTTACACGAACATTAAGTTATTATATAGGTACCTACTTATCTCATTAATAAGGAGTACTTAACCATTTTGAAGGTTCTTACTGAACTAAGCCGAACCCGTTCTACGTAGTTTGCATATTTATTATTTGTTCACAGCTATGGATCTATCAAAAGTAATAAAAGTTTTCTTCAGAAGACATAAAGATTTTCGTACGACCCCAACGTATTTGATTGGCCAGAGTTACGGCGGCAAGGCATGCCCACGACTGGGATATTATTTGCATACGGTATGTGTCCTGTATTTTTAGGGTTCCGTTTTTTGCCATTTGGCTACGGAATGTATAGATTCGTCATGTCTCTCCGTCTGTCTGTCTGTCTGTCTGTCTGTCCGTCCGTATGTCACAGCCACTTTTTTATATCTCTGTAGTAGGTTGGAAGACCTGACTAATATAAGTACGTAATACTTAATATAATCTAGGTGACTATTATCTGTGTATAGGTTAAAACACAGTTAAGTAATTGTAAAAATACAGTTCAGACTCTCTATTTTGTCATAGAATTATAAGTCTATTCTATAGGTACTTATACAAATCAATGACATGCTTTTTTATCTTTTTTGAATCACTTTTTTGGAATAATTATTAGACATCCTCATCTAATTTTTGAAATATAACATATTTCAGGCAATTGAAAGAAAGAAATTAAAAATGAATTTCAAAGGTATTGGTATCGGCGGAGGATGGGTCGACCCCAAGGAAAGCACTGCAGTGCAGACAAGATTCTTGTACTATACGGTAGGTGCTTATCATACAACCTAGGTAGGTATAATATAGTGTAGTCAAACCCCAATTCTCTTTATGACAGTACAAACTAAAACTACAATGTCATCTGGTTCATATTTCTGATCGAAGGTGTTACAGGAAGTATTTATAAATATTTGCTCTGTGGGAATCATACATGCGACCTCCGACGTAGTGGTCAAAAGCTCTACGCGCCACTATATGGAAGTCGTCGATAAGCATTGTAGATTATGTATTTTGACTGACTACAGATTAACTATAAATTGTACCTATATTTCAATCAATCAATTAGCCTATTGCAGTCCACTGCTGGACATAGGCCTCTCCCAATATGCGCCACGTTTGCCGATCCTCCGCCTTCCGCATCCAATCCGTCCCAGCCACCCTTCGTAGGTCGTTAGTCTACCTGGCTTGGATGTGTCCCACCTTACGTTTTCCTTCTCGCGGTTACCTATATTTATTGTCATACTTTTGTGTCAAAGTTAAACTGTATTTCATTTTAGGGAGCCATTGACCGTCACCAATATCTGAAATCATCGAGAGTTGCCAAGAAGCTGCTACGAAGTTTGGTGATCAATGACTTCTCTACAGCAAATACGTTAGACAGTCGTTTATTCAGCAGTTTGAATGATGAGCGGTTCATCAACTTCAACAACGTTTACGCTCCGAGTCCTTATCCAGCACTAGATGAACTTAACACGAAAGTGAACATGCATTTGAAGCCCACATTGGCTGGAGTGAACCAATCAATGACATGGCACTATTTGGACACTACTGTTTATGACAATTTGAAAGAAAGCTTTCTCCTTTCGTCAACTTCTTTCTGTATGTATTAATTTCATTTTCTTGTTGAATAAAATCAATTTAATTCAGTGATATTTAAACGTCGCGTCGTCGCTCAAGTAGAATTAGGGTGGCGGCACGTCCTGTTTTTTTGCACGTTTCTCTAATAGTAGTCAAGTTCTTCCAGATATTTTCTTCTGCCCTTTAGCACTAAGTTCCCCGGCAACGCAAACAACGGAAATTAATCCCTTCCCTACTAATATTATAAATGCGAAAGTAACTCTGTCTGCCTGTCTGTCTGTCTGTCTGTCTGTCTCGCTTTTACGACTAAACCGCTGAACCGATTTTGATGAAATTTGGTATAGGGGTAGATTAGACCTTGAGAAAGGACATAGGCTATGTTTGGTCGCGATAACCGACATCCACGCGGGCGGAACCGCGGGCAAAAGCTAGTATTGAATATCGTGCAGTTTTAGTCGGTTCGATTCCTACATACCCACTTAGGTAGGTATACACATCGCTGAGGTGTGTGAGACGAGTATTCACATGTTATAAAAGTGACGAGATATCTAACGTAACGTAATCGCCAACCATACTTAGTGGTGATCACATAAAGCTCTAGCTCCTGAAGGGTACCTACCCACTAACCCCTAAAATATTAACTAGGTACATATGTATACATATATACCTAAATAAAAACTAACCTAATCAAATGAATATTGTTTCACAACCATATTTCTATATTCACAACGGATCCAACCATTCACGACCACGACCTCAACCTATATACCTTTAAAAGTGCCACGCCTACCCTTTTTTTTTTTTTTTTTTTTATCGTGCGAAAAATCCCCACGGATACCTCCCCCGCCGGGGTCGGAGGAGGAGGTTATGTCGGACTCGAACCGACTAAAACGCACGCCTTCTGTGGGCCGTCAGTTGCCGGAGGTGAGATTGGCATAGCCATATCCCTCGCACCCTGGCCGACCCAGGGCCATATCTCTCGATATGGCCCTCTTCCGGTGTGGGGACCACGGAGTCCCCAACTCGCCCCCGGGTATGGGGGGGCACGCAATGCGTGCCACCGCCGTGGCCTGCTTCTGCTAGGGTGACAGGCGACCCCACCCGTCACCCCCAGGCCCGCGCTCATGGGGGGCGGAGGTCATTCTGCGACCTCCGACGCCCGAGTTGCCGCCGCTCGTCGCGGGCCGCGCGGTCTGCGATTCTCCTTCGCTCCTCGCGGGCCGCAAGGGCTGCGATTCTCCTTCGCTCGCTCTCCGCCGCCCACTTCACGAGCATCACTTGCTCGCAGAAGGAGGCGCCGGCGGCCCACGCATCCGCGCAGCGAACCATCGCTGCGAGCAAGGTGGCGAGTGTGAGAGCTCTCACTCCCAGGGTCGCCACCAGCTCCCGTCTCGGCGTCTCCCACGCCGGACACTCAGTGAGCGTGTGCAGCGCCGAGTCCTCGCTCGCGTCGCAGTGATGGCACTCGGACGTTGGCTCTTTCTTCGCGGTCCGATGCAGATACCGTCCGAAGCATCCATGATCGGTGATGATCTGCGTCAGCCAGAACGAGAGACGAGAGGCCGCCGTGTGGCCTCTCTAGCCACTCCCCCATTATGGGTCTTACCGCCGCTACTACGGCGCGCCCTCGCCTACCCTTGCGTGAGTGATCGTGCGTTTTCGCTGAATGTAATAGCATGCGATATGTAGTAACATACAGTATACAGTAGGTACCTACATACCAAGTTACTTTGCCTATCGGGTGGTATAGTATGTCCTGATTGTCCTGCTACTATCTTAGTGTATTTTTCTTATTTCAGTAGAGGCACTCTTGAATAAAACGCAACTGAGAATTGCGGTTTACAATGGTAACTTGGACGTAGTTACTCCACTAGCTGGTAAGTTACCTAAATTTCATAGATTCTGTCCATACCTTAGGTATATTATAGGTAGGTACAACTAATTAGAGGGAAATGAGTTTAAGCCAAAATTAAGTGCTTCGTTATAATAGTAACGAGAAGCAAATAAAATTAATGATTATGAAAAAAAGACATCAACGGGAGGTGTTTGTTTTATGGAGAATGGAATTATAAGTATTGGAATAGGTACCTAAGATGCGAAAAATAATAAATGGTTTTCTGACATTAGTTAAGGCACAAAGGCGAATTGTAAAAACTGTTTGTTTTCTTAATGAAGAAAAAAAATTAAGGAACTTCACCATTGTTAACAAAAACTGCGTGTTCTCGCCAAAGTAGTTTGTGAGACGAAAATCTACTCTTTTAGTAGGTGCCTAGTCGGTATCTACCCACCTATTAGTTATACATACCTAAATAACTGTTTAATTTTTGCGATCATATGAACATTATTATTATTATCGTGAATCGTAATTGTATCTTACTTAAAATTGTAGGTGCTAGCAATTGGGTTCATAAATTGAAATGGCCGGGCGCAGAAGAGTTCAGCAAGGCAAAAAGATATCCAATCAGCGGAGAAAACAATGGATTTTATAAGTCAGCTAAAACATTGAGCTTCTGGTGGGTCTTCGGTGCTGGACATTGGGTAAGAAGCAATCATTTTGAACGAACTATGGCACAGCTACAAAGATGATGATAGAACTGAAGCTTAGGTTGTGGTAGTCAGTTGGCAGTTGCTTCACGGAAAATATTGAGATATTTTGGGTCCGAGTTATCCCTTAGCCGAAGCGCGACCATTTCGTAGTTAAAGCTGTGCCCCGAGCTCAAAAAAAAAATCGTATTCGTAACGAAAACGTATCGAGAGAACGGAGCATTGTGATTGGCCGCGCCCCTCTAGACAAGTGGCAATTCGTCGGCCGCGGCGTTCCGTGGAATAGAATCTCAAATGTATGGGATTTGACGTATATGACAGGCGTCAACGAATGTCAAAAGCGTCAAATCCTTTGCATTCGTCATTATAATAATAATCATTTATTGACCAAAAGTACTTAAATCTAGTTACATATACGCTGACTACCAAACTAGATCTTTGCAGATCTGTGCTGTGGTAGTCAGGCTCGCAAAACCTTCGTGATTGTTTGTGTGTGTGTGTGTGTGTGTGTGTGTGTGTGTGAGTGAGTGAGTGTGTAGGTGTATATGTGAGTGAGTATGTGTGTGTGTGTGTGGTGGGTGTGCTTGTGTGTGTGTACCTTCGTTAATAAGTGTCACCTACTTAAGTTACAGTATGGGTTTGAAAAAATTCTATTCCATGATACGCCGAGCAACGAATTGCCACTTGTCTAGAGGGGCTGCTGACTGTTAACCTACACGTGTGTGTGTGTACACCTGCCAATCGCAATGCACCGTTCTCTCGATAAGTTTACGTTAGAAATTCGTTTTTTTTTCGTGCTCGAGGCACTGATCCCAACAGAGCTAACAAAACATGCCCTTTACAGGTGCCAGAAGAAAATCCTGACGCTATGGAAGAAATACTGTACTACATCATGTCGGAAGACTGATTATAATAAAGCTACAGCGCCACTGCTGTGTTTAAAATACGTATAAATTAAGTAGGTATTACATGACAAAGAGTTCAACGAACTGATTGTAAAATATATCTAAGTAGGTGTTTAGTAATGTCATAATAAAGTGCATTATTCGGTGATGCTATGGGCTACATAATATAGCAGAAGCGTATACGAAATTTTGTTAGTTATTTTCCTTTAAGTAGGTAGGTAGAAACACTTTAATTGCAAACATTATCTTCTAGTAGGTACCTAACCTACCTAATCATTTACCTAAAATCGTAAAAATGTGTCTTAGGCATGAACAATACAGAAAAGTCAGGAGGCATAAGGTGTAAGGTATATCCACAGAAAAGCAATATAGTAGGTACGTATCGAAGTGATTGTAGACTAAAAATCGCGATACGTGCGATTTTCCTTTGATTCTTCCCTTGAACGATTACGGTATAAAAATGATAATGAGCTGCCTTATGTAATCTGTCCTATATCCAGTAGCGACAACTGGCAATTGTGTTTGTGTCCGGTTGCTATCACCCATTACATTAACCATGAGGTGTCCCTTTTAGCAAAATGTGTCTTTTAGTAGAAGTTTACGACGCAGCCCACTCAGATAAATAAGATATATATTTTTGTTAAATATTATAAAGTACCCTGTAGTTAAGGTTAATTCAGGTATCTTTTTATGTAAATAAAAATAATATGCAGTTTAAAAATTGTTTTATGTCCATATCATGAGTTTATACAAACAATATTACATGTACAATATTTAATTAAATATAACAACATTAATATATTATACACTTCAATAAGAACTTAATAACTCAAGCACCGTACAAATGCGAATGGTCCTATAACGAAAATAAAATTCGATTTAGGTACAGATTGAAGTATCTCTCATGTACAAAACTTTAATTTCTTTGAACCTTTAAATGTATTTAATAAATGTATACGATTAATGAATTTGAGGATGGTATTCTAAGTACATATATCTAGATAGGAATCAGACGGCCTACCACACGCACAAGCTTCTTCACAGTTTTACATGCACAGGCCGATTTTGTAGACGGAACATCGTGAGCGTAGTTGGTAAATTGTGATAGTTACTCATAGTTTGTTCCGTGTTTAAACCGGTCGCGGGTAAAACAAAAACTGTGGTGAAGCTTGTGCGTGTGGTAGGCCCATTATTGTGAGGCAGGTAGATATTAGGTTAATACTATAGCGATGTCAAAAGTGTACCGCGTTGTATGACAGAAGTTATACTGTGATTGAGTTCGCACTCCTTGATCGTATCTCCTTTGCATTCGTTTTGATATTTAATTTACCTCTTTTTAATAACCGATACCCTTATAATATTTTCATCTACCAGGACCACAATATTTTCAACTTTCTGTATTTTATAAGATCTTTCACTCAAAAACTAAAAAATGCATATAGACGGATAAGTAATAAATAGATAAGTTTTCTGCTACAGTAATAAATATTTCATGGTTTTTTAACCGACTTCTAAAAAAGGAGGAGGTTCTCAATTCGGATGTTTATATTTTTTGTAAGAAATAATTGACGTTAAATATTTCATTATAAGGCTCGTTTCAGTACAATATCACCGCAACATTAGCACAAAAATGGGGGAAGCCTTTGGGCTATGCTCAATTATCAGTATCCACATCCATATTAATATTCCAAATGCGAAAATAACTCTGTCTGTCTGTCTGTTAACGCCTAAACCACTGAATCGATTTTGATGAAATTCAGTATAGAGATAGATTAGACATTGAGAAAGGACATAGGGTATGTTTGGTCGCGATAACCGACATCCATGCGGGCGGAGCCGTGGGAATCTGCTAGAAAAAATAGTTATTGGTCGGGCTAGTTATCGGCGAGACAGCAATGGTAAAGGCTGAAGGTCTTACACTTTTTTTTCCATTAGGTAACAATTTATATCAATTGGTTATCCTCTGGTAATGGTTTTTCCTCTGTAACAAGTGGGAATCCGGTTGTATGGACCCTATTTCACTGTCATATAGGATGTTTATGTGATCTATATAATTTGCATATAATTTTTTTGTTTTCTTGGTATTAATTTATTTATATTATATCCGGTGGCCTCAAATTATATTTTTTAATTTCTGGATTATTATATTTATAGTAAAAGTTAAATAATGATTTTATAAATTGATTTATTTATTGTAAGTGATATTATTATACATCTCATAAATGAAAAAATAAATAAGGTATTCATTTTAGAGATTAAATAAATAATGCTATTCGTAATAAAAATTAATTTCTCGAAATAAATTATAATGTTTCCTTTTTATTACCCAACTGTTCAGAAGGGTTATTTAGTATTTATTTGAAGGATGATCATCAAAATGAAGCTTGCTATTACATATTTTGTTTTAATTTGTCCTGTCGTTTAAGATTTCAGTGTTAAAAAGAATGTGTAGAGTAATCTTTTAAAGGTATTGAATGAGTATAAAACAAATATAATACATTATATTAGGTTTCTGGGGAACAAATGCTGAAAGAATTAAACATCAGTTCTGTGGTAAGCGGTCACCATGGTATCTTAAAATATATAATATCAAGTGAGAGACTTTCCCGGTAAAGTATGTCCATGCATACTGAAAAAAAAAAAATATTGATTCGATATTGTTTCATAGGAATTTAACAAATAAATCTTTTTTGATGTATGAGTAAATTTTTTTGTTTCGTATATTTTGTGACAGACTATATAACTGTTGGCCACGTTTTTATAGTTTCACGTTCAGTCTTAAAACACGCAGTGTAATCAGCAAACTAGTTCATGTTTTTATCTATATTATGACACCTTATTTAATATCTGAGTTATAAACGACTCATTTAAATCGATCTAAGTCACTGCACATAAGTCTTTGTAAATATAAATAGAAAACAGCAGGCCTACCATGAACTCTAAAACAAGTCAATTATTGAACGGCTGTCATACTATCAACTGCATCAATAACTTTGTAATCCCATATACATATATTGGATTACAAAGGTACATTTGTAGTTGGTAGAATGACAGTCGTTCAATTTTCGACCTATTTTATGAATTTATGGTACAGGCTCAGGACAGTTTTGGTTAGCAATCAATCTTTTGGGATAATATATTAGGTCATTACGTTAATATTAATTCAGCAATTTAAATTCTAGATACTGGGGAGCAATTTGCATCATATTTAAACAAAAAACGAAAACGTATAATTCGGTTTTGTAGGAACACCCCCTATCCATTACTGGTATATAAAACATCGAGAAGTAGTACACATTTTAGTTTTACGTATCAAGTCGTGAGTACAATGACAAGCTAAATAATTTGTGTAGTTAGGTATGTAGCAGGTAAATATATATTCAGTTTACTTGTGTGTTATAAAAACAACAATAATTATGCATTATACTGATAGTTAAATGATAATAAATAATAATATGTACATTCTGAAACCAATTATAGACAGAAACATAAATCTTGTAGACTTTTAGTTATAGTCAATAAGGCCTATATTATGACGTATTATTAACGATACTCGAATTTTAACCCCAGAAATAAAAAAAAATACAATTCAGTCAATTTCTGCCTACTATTTGTGTCAATTTTTGTACTTTTTATTTTGATTATACTTAGATTAGTTACGTAATGACCTCAAAAACATAACGAGGTAGCACTTTGCAATGAGATTCAACATGAGCTAAGAATAATTGTATATATTGCACAAGTATTACCGAAGGAAATTAGCTGACAGAGCTGAAATTCTAATTAAAAATATATAAAATTATTTATATTACCGCACTATCCGACGTTAAAGTCTGCCCATTGTACTGAAATACCGTGTATTTTATATCATAGGCGGCATTGCCCTCGGATACTCTCGTAGTAATTTCTTTCAATACGAAACTAATTACAAATAGTTATAATTCTCATTCCAATACATTATAATTTCGAATTAAAAAGATTTTAAAAATAACATTCTAAACATTCAGCAAGTTTAATATCAATAATATGAACACAATTTGCAACAGTTTAAATTCTTATAAATACGTTTCTTTATCAATCTATACATATATTATTATTTCGTTCAATTTTAATAAATCGGTGGTGGAATTAGTGTACTATGTGAGTGTGAGTTCGGTGTAACAACCGTCGCAGACTCGCACAGGTTTAGTGTTGCCAGCTAGCGCCGCTGTCTTTTCGCTGCATGCCGCGCAGAATATATGGCCGCAACGTCGACAGTGATGCTGTAACAAACATTTTTATAGCACGTGATTAACTGCAAATGGAACATCTTTTTCCTTGTTTATTATTCTTCACTTAGTGGGTAGGCATACTTGACTTGACTTTCAGTCATATACAGGATGTATTTTTTAAACGGGGCAGTAAGGGCAAGTACCTCAATGGTTATAGTTACAGCAAAACGTTCTTAGGAGACCATGCTTAACTTTTTAAAACATTCTGAACTTCATTGGCAGAGTTTGGCAAAAACGTACAGTCAGCAAGAAAAATGATAAAAGTTCAAAAACTTTTTTGGCGCCAATCGATCCTATTTCATATGGGGATCAAAAGACAATTCCATATCCATACTAATATTATAAATGTAAAAGTAACTCTGTGTGTCTGTTACAATTTCTCGCCTAAACCGTTGAACCGATTTTGTTGAAATTTTGTACAGAGATAGAATTCGGAGCCGCGGGCAACCGAATAATCGGCAACCGAAGTACCTGCCCTTAGTACCCAGTTTAAAAAAATACAACCTGTACATTAAGAAAAATATTTTTTAATTAACGATGCCGGATATCTACTTACTTTCCGCCTCGCGATTGAGAATTCTTTGGCACACGCGGTACATGCTGTCGCATCCTTGTCATGCGTCCAGATGGGCGCTTCTTCAACGTTCTGCGCTTTGGCCTCTTTTTCTAAGAGCTCAGCTAATTGCAGCTTGTTCTCGCTCAGTGTTGCACCTACTTCTTCTAACGTCTTTTGAGCTTCGTGGTACTGTGTCTTTAATACATGTTGTTCTTCTTGCAATGCGAGATATTTCTGTAGAGGTAAAGTTTTTTATTATTCTGAGAAGTGACTTGACAATTTAAGAGAAGAAGAAGAAGAAGAAGAAGAAGAAGAAGAAGAAGAAGAAGACGACAATAGAATTGATTTGAAAATAATAAAAATTTGCTTTATTTTTAACCTCTGTTTTAAACACCTGTTAAAGGTCTAACCCCACCAAACGGACGGCATCGGCCCGGATTTTACAATCTTTAAACAAAATTAAATCTTATTATCACAGTATTTGAAGTTTATATTACCAAGTCACACACAACAGCTTAACAGCGACGTGCGGCGGCATAACGCACGTCAAGCTGTCATGCGTGACTTGGTAATATGAACTTTAAATGCTGTGATATAAGATTTATTTTGTTTAAAGATTGTAAAATCCGTTCCGATGCCGTCCGTTTGGTGGGGTTGGACCTTACACTGTGTGGTATATAAGTCGATGTTAGAGTACCTATGTGGCGTGGCAGTAGATGTTCAACTAATACGTTAGAGGTTGCGGAGTCGATTCCCGCCCAGTGCAAATCGTGGAAGTGACCTATTTGTGCGCATATATCTACACATACACACACCACATTCGCAGTAGACATTGTGTCTGAGTTATCTTACTGTTATAAAATAAACACTTTACTTTTGTAAGCAGATAAAATCACTATCTTATTGATGAATTACCGATGTTTCATACTTTTGTTATTGTAGATACTATGTGAAGTGTAATGCGAGTGCATCATTGCTTACCTGTCCTATTGATTTAAGAGATTCGACTTCCTGATTCAACATTGATATCTTATCACGATCCCGCATCATAGATTCCTAAAAGAAATTGATTACCATGAGTACTTAAGCAGTTGCGGCACAAACAAGCGATTTTTATAGGAGCTGAACAAGATTGGGAGATATCGTGGTTGCTACCATATCCGAAATTATCTCAATGCCCCAGGGTGAATGGCGTGGTATCCGTGGTGGTAGGTGATAATTAACATTTTGTCTAATTATTTAAATTTAGTAATAATAATCTATTATTGCCACATTAATAAAGTGGCAAATTGACAATTATTGCAATGATTATATAATCACTTAAATATTGTCTTTAACTCGATTGCTTTTATAACGAGTCACATTAAAATCTCGTTTCAACCAATCTAATTGTCTTGTTACTTAGTGCTTAAACTGGTTTTATTATTGAAAAAAGAAACATTCGAACAACTATAAAATGAACGGTTAATTTTGTATTATATTTTGACTGATTTTCAACAGTGAAGTATGGAAACCAGAAGACGGATTAATATACTTAGATTTTTTTATCGTGCGGAATGATACCCATTATGTACCTTTAATTTTTTTGTTTGCAATTTTCGTAGATAGGTAAATTTCTATGTGGGTAGGTTTTTATTTTAAGTAATCCACCAATTATGTAGCTAATCAGTTTCGTTAATAAAGATAGGTACGTAATATAGAAATCAAATATAGTCAGGGCCCATGTTATTGAACCCGCGTCGTTGCTACTCTACTTTATAGGGTGTATTTTTTTCTTGCGGTTTGTTTATAATATAAACATGCCTGTTTATTACCGACGTGGTAGGCAAACGTAGAAAAAACATAATATATTAAGTCAACTGTTTTCAGCCCCAACATAACAAAACTTCCCCAGATAGAATGGTCTTCGTATTTTACTTTGCCTGCAAATAAGTTTTTTCTCCTTCACGGAGTCAGCGGCTAGATATTTCCTGACTTTTTTCGGTTCAAAATTTGATACAAACGTCATACAAGTGTTTAGACACAGCCTGACAATAAATAGTATCGAGAATATCTCATTTATACAATAATTTTAACGGGAATTAACGCGAACATGGTATAGGTAACCGCTGAGCCAGTCAGCCTGTGACCACGGCCGGTGTAACCTGGTCGAAACGTCAGCCAAATCAAAGGTATGTATGTACCTATACCATGATCGCGTTAATTCCCGTTAAAATTATTGTATATCATGGAACGCGAGAGTTTAAAAGTTAGAATACCTCATTTTATAGGGACTTTACAATTTATACTTACTTGTAAAGATATTCTCCACTCCCTCTCTATCCTAAGGTCACCTTCAGCAGCCACAACCTTCGTTTCTGCAGTCGCTGCCTTCTGACCCAATGATCTTGCGCTGTCCTCCAAACTCTTTTTGACTAACTTATCTTCTTGCAACCTATTCGGTGCACAATCACATTATGATTACCAATTATTTTGAAATTTATATTTAAAATTATCCTACATAATACCACTAGCTTGATGTGTAAAATACATACTTACATTACAGATTTAACGCGAATTTAAGGTATAATTTACTTTGATGTTCATTTACTAACGTTTGATTTCAAATTTAGCATCGAAATACTTAATTTTATAAGTAATAATAAATAATAATTGTTGCCATAGCCAATTGATTCATTGCAAATATATTAAACCATTTTTATCAATCACAGTATCTAACACATCTGTTATTATTCTTCTGATTATTTTCTTTAAATTCAGATAAGTAATTTTGTTTCAAAATACATACAATGTATTCAATGGTATCAAATGAGGCAAAGGATTAATAGGAACTGATTTTGAATAAAAGAAATATATTATCAAAACAAAAACATTGACTGCTCGTGTCTACAGAACGTCATATTTTAATATGAAGATGATCCAATATATTTTTACGATTAATAAATAGGGTATCTTTTTATCGATTAACATTAACCTACGAGTATATAATATATCCCACCAATAAAGTTGAAAGTAGCGCCCTCGTAGATAAAGCCCCGTGAATTTCACTGTAGGCATTATCTTTTTAGAATTATATAGGTGAGTATGTACTAGGTATAACTTTGGTTAGTCACAATAGCAGATAACGATACGTTACTAAGATATAAATGTGCTGATAATGAGGTCTGACAATAAATGTACTGTTTGCTTTTTAGTCACAATCTCTCTATAACTTATAAGTAATATATGAAGAAATTTCTGTAATGTTTCTAATAAGTACACATCAGTGTATCAGTTATCAATTTATTACCATTATAATATAATATTGATACAAATTCATTTTTATAGCTGTTTTATTTTATGATACATGATTATGATTGGAAAAATTGAAACGACTCAGGCGGGAATCGAACCCGCGACCAGTTCCGACAGTGGGAATACTACCGAGCTTGGAGCTACAACCATCTTGGAGCGTCGGTGACGAATCTGTGTGGCTATATTCCAATTACGTTATAACATCTAGACGTTCAGAGACACATACAGCACAAAATCGTTACATGGATTAGGTATATTATTAATCCATGTAACGATTTGGTGCTGTATGTGTCACTAAACGTCTTCCCCTTGGGCGGGTCATTGGTTATTCCGTCACGTCGCCGTCGGCTCTGTGAGTCAGGCCTCATTCGATATACATAGGCCATCGATCGCATTGATCACCCCACACAATAGTTGTGATTGTATCTGTCTATAGGTCTTTATATTTCAAGGGTATATACAAAATTATAAAAAAAACATAGAAAAGTTCTCAACAGAGCCTGGGGTCTAATTTAGGCGAAAATTTAAATGGTAGGTATCAATAAATTTTTTGGAATATTTTTTCGTAGGATCAAGAAAATATTATTCAATTTTCTTCCATCCATAAGTTATTTAAACTTGTTAATTGCTGTAGCTAAATAATAAAAATACCTAAAATTTTTTTGCATATGAAATAGCGTAGCTAATAAATGGTAGGAATTATAAATGGCGGAGCCAGCCAAAGAAAAGAGGGAAGTAACAATTTTTACCCATTGAAACATTGTATTGCTACTATCGTCATTGCATTAGCAGGTATGTATGTATGTATGTTCATATCTTTTTCAACTGAATTGTCCTCCTAGCTCTTGTCTAATCTGTTGTTAAAATATATTTCAATATACCCGTATTTTATTTGATTTTATATAGGTATGTCTCGATGCTGTGATCTTGATACTTGTCAACTATAAGACTCATCAATAATTTTTAAAATTTGAAACCTACGTCATATTTACTTACCACTTCATTAAGTAAAAATAAAAAAGAGCGCAAAGAAAAAAAAAACAGTTTTGTTTGCTAATTTAACAGCAATTTCTACTTAACAAGAGTTTTTAGTTAATTAGTAATGTACACAATAGTGGTATGTTCAGTCATGCAAACATAGGAATGAGATTGATAATGGCAAACCTACACAATCAACGGAAAATTAAAACAAGCAAATTGTTGGTTGTTGGTATCAATAAAATACGGTATGCGACTGAATATGATTTATTATAAATAAGGCTTTTACACAACTACCGCCTTTTGGTTACAAAACTATGTAAAAGAAAATATCTAAATTATTTTTTTATAACATTTGCTACATGATAACGAGCACAAAATTTGTATACAATAATATATTTTTAAAATTTTCAAGCACACATAGCTGCCAAAACGAGATCAAATAAATATTGAATGTCTCTTTACAACGTAAGTATGACTAACAAAGGAACGTTACACAAAATACTTCAATCTTTTCATAAACACTAACAAATCCTCAAGTTCTCAATTCTAACAAAATACAGGTACTTCAATTAGTTTGTTACATTAATAAATTGTTAATTAACTACTTTGATTGAATTAAAGTATATAACAAGTAATCAACGCATAGTAATCTTAACATAATCTAATGTTTGGTTCTGTGTTTAGTGTGAGATCTTAAACAACTTTATTAAAACCAAAATAAACCTAACACAAACTTAATACGAATTAACAAAACTTTACATTTGGGTATAATTTAATCACAGCAAGTAAGCCAAAGCAACTGTAGCATTACGATTAACAATATGATCATTATCATAGGATCACTTTTAATATAATACCAAAATACTGATTTGTTTTTTTTTTGCATTCACCAAGTTCATTGTGAGGGTTTGCCAATATCGAGCGAATGGAAAGAGTTGCCGCTAGTTGGATACACGCAAGCTGTGCATTGCTCACACCTAGGTGCGTATTCGAATATTGATATGTCAAGCTTAGTTTACATCGAGAGCGTAATATAATTATCCAGGCACTCTTTCGATCCTTACGGATGATCGCAGGCCGAAGCCCGCATGATGCGCGCAGTCTTAGTAAAAATTAGTAAAACCTACTTCTCATCGAGTTGATGTATCGTGCTGCCCATTGATTCAGTCTTTGCTTCCAATTTGGCTATTAGTTCTGTTTTATGTTTCAAGGAACTTTCACATTCCTAAAACAAGGCCAATACATTTTAGCGGAATAAAATGTCAACTCATTTGAGCGGAAGTGAGATAATTTTGTTAGTTGTAAGCTGATAAATACAGAACTGTTACGTTGGTTAATTGCACAAAGTTTGCTATTCAATATGTGGGATAATATAGCGATATATTTAATTGTAGTTGTTAGATTAAAATGACTAGTTTTGAACCATCTTTGGCTATTATAACAATAGAAGATTAGTAATAATACATTATAATAGTATGTTTAATAAACAGCAAATACCACCTAGTTCTATTGAGAGTAGAACATTATTTACAACTATGAGAGAACAATACAGTCTAATCTCTAACTGGAGGTCTACTAGAGTTACTACTACTTTTACGAAACGGTGGTATTTCCTGAAGGTTTAATTTTTTATTCGGCGGACCTTCATCCTTGGACTTTGTACCCTTTAGTGCAGCGCTTTTTGCTCTGAGTTTCTCTAACTTTTCTCCTAGATTACTTTCTGTGGTGGTGGGGGATCTTAGAGCTTTGACTAAATCGTTATCGGGTCCTAGGAATTGGTTATATTTTTCAAGGTTGTGGAGTATTTTGCCAATTTGTTCGGCCTTCCCCTGGAGCCTTGACACCATTTCGCCTTTCTGCGTCAGTTCCATCTCGCATTCCTTCCGTACGATAATCGCGGCATTGTGAATACAGCATGGTATTAGTATCGGTCATAATATATTACATGTGTTATATAAAAAACAAGAATTGTTATAAATAGAAATAAATAAGATTGCAAGACAAAATTAAGAAACACATACAAGATAAGTTGAAAGCAATGAATAATATTAGGTATATTGATATATTAGATGATGAATAATAGGCAAAATATAAAGGAGTGTAGACAAATAGGCATAGTATTCATTATTCAAAATTGGTGGGATAATAAGTATGCATGGGCGGGAAACAAGTAGTGTTAGTCGGCGAGCCCACGCTCTAACGACCTTCGTGGGGCATCGCCTTTGTTTAGTCTCCTTGAGAACTCGGTACAATAAGATGTTCAAGTACAACGTGGACGATATGCATATTTAGCTAAACTTAAGTCATTGATGACTTTAAACCTTCTAAAATACGGTACACGATATAATTGCAATGATTCATCGTAAGATCCGCGACAAGAGTCAGTGCAAATAAACCAATCTTATAATTTGATCGCGATTGAAGCCCATTCTGTACCAATGCAACCATGGAGCAATTAATACATTTACGAGTTGAAAGTAAGAGCGAGTTTTACTGATCTTCGACAGACCATGAAGTACAAAATTAACAAAAAGACTAGCAACGGTTGACGAAACAAGCGCAAGTGATTGGTCAATCGATTTTTAGTGATGGAGTTAAGGGTACAAAATCCTATTAAATTTACAACGACATGCGGTTATATTATATCGGAATAAAGACTCACCTGTAGTTTTTTGTACATCTCTAAGTTAATAAGTTTTATATCGTCGAGTTGTCTCCTTAGCGATATAATCGTATCTTGTTTATCGTGAATGTCTTTCTCTAGTAACTTCATAGCGACCTCCATTTCGGCTTTCAGTGAAATCTGAAGTAGAAATTTTGTTGTGTATTATGAGAAACATACGAAACATGATTGCGTTCGTGACCTTACCTGTATAAATAAATGTTGAACATAAAAGAGTTGTTTAATAGGTCAATTTGTCTGCTGGTCAGTTGCGTAATATCATAGTCATTGTGATCCGACAATATTTATTACTGAACGACCTTGCAATTTCATGGTTAATAAATTACTTTAGCGTTAAGTTACCTACTCTTATTTTTTAATTTGTCGATATTCTGCTCGGATCAGTATTATGTAATGTAATTGGGTAACAAGTCTGTACAATTGGTTACTGAACATTTAAGTAATCCTTATCTCAGTGACTGACAAAGCTAGTGGTACGAGTATAACACTGCCAGTTCTTCAAACAGAACAATTTCTTCTTTCGAAATATTCTTGATTATTGGTTTATTGTAGCTATGTCTAATACCCAAGCCGCAAAACTCATTACCCTAATGGGCATTGAACCTAAAGCACTAGCGGAGAGATCATAACCATGAAATCTAAATATGTATGTATATGTTTACTAACAAACAACTTGATTACACAACACGTGTCGACATTTACTACATCGTGCATCGTACTGGTTATTATTTATTTCAATTAAACTACGAGTAACCTGAGTCACACTCTGCTGATAGGTATTTATTTAACCGCTCCAAAGCTAAATATTTGTGTGGCTAACAGTGGCTCCTAATAGTGTGAAGCCGCAAAATTTTGATATCATAATTGTGTTAACCTATCCAATAACACAATTTGATTGATATATTGAAATTATGATTTCTCAAATTTTTTACTACTTCTCGCAGCAAATATTTCTTTTTCGGTAGGACATACACATTATATCCATAGATATCCCCGAAAGGGTAGATAGAGACATATCAAAACCACCATGTAAAGTGATAAAACCCGAGTCTTTTGTTCTACCATGTGGGAAATCACGCCACAAGACTAGAAGCCCTAAAATATCTACTTGAAAGATAGATATACTTAAAGTGAGTCTTACCTGCAAATCCAGTTCCTTTTGAAGTTCCAAATACTTCTTTCTCTCCTCCTCCAACATTTTGCTTGCCTCACTATCATTTTTAGACTTATCCGATGCTATGCTCTTCACACTACGTTTCTCCTGAAAACAGACAGTTGCCGTCTAAAATGTAGATACTATTTTTAAAATCACACATGCGTTAATCTAATTCTGTTCTCGGCGCCATTCATCATACTAGCTTTTGCTCGCAGTCTCGTCCACGTAAAAATACTTATGTCTCATTCCAGGTTAAAATCTATATCTGTGACAAACTTCATCCAGATTCGTTCAGACTTTTTTGCGTGAAAGAATAACAAACAAACGGGCATTCATCCTCACAAACTTTCACATTTACGATATTAGTAGGATCGTAGTTAGCGAGTGTGGTGAAATTGTACTATCGTTCACGTGTTCAGAAACAAAACCTGTTGCAATATGTTTTGTAACAAAGACACTTAGCGAGACACCTCTGTCGCTGATATCATCAACACCTTTTTATGTACCTATGAGTGTTTTTATACCTGTCATGAGATAAGCTTATGTTTTACGTATATACTGTACCTAGTTAAAACCTGTATTCTAAATTACTTAAACATAAGTGTGAGGATATAGTTGCTACTAAGCAAGTAAACATACGAACAGTAACGAGGAAAATGTCTTCTAGTAAATACTTTTATGTAATTCCCATTGAATAAACTCATAATATTTTGTCTTTTCTGTTAATAAAACTGTGGTTATGAATAATACTAATGGTATAGGCTAGTTGGTTGAATATTACGAGTACAGTGATATAAGGCTAAAACAAAGATGCTTCTTGCATTAAGTTTTGTACTATTTGTAATGATAATAAATAATAATTATAATAAAACTGAATGAATTAGTTTATACATATAGGGACTATTTACTCACCATGTTTATAAGCAAATGAATTCTATCTAATCTACTGCTAGACTTCATAGTTATCGCAAATTCTATATAAAACAAAATTATATAAAGTAAATATTCTATGGTATCACTTCATTTAAATTAATTATACATGTATCTAATTGCATATTAATAACACGATAAACAAAAAAAATCTGCGAAAAAAGCACCAAATACGAAAGTGTGAAATTGAATAATTTCAAACGAATATTTCTCTCTTACCTCTTCATCAGATTGCAATTCCGTAACTTTCATCCTAGTATCTTTAGTTATATCTTGACCTGTACAAAAAAAAACACGAGTTCAAACGACACACAAATAAACACAGACAGAAAGACGTGCGATATATTTACACCGGTATAAATAACTCACATGACTTAATCCAAAATGTGTGTTTAGGTTGTTGATTTTTAGCCGTTGAATTGCCCATTTATAAGAGGTATAGTGCATAACGGCAGTGCGCCCGTGGTTAATTATTGACTGACTATAAAATGACACGAGCGACAGACGCGGCATACTAATGCCTACTAAGCAATGTTACAATAGAGAGTGACTCATCGCTACTATCGCTAGAAGGTGTCTTATCTGCTGAAGTTTCTGTTATTATTTTTCGCATTGTGATTTACATAGTAAACACTGATGGCCATGAGAGGTTTCCCTTTTCGTTCGCGGTCATTTTTTCATGGACATTCATAGTTTTTTTACGGTTAACCTGCTTTTATGTTCAATAAACTATCATCAGCTCATACTGATTGCTATTTAATGTTAATATTTTTGAGCTCGAATTTCGTGAAAAATTCAACAAGTTTTGCCATTTCATGTATTGTCTTCTAATCTAACACCCGTATTCACAAACGGGATTCCATTTTTTCTCATAATGGTTTTTGTCCTAATTTAAATTGTCATAACAAGTTAGGCATAATTTTCTTTGTCATAATAATAGTGTGCCATAATTGGTTTTTAGCATACTATGTTATTAAGCATAAATATTGTATATCCTAATGTTTTTATTCATAACTTTGATATGCATAAAGTTGCAAAGCATATTGTTTATTTGTCTAATAGTTATTTGGCAGATTTATTGAGAAAGCCCCTGATTCCGACTTGGATAGATTAGGTTAGAAGGCTAATGCGGGAGCGGAGCGGAGCGAAGCTCCCGCATTAGGCCTTCGTGGTTATTTTTTTTTAAAACCATGTAGAACTTTATTTAGTCAAATGAACATTCTGGCTTAAAATAGTTATGGTTACGTGTCGTTATGCTTAAGTAAACTTATGCTTTGGGACAGTATGCTTATAAAATATTATGCTTATGGTAAATAGGATTTAAAAAATTATGATTAAAAAGTTATGGCAAATGAGTATTATGCGTAAATAATGTTAGGACAAGTAACATTATGCAATGTTAAATTATGACATAAAATTGTAGGAATAAAAATAGAGAACCTTCACAAACAACACTGTGAGGTCTCATAGTAAGCTCGAGCGCATATAGGGCTGGTAAAATTAATTCACAAACATCACGGAGCAGTATCTAACGCAGTGCGTTCCCTCAACGAAGTATTACTTAAGTGTTGTCTATGAATAAAAAGGCTTGCCAAAACGAACGCACTGAGAATTTGTCGTTCTTTGCACAGTTTTTGTAGTACGCATAGCGAAGTATTGTTTGTGAATACGGGTGTTAGGCCCGTATTCTAGAATGACGCTCAACTCAAACTCGATTCAGCTGAGGCTAGATTGTATGCACAGATTCCACTGATTTGTCAGGCTGTCAGGCAGATTGTCTATAGTTTTATACAATCTGTCCTCAGGTAAATCGAGATTCAGCTAAGTGGCATTCTAGAATACGGGCCTAAGATTTGAAATGAAATTATTTGAAAATTAGTTCATAAGTCGAAATAAATAAATAACAATTTAAACACAACTCTATTTTTTGAATATCCTATTTAGAGACAAAATAATTAATAAGTTCATTAAAATGTGTTCATTAGGTATAACAAATGATGTTCAGGTAAATCTAAATTTGGTGACGCATCACAAACATATATTTTTTTAAATTAATTTGTACGAAGCAGGCATTGGACGCCTGTTATAGGAATTTGGTTTTGAAGATATCTACCTATTTAATTTTCCAAGAAAAGCTCACTATTTTGCAACGTGTACTGTACAGTACATGTTATGAAACAGTATCCGGTGTGTGGGTGAGTAGGTATAAACGAAACACTCACCCAAAGCATGTTTAAGCTGATTGTTCTCTTCGACCAATGAAATCATTGTGTTTTTGGCGATCGCTAAATCTTCTTTCATGAGAGCATTGGTCGTTGTAAGGCCCTCAACTTTGGCTTGCAAGTTCGTTACAGTCGCACTAAAACAAAGAGTACATTATCAAATGACGTCATTACCAAAATTATTTCTCCGATACAATGCATCGTTAGGATTTTCCATGAATTTAAACTAGTGTTGTCTAGTTTTTTTCTTACTTAATTGAGGTAGGTATATGTGTGTGCATAAGCACAGATGCACACATTGTAAATGGTGTTATGCAACGTTACGCCAACGCGCCACGTGGCAATGGTGGTGCAGTGGTAGCGAGCGCAACTGTATTGTATGAGGTTGAATTCGATTCCTTTATAATGTTGAGATTTTTGATAAGAAATTTTCAGTTGCAAGTCTAGCAAACCTGGTCCAGTTAACAGTTAACGGTAATAAGTTCCCTTTAATTTCATGGAATTCAAATAATATAGCGACGCAATATTATGAGTGTACAATGTTACTGCCTACTAAGTTACATCCTGCGGTTATTTAGTGGATAGTGATATTTTTGGTCAATAAAGTTTATCTCATCATAACTTAGTCATATCCGGAATTTCCATGTTTATTTTTCGGAAATACACATGAAAGTATCATAAAAACGTAGAATTACGAAACATGCTGCAAATTCAATCTGTGTGTGAATTACTTTGTTAAATAAAAACTCTTCCTTGATTTTACCCTATTCTCCTCCTTTCAATAATTTGGTTTTAGAGCGACTGCCGTCAAACCCCTTAACATTGAAAGAAAAGTATGCACCAGTGCCTTGTCCGTCAATTGGCACGTATGCTGACTAGCAGGTAAGGTTGGCTTATGCCCTACCCTAGCAGTGGGAGGGGTGGCAAAAGGAAGCCGTGGTATACATGTTTTTTAATTACATACAAAATTGCCATGGATGCTCTTTATGGGGTTAGATTATTTTCCACCGGCCGGCGGAAAATAATCTTGCGGCCTTCCTTTTGAAAATTTCCACGCTACGCTACTGCACCCTAGATAGACTGAATTAATGTAATCATTATTTAAAGTTAAAATTAACTGATATTGTGACAGCTATTCTAACTATGCAGTTAGTTACCTAATTGATTGTGGCTATAACACGGTGTTTACTGAGGTTATTGAACCCAGAAAATGAGTTATACAACGATATGAGGAGATTACTGAAATACGTAGATATTACCATGTCATGGTATGTTGTATTCAATACTCATCATCACCATACGAGCGGCAATCAGAGTTGTACTCAAAGCTTATACTTCGAAGGAAGAAAGTTAAGAAGTTCTCAATTCTTCGGAATCTTTCTTTCTCCGTTCTCTCTCTACGACTACTATTAGGTATATTTCATCCAAGTTGGACTTTAAATCCAGCCAAGTTGGACTCGCACAGTCAGGATTTGGTACCTATTCAGAAATGTTAATTTATTAACATTTGTTTGTATTTGTTACTTGCGTTGCGTGCTCGACATGACTAATACTGTGTAGGTATATTTACAACCTACAACTTCCTACGTAAAATCGTAAACATGACGTATGTTTTGTTAAAACATACGTCACGATTTTTATATTTACCGTCTATAACACCAGTACCTATTTACATGAGTAACATGTCTGGCCATACCACCTCCGCTAGGCCCCGGAGGGGCAGACCCAAGAAGAGCTATCTTGGTGCCATAGACGATGACATTATGTGCCAATGATCTTACTGCCATGGATGCCACAGACCTTGCGAGGCGGAGGAGCAAAAGGCGAATAGCGGACCCCGACTCCCAGGCGAGAGCCTCGGATGCGACCTATTCTGATGATTGTTTTGGAATAGGTACTTATACCAGGAACTGGAGACTCTGACTCTTGGAAAACCCAGGAAGGTCTATCGTGTTTACAACGCAAATTAGTTTTACAACTAAACAATTAGAACATTTACTACGCCAGTGTAAGGACGTTATAATTTACAAAACGACAATGAGTGTTAAGTTAATGATTCGTTCGAAACCTTCATTGGAATCTTTACTATCACTAATTTCTCAGCAAGAAGAAGTATTGAAAAGAAGTCCTCTCCAATCCATAGTAAATAAAAGCAAGCCCTTGTATACGGAAGACTTATTTTTCTTTCTATGATGAAGTCCCCTCTTGTACGAGTACAATTATAGCGTTATTTGTGCAAAAATTAAAAAGAAATGAACATTATAATCTTCTACTGAAGTTGGGTAATCCGGAGAACGGAAACTCAATGTTTAAAAATAACAAATAATTGAATAAAAGGAGGGCAAATGCGACAGACAACCAATTCATCTTTAAAAAAAGTTCAATGGTAACTTTAGGTAATTTAAATAGACCGACAACTGCTAATATATAAAATGCGATTTTTCTGCAATTGTTCCCCGCCAAGAGACCCTCAGATTTCTTTTGACCATCCGTGCCTATTTCGAACCCGAGTACTTATATCAGAGTAGTTATATAGTCGGACGAGGTTTACGTAAAATGGCTATTTTTTTGAATTAGTAATATTTTCTACTATTTAACAAATTCATGGGCATTTTGGAACTTAATTAAACGTATAGCACACCTTTTAAACAGACTAGCTATGATGTTAATTCATTTATTAACCAGTACCATTCTCCGCATGAACAATAAAAACAATTTCTTTGTTAGCTGATATCAAACTACACAGTTAAATTGGCGTGTGAATTTCTAAACAATGAATTGGAAACTTACTTGAGATGTCGGTTGAGCTCTTCAATGTAATTCTTTTGGTCGAGCATTGTGTTGATGTGACGTTGTTTAGGCTCAGCATCACCACCATTTCCATTACCGGTAAGATCGTTGGAAGAGTTGCTGCCTCGTAAGTAAAGGGAGAAATCTATCACACCTTGTTGACTATCCAGATCTTCTTCCTGTGAACATTTTATAGGATTTTTCAAACGTCAGCAGTTATTTTAATACGCGTAGTTCTTTAAGAAAAGTCACTCGCCATCAACGGAAATAAAATCCGTATTTCCGTTGATGGCGAGTGGCTTGTCCACAGGTAGATAGTGTCCTGTGTACGTCAATAACAGGTTGGAAGATTTTAACCTTGCCTGGAAGGAAAGTACTTTAAATACTGAAGATATTAGATATTTTTATGATTGACACTATCGATTGATGCTATAAAAATACAGGATGTTATTTTTACAGGATCGATTACCGGGCGTTGCAAGCGAATTTTCAAAATCTATAAATGCAGTTTTGGCTCTTTAAAAAAATAAAGGAATGTTTCCTTTGAGTGAAATTCCCTATCTCCAGTATTCAAAGTCCTTTCCCTCCAGGCAAGGTTAAAATCTTCCACCCTGTATATTTTAATCTAATCCAATGCACTTACCTTTACACATAAATTACAGTCAACAACGTTGAGACCCACAAGCAGCCCTGTGATGATGACGGCTTCCTCATTTAGCATCAGAGCGTGTGGCTCGAAATATTCTTCTAACGTATCCTCGCGGTGTTCTAGAAGGATACGCATATAGTCGGCGAGTCGTTTTTGCATTAACGCTAATCTCAACCATGCTCGCGCCCGACCCATGGCTGTCCTAAAAAGTTCACATGACTGGTTAACATCCTTTAGGTTCTTTTATCTGCAATCTCAAATACAAAAGATGCTTTCAAGTATGTAAGTATTGTTAACCTCTCTATCCAAGCTTATGTTAAGTTGTACCGACTGATACACGAATTACCGAAGCGAATCGTTTACGTCAGTATTCTATTGAGTTCGAACATTTAAGACGCTACAGCTGCTTCATAAACGCATGGAAAATATTCTAACAAAATAGTAATTCCCTACTTACTTGACTGTAGGAAGATCCCTGATACTGGCTGTAATGTCAGCGGCCTCTGGCGAATATTTTTCGACCATTTGCAAAATGTCCCACAGCTCCTTCTTAGGACCTAATAACCCCTGTAAATGCTAATTATGAGTAGGATACTTTGATGGTAAAGACGAGTTTATAAATGCCTTTCTTATACAGAGTTCTTGATAGGTAATTAGAAGTACATTATTTAAATAACAATGAGTATTTGATTTGGTTTTATTTATAGGTATTCGATCATTTTTAATGACGGCTGAATCTTTTTTAGGGGATAAAATTACGCACAGTAGGAATGAGAAACGTAAGATCATTAAAATAATACCTTTTTGGGTTTGAGTCCATGGCGCATAACATGCTCAAGAACAATAAAGAAGTGATGTAAGGGCAGGTGGTCACTGTCGAGCATTCTGCCATAGCGCAGCGATTGTTCGATTAACTCCTTCACAATTAATTTGGAGATGTTGACGAGATTACTGCGTTCGATTACCACGGGATCCCGAGCTACAAACGAGGACCAATTAACACTATTCAGTCAAAACATACACCTATGTACCTATTCGGTATAATGACGAACAAAATTACCCATCAATGTATTCATTGGATCGTCAGGAGAAGTGATGACAGCATGCCCAGATGAACGATGGAACGAATCTTGCATTTCCATATCGTGTAGTTCTTTTAGACAAAGCCATTCGCCATCGACGGAAACACGGAAATTGCACAGGTAGATAGTGTCCTGTGCGCCGGCCATGTCCGCATCGGGGTTACCGTCGCCCTGATGTTGTATGGCAGATGGGAGGCCTAATTCGGGCAAGGGATCTACCCCATGAATTGCCGCAAGTGAACGCATAATAAAGCAGCAAAATAACTATCAAGCGAAACAATCAACACAGTCACGTGAATATTGATCACCCCCTTGTATTCATTTCACACGGTGCGCAATTTTGAAGGTCAAATCCAGTGGGATTTATTAAATCACTTCTTTTTAGCTTAATATAGAGCCGTATTTCAAGGTATAAACGTCTAAAGAGCAGTTTTAATCACGAGAAAACAATGAAGGATAGTGCGCGGATATGGTCTTTTTCACGTTGGAAATAAATATTGATTTCCCGGCATTGCTACTCGCAACCCGCGAGTGGGAAAATCAATACTTGGAGTTAGTGTCGCCATCTGTCGAAGCAGTCGAAAACTACCAGTGACTACACTACGGCAGTACAAGTTGTAGTGGAGGGTCTTAGGTCTTAATAAAACCAATTACTGTAGACAGATGTAGCTGTTTTAGTACTACTAACTTAACAGGACAATTTTAATTTAATGTTAAGTAATAGAACTTAAGTTTATCGACTTCTGTCTGGATAAAATTATAAAGTTATAGTGTTACAGAATTTCTAGATAAAATTCATATACAGATGGCAGATGGCAGACAAGCACACGGTCCACCTGATGGAAAGTAGTTACCGTGGCCTATGGACGAATGCCTGGGGCGTCAAACTTGTGCTGCCGAGTAATAGACGTAACTTATGAAACAGCACCGCTTTTTCTTACAATAATGGATAGGTGTACTGATAATGTGCATTTTATAATTCAAATAATTGTATTTCGGAAAATAAAATAATAATTATAGGGTTTTTTTACATGAGTATGTAAACTTAGTTGTTTTTATCCATTGTGCACTAGAAGTCATTAAAACAGAGCGTCACCATATGGATTTGGATCTCCTGATCTATGTGAGACCCCTGCCATACTCTCCATGACAGGTTACTTTACTTGTGATAATGCACAAAGAAATAGGAGGGAAACTAATACTCTGATAAATCACATACAAGTGCACCAAACACTTTTATATCGAGTACTGTAGCAGCTTTGGCATAGAAATGGATCTCGGGTGAGAGAGCAGTGACTGCTGTAGCCTATCTTTTTTGCAGAACTTGAGGCAAGCAGAGATGCACAAGTAAAATACATGAAGTGTGCAGCATGGAGTCTTTTAAATGATGAGTCCAAAACCTGAGTTTTAAAGTTGCACTATGCATTCAATGTAGTATTTTTTCTATTACAAGTATATAATTGTTACAAAGGAAATATTTGTTTGTGATGGATGCAAAAATTACTGAATGGATTTAATATGCTTTTTTTTGTTAGATAGGTCTTGTTCAGACTTAAAATTTCACGTTCGTTTGCTTGCACTTGGTTGAGTGGAACCGGCGATAAGAGATCTACGCCGGCGGAGCCGCGGGCGGAAGGCTAGTTATATATAACTATAGTAAATAATTAGCTACATTGCTGTACAATGTACATATACGTACGTAAAACCATCATAACGATTTAGCAGACCTTGGTAAATCACTCACTATATCAAACTCTAGCGACCTTGAGTAAGTGAATGACTGGTGATTGCAAGTGATACAACAAATTAATGCAACTTGATAGAATACAATTATTTGTCTTTTTAATAAGCTTTTATTAACTTCACATGGAAATAGTTTAATACATACAAAGATATGTATGAATTGATTTTAACCAACTTCTAATTTGAGATGTACATGGGCATTCACATTAGTGGTATAACACTCGCTGGGATATTTACCAGTGTTTTGTTTTTGTTGAGTATCTAAGTTTTTGTTGAGTACATCCATGATCATGGCACTTGTAATAGCGGCAAAATATCAGATAGCTATGCAATAAAAACAAAATACATAGATGGTAAATATCCCGGTGAATGTTATACTACCAATTTCTAATCATTGTATTAAATTAATACTCTATATTGTAATGAAAAATCATTTTGCATCATGCACAGATGCAAATCTAACAATGGAGCCAGTATGTAAATGCTGGAAGTCTGTCTTAGTTACTAGTAAATCCCAGGTATGGTTTGGTTTGTTTTAACATTATGTTCTCATTACTTAGTAACAAGTGTTGTGTTTACATACTTTACATGACTGGTACTAACAAGTGTTTCAATTTTAAATTAAGATATTTTTTGTTTTTAGGTAAATATTGCAGGTGTTATGCAATATTTCAGATGTAAATTCACAACTGAATAATACATATAGTTGAATTAGCAAAATAAAAGTGCAATTTCAGTATACATACAAAAAACTCTTGCATTCAATAACATAATATCTTCAAGCAAAACTATTGATAAATAAAGAAGTTATAGTAACTTAAATATTTTTTCTAGAGATAGCAAAATTTTATTCAGCAGAACTTCAATGTCAGATATATGCATTAGATATCCAATAGACTAGTGGACTTATACTGAGTGTGTCCAATAGGAATATTCACCCTCAAGTGCACTGTGTAGTTAAACTGACTGGGTATTTCCTAAATTATTTATTGACTAGTTTATATCTACTTTGCTGGGAATCCCCATTGAAGTAGAAAATGAGGGCAACCCCATCTCTTCCTATGAGAAGGTACTGTACCAGATGACCAAGATGTACCAGATGTTTGGAAAAATAAATAGCTCGTGAGACCATGGAAGTGCTAAAATGATAGCTCATCCTATGTTGAGTACGGCGACAGTCACAATGGCGAAATTTAAGAGTTAATACATCAGCACTGTGCCTACCCTTTCAGGCATTTACGAGCGTAAATAATAACTATTATCATGACATGCATATCGGTGTAGCGGTCACGCGATATCATTGCCAAAACACAAACACGTACCTTGTTTATTAGACAACGCTAGTACTTTAGCAGTTATATGTTTTCATTACTGTACAGATGACATGTATACAATATTAAACGTGAGTTTAGATATAAAAATAGGTACTCACTCTTTGAGCTGTAATAGTAGGACTTGTGAGGCCTGGATAACAAGAGTTCCGGCCATCTGTCTTCCTTCGTCGATGTTGATGATACGGACGGAGATCTCTCAAAGAAATGGGATTTCACAGACGATGAAGATGTTGCTGGTGACAACTGATTATCTGCCTCTCTTGAGGAAGCCATATTTTAATTTTATATTTTGTTAAACATTACGGGCAAATTATAACAAAAATGAAAACGCGTCAATGTTACATCTGTTTGGTTTGTTCTGTTATGTCATTGTTATTTTGGCATTTTTGACAAACAGAATGACTTAGAATCGCGTTTATAAAACTAGTTTGAAATTGTTAGGTGAACAAAATTTATCATCCTTTCCATTTTTAAAAACAAGACCATTACATATTATATGTACACCTTTTATTAATTTATATAAAGTATTCAGCTGAATTTCTTGCTTTTTTTAACTCGAATCTGTAGGTCTGTAGGTACCTATAGTCCGTCAAGAATGTCGTGACCACTGAGGGTGGCGCCACTGCCACTATGTACTTGCTTTGACATTTTCGAGTCACAATCACAAATATATTTAATTTGAATCAAATAAATAACAATAAATAATTTCATCTTATAGAATAACCGAGCTGTTATTAGAATACAGATCTAACAAAAATTAAGATGGATATCCTTTACTGGCCACGGAAAGATCCTATAAGAGTTCTCATGGTGAATCCACTCAAGCCATCTTCTCAAATTGCTATTATAAGAATATTATCAGGATCTGCATTAGGCATGAAACAATTAGTTGATTTGACTCTTTTGGTTTATTCAAATGAAATACCAAGAGCACAAGGATTTATACAAGAATTATTTGGTTGTAATTTTGGATGTTTAAATACAATAGTAGCGACGTCTGATTTACCAAGGTACTTCCACATAGGTATTGTACCTACCGAAATACTATCTTCTTCAACCTAGCGTTATTGACGGTTCGCTTTAGCTGAATTGTCTTTCAGCTATCTAGGTAACATGCTTTCATGTCAACTTAACTGAATTGTCATTACGCGAAAAAAACATTATGCTAGTAACCCGTCTAACTGTCTCGGATTTAGCTGGACTTCGATATTTTACGTGAAGTGATTGCCATCTGACCTCCATAACCCAATAATGATATTGGGCGATATCGAAGCATTGCATTGCAGCTAGACCAGTTGTTGGACTTTTTATGACTCGTAACTACGACTGCTATAGATGTTCGTATGGTAACCGGGACCGACGGCTTAATGGCGCTCGAGGTACGACCAGATCATTCCAAATACCCATATTCAAGCATACAAATTGCACTGAGGGAGGATCGAACCCGCGCCTCCTGCGTAGCGGCCGCGTTCACTACCGCCACGCCACAGAGGCTGTCTAGCCTAAATTCTATATTCTATCTAAATACTTATTGTAATTCATTCATACTTGTTACATAGGTACTCTACAAGGAACAGGTACTTAGGTGCCTAAGTAGCTCTCCCTCAACTCAATAGTAGGTATTTTAATTTAATAATTTTCGTAGCACCCCTGTGTCGAGGAAAACTGGTCCGATGATTTAAAAAATAGGGTTCTTCGGATACTATGTCACAGTAAAACTATGTATTGTGTTAGTTGTCCATATTTACCTCCTGGGCTGGTTGGACCATATAGTACCTACCTATAAGAAAGCGTATAATATGTAGGTACTAATAGATGGAAGATCTAATAAAGACACGTTGAGTGCGATGGTAGATAGGTACATACAACATCCCAGCAGCAGCAGTAGTACTTATTTATATCTATCTACCACAGAACTGTTTAGCTGTTCTGTGCTATTTACTAAGCGAAAGGTTGCTGGGGTTTCTCGGGATTTCTTTCCTAGACCAGTATCTGGTGTCCCCTACAATAGGCTCCCACAACGGTACAACGTGTGGGTTTAGTTTAGTAGTCAGTTCGATTCGACATACGATTAGATTAACCCCGGTGAGGAAGATTCCACAAGTAAAAATAAAAATATATATTTTAGAATTCTTCTTCTTCTGTCGAGTCGACGGCATATCTTGTCATATTTTGTTTGCCCGGTGTGTAGTCACTCCGATAGCGCTATCAGGAGCACTCATAAGTTCCTCCGGAGTGCACGTGCTTAGGCAGGCAGCACAAGTTAACAGGTGGGTCATAGTCTGTGGAGTAGCTCCGCATTCACACCGTGGATCCATCTCATCTGAATGACCCCACCTAATACGGTTTTCTTTACTTCGACCGACCTGCATCCGAAGTCTATTTAAGGACTTCCAGGTGGTCCAGGCAAGGTCCCGTCCGGGGTGAAGATTCTCTGATAACGGGACGAAGTGCATAGGTGGCCTCTGTGCTCCCCATAGATCAACTCTGGCTGAAGAGGGTTCGCAGATAATAGGAGCAATTTAGAATTATTAAACTAAGTAATTTATTTATTGATTTCAGTCTTGCCGATGCTGATGTATTTTGTTTTATGAGCGATTTCAAGAACCCAACCGTTTTAGACGATGATTTAGAAACTGATGATAATTTTGATACCATTTACCTAACTTTAAAAGTAGCTCTGAGCTTAGGAAAATCATCGCCGGCGTTTTTGAAGCAACAAAAAGAATCCGGAAAGAAAACGAAGTACCCAATAATCATCGCAGATGGTCTGGTGATTATGGATATGGTTTACTCAATGGGAAATATTGATATTCCTTCTTATTGCTACTTTTGTAATGCAACGCTGCCAGCTTTGGCAAGAACAGTTTTAGGTGATTTATTACAGGTAAGGAAATATTTTAATAATATTTCAAATGCACAGTTTCCTTTAATCTTATTAAAGTTTCTGGGTCCTTCGTAACAAGTTCTTGTCTACACCTCCTTACACCTCCTTTCTTCTTTACGCCTTTGTGAATAGGCATGCGTAGGTAGGTAGAGGTAGGTACTACCTATTCTCATCAGGTGTTCTGGATACCTTTTTACCGAACGAATATTCGCATGGATACCACCCCCATCTGCCGGCGGTGGTCGGTATGTTAGACTCGGACCGTCTAAAACCGCATGCCGTTTCGGGTTTCAATTACCGGGTATAAGGTTATTTAATAAGGCCCTCCCACCTTCGCCATCTACGGCTTACGATGTGCTTTTAATACACTCGGGGCGCGCATACTCTTATCTCAACAGACCGTCATTTTGAGACAATGATTTAATATTTAAATATAAAATTTTAAGTATATTATGTTTAAGGTACAATGTAATGATATCAATAATATCTACGTTTGGGGTGTCAACGACCGCACATTTCACATTGAGGTTGCTAAACCTTTTGTCGTTTATGATACGATAAAAGATAAAGCATACTGTGATTGGGAGATGGTAAGCAACGAGCTTCTTCAGCCTTTAAAATTGGATCAAACGCAGTTCAATGCCTCTTGGATGAAGAAGGAATTCATTGAGAAGGTACCTACCTAAATATCCTATTTATGATATTAATTAAATGGAGATAGAACATGAAATCTAAACTTGTCACGGTAAAGGTATAATAATAATAATAAATATTCCACAACATTCTACACAACGCTTTCTAGACCCATGGTAAGCTTAATTAGCTTGTGTTATGGAATCTAGAATGCGGATATACATGCTTAGATACTTTTTTTTTTGTAAATACATACTTATTATACATAGAAACACCTAGACCAATGCAAATATTTATACTCATGCATATAAATATTGGCACTGAGCGGGGAGCGAACCCGCGCCTCCTGCGTAGCAGCCGCGTTCACTACCGCTACGCCACAGAGGCAGTCAGGTATGAGGTTTCTAATTATTATCATGTACTTGTACTTATACATGGTAATAATTAGTTGTACCTTTATGTTTTATAAGCCTATCATTTTTAATGACTGATATTTTTTGTGCCCTGTTGTCGGTTTTGAATGTCATGTAAGTTAACTCCATAATTGTCAAGGAAATTAAAGAAACGCACTAAATTCGTGTTGCTTTTCTTCAAGGACCAAGCTTCATTCATGTTGTTGATGCTGTGTAACTTTGCGTGAAATAATCAAAATACCTTACTTACCTATCTTTAAAATAATATAAATATATTAATTGCTTCATTGTTCTTTTGCATAGAAATAATAGAATCCACAATAGCGCACGTGAGTAAATGTATTCTACATTTATAGATACCTACTTATATTTGCGTTTTCTTTTTGAAGTTAAAAAATATGTCAAGCCGAAATCCTTATGGTGAGATTTTTAGAGGTTGGAAATTAGCCAGATGTCTCTTTAAAGTTTGGAACTCGACCAGACTTGGAAAGAATCATTTTCACAGCTTGGGAATCATAAGCGATGGCTCATTAAGAACCATAAAAGGTACATAATATATATGAATAGGTACTTGTAGCTCTCGGTGTATTATGTAGTAACAACTTCAGTGACCTAGTGGGTTACAAAGCTTCAAAAACACTATGACGAACTCCTAACCTAAGAAGTAATTAGCGAACTTCTGTCAAGAAGTAAGTAGGTAGGTATGGGGTCTAGCACTGTCCTGGAGCAACAATCGGCTAGAGCAATTGACCTGCCTCGGTTACTTTACGGCTAGCTTTCCATCGTGGTTTATAATATACCTACTTAGATCTGCCGAAATCGTCTGGCCAGATCTTAGGAAGCTGTAGTACCTAACACGACACCAGAACTGGTCTATCAAACACAAACACTCACCGTATGTACCTACTGGTGGGTTTTTTTCTGAGTCAACTTTCACTTGAGACGAGGATTTGGCCGGTCACCACTGCGATGAGCGTTTTGAATTGTAAAGGATTCAATGTTTCATCATAACTAACAATACGAATAAAATATCCCTCGTCATTGTGATGGTTGAATAATGTAACACAACATTTGCATGTTGTTGTTGTGCTTCACTTATGGCATGCGGTACCCATTTTTCGTACATTTTCACTTTTCCAATTGATTTCAAGTGAATTAAAATTATTCTAGCACTCACATCGAAACTCTACGCTAGCTCTGACGTAGTACCTACCTATGCGTGATGGATTTGCTTCCACATTTTTCATTTTCAACTAGGTCTGAGGCCATCCCCATCTATGGAGTTTATTCTGTTTCTGTAGGTCAAAATAACTGTTACCGTAAATGTATCTATGGGAACCGCTATTATAATGTGCATGCCCCTGACATTTCTTTTGGTTTTTAAATTTTTATGACCATTTATAATGAACATGCTTAATATTGTTGTAGTAGGGACAGCTGTTGATTGACAAATAATAGGTACATCACCATCTCAGCGTTGAGTCCTAATCGCGTCCACGGCTTCCACGTCGGAGCCCGGATCCGCTATTTAGTTCTTGATTTATTAGATTATTATTTATAACATTAATCATTATCATCGCGGGCATACGCACTTTGACCAAACCATGCTCTATTAGATTAAAATATCTCTTCATATGTGACCCATGTTCTGACGCAGGGAAAGCCCATAACAGTAAAAGAGGAACATAATTTTTATAATATTTTGTGATTGTCATCTTTAAGCACCTTTTATAAATGAGTAGGCCTTTTAAAATGTTTATATTTGTGTAATTTTGAGTTCTTTTTTTTTCTGATATATTAACAACAATTTGTCTAATGGTCTCCCTGTGATTTAGGTCTGCCATACTATTTACCGTTGATGTTTCAAACAAATTCTGTGGAATGGAAAGTAGACGAGCGTTTTGGAGAACTGCCTCATGTGAAACACGAAATTGAGAAATTTAATAAAGTGGCGAAAGTGAGCCATGAGAGGGTAACTACCTATTTACTATCCTCTTATGTGATATTATGCTGTGTTGGTTCAGTGACAGTGGGTGATATGGTAACGATTTTATCAGCTTGGATCGTTGCCGCCCCTTATGTTATTTATCCCCGTATATTTCCATGTATTACCCGTGGTACACCCATTGATACAACTGGTTGTACCACAGGGCTTTTTTTTCCCGATGGATAAACTGGTTGTACCACAGGGCATCTCCGTTTGACTCCCTTACTCCGAGAGGAGAGTCTGTACCAGAGTCATACCCGTTATTCAGCAGGCATATCGGTGAGGTTGATATAGGCCCCAAAGATGTTAGTGGGCCCCCACCCCATACAACCATTTTCCTTTCATTTGATTGTCATACATAAGTATGATATATATATTTCAGCTTGTAAAATATTGTACCAAGTTTATAGAAGATAATATAATCAAGCAATCTTTTATACCTCAAGATAGCGAAGAGGTTGATTCTACGTTTTCAAGCTCACAGAGTAGCCAGAAGATAGCATGAAGACATATTTTTTATAATACTCTATTATATTAATACGTTTTTTTCGTAAATTAAAGAGTACCCTACATGAAACTATGTCTCTTATTATATTTATTATCTCTTATCTCTAATATATAAAAATAAATGCCACTTTTCGTTGTTATTTTATAACTCAAGAACGGCTGAACCGATTTGGCTAATTTTAGTCTTGAAATATTCGTGGGTGTCCAGGGAAGGTTTAAAGGATGAGAAAATAGGTGCAGCGGGAACGGGAAAAATATGGACAGCTAGTTTTGTATATTATATGTTTTTGTCACCTTTAATTTAGATGAAATTTTGTATGTGCATATACTTATAAGTATTCCAATAGGTCCCTGGTTGGTTTTAAAACACAATTAAACTTGGTAGGTGACGTTGCTATCGAAAGGTGCATTGTTTTGTCTGGATAGGACGACATCTACGGGCTCTGCTATCTCCGCTATTACCTATAAGTATTTAATATTTGGTTTTATAGGTAAAAGCGGACCCCAGGTGAAAACTTGGGGTCCGCTTAAATTATCTCTAGGATGATGAAGAAGAAGAAATATAGGCAAAACCTAGTAGTAGCGGAGTTAGTTACCGGTGTTGCCTACGGTGGACATCGATATCGACTAAATTAGTATCTTGGCCTAGAATACGGCAATAGAGATACTCTAATTATTCCCGGGTGGCCTAACGCTACGTAAATATTTGAGGTCTATGAATCGGTATCATTCGACAAGCATAACATTTCATGAAGATATCATACACTATCTAACATTTGATGAAAAGATCAATCAAGTGCTACTTTCAAACGAACTCATTTAATCAATATAAGTGAAGTCAACGAGATGTGATAAATGATGTAAACACTGTCCCCTACCAAGGTTTGTAACGACAGAGAGCGTGTTACATATCTATAAGCATACTCGTTGTTACATATCTATAAGCATACTCGTACATGTACATATTACTTATTACATTATTGTTACCCATAAGCATAATTACCTATATTATTAATTGTATAATAACTTAACATACTTTATCTACCACTTATATCCTTTAGTTTAGCTTATTATCTTTTATCATGATTTTCTCACCACTTGTTACCATTTCTGTAAGCAATATTTTAACATACTTTATTATAACTTAAGTTACTTTATCTCATCACTTGTATCCATAGGCAGTTCATATCTATTGGCAATATTTTAACACACTTTATCTGGCTACCTTTTTTTTGTCCCATACCTTTGAACCACTAACACAAATGTAAACATCCCCAACACGTCCCCACTCTGATTCGATTCCTTTAAGTACCCAAATCCTCGCTCTCCCGACACATTCTATTTCCTACATTCGCTGTATCTATATCTCTTAGTTACTAAATCTAGTATAAGTCTAGTTATAATTGTACTATTTCTATAATTCAAATAAACACAGTTTTTTATAAAGACTAGTTTTGTCTGCACCACCTAACAAATTTGGCGCAGTCGGTAGGATCTCGCTATAAACACGCTAATAAGACGAAGTGAAACGCGTCGGAAACTCATCGTCGGGACAAGCATCGCCCAGAGAACGAAGAATTACGACGTGGTAGCTGCAGGCTTTTGAAGAACTTCGCCGAACTAGAACGCGAGTCCAGTATTTGCTGTTTGTGTGGTAAGTGGCATAACTTGTCTGCTCTGATTTCCTGTCTGATATCCTGTTCATATTTCTATTTTACATCTATTTTATTCTCTATATTTTTCTAAATGCAAAAAGATATCAATAACGAGACCTCCCAACAGCTTTACTCTAATCTATCCTCGTTTTTCGCAAATTCTTATTATTCGGACTCTAACATGACTCTAGACATCACAACTCTCTTAAAACTTGTACCATCTTTCAACACAGACAACAGTGGCCAAATATATAGATTTGTTCGATCTTGTGATTCGGCCTTTAACTTAGCCACCGCGGACCAAAAATCTGTGCTACTTATATTTGCATTAAACAACATAACGGGTTCTGGTGCATCTGATGTCCATTGTAAACAGTTCTCTTCTTGGGAAAATCTACGTGGATTTCTAATTGATAGGTTTTCCAACAGCAAAACTATCTCACATCTTAACTTAGAATTACAATCATTATTTCAAAAGCCAAACGAAGGCATCACTGAATATCTCCATCGTGTTGATTTATGTAGAAGCCAAATCATAGAAAAATTAAATGCGGACATCACCGATAAAACTTTAGCTGGTCGTATCGCAACAACCGAAGAAACGGCGTTGAACGTTTTCGTAAACGGGCTCAGTTCTGACATAGGAGTTATGCTCCGTACGAAGGGATTCGCCACCTTAAACGAGGCTGGGCGATTCGCTTCACAAGAGGATAAAATACGCGCTATGAACAACGCGCGGCAATCCATGTTTAGATTGACAAGCCAACGGCCCATCAATACTAATTCCAGTCCAATAAGAATCGCTCCATCACGGTGTAATTTTCCAACAGTAAATAAATTTCCCCCATCTAATCCACAACCTAGTCGACCCCCTCCTATTGTAGCTTGTAATCATTTAAAAATTTGTAATTATTGCAAAAATCCAGGTCATTCGATAACGGAATGCCGAAAACGGGCGTATAATAATAATAGAAATTTTCAATTAGCTCTTCCAGCACCTCCAGCAGGTACACGCGTACATAATTTAAACTCCAGGGCGACCAACGAAATGAGCAGCTCGTTGGAGATCGCCCCCATTCATTGCTCGCCTTCACAAACATTGACCGAAGACCTGGACAACCTTCAACTTTGAACAAATCACCTTATACAGACAGTATCGTTCACAAAAAACAGTTTAAAGACGCATCCATTCAAACCCTTTCTATCTCCACCGAATCGATGGTAAGCGAATCATACGAACAGGGTAGCCAGCCCCAAACCCTTGGTTCTGCTTCATCAAATGTTACTAAATCTTATAATTCAAACTCTACTAAATCTACTATATCAGAATCTAAGTCTACTAAATCAAATAATAAATCAATTTCTAAGTCTACTCAATCAAACATTAAGTACTCTCAATCAAAGTCTAAACCTAATAAATCGAATTCAAAATCTAATAAATCAAACACTAAGTACTCTGAATCGAAGCCTAAACCTAATGAATCGAAATCTGACATAGAATCATTTACAATCTCATCCTTGAACGATGTTCCATGTGAAAACCTTTTACACTGCATTTTCCACATTGATGGAAAACCCGTGACTCTGTTAATCGATACCGGTGCAGGAATTTCCGTTATCAAAACAAATAAGATAGGATCTTCTCCTTTGAACAAATCTAAAGTCGTGTCTATTGTAGGAATATCTAGCACACAATCGTCCACTCTCACTTCAGGTACTACCGAATTATCCTTAGACGATTTACCCAAGTACGAATTCCATGTTGCCGACCTAAACATTAAAGCAGATGGCATATTAGGGAACGACTTTATGTCTAAATTTAATTATCAACTTTATGTCCAGTCAAAAACAATGAGACTAAATAACAAAACCTACAATCTACATTATCTTAACGAAAGTCCTAAACAAAGTCCAAATCTAGACGAACAAATACTTAACAGTCGCTCTCTCTATAAAGTTGGTAAAAATAACACAAATGCTGATGCACTCTCACGACCTCCAATCTGTAACACAAATATTGTTAATCTCACAGGCGATAACGAAATCACTAACTCAAGCTCTGACATGCCCGATAACTATCTACAACATAATTATCAACATTTCTCAGAAAATGCCCAATATAGCTTCGACACTCCAAACTTACAAATCTCACCTGATTACCTCTTAGACGACCGTCATAAAAAATATTTTCATCCCTATCTCGTGCGAACTCTCTGATAAGAACGACCTCTTCAACGAAGCAGTCGCGAAATGTTCTCAAGTAGACCCATATCTCGACAAGCAAAAAAACCAATTAGTGCATGCCAATCGCATACGACCGGTACATGACTCTCCCTCTTAAATTCTTATCTAGGTTAGTTTAAAATAAGTCTCTGTTTCTCTTAGAACAAACTCCAGTTTTAATTCATTTTCAAGATGACCAGATCTATGGCCCATCCTACCCCAATTCGCGAAATCAATAATATTACTATATGAAACAATTACTTTACAATCTTCATAAACGACCCTTATGTCAGTTTCATGATTTGCTCTTACATTAGATTAATATTATACATGATTCTATACAAAGCCTACATGTACTTTAAAAATCCCATACGATGAACATCAGATACACTAAGAACATCAAAAAAATTAATAAATACTTCAATTTCCCCTACTCGTTTAAATCAGGAGTTACTCTCCACCTGTTCAGCTAGGTCCAATAGACGCCTCGTGGCTCCAAACTGTAAATAATATTCATCAAATTTTAGAATGCGCATCCATCCTCATAAATCTATATTTAGAAGCTTATTTATGTACTAGAATTTCTTTTAATCAGACACGATATTTTCACTTAGGATATTATTTATTATATTCATTCCTAATACCTCATCCTGACTCTATACCATCCTTCCGGAGCAAACATATCTTGCCACTACTTCTAGCAGACAGCAATACATCGCGACGAACGCACTGGACAGCTGCAAGACGTTCGCACCCAACATCGCAGTCTGCAAATTCATCGTCTACTACGTCAACTCAATCTGCAAAATTCATCGTCTACAACGTCAACTCAATCTGCAAAATTCGCCGTCTACTACATCAACTCAATCTGCAAAATTCAACGTCTACTACGTCAACTCAATCTGCAAAATTCAACGTCTACTACGTCAACTCAAGGCCTCAATACTGATGATGACCCCATGCCTCGAAGATCAACAAAAATCCTTATAAGAAATGTTTCCAAAGAACACCAACTGCACATCACAGCGACGGATGCATTCAAATATTTAACAACTGCTTTGAACGATCACAACGATGTCAACTTCAAATACTCATGGTGTCGTCGAATAGTCACACGAATACACCCTGCGGCAGTGAAGACGAAGAAGACGAAGACATCGCCCGCCCAACTACCAGCTCTCAAAAATCGGGCAACACGGCCCAATCTTTGTTCTAAGGGGGGAGGTGTTACATATCTATAAGCATACTCGTTGTTACATATCTATAAGCATACTCGTACATGTACATATTACTTATTACATTATTGTTACCCATAAGCATAATTACCTATATTATTAATTGTATAATAACTTAACATACTTTATCTACCACTTATATCCTTTAGTTTAGCTTATTATCTTTTATCATGATTTTCTCACCACTTGTTACCATTTCTGTAAGCAATATTTTAACATACTTTATTATAACTTAAGTTACTTTATCTCATCACTTGTATCCATAGGCAGTTCATATCTATTGGCAATATTTTAACACACTTTATCTGGCTACCTTTTTTTTGTCCCATACCTTTGAACCACTAACACAAATGTAAACATCCCCAACACGTCCCCACTCTGATTCGATTCCTTTAAGTACCCAAATCCTCGCTCTCCCGACACATTCTATTTCCTACATTCGCTGTATCTATATCTCTTAGTTACTAAATCTAGTATAAGTCTAGTTATAATTGTACTATTTCTATAATTCAAATAAACACAGTTTTTTATAAAGACTAGTTTTGTCTGCACCACCTAACAAGCGATATGAATACCTATCATTTTCTCTCACGAAGCTCACACGTAATAACGTAAGAAGTGGCTGCCGTTATGTGAATGTGAATCTGTAAGAACACCTGTCAGTGCACGAGTTGACAACGTTTGGTTTATGTTTATACCAGTTTTGGAATTTTGTGAAGTTAATTAAGGTCTTATGTATATGTTATTGTTATCAAACAATACATGTCATGACAATACGAGTACGCCATTTTATTTTATATAATATCGTTAAACTGTAAGTAAATACTAATGCTAAAGTTTGCAGATTATAATTAGAATAATCTCAATGATAGATAGGTATAGGTGATATAGCAATCAGTACATAAATAATATACCGCTATCTAGAATCAAAATAAGGTATTGGTTGTAATATTTCTATGATGTGGACTAACATAAGGAGATGGGGAGGCTTTCATACATTCTTGGGCCAAAAATGTAATAAGATGAGGGTGGTATCAATTAAGAGCATATAAATTATTAAAACATCCCTGAAAATTCTGCAGATTTTGGATATCTGAGAGCAGAGTTATAAGAGATTTAGTAAAAGTGAGGTTATGCAAGAAATTGACATTTTAGAACTGTGATTTCTGTGGTGTTTTAATAGAAAGTGGTCATTTTTTTTATCTTAAAATACTTTTAAATTGTACTGTATTATATTTTACTCAGGGATAATGTACGAAAACTTACAAAGAGATGTTAAAGATATGGAGTACAAGGATGTTATGTTAAAAAAAAAAACACTTTAAATAATAATGATCTTTTATTCTTCTTCAATAATAATTAGAGTATTGTCTAAGAAGTGCGCAGGTGGAAATATATTACCTTATTCACTTCATTTTCTATGCCACAATTCACACAGAGATCCATGTCAAAATCCAAAATACCGAGCAAAACTCAAACAAGTAAACAAGTTTATCATTGTACTTTAAGGTAACCAGGAGCAAGCTGAGAAGTCCGTAAAGAGAAATCACTGTTAAGGGAATATAATCAAGAAATCAACTGGAAATACTCAAAACGCAGAAGTCAATTGATCATTTGATTTAAACCAATAAACTGATACAGCATACTGATATAGCATACTTTTGTACATATTTTATAAACAATTGTATATCCCATAAGCCGTGTAAATATACAATTTTTCGATAAAATAATTGATTTTGAAGATTGAATAAATAAACTGATTGACTGAAAATGGAGCTGTCAGCTGTCACAGCTTAAAAATACAGTTGATAAACACAAGAAATAATTAATCGATTAACGGAAATCGATTCAGAATTTATTTTTATTACACTGTTATTTGGTATTTTAAATGGTTATTATTATTATTATGATTAAGTTTTGTTCAGTCTGATTGATTTAATATCAAATTGTGATGCAAGTGTTTAAATACGCAATATTGTTTAAATAATTTTTAGTAATCGATATTTTATTTTGCTACTGGAATAAACTTAGTTTTAAGATTTCTCGTCTTCCAGACTTTCAATTGAGCTGGTTTTTTAATATTTTGAAATAGAAAAAAATACTGCTTTTTTTAGGTCATATCTCAACTCATTACAATTTTGGCCCAGAAGTCCCCGTCTCCTTTATGTAGTTACTTTATTTTTTTTGGGGAACACAGAAGCACCCAGATCCAAATGTTAATATTAATTGCACTGAACTGCAATCGCAGCCGCACCATGGCACGACGTCGAACACTTAGCCGATACGCAACATCATCTTGGGTGTACGTACCTAATAAAATGTTATGAACCCCTGTTCGTTTATTGTCATTCATAAACACTGCTCATGAGCCTACTTTAGTTCTAACAGATTTCATGCGTGGCATCGTGTGCCAAATGCAGCATTAATCATACCCAAAATGATGTAGATTAGCCATCATTTCTGTATACTTCCCGAAGTATTAAAGTACCAAGGGTTCACATCAATAATAAAATAAAAACGTCTTTATTGTACACCTAGGATTTTACAATAATAGGTACATGAGTTACAAGTTTGTGGTGAGTAGAGATGGCGGCCTTATCGCTCTGTGGCAATTTCTTACAGGAACCATAGGCACTCTGATCATCATTGGGGTCTATTACAAGCTTATGCAAGCGTCATGCATCATGCCGTCAATCATGAATGTTATTGGTCAATCAGTTATTATTATAGACCTTATGTTATTGGTCAATCACGGCGTGATTGATGGTTAAATTGACAGCAAAACCTACCGTGTAATGGACCCCATTAAGTAGGCACTCTGATTTCAAAATGGTAGATATATATGTTTTCTCGTGAAGTTCGGTAGTTATTCTCGTGAAGTTATTTTTACAGGTGGTACCTTTGAGTCGTGTAATGGACCCCATTAAGTAGGCACTCTGATTTCAAAATGGTAGATATATATGTTTTCTCGTGAAGTTCGGTAGTTATTCTCGTGAAGTTATTTTTACAGGTGGTACCTTTGAGTAAGGGTGGTACTTCTTCTTTTTGATTTCTTTAAAAAAATATTACTTAATGTCACTGCTCTTTCACAAATAGGCCACCTTTTTAGTTCAATATCTGGGAATTAGTTCAGACTCATTGTCGTAAATTCGTTGTTGGGGTTTCCACTTCAACTTCTGGAAGAGCTCAAAGCTAAATTAGGTCGTTTCTTTCCTCTGTTCCTCTGTTTATAAGACGTATTTGAAAAATGTATAGTTGCTTAGGGTAAAGCATTCATTTATTCTATGATTTACTGTTCCACATCCTCCAATCAACTGAACCACGAGGATAGAATCCGTTGTGCTCCAATCAGTTGGAGTGCCTATTGTGTTGATTTGATTTTGAGAGGTTTTCAAGTTTGTATCGCAAACATAAACTACGGAGGTGGATCTATTCTAACTTACTTGGTTTAAAAATAATGCTGCTGAAAATCTTATACATTAGCTGAATATGACAAACATTAATTAGTTTAGACTCGTTAGTAGATGGTGAATGGTTTAACAAAAACATTAATATGTACGTACTTATAATTAGTATACGGATACGTGTTTGAGTAGAAATGGGCATAAGATGTTGTTTATCGGAAAAATGTTAAAAACCTACATCAAAAAGAAACAAATCAAAATTACGACTTATATATTACCTAGATCTACTGTTTTTTTCAAAGTTAGTGCCAGTAACCAGTTTTTAAATGTAATAGGTAATGAAATATGTTGGTACTTTCCTTTATGTATTGGCACCAACCTCTTAAAAATGTACACCTTCTATATCAAAAGTAAACTTTTAAAACTATCACCTGTAAATGTCGAAAAGAATATCGATGTAGTTTATTGGAATTCTGTATTAAGAGTACCCAAACCTGGGGGTGTAGATGGATTGCAATTTAAAAGCCCCTATCTGGACTTAAATTGAAATTGGTAGGTAAGCAAATCGTAGACAGTGATTAACCTGTTTTCGGATCATTTCAAATTGACACTTACTCTGCGAAGCCAAAATGAGCTAAGAGGAAAAACAAATAAAAGCGCATTTACTGTGCGATTAATATTCGACGGACTACGGTCTCGGAGCTCTGACCGCATCGTTTGTTTAACCTCTTCTGTCAATTTGATTTCCGACCTCGGGGGTATGTAATTTCCATTACGGAGGCCAGACGCTTTGTTTATCTACGAGCAGTCCAATAAGCCTGGCGAGAATCTCTGTTCCATCTGAGGAAATCTTTCTATGTGATAAATGTGTTTTAAAGAATATTATAATCTTAGTTAGTTAATCTTTTGCAGTGATCTTGTTTCGAAATATTCTCCTTAATAATAAGCAAATCATTAAAAAAAAAAACTTTACGCAAATTTGTTGTGTGTAAAATTTAAAATGTTGTTTCCCGTTTGCTGTATTATTTGATTTCATATTCACATTTGTTCTATCCAATGGTTTCAAATTGCATTATTTCATTTGCATGTACAAACACGTTTGGATGCTATTTTATTTTTGTTGATGTTGTGAATATACCCAGAGTACCGTACTTATATACCTACCTACTTTTCGACACGGAAAAGTTCCACATGACACTGGTGTGGTAAATTGTGCACATGAGTGTTGAATGACAGTTGGGCAAATAAAGCTTTTATGTGAATTGTTATGCATTCAGTTATGTTATTTTGGTATGCAGTTGGTAGAAGAGATTTAGGTATAATTTCCTATTTTCTATCGAATTCCAAGTATCTAACCAGATATTATTGATAACTCTGCTCATTATTACATTGAACTAATCCATAATATCACTAAAATAACTACAGAATTCAGCTGACCATTTTGTCCATATTCACCCTTTGATCCCTATTCACCCCATTTTAGGTATAACTTATTTACAGTCCTGGACAAATCTAAACGAATTCCATAAGATTTTTTTAATATGATTAGATTTTATTTGATACATAGATATCTAGGTACTAGGCACCTGTGCGCAGCGGGTGGCAGCGGTTATTAAGATTAGTAAACGTATGGCTCGCATGAACTTTGATATGGTACCTATTGCGTATGATATTAAATTGTGTGCGATTTGATAATGAACACATACTAATAGCAGTTAAAAGTGTGAAAATTGTAAACCAGGATTTTCGGAACTCAATAGGTACCGAAACGTTCATTTTTTGCATGTGATAGGTCCGATCAGCACCGACGCTTATCGCGCACCGGGGAGCAGTTTGGTATATTTTAACAATTATAAATACTGGTTATATTTATAGTCATAATATTTTGTCTGCCAGTACGATTTTATTATCTAGCATATTTATTTATTATTGACAAACAGTCTTTGTTTGATCACTATCTCTCCTGTTTTTAAGTGGATGGTGGAGCATGCTTGCTTAGAAGTAACTTATTCACTCTAGACTCGAAGACTCCTAGGCTTTTTGAAAATACAAAGGCAGGCAGGGCATTTACCCTATTCCAATACAGACTGTGATTGAGAAAATCATTATTATTAAATATATAGGTTACTAGTAGTCGTGAGCGAAGAGCTATTCAAAGAGCGAGGCTATTTCCCAGCGAGTTGGGAATTCGAATCAAACTCGTCTCATTAGCCAGTAAAGGAAAACTTGGATTAGTTGACCAACTTCCAGTAGTAGATTGCGCGGGTGCGTTCGCATTGACGACAACACAGGCTGCAAGTTTACCCCTTAAAATTATAATTAAGTGAGTGTTCTACACGATTAGATTACTGTAGCTTACTAAATGTGTATAAATGGTTGTAAATATGTTGCAAATAGCGATTAAAGTCGCGGAAATAATCTATGATGAGGATATTTACTGTAGCATTTGTTTAGTGGGGTTGGCCACCTTCGAGAGATATACGGTTTCCGCAGGCAATGACTCGAAAACAACAGTTTAGATTACAATATTTATGCCTACTATAATCTGTGTATCGAAAGAAGTTTGTTACTTTTTATGAATACATAAAATATGGTTAAAATGATTATGGAATTGATAATTTAAATTTTTTTTGAGTTTGATATTTTGTAGATTAAGGTTTCAGAACATGAAATATAAACTAAGTACCTATACAGTATGTATTGTAAGTAAGTAAGTATACCTATATAAATTAAGGTGCAGAATTTTAAAATATTTAGTAGTTCTGTAGCAGCAGGCACCTGCGTTCCTAAAGCCAGCAGCAATAAGTTAAACCAAGTAAATATACTTAATACCAGTACTTTTCCCCACTTTTAACTGGCACTTAATGTCCAAGAAGATTAATGACCTTCGATAAAATAGGTTAGTATTTTAGATAATAAAAATAGAAAGAAATCCACAACTTACGAAAGCAATCTAATAAGAACTTTGCGACAGCGCGCGTACTTAGCCTACTTAAGTAGATTGTGTAACTTATCTCCAAAATCAAAAGTAAGTAAAAATAAATATAGAAAAGTTTGTTACTTGTTTTGTTTACCCCTTCGAGTCGTAGAAGGAAGGGCTTAGTGTCACATTAACGCGGGTGGGGCGAGCCGCGCGATTCTTTCTGCCATGGCAGCGGTGTCTTGTCTCTCCCGGAGACATTCGTTATCTGTTTCAGCTTGTTTCTTGGATTTATTGACTTTTTCCCTGCCTTAATTTCTAGAGATTCGGTCGAATGGCCCAAGCCGGCACCGGAACATTAACGTTACTCTAGGGAAATATCTTTTGTGTTGTGTAGTATTTTTAAAACGGCTTTAATGCTCCTAAAGCATTGTCCTTGCGGTTTGTTTTGATCCAATTAAACAGTATGGGCGAATTAACCTTGTTTCTTAAATAGAAGGTAATTTGGCCATAAAACGAATGAATATCTTATTTTCATTTACTGTTCTATTGTAAAATACAAAAGGTAGGTACGCTTAATTTTGCTCATTTTTAATAATAAATGCATAAGTAGGTACTACCATCAGATAGCAGTCAATCAATCAAAATAATTCTATATTAATATATATCTTAATTTATATAGTTCTTACGCACATGTGGTTGTCACTTAATTCATCTTAAACGGCCAATTCGTTTTGGATGATATTTTGTATGTATGCTTCAATATAGGAACCCCCCAGATAGATTGAAAGTAGGTTCAATTGAACCCGTAGGTGGCGTTGTTGTCGGTATGTGCACTACTTTTTGACTAGGACCACATCTTCCGGGTCTGCTAGTTTGTTATATTTATAAATGAGTACTATTCAGCAGGTCAGGTTGACTTGGGCACTAAAAATTTAGGCGCTCCATACACCACCCAACTTTAGAATTGACTATGATTTTACAGCATCTGGTGTAGAAGAAAGATAGATCCATACGTTTTAAACATCATATCTAGAACTCTATGTAGTATAAGTATACCTACCATCAAAATCCAGCGTGTATTATGTATTCCCTTCTGTTTTCAAGTGTCGTTTTGTCGGAAACTCCTTCGACTAACGATATCAATAAATCATGCAGGAAACACCGCGCCGTGTCTTCACACGATGCTGCAACATGCCACGGTACGATGCATGTCGCAAGTCAATATAGAATACGTTTACTTTGATTGCCTTCATCGCACTGACAGTATCGTCACAGAATAGATAATAATACTGTCGTAGTAACCATGATACCTCGAAATACTTGGTTTCGGATTGAATGTGGCAAGTCGTGAGGAGATGGGCTTTATTACTATACTACTACTGTGTCACGACACAGGATTGTGACATTCTATAGATCTAAGCGCCGCTATAATCATCCCATTAAGAATTATTTTTCACATAACAAGGGGCTTTGTCATACTCCTCGATCGTTTAGAATAATGGCCGCCTCTCAGCGTGCTGTCTGCGTGGTGGTGCAGGCAGACAGCGCTGAGTTGCAGATGCGAATATGATATGGTGGGTGCGACAGGTAGCATTTTCCTAAAAACAACAAGCAACGAATTAGTGAGTGATAAAAAAAAAAACAATAGAGAAACAATACACAACTACATAACCACATGAACTACATAAACTAAAAACCAGTTACATGCTCAAGATACACGGCACATAACCATATAAACTATATGAAATAAAAACTTATTTACACACACACAACCAACCTACAAACGACATTAACCATAGCAAAGAAAAAAGAAAACAAAACTAAAAGGATACCATACTCCATCAATATCTGCTAGGTATACACCAAGGGTTGCGAAGCAGAAATTCAATTGGACTATTAAGTCCAATCATGAATTATTAAATCATGATTTTTTTATTTAATTCCGTTCATGAATCAGAGGCAGATTTAACCCATTATGGACTAGCGATCCCGTACGGTACCACTTTTTCGCGCGTTTTGTTTTGTCATCCTGAACCAACGGATGATGCGATAGATACGCTTAAATTGGTGCAATCGAAGCGAGAAAGTGTGCGCTATTATTCGATGACCGGTGTTTGACAGTTATTGTCTTCATTTGAGTGTAATTGATTGCAGAAGTGGATGTGTCAAATTTTTTTTCCCAAAAATGGATAAGCTTTTCAAGTAAGTACCTATATTTCTTTAGTTTTGTAGTTATGCGATCATTTTATTATGATTATATATTCTATAAGAGTGCTTCGATTGTGTGAATCAGTTACATTAGGCCAGTTCAAAAAAATGGCGGTAATATGGTTTGCTAAAGTTGCTGGTACCACATGGTACCGCTAGTCGCTTACCGTGGCTTTCGAATTTTTCACTTTTTTGGAAGTTAGTGTCGTAAAAGGGTACAATGTTGTAGTTATATTTTTATAACATCATTATAAATACGTAACAATAAACATAATGTGAATGTTTTCCAAAGTAAATTATTTTTTTGTTGTTATTTAGCTGCAATTCGAGTATACACAAAACTATTTTGCTGCTATTTTAGAAGATTATAAAGAGCTTGAGTTTCACCAGATCTATATAGCAGCTTCAGAGCCCGCCGTGCGCTTAGACGAGGATTCAGAAGATGAATACACTGGTGCATTCAGCAACAATCTGCTGTGCAATTCACTAACAAGCACAACGATGCGACAACGATGCGAGTCGCAACGATGTGCGCGATAGACACTGTCATTGGTCGATTTCCAATGACGTGATACAATCTGACCAATGACAATCTACGTTGCGCCTCGCATCGTTGTCGCATCGTTGTGCTCGCTTAGTGAATTGCAGTGCTGAGTGGTCGGCAGCTCAGCGCGCCTTGTTGGTATTGTTAGCGAAAAGTACATGAAAAAGACCTCGTCGTGAATGTCGACCACGTAATGTATATTCACCTGAAATTCAGCCTCGAAACAAGATCTCAGATCAAAATACTTCTGGGGGCGAGGACGTGGTCGTATTAGTTCACGTGTTACTGGACGTGGAGCAGTTCTAGGGCTAAGTCATCAAGCTCCAGTTGCTCCGGTGATGATACAGATAGATCGGTTGATGAACCTGCCCGAAAAACGCAAGACTACCAGCGCGTACCTGAGTGAAAGGAGGTCTATCAAAGGAGTTACCTGCATTTTCTGAAGGAAATGTGAAAAGTGCGCTTTAGAAAATTGCTCATCGCGAAGAAGATAGCATTGCGTGAAGTGCGATGTAGGGCTATGTGCTGCCTATAACTATCAATTCCATACTATGTTATTGTAAAAATATAATAAATAACACATTTTTTCATTCTTGCAGAATATACCTAATAGTTTACCAATAAATGCCAATGTTAAAATTAGAATGTTGCTACGGTAAGAGACTAGCGATCCCATATGGTACCAGCATATTCCGTGTGAACTAAGCCTTAGATCAAATTTTAATTGCTTGTATCATGTTAATTAGGCCCTAATCATAAACATACTAAGAGAAAAAAAAAATCGGGGACCTCAAAAAAACTCAGTCCATAATGGGTTAATCAAATCATATAAACAAGATTTTCAATGGTGTAAAACATAAGACTAAGCTGATGTAATTTAGTATAAAAACTATGGATTAGAATTATTCATGAAGGTTTAATGGTGTAATAACGTTCTAATCCTATAACATAAAGTGGGTTCCTGGGCCTGGGCGGCGGGTCGAAAAATTTGTTTAAAAATTCAATACCGTCTATAAGAAACTCGTTGAGAGAACGCAACGGCCTGCGAACATTCCCATTTACCTTTAATAACATGGGAGAAATTGCTCGATTAGTGCGAAAGGGGATACCTACTGGCACTTTGAATGGCGATACGCAGACCGAGAAGGAAATTTACCAATCGATAATTTAATATGAAGGTTATTCATAAAGTAACAGGGAAAATGGAAAGTTTAAACTTGATAAGGTAGATAGGTAAGTATCTACACTTAAATTATTTTGCTTACTCACGACCTGTATAGTTTTAAAGAACTAAACCTAAGACGTAACTAGAGCTTTACATTTAAAGTGCTTTTCTTAGTTTGATAAGCGTAGAGCGAGACTAAAGCAATAAGGTATTAAATGAGATAAAAACTTGCTAAAAGTTCGTGACGACTACACTGTACACCAAATCTTCACTATAAGTAATCAAAATGTGGGATTCCAGATACGTTTATATGTTTGGAAGAATAATAAAGGGACCTGGGTGATTCTTTGTAAACCAGATTAGACATGTTTTTTACTGAAGAACACATCAATTTATTCTCCAATTATCACAAAAATTTCAGGTAACATAGTAAATAAAAATGTCTATCGACGCATATATTAATTAATTGGGATTATTTAATAGAAGCAATAATTTAACTAACAGAAAACAGTAAAAACTAATTAATCTGGTGTGTCCCCATGCCGCTTTTTGTTGAATTATTAGATTTTTTGCGATCTTAAGAGGCAATTATATTAAAATAAGAATGTTGCATCGATATTTGAATACATGTTTCTTGATATGTTGTAACTGAAATTCAAAATAATTGGATATATTCGTAATTACATTACTTTAAAAAATGTCCCCGACGAAAATAATAATTCAACTGGCGCATCTTGTTCAAGCATAATTTCAATATAAACACAGAATATTTGTTATATGAATACCAACTCGTGATTGTTTGCGTCAGTCAGTAGCAAGCTATCGAACGCTTGCACGTTCAAGGGTTATATTTTGTTAAAAAATACGATTGAAAGTTGTTATTTGGGAGTTTGTCACGTATGTCGCATAATTAATCTGTATTTTTTCATGGATTGCGGGTTTTTAGTTATGTTTTGAAACTAAACCAAGGTCTGTCATAATGTTGTCTATTCATGTTAATTACACCTTTTATTCTATCTGTTCACAAATAAAGGTGCAGGGTTCGATTAACTATAAATTCCTAATTTGTCTGGCTCCCATTAGTCTGGTTTTATCTGGCTTTTATACCCAGATGAATTTGACCGGACCAGATAAATTAGGATTAATTAAAAATAACAACAATTTCATCATATGACCAGTTTTTTTTACGTTTTTATGAGCTTTAATTTAAAAGAATTTTTAGGTGCAAGGGGGTCCACCAAGATCTTGGGCCCCAAGCCAACCTTACGTGCAAGCCGGTGCACCTGCTGAAGAACCGACGAGGCTCTGGCGCTGGCTTTCCCTTCGGGGTTGGAGGTTGGCAATTGCCCCCGGAAAGGCCAAAAAATGCCAAATCACAACATAAATGGCTATAAGAATAAGGGAATACGATGAGGGTAGGGCACCGCCGCAAAACGGTGCGCATGAGGGCCGCCCGCCTTGTGTCGCAAGTCGGCTAGGGCTACCGTGCCTGAGCCGGGCACGGCTAAAGATGTTAGGCCAACATTGTAGTTCCCAAAAACTCTGCTTCGCAACGTGGAACATTGGCACGTTGACCGGTCGCACGAGGGAGTTGGCTGACGTACTCTGCAGGCAGAGAGTGGCCGTGGCATTCCTGCAGGAGACTCGTTGGGGTGGCAGTAGCTCCATGCACATTGGGGACGGCTACCAGCTGATGTACACAGGTGCACCTGATTCGTGGTGCTCTCCCGGACGTTGCGACTTATGGTCGTGAGGGTGCTTATCAATGGAATTGTAACCCACCTGATAAGTGCCTACGCGCCACAGGCTAGGCGTAGCGCAGCCGAAAAGATCTCATTCTGGGACCAACTCGGGGAAGTGCGTCGTGACAGCCCACTGTCGCAGGGTGTCCTGGGTGGTGACCTGAACGGTCATGTGGGTGGTGGGTGTGAGGAGTTTGAGCGTGTTCACGGTGGCTTTGGATACGGTAGTCGCAAGTTGCAACCCAGAGGGTGAGCACATCTTCAGAACATGGGCGACTGCCGTTCATGCCATCGTGAACACGTACTTCAAAAAGAAATCCAAACATCTTAACACCTACAAGAGCGGGGGGCGCTCTACCCAAGTCGATTTCCTACTCACTAGGAGGCACAGCATCAGCTAGGTGGCCAACTGCAAGGTTATACCCACATAGTCTCACTAGCCAACACCGTCTCCTTGTCATGGACCTCCGCGTGAAACCCAAAGGCAAACGTGCTGAGCGTGCCCAACGAAGAATCAAGTGGTGGCCGCTTGATGAAGTCAAGTCCCAAAGTCTCGTCTCAGCCATCAGTGACAAGTGCGCTGATGCTGTAGACAGTATAGACGAACCAGTACAGGTTTGCTGGGACAGGATTCAGGCAGCTATTCTTGAAGCGGGGAGGGCGGCACTCGGTATGTCTAAGGGTGGACGCAAGTGTGACAGGGACACAGGACACTTGTTGGTGGAACGACACAGTCCAGAAAGATATCAGGGCCAAGAAAGCCCTCTATAAAAAGCGTTCAAATCTTCCGTAGACCGCGATGCGTACAAAGATGCAAATTCGCCCCCTGGAGAGCCGTAGGCAGGGCCAAACGAGACCACTTGCAACGGCTATATACCAAAGTTTAAAGTTCAAAGTTAAAGTTCAAGTTCAAAGTTCAAAGTTCAATGTCCTTTATTTGTTGAATATGGTACAAAAATGATGTTTACAAGTGGAATCGTCTGAGGGGCAAAAGTTGGCGCGGTCCAGGGCCAAAGCGGCACAGGGTCTATCCAAGTACCGCTGCATTCAAGACTCTGGGGGCAATCTGTTGTACGAGAAAGTCGCGGTGAAGGAGAGATGGCGCCCATCTACCACCAGCTGCTGAATAAGCAGCATAAAGAGGTGCAGTCACCAGACCTCCCTCCGAATCAAGGAATAGTGCCACCGATTACGCCTGCAGAAGTCGAGACTGCCATTCGCCGCATGAAGAACCAGAAAGCTGTAGGACCCGACGAAGTCCCTATCGAGGCTTGGAAGGCAATGGGTGCCCATGGTGTGAGCATTCTAGCAAATCTCTATAACCACGTACCTACCCGGTGAGATCCCGAGCCAGTGGAGGCTAAGCATCATCACACCAATCTTCAAAGGCAAGGAATCGGTGCAGGAGAATGGCAGTTACCGCGGATAACCGACTCCCAGATCCGACAGGAAAGTACACCCTCGGGTTGTCAGTACGGGTTTCGTCCCAGGCACGGAACCATGGACCCGGTGTTCGCCCTAAGGATTGTGGCGGGGAAACACAGGGTGAAGAACACGCCTCTGCACTGCCTATTCTTAGACATACAGAAGGCCTTCGACCGTGTTCCTCGCGCGGTGATCTGCTGGGCATTGCGGGCCAAGGGAGTCCCAGAAACTGACATTGACACCATCCGAGACTTGTACTACGATTCCGGTTCTGTGTTTTGGACTGCTGTTGGTGACTCGAAAGCCTTCCCCATCACCTTTGGGGTACACCAAGGATCCGTCCTTAGTCCATACCTGTTCAGCGTAGTATTAGACGTTTTGTCGGACAGCATCAGAAACTCGCATAAGCAGCCCCCGTGGTTGCTCATGTATGCTGATGGACGTGGACAGGAGCAGATTGGTGCGACGCGTGAAAGGGTGGAAGGAAGTGCTTGAGAACGGCGGCGGTCTGAAGCTAAATGTAGCGAAGACAGAATACTTAGCGTTAAACTCCACAGATCCCATACCCATTCGCATAGGCGATGACTTGGTCGAGCGCACGGATCAGGTTAAGTACCTGGGATCTGTACTTCATGTGACTGGTGAAATCAACTACGACGTCAGGGCATGGATTGCTACCGCGTGGGCCAAGTGGCGAGAAATGACTAGCGTCACGCGTGATCCCAAAATGCCAGTTAGGTTGAAGAGGCAGGTCTATAAGACGATCATTAGACCTGTTCTCTTACATGGTTGCGAGGCGTGGCCGTTGCTGGAGCGACACAAGCAAGAACTACGTGTCACGGTGATGAAAATGCTGCGATAGATGTGTGGCGTCACGCGTAAAGATCGCGTGAGGAACTCTCGCATCCGCAACCTTCGCATCCGTGACATCGCGAATAAAATGCATGAGAGCCGCCTTCGCTGGTGCGGCCACGTCTTGCGGCAACCGCCAGACTACGTTGGTAACAAATGCCTAGCAATGGCGTGGATGGTGCCTCTACCGGGTCCAGGTAAAAGGGGTAGGCCCAAGAAGTCCTGCTTGACGCCATGGAGGGTGATATGCGTGCAAATGGTCTCACTGCCATTGACGTCCAAGATCATGCGAAGTAGAGGAGGAAGAGCCGGAAGGCGGACCCTGAGCTCCGAGGTCATCTTGGCCACGGATGCAATCAGGAAAATGCGTCTTTATGCAGATGGTGATGATGATTGCCAGATATTTTATAATAAAGTTGATTGCAGATAATATGTTATTCTCATTTATCTGCATGCTTCTAATTATTATGGTGCAAAAGTCCATTCATCTGCCTTGGTCATCATTAATCTGGTTGACCAATTTATCAGCACAGTCTATTTCCTAAACTACTGGGTACAAATCAGTGCCTTCGAAATATGATATAACATATAATGATCTGGTCACGATTTTATGTGAGTTAAAGTCTAAAAGTAAAAAAAAAATTGAGCCATATCAATGAGGCAAATACACTCGGTTTCAAAGAAACACCCACCTATGCCTGATAACCTTCGATAACGTAAGTTCCAAATCCGATCACAAACAACATACCTATTTTTTATATTTTTTCCTCATTGTACTCGTATCATGAGCAAGAGCTCACTTACGCACACAGATGTACCTAAGCATATTACACAAAAACACAAGCTTTCAAGTTTACTATAACTAAATATAATAAATCATTATGTCGAAAAATCTAAATGTTTGCCTGTGTGATTAACAATGCCAAATAAATCTTTTATTTCAGTAAATTAAAATTTCGAAACAAAAAGAACCTTCTTTTGGAGTTTGAGCGCTGTACGAGTATTGGAGATCTCTTTAAAAATTTAAGTCCATCAGTGTGACACAGCTTTTTAATCTTTTATAAGTACATCGAATTGTGAAAGGAATATTAATGTAGGTGTCTCCTTACTTTATTTTTGTCAGTACATTACAGTTACAATTGAAATTAGTGTTGCTATTGATGCCTGATACTCAAACTTGGGTACCTTATAAAAGGATTAATTAATTTAAATTTATTAATAACTATATATTTTTAAGCCTCCCAAAAGTTATGGCAGTGGAAAACGACAGCGCGAAAAGATGTTAACATTAAAGAAAAATAGGTTGGCTCCAAATTAAAGTAGATACACTTCGTCTTCTGCGTACATTTTTATTCGCCATCCCGCCAGCGAAGTTAAAAAGAAGAGGAATAGCTAGCTCTTGCCGCTAAACTAATTAGAGCTTAAAATTAATAATTTGGTGAGATGTTGATTACTCGTAATAGGCAACTCAAAGAGATAAGTGTTAAGTGTTTTCGGGGTTACTTTTGAATTTATTAAAATATGATTCATGTTGCAAACACAGTTAAGATTTAAGATTAAACATCAAAGAAAATATGTTTTAAGATTCCCTGTACTGTAGAGAAGAAGGATGTTTTAAAAATTCTCTGGGTTTGAAGACGCCGCATACTAAAGCGAAATCCTATCTTTAAAAGAAGTGGGAGAGTTTGCCGGATTAAAAGCATTCAATTTAAATATCCCAGACCTTTGTCCAGTGAGTTTCCGTAGGCAACCGGCCGTGAAATTTCATTTAATCGCCGGAGAGAAGTGCGTCTCGGCTAATGCAGATTGCGAGGCTCGCCCTCGGGGCCCGGTTAATTTATAGCCCAACAAATTTTTATTCTTTCTTGAACTGCTCAATCGTCCATTTTTTCTCAAGTTAATCAACTAGACTCCTCGGATTAGTCGCTTTTACCAAAGCTGTTAAAGGGTAAAGCGGAATTATTCTTTAGACCGTTGAGTGTCGTAGTTATCTAAATTATTATGATTGTTAAGTCGGATGAAGTAAAGCTGGCATTGTATTTAAAACGAAAATATTAAACTGTATGAATTAGTATCTAGTATTGTAAAGTTTGTGCATACTAATATATAAATATATAGATTGGGCAATCTTATCAGAAATAATATTATATCATGAGATGAATTTTGCCCAAATTATACGTAGATAAGTTAAGACCGTATCTTCAGTCGGTATACAGGTCAAATCCAACCCTTTAGTCGCATTATGTCCAATTCGCAAAATGTCCAACTGTCCAATTCTCAATAGGTCCAGTTCGCAATTGGTCCAGTTCGCAGTTGGTCCAGTTCGCAATTGGTCCAGTTCGCAGTTGGTCCAGTTCGCAATTGGTCCAGTTCGCAATTGGTCCAGTTCGCAATTGGTCCAATTCGCAATTGATCCAGTTCGTAATTAGGGATCCTCCTTGATTACGAGAAGCGTTTTTGACAACCTTCTGAGATAGAAGGCTAGCGCAATCTGACATGTATAGATTAGGTTAGAAGGCTAATGCCCGCTTTAGCCTTCGAGGTTATTTTTTTTTATAGCCGTGCAGAAATAAGTAATTTGCCTAGCTGTTTCATAAAATGGCTAGGCAAGTAATTGAACGTCATCTATCGAATCCATTTGCCTAGCCGCTTAATTAAATGGCTGAATATCATTCAGGCCGTTAGTTTAGTTAACAGGGGAATACCCAACAATTCCGAAATATTTAGTTCCGAATTTCAATATTCCGATTTTCACATACATACATACCGAATATTATAATTCCTAAGAAACAAAACTCCGAGTACCTATTTAAAATCACGACAGTTATTTATTCGAAAGACATAAATACGAATGTTCATTCTTCCGAATTTCATTTGTACGAATAATTATAAATCCGTAGTGTTATTAGCCCTAAAAACGTTATTCTGAATTTCAAATTTCCGAAAATTCATAGTTCGAATTGAAAATTAGTATCAAAAATAGATAAAAGTCAAATTTTTGATTTGCCATATCGCGCATAAAAAGTTTTGGGAGTAGGTAAATGATTTTTTAAACTAAATAATTAATTTATCTCCAATGTATACGTATAAAAATTTGCCGTGGTACTTGTTTGCCCTACACTAGTGTTATTTAAAAACCGGAGGCGCAGAGGGAGGGCAGAAAGACTGAGAATTGTGAGAATTGGACAATTTGCGAATTGGACGTTGTGAGAATTGGACAATTTGCGAATTGGACGTTGTGAGAATTGGACAATTTGCGAATTGGACGTTGTGAGAATTGGACAATTTGAGCCCGCTGGACATTTTGCGAATTGGGCATAATGCGACTAAAGGAATCCAACGATGGGTACTGTTAAGATATTCTCTTTATTCTTACGGTGCCCGGCTGACAGTTATAGGCTCAGCCCATGTTACGTGGGACCGAAAATTATAGTTGGCGAAATGTGGGTGATACTAGTAATACACCTCTGCCTACTCCTTATTTATAGGCGTGAGTACATACTCACGTCTGTGTGTATATCTTGATATTTAATTTTCTAATATTTTCGAGCACCAAAACGTATTGTTTGTGAAGGGAATTCTCTCTGAAAGAGTCATCGGTGAGAATGGTTATACTTAGGTATATTACCTACTATATTTAGTTCTTGTGTGGACAACTGGGTAAATTACATTTTTACCGGCAACTGCAAGCACTTAAATGCGCTTGTAAATATAACAAATACACGAGGGATGTGCGCTTCACCCATTACGGGACAATAGAGAGCAGCGGGGCGAGTCTAGGGTGCAGTGCAATGCTCAATTGCTCATGTAATAAAAACGTATTTTTTCAAAAAACTAATTGCTAATATTTAGCAACCGAATATACTAATATTCCCTCTAACTCCTCCAATTAAGCTAAATTGTTTGTATTAGTAATAGTAGTTATGTTTCTGATGTTGAATTAGTTTGACATAATCGCACACTTCGCACAATAGAGTTTTGGGTGAAATGATTAATTTTACTTTACTAAATATTAGCTATTGCCCGCGGTTCCGCCCGGGAGGAGGAGGTCCACGTTGGTAGTGCAATGACCAAGATTCGAAAGGCCACCACTAAGTTACTGAGATAATAATTTAATAGTAGGTATATTATTTAGAAATTAATTAAAAAATATCAAATTGGCAAATCAATAAGATTTTATATTTACATATTGCAGACCAATTAAAATACAGTGAAAAATATAAATCAAGTAATAAAAAATGGGAAATAAAAATTTAATCATTCTCCATTTTCATATTCATTTATCGCTAGCATTCTCTGCATATACAATCATACAGAATGTGCTAGCGATAAATGAAATACTTCCCCAAATTATTGGAGTTGGAGTCTAAGCAACCAAGCCCTTCGGACTAACAACCCTTTTATGTCTCTCCACAACAACTTAATAGGTTTAAGTCGAGGTGATAAACGCAGCATTTAATGTCCTTCCGCTTTAGAAACTCGTAAATTTTCCACATATCTTCCGACTAATATATTCTAATTAACTATAGAATATTCTCTGAGTCATGGTTGCATTAGTAGATGTCATTATTGAATTATTATTTTCTCTTGATCTATCGATTTTATCGGTATATTTGGTAAAAATGTATTGTGTGTTGTGTAGGTTTAATTTAATGTTCAATAAACGGCTTTTCTTTCTTCACTTAATCTATTATGTATCCAGAAACGCCTTCTGCGCTGACGGCGCAGAATCTCTCGTGTTTGATTCCTCTGGTGTTGCACTCGTCCATAAGCCACGGTATCCACTTTCCAACAGGTGGGCCGTATGCTTCTCTGCGACCTAAGTAGTATAAAAAAAGCGTCAAGAATTTCGCACCTGATAGTGTTCCACGGCGGAGGTAGCGTATTCATTCTCGTTCAGTGCTAATATTTGTATGCATGAATATGTCTATTTGCATTGGTCTGGGTGTTTCCATGTGTAATAATGTAGGTATGTATTCAAAAAGCATATGAGCATCTTTATCCGCAATCTAGAACCTATAACACTAGCTGCTCTGAGAACGTCAGAGAACGCAGTGAACGCAGTGTTCAAATTACCGTGACATTACATTCCATAAAAGTTCACAGATTTATTTTCTCTATACAGTCAAGTATGCACCCTATTACAACAGGTCAAATAAACGGTCGGCATTACCATGTTGAATGGGTATTAAAAGTTCTCATCAAAGACCGGCTAAGTGATATCACGAAGTGTTCGTACAAGTGTGTTCGAGGAAGTGAACAATGAAAAACATGAGTTTGCGGATTCTCCCCGCGGACTTGGTGACCTTTTCATGTTGACATCTTTATCGAACGATTTTCAAGATGTGAAGGCGTGGAAAAGTTAAATAAATCCAAAGAGAACATTAGATAAGGGAATGGCTTTTGTAATGTCTTCGGGATGCCGTAAATGCAGCCGATGTGCCATTGATATCTGTCGGGAACATATTGTTGAACTCAAAATTTTCGCGTTCCAAATGTTGACTTGTGATTTTTTATACTATATTGTGTGTACTGTATTTGGAACTTTTCTGTTTCTCAGTATACAACTATGATTATTACATGATTAACGGCGAGAATCTGATGTTGAAAAAAGCTAAAATGAAAAAGAATTACTTCCTGCTCTAGTTTCTTAACGCTTTGAGGCGATATCAAGTCTACTGTTTCATAGTATTTATAATAATGTTGTATTATTGACTTTAAAAAAAATCTTAGCCGTCTACTATCATTCATTTATATTGCCGACACTTGTACTTGTGCTCGTATACTATACAATAACTTAACTTTAACTTTTATGCTACGTATCCGTAGACGTAGAGCTACGATGCTACGAGCCGCTACGTCGCTGTGTATGTCAATGCCATGGAGAAGGAAATCATATTCTTTCCCCCGTGGTCAATGCCAATGATTTGATTCATCGTTCCCATCATCGAATCGAATTCCATATTAACTATAAATCAATCACACATACTACGTCACCTTGGATTTTTAACAATTTTCGATAATTATAATGAAATATTTCAACCAGCGTGTTCACCGCGCGTGGCATCCCCCGACTGCAATGGACTCTAGAGCACAATGATGGAGCAATAAAACAACAGTGCCGGACATGCATCGCAGATAAATCAGACCATTTGTATCCACACGCGTGACAAGAGGCGAGCCTCGGCGATTCGATGTTTTCATTGTGTTCATGTGAGCTACTATTTTATTGTGGACGTGCACTTTTATGTTACACAAGCGCGGATACGTGTGTACGGTTAGCAGCAAAATGAACGGAACCTTTATTTACCACTCTTATGTTTCGTTTATTTGGTACTGTTGAGAGATGAAGATTGGGTTACAATTACAATAAGTTTTTATAGGCATAACTCTTGTGAAAGAGAAATTAATAATAATAATAATAATAATAATAAAACGTCTTTATTGTACACCAAGGATTTTACAATGTTACATAATGTTACAGGTTCGTGGTAAGTACAGTTGGCGGCCTTATCGCTCGGTGGCTATCGATAATTAACCAGCTATCGTGACAATCAGTAGGTATAAGAAGTCAACTTGGGACAGCCGTTGACTATATGCGATGGGAATGAATACCTATCTTAACATTTATTTACGAAGTATGAATTGGAATAAAGAATTCGGTAGAATTAAGAAAACCGTATACTTCTAATCCTTTGTAAAACTAGCAAGATTACCGACCTGGTTTACTAAGTGGTTGAGCTTAAGCGTTGGATGGAACAAACAACACCGTTAATTGTTGAAGTATCTGGAAGAAGCTTATTTGTTTCGTGCTCATTTTATCCTATGGACCATAGGATAAAATGAGCACGAAACAAATAAGCTTCTTCCCTCCTCACAACTGTTATATAGGTAGACTAGCTGTTGCCCGCGGCTCCGCCCGCGTGGAATTCGGATTCCGGTCCAACTTTAATGTATGGAAATCTGCCCGATTTATTGACATTTATGCTCACTGCTCCGCTCCCTTTAGTAGTAGCGTGATGTTATATAGCCTATGTTACTCCCAGATAGTGTAGCTTTCTATAGGTGAAAGAATTATTGAAATCGGTATAGTAGTTCCGGAGCCTATTCATTACAAACATACAAACATACAAAAATAGGTACAAATCTTTCCTCTTTATAATATTAGTGTAGATAGATATACAATACTATAAACAAGAATTTATTTACTTGATGATGATGATGAATATTAGTAGGATAGAATGGTACACCTACTTCTAAACACGAACCTATTTAGCCGCTTTTGTTGCTGACTCTATAAGTAATATGGGCTTAAAAGGATTGCTATTTTTGATAGGTAAGTCCATTGTTGTATAGATCAAAGCGATGATAGGTGATATAACCCCTTTTTAACCGACTTCAAAAAAGGAGGAGGTTCTCAATTCGGATGTTTATATGTTTTTTTTTTTTTTTATGTTTGTTCGCTCATAGCTCCGCCATGCGTAGATGGATTTGCAAAATTCTTTTTTTGTTCGAAAGTAGATTATTCCGAAATGGTCCCATTTAAATTTCGTAAAGATCTGATGATGGGTTTCCGAGATTAGACCAAGGAACTCTTCAAAAAATACCAGGAAATCAGCCGCGATTGCTGCAATCGCATATTATTGCAATGTCTCTGCCATTACACATCATAACATCACGCCTGAATCCTTTGAAAGGGTATGCAGAAGTGTTCAGAATATTCAGCTATATTTCCGGTGTATATGCGTTGATTTTTAATTTGGTTTTGGTTTACTTTTGAGGTAGTCCTGTATTATTTTATGTATGTTCACCGATTACTCAAAAACGCCTGGACCGATTTGCAAAATTATTTTTTTGTTTGATAGGTTATACTTTCCAGGTAAATTTTATCAAAATCGGTCAAGCAATTTATGAAATATCAACAAAAATCGGTTGAAGTCGGTTTTTTAAATTTTTAATTTGGTGATTATTGTGTGATAGGTATAGTATTGATATTGATTTCGAAAAAATAATTTAATATAATTAATGTGAAGGAATATATAATCATTTTTGAGTTTGATCAATATAATCGATTGGGTGTATGTCTACATCATGTATTTTGATTTGTGAGGTGGGACAGCGGCAGTGAGGGTATCTGCTTTACAAGGGGTTCGTATTTGATTTTCGATTTAGGTAACAAGTTATTGGAGTTATTTCAGAAAAAATAGAAATGTAAAACATCTGTGAATACCAATTATATTATTATCCATTTATCATAACTGTTATCTATGATTTGTCTTGCTTTATAGAAGGCGGAATTATAACAATAGCAAATGTCATGCGGGTGGCGCGGCAAGCAAGAGCAATCTACAGATATAATGCTGATAAATTCACACCACATATATGATTCATGAAAGTGAAGACATCAAAGGGAGATTTTAATTAAGTCCTTAACCAAAGTAAAGTCAAAGTCAAAGTCAAAAATCATTTATTCTGTATATACCATCAAAACGAAACTTACAAAACGTCAAAATGAACAACAAAAAAAATATACTAAAGACTAGCTTAGCAAATGGACCACACCGGTTCGAAACGCGGCCCTGGCCTGAGAAGACTCCGGCATGAAACTCAGCGGGCTTTTTTTTTGGTAACTAATTGGGGATTAAACGAACTTACCTGTAAGTGAAGTTCTATCCTAATTATACGAGTGCTTCGTCCGAAGAGATTAGCATAATAGACTAATGTAGTAACGCAGTTAGTAGCCGCCATCCACACTATTTTGAGATTTTTTATTTTTTATTTTGTGGGTAACCCGATGTTTCATATAGACGCACACCCTATCTAAGCTCATTCGGTTTAGTGTAGAGCCGTTCGTATTGACATATTTTACGAGTAAATTGGGTAATCGTATTTAGACAAACGATTGGGTGGGAGGGATGCTAATCTCTTCGGACGAAGCACTCGTATAATTAGGATAGAACTTCACTTACAGGTAAGTTCGTTTAATCCCCAATTATACTTCGTGCTTCGTCCTCGAGATTAGCATAATAGACTAATGTAGATATTTAGAACCAACATTCGTAAAATATGATGTATTTAAATTTGAAACCCGTTCTGTTGATATTGCTACTGTATTGTAACGATGACAAAGCAAAAGTAGGTATTCCTTTCGAATTATCCTTTCAATGAATGATTGAGAATTTTTCGTTCATTAAATATATCATCAGGGGCCATGATCAAATGGCCCACTTTTAACTTTACTAAATGTATGAGGGCCGAGGTTAATCATTTGGTTTTCTCATATGTGCATAATTGACATTATGTGAGCCGTTGATGCGAAGTCAGTTTAAACCCTGGAAGGACTCAATCCCCCTGGATGTTTAGATATCGTTTGCGCAGACACAGGTTCACTCATAAGTACTCATAACTAATAAAACGATCGTCAGAGTACCTACTCTAAATATGCGCGATGCGCGACCCATATCGAGATAGCAAGGAGTCTTTGCGGGTCGGAACTCTGGTCATTGAAAATATACAACAGCGTTTGTGTTATTTGTTCCCTTTAGATACCTAAATTAAGTATGTTATGTTTTATTAATTTCTGACGGGTATCTATTTGTTACTTAATTTTTTAATGTTTGTACCTACTCTGAACAGATAATAAGCTGCAAAGCGTAATAATGTTTGTTTACTATATAGGTTTCTCATAACAATTACTTTTATACCTTAAGGCAAACTCAAGGTATGTAGCCGTATCCGTTATTTAACTTCAACTTAATTTGTTAAAACCTATATAGGTATGTAGTTAAAAATGTGTCTAATATTAGATATCATTTTTCTAGGCAACAGAGAAATCTGGGTTAAGGATTAGATTGATCCTTAACCCACAGAAGAAATATTATAATAGAAGGAATATTTCAACACAAGAAATATTTGAACTTACACAGTTTCATAATTTTGATAACTTTGCTCTGTAACATGTGAAAAATTGTATATAGAACAAATCTATACCTATTAGGTATGAGAGTAACTCATAGTGGAGTCTATAGTTCTGTATAGCCCTTAGAAGGGGGGTAACTTATGAGAATTTGGTTTATAAGAAATGCTGTTGTTTATGCTAGGAACGTAATTTAATTTAATCCTGTAAAAGGAAAGCATTCATAAAGTTTAACTCTGAAATAGTTAAAATATGCATAGGTACTGCGTTTGCGTTATATATATTCTATAATATAATATCTTATTACAAACCGTAAGTATTTTTACAAAAAACAATTGTTAAGTTAAACAGAAAAGGTTATGAGACATTTGAACCTTGTAGACTATAATTATTGTCTGTAGACTTGATGTATTATGCAAACGCATTTATCTTTGTATGTTCACACAAGAAAGGTTGCGTGAAAAGTTTAACGACAGCAGAAGAGCCCGCAAAGCGCGTGGAAGCAGATAGCGGGTCCCTGTGTCCGCCCCGGAGGGAAAACATGAATATTTCTTAGTATCTTCTATGTCTAGATGTCTAGTAACATTATTCAAATGTAATGTAATGTATTATTCAAATACAGGATATCTCCCATAAGCTGATTAATATAAAGTAAGACGATGACGGGAAATCTGAGAATTTAGACAATCTTTAGCAAATATTTGCGTTAAGACTATTAAACGCTACCATTATTGCCAGCAATTTTAGGTAGGTATATTTTAAATTCATCAATACTGCATGAACTAGCTCGTTAGCTCACTGATTGCTGCCTATTACCTGTACCCCACCCCGTAGTTGAGATGTCTGAAAAGTTAAGTACAGGCCACTATAATCATCTATCTATAATCTTATAGGTACGATAGTGATGATGATGGATCCTATAGGGCATAGGCTATGTATTGAATTGAACGACCCTCACCGGTGAGTAGGTATTTTGTTTGTTACAAAATCATTACAAGCTCACGCGTGCACGCACCTATGGTCAGTTCTACAAATATACTATTGAAGATAGGTATATTTATTTTATATTGTCAACATGTATTCACATAATTAGTTTAAGTTAAAACTAACTTGTTATTTTGTATTTATTATGTATTCGTTAAATCGATCTTTTTATACAATTTAGGTGGCAGACAAGCACACGGCCCACCTGATGTGATGTGAAGTAAATCCATTCACATCTTTCTTAGCAACACTACGACTGGTTTCATAACCTTAGTTAATACAGGTTAATACATAAGTTGTGTACTGCAAAGGGTAGGTAAATGCAATAAATTGATATAATATATCTTACATTGGAGTCGTAAAGTGAGTTGCGCTTGTTTAGAATGTACCTATTATAGGCATCCTTCTTTAGTTCTACCTTATATTGGTAAGTTATATTATTTTAAAATCATGTCTTCCAATATAAGAATTTGTTTCTACATTTATTTTATTTATAAAAGGATTTAAGTAGGTACTTAATAAACGTATATACGTATTCATGCCTGTAAGTCCCGAAGGGATAGGCAAAGTTGTATTATCACTAAGGTACATTTCGTCAACTATGATTTTCGGTCCCACGTGATAGTGGGTGAACCCATCGCCACCAATCGAGCACTTGTCATGGGCTATGGACAATTTCAAAATTCAAAGTTACCTTTTATTGAATTTTTAAATTACTTATACTATCAGCCTTAACACTATCATTATAGGATGTTGTATACCTAATGCGATAGTATGGGTATTTATTACAACTGTATATATATACAAAAAATATAACATGCAATGTTATATTATTTAAGTTGGTATGATGAAAACATACTTGATGAAAATTTGACTCTGCAAGATTTCGAAACAGCATCTTTATAACGAATTGCTCACTTGCCTTAGCAAAAGAAACAATACATGATGTGTACTGTGCCCGTTCACTTCCGGACATGGTGCTCTCTTCTGAATATGCCATTTAGAAGAGAGTTTTATAAAATGGTGTTTTATAACCCTCCATATTATGAGAGGATTACCAGATCGTCACTCACTGGTTTAACCACTGGCCTCTGCCTGTCTAGTCTAGTCTAGTTGCAGATTTTTCCTTAATAAATTAAGGATAGCAGTGCCCCGCTGCTACACGCATAGCTGCTGGGGATTGTGCAACTTTTTCAATAAGCAATTGAGTGAAGTTTGATGCTGTCTGTCTTATCCTTAATGGCCCCCGCAGCCTACGAATCGGACTCGGATGCTTCCAGTTGAAATCTTTTGAATAAAGCCTTCCATTTTTAATTAACGCTTCGTTGCTGATATTTTCATACCATTTTTGGTATATTTTCTTGACACATTTGAGAATGCCGGCTTAAAACTAACATTTAACCTGGCATAGATCATAGCTCTCAGGTATGCAAAAAACAGGACATTCAGTCCCTTGATTAATACTTTTAGCACGCACAGTTCGCAGTCTTACTTGAAGTATTCGAATATCTGAGTGAAGGATATAAGTAGACAGGGACAGTTCCTAGTCATAGAAATAACACGTACTGTTCACAAATCATGGATTTAAACACTGTTCAACAGTCCCAAACTGTACTGTTCGAAGTGTCAGAATAATTTTATATTAGTAGGTAAGAGACAGTCCCCAGTTATAGAAATAACACGTACTGTCCGCAAACCCTGGATTAAACACTGTACAACAGTTATAAACTGTAGTGTTAACTGTAGTGTGCGAAATTTCAGAATATTTGTATATTAGTAGGTAAGAGACAGTCCCTAGTTATATAAATAACACGTACTGTCCGCAAACCCTGAATTTAAACACTATACTACAGTCCCAAGCTGTGGTGTCCGAAGTGTCAGAATATTTGTATATTAGAAGGTAAGAGACAGTCCCTAGTTATAGAAATAACATGTTCTGTCCGCAAACCCTGAATTTAAGCACTATACAACAGTCTCAAACTGTAGTGTTCGAAGTGTCAGTATATTTGTATGTTAGTAGGTAAGAGACAGTCCCTAGTTATAAAAATAACATGTACTGTCCGCAAACCTCGAATTTAAACACTATACAACAGTCCCAAACTGTAGTGTTCGAAGAGTCAGAATATTTGTATATTAGTAGGTAAGAGACAGTCCCTAGTTATCGAAATAACCGTACAGTCCACAAACCATGGATTTAACCACTGTATAACAGTCATAGACTGTATTTTTTGCAATGTTAGAATATTTTTATATTAATGGGTAGGTAAAAGATATGTATAGAAATAGCGCGTATTATCTGCACATCTGTTCGAAGTGTCGGAATAATGCTTCAGTAAGAGATGCTTTTTAATAAAATTATCTATTCGTAAACCATGTTACTCAAACACCATTCAAGTTTTATTAATATAATATCATAAATGATATAACCAGAAATGCCCACCTGCAGTGCTATAAGATAATAATTATTTTTATTATAATATATCTATCTCTACCATTGTACAGTCTCACGCCTGTACATCGCATGTTTATTGGTCTGACTGTACATCCATTCCATGTATTATATACTGCATTTCTTTTCTAGTTTCCACAACTATGACAACTACAACAAACTCCATTACAGGACTCGATGTGTACAACCATAGATATAAATCAGCATCTTAAAGTGAGGAAGTAAGGGATAGCCCAAGTTAATAAAATTAACACGTAGGTAGGTACTACCGGCAAACTATGTTATTAACACTCAACAGTAACATATTATAAAAGATTTCATCCTTCTTTCTTTCTATGGTAGGAAAAAAGATAGCATTAGCGATATGGAAATTTAATATGAATTCAATTCATTTATTTGCATACAAATTGTTTGCTGACCCTTGGCTCGAAGGTCACCTTGCCTCAGATGCAAACAGGAAAATACGTCTCCATGAGGATGATGATGATGTGCATATAAGTATAATGTCAATCTATAATTTGTGATATTGCTATCGACCTGGGGTACCATCACCTCTTATAAGTATATTTCCATTTCACTCTACCCACATAGTGTGAATCGAATTCGGACCGTTGTCGACGGTCGATATTTGTGTAAGGCAAATGTAAAATCTATTTAAGCAAATAAATATATCCACTTCAGTAAAATATACTGTTTGACCCAGTTTTACCATAATATACTAGTATATATTAAAATAATACTTCTAGAGATGGTCCCTAGGTATTGTTTTACACTGTAATACCTTTTATCTACAAAATCATAAAATGTTTTTCTCAGTTAGTGGTAACGTTTGTGGAAGATTATTATACTATACCACTATACGCATGTCATCTATAGGTTGAAATCAGTAATTATATTTATTATTTTCATACCCTTAGAAAAAGAAATAATAAGTAGGCGGTCGACGCGCAAAAAAGTTGGTCACTGATTTATAACCTTTTTTGAAATATTGTAACATAGGCATACCTTATATACAATAATGTTAACGGGAATTAACGCGATCATGGTATTGTATATCATGGAACGCGAGAGTTTAAAAGTTAGGATAGGCATACCTTGTTTATCCAGATCCTCTCGATGCCGACAATCTGAAGTTATAACTCACCCGAGGAACAGCCGGTGACGATGAAGGCAAGCACCATCACACTTCTTAACAATTTCCTAATTTTTCTTTCTATACGATCACTATTATTAGCCTTAACGTGTAGGCATATTAAAGTATTAAAAGTTCGCTATTTTTGGCGAACGAGATGTGGACGGCGAGACACTAAAAATGCGAATGAGCTTAGATAGGGTGTGCGTCTATATGAAACATCGGGTTACCCACAAAATAAAAAATAAAAAATCTCAAAATAGTGTGGATGGCGGCTACTAACTGCGTTACTACATTAGTCTATTATGCTAATCTCGAGGACGAAGCACGAAGTATAACTAACAGTTAGTATTTACTGGCACAACAGTGATGCTCGCTATCCCATACGGTCAACATACATTTAACTATTGAGAATAAATGACCCCAAACCCCAATAAACACTGTGTTATCCTTAGACAGTTATTGTGGGTTTATGTGTGAAAAAGTCCCGTTAAAAAAGTGGGCGGTCGGGGGACCCCACAAGGTACAAAGTTCTTTACGCCTTTCTGAAGAATTGTTATTTGATATGGATATTTTGAGGAAGTATTTTATTTCCTTGATACTTTAAGGAAAAAGTATTGTGTCGCCTTCAAACGACTTCCTCTCTCTCTCTCTTTCATCTCTTACTGCTGTTGACATCTGTATGTTTTATTTTACAAGAATATTAAATAAACAACAGTATATAATAAAATATTTACACATAATAAATATATTTTGGTTGGAGAGAGGAGAGGAGGGAAGTACCTCCGCTCTACAGAATACTACGGCTAAATAACCTCGTGTTGTGTTCCCGGCGTTGAGTGGAATAGCCAGAGCTCACTGGAGAAGATTTGTGCTGGCAATGGGAAGACCAAAAGCTAGTCCTACTTATCTTCTGCGCTGACGGCACATAATCTCTCTGTTGTTCCAGGGTCAGCAGCACGAGTGTGACTCGCTTAGTGTTGCACTCGTCCATAGGCCACAGTAACCACTTACCATCAGGTGGGCCGTATGCTTGTCTGCAACCTATGTAGTATAGAAAACACGAAAAAAGATACACCTACGTTTTAATGGAGATAGATATATATCTATTTGGGAGATTTATTTTAGGTTGATTGTTAAAGCAATTGGGCTTTTACCTTTGGGACTGAGGTAAACAGACCGTCTATAAAGTTTAAAATAGATTATCACACAAACCAGGGCCCTTTTTGTCCTAAAAAACGATCCGTTATTGCTTTTTCTGGGCGTGGGTATAGTTTTCTGTTCTATGTACGATTTTCTGTTTGAGTCTAAAACATAATCATTATTATAATAATCGCGATGTAGGCAGCTATGACTGCTGTAAAGCAGCTGAGACGCCATGAATAGGGTAATAATAAATAACACAATATAAATATTTGATAAAATTTTAAAATATTTCGATATGTAATTATCGCATGAACTTATGGCAATGTTAGGTATATATTATATACTATCCTATACTACTACTATACTGTATATAGAGCCAGGTTAGATATATTTAGAGGTTCTAGGGGCCGTGGCCACTTCACGTAACCTGATATTTACATGCAATCGGGGTCAAATTCTACGAACTAACACTCATGCACCCATCCTTAGGCCCCGGCCACAACTCCACGGCACGGCGCCGTCCGCCGTCGCCGTCGACGGCGACGGCGCCGCGCCGTAGAAATTCACGGCGCCGTGCTACAAAAAGTTGACGGTGTGTTGCAGGGGGCGATTCTCAATCGAAATTTCACAGTTGGCGAGCGCGCAATGACATATAGTGTCTTACTAAAAATACGTCAATGTTATTAATTTACATGAATTATATTATTATTTATATTACAACATTTTACTTTAATATTTCAGTGATCCTATATTAATAATATTTCATAAAATTACGAATTCATTATTAAAAACATATTTTTTGTGGGTGGCGCATTGTCGCGATTCTGATTAGTAACTAGATACGCAATTGACGCGAAAATCCGCCCCAACACAACATAGGATCACGGTCCTATGTTTCGAATCGCGTCTTTCAAAGACTGATGATACGTCAACCAAGAAGTGACAGTGAGACAACAAACGTATTAAATATATGATGAAAGAGTGCGTTTTTCAGCCTCAAATATCAAAGAACAAACGGAACTACATTTCACGCTTAATTTTATTTTTTCTATATTTACATTTCTTGAAATAAGATTTTATAAAAATTACAAACTATGTCAAATTTAGGGTTGTCAATACAAATAAAAATTAGTTTTCCCATGCATTTGGAAGATTTTAATTAATGAGGTGAACTTCTTTGTTAATATCAAAAATGAACTTTAGACAGTAATAATAATTATGTATAATTTAAATCATATTACATAATTTTAGTTATCTGAAGATCTAAGATGCGCGTTGGCGTACACTTTTAAGCATTTCAAGTATATAAGGTACCAGCCATCCTGCTGTACTGTTATGTCCTTTTTGTGGGCATCCGAAGGGATACCCACACGATAAAGAAATAACAGACTTATAGTTTGGATGACATTATAGGCTACATTTTATCCCTGTATAGGTTCCTCTAGATAGTTTTTATAATGACTATCGCATTGAGATTAAAAAACCCGACTGCAAGCTACTTTCGACCTTAATGACATTTCTTAAAAAATACGTTTTTTGACATGTATAGATGACGTTGATCACGAATATGAAAAAAAAAACTGGGTATTAGTTGCCGTCGATAAGGTCGAAAATGGCTTGCACGTATTTTTGGAGTCTCTGGGATATAGTCAATGTAAAAAATAGGCGCAAGCCATTTTCGACCTTATAAATATAGTCTATATTGTCATCCTGTGGATAAAATGTAGTCTTGTGGATAAAATGTAGTCTATATTGTCATCCAAACTATAAATCTGTCCTTTTTGTTGAGCGAAAATCCTCTCAGATACCCATAAAAAAGGACATAATCGCTAGACAGGAAGATAGATCTTCTTTCTATAAGATTTAGGTGGCAGACTAGCACACGGTCCACCTGATGGGAAGTGGTTACTGTGGCCTTTGGAGGTATGTAACACCCTCTTAATTTGAAATAATACAATTTAGGTATCCCGAAATTAGATTCTTGGGGATTGCGGAAATAGGATCTCTTTTATTTCATGCAAGCGGAGCCATGGTCAACGTCTTGTTATAATATTTACATAAAAATAGAAACAATAATAGAATCCGTTACAATTCGTTTTTTATTCTAATTTAAGTTCAAATTGCAATTTAGTTTTTATTCTTATCCTTATTTTTTGGTATAGCTTCACTTTCTTCTCACATTTGCGTTATTTTATCCGAAAAAGAATTAATCGTGAAAGACATTTCAGATGTAATTTAACAATAATTATTTAGGGAAAACTTTCATATGGTACGCCACACTGAATTTTTCTCTAAATTAATATCGCCATATCAATCAAACCGAGACGTCATCCGTCAAGCTCGCGACTAGTGTTTAAATTTTAAATTTAAATGTTTACTTCAGAATTTTTACGTTCGTAAAGCTTCGTAAAGGTTCGTAAAGTTTCGTTTTCAGGTTACAGTTTTTTTGACGTCGAACTATGAAGTCGACTACTCTAATTGGGGAATTGCCCTCCCTTATGTCACACTTTCCACGGCGCCGTAGCACGGCGCCGTGAATTTCTACGGCGCGGCGCCGTCGCCGTCGACGGCGACGGCGGACGGTGCCGTGCCGTAGAGATGTAGCCGGGGCCTCACACTTTCCACGGCGCCGTCGCACGGCGCCGTGAATTTCTACGGCGCGGCGCCGTCGCCGTCGACGGCGACGGCGGACGGTGCCGTGCCGTAGAGATGTAGCCGGGGCCTTAGACACCGTGTTAGGCCCCGGCCACAACTCCACGGCACGGCGCCGTCCGCCGTCGCCGTCGACGGCGACGGCGCCGCGCCGTCGAAATTCACGGCGCCGTGCAACAAAATGGCTACAAAAAGTGGACGGTGTGTTGCAGGGGGCGATTCTCAATCGAAATTTCTCAGATGGCGAGCGCGCAATGACATATAGTGTCTTACTAAAAATACGTCAATGTTATTAATTTACATGAATTATATTATTATTTATATTACAACATTTTACTTTAATATTTCAGTGATATATTAATAATATTTCATAAAATTACGAATTCATTATTAAAAACATATTTTTTGTGGGTGGTGCATTGTCGCGATTCTGATTAGTAATTAGATACGCAATTGACGCAAAAATCCGCCCCAACACAACATAGGATCACGGTCCTATGTTTCGCATCGCGTCTTTCAAAGACTAATGATACGTCAACCAAGAAGTGACAGTGAGACAACAAACGTATTAAATATATGATGAAAGAGTGCGTTTTTCAGCCTCAAATATCAAAGAACAAACGGAACTACATTTCACGCTTAATTTTATTTTTTCTATATTTACATTTCTTGAAATAAGATTACGAAACGTATTATAAAAATTACAAACTATGTCAAATTTAGGGTTGTCAATACAAATAAAAATTAGTTTTCCCATGCATTTGGAAGATTTTAATTAATGAGGTGAACTTCTTTGCTAATATCAAAAATGAACTTTAGACAGTAATAATAATTATGTATAATTTAAATCATATTACATATTTTAGTTATCTGAAGATCTAAGATGCGCGCTGGCGTACACTTTTAAGCATTTCGAGTATATAAGGTACCAGCCATCCTGCTGTACTGTTATGTCCTTTTTGTGGGCATCCGAAGGGATACCCACACGATAAAGAAATAACAGACTTATAGTTTGGATGACATTATAGGCTACATTTTATCCCTGTATAGGTTCCTCTAGATAGTTTTTATAATGACTATCGCATTGAGATTAAAAAACCCGACTGCAAGCTAGTTTCGACCTTAATGACATTTTTTAAAAAATACGTTTTTTGACATGTATAGATGACGTTGATCACGAATATGAAAAAAAAACTGGGTATTAGTTGCCGTCGATAAGGTCGAAAATAGCTTGCACGTATTTTTGGAGTCTCTGGGTTATAGTCAATGTAAAAAATAGGCGCAAGCCATTTTCGACCTTATCGACGGCAACTAATACCCAGTTTTTTTTTCATATTCGAGATCAGCGTCATCTATAGATGTCAAAAAACATATTTTTTAAGAAGTGTCAATAAGGTCGAAAGTAGCTTGCGGTCGGGTTTTTTAATCTCAATGCCATAGTCATTATAAAAACTATCTAGAGGAACCTATACAGGGATAAAATGTAGTCTATATTGTCATCCAAACTATAAATCTGTCCTTTTTGTTGAGCGAAAATCCTCTCAGATACCCATAAAAAAGGACATAATCGCTAGGCAGGGAGATAGATCTTTTTTCTATACGATTTAGGTGGCAGACTAGCACACGGTCCACCTGATGGGAAGTGGTTACCGTGGCCTTTGGAGGTATGTAACAACCTCTTAATTTGAAATAATACAATTTAGGTATCCCGAAATTAGATTCTTGGGGATTGCGGAAATAGGATCTCTTTTATTTCATGCAAGCGGAGCCATGGTCAACGTCTTGTTATAATATTTACATAAAAATAGAAACAATAATAGAATCCGTTACAATTCGTTTTTTATTCTAATTTAAGTTCAAATAAGAACATTTATTCTGGTTAATCCTACTATAATACAATTTAAATATGTACAATATTAACAATAAAACTAAAAATATATATATAAAAGGACAAATTAAAAACTAAAACCGAACGCGTCGTGGAATTCCTCCGCATCGCATGCATCTTGTGGTAACGTTCCCAGAAGACTGGCAGCATTGCCACGTTGTATGGCAATGCAATAAATCAAATTGCGTTCAAATTGCAATTTAGTTTTTATTCTTATCCTTATTTTTTGGTATAGCTTCACTTTCTTCTCACATTTGTGTTATTTTATCCGAAAAAGAATTAATCGTGAAAGACATTTCAGATGTAATTTAACAATAATTATTTAGGGAAAATTTTCATATGGTACGCCACACTGAATTTTTCTCTGAATTAATATCGCCATTTCAATCAAATCGAGACGTCATCCGTCAAGCTCGCGACTAGTGTGAAAGGGATAAAATATAAATGTTTACTTCAGAATTTTTACGTTCGTAAAGCTTCGTAAAGGTTCGTAAAGTTTCGTTTTCAGGTTACAGTTTTTTTGACGTCGAACTATGAAGTCGACTACTCTAATTGCGGAATTGCCCTCCCTCATGTCACACTTTCCACGGCGCCGTAGCACGGCGCCGTGAATTTCTACGGCGCGGCGCCGTCGCCGTCGACGGCGACGGCGGACGGTGCCGTGCCGTAGAGATGTAGCCGGGGCCTTACGAAATGCCCTGTATTATGCTTTACTATTTTTTTTTTTTAGATATGAAATATTTTTTTTTAAATTTGATTTTAGTAGGTATCGTGTGCTGTTTCATTACTACCAGAATGTAATGGCTATTTTTTTATTAGTAAGTAACCGAAATAACTAATATTCCTTCTCTCTAATATACTCTTTCAGCTAAGCTAAATCGCTTTAGGAGTGTGTTCACGTCCGTAGTGTAATGGCCAGGATTCGAACCCGGGACCTCTCGATCGTAAGACTTGCTCACCAAGCCACTGATGTCATTTAATAATACGTTAAACAGTTTTTTATAACAGTGTCTACTGTTATAAAAAAAACTCTATTATATTCGTAGAACTACTGTATTCGTAGACCTACGAACTACCGTAGTTCTACGAATTTCCATACTTAGCATGTTAAAATGTTTATTTTATGGTCTATTATATTATCATCAAAGGAATAAGTCTTTCTCATACATGCAAATGTATTATAAATTCTAATGAATAGATTGAATGACGAGATAGATATTATAATAATAAAAATTAATATTCCACAACATTCTGCACAACGCTTTCTAGACCCATGGTAAGCTTAATTAGCTTGTGTTATGGAATCTAGAATGCGGATATACATACTTAGATACTTTTTTTTTGTAAATACATACATATTATACATATAAACACCCAGACCAATGCAAATATTTATATTCATGCATACAAATATTGGCACTGAGCGGGGATCGAACCCGCGCCTCCTGCATAGCAGCCGCGTTCACTACGCCACAGAGGCAGTCAAAATTATATACTTTAAAATATACGTTACATGTAGTTTTAGATACCTCGTGTACATTTCATTTGCTCCTAGTTCCGTATAATGTTCCAGGTTTCACGCTAATAACCTTTTTCAGAATTTTCATGTCAGCTTCAGAACAAGCTTCATAAAAAGTTTTAATGGTGCGCTTATTTTCATTTACATAATATCTAAAACATTTGCATGTCAGTGTGCGGTGGATGTACATCGACGGTAATCCTTAATGGCTTTTTTTGGCGAGTTGTATCCATTTATGGGTACTACAAGCGTTCACTGATGGTACGGCAAAGTGTTGGTTCATGTTGGAATCGAATCACCTAAAACCATACAATTATGTTTATGGGAATTAACGCGAACGTGGTATAGGAAGAATGGAATATACATACACTAACCTATAACGTCATGGCCGTGGCCACAAGCTGACTAAATGAACAAGTTAATGAGGTAATGCAATCGGGATTTGCATATTATGGAATACGAAAGTCTTTTGAAATTGCCTGTCATATTTCAGGTGGCCGCATCGTTTTGTGTGATTAAGGCTGAATTCCAGCGATAAATATAAACGCGTTGCGTTCAATTCAATTTTAACTTCGTTAGCTTCCCGTCCATGAAATTTTATACCTACTATCAACCTACCTGTAAGGGCAAGGGCTTTCGAAACAATAATACTAACTGACTAATTGATTGATTGATTGATTGAGTACACCGTAAAAAGACATCAATAATCTTATGTACTAACTTTTAAACTCTCACGTTCCATGACATACAATAATGTTAACGGGAATTAATGGTAATCAAAGGCGTGTATGTACCTATAGCATGATCGCGTTAGTACCCGTTAACATTATTGAAATATCTTATATGTTTAAATACATTTTAAGTGCAAGAAAATAATAGGTGCGGGTTTTTTTGTTGAATATGGATTGTGAATTTCTGCAGAATAAAGGTTTTATGGGAGACACCAACTTAAATGTGATAGCAACTGCAGATTGTCAGCGCAATATAATATTATACTCTGAATTCCTAGTTTTATTTCTGCAAATGCAGCAGGAATTGAAACTACGAATGTAGGTTAGGTATATTATTATATTTTATACATGCATTTAAAATACACGTGACCTGTGTAGGTATTAAAAAAACACTAGCGGCCACCTGCGATTTTGTACGTGTAGCCAATAATTATAAGCTTTCTTTCATATTTCTGAATAACCCATAAATAAACCATGTACGAATTTAGGATCTCATCGATGTCATCCTTTCCTGTCTGCGTTTATTGAAATGGTATTAAAGTGTAAGGCTACGAGAGAGATCTAGTTAAATTGGTGGCTTTGCGATGAACCGGTAGCAATTCGTCTCGTCAGTCTAGATATAGCTTATCGAATGGTCCACACTCCGGCCAGCACATGCTAACTGAAACTGATTTACGACATTGATGACAGTTTATTCAATAGTGGTGCATATTGGCCACTGTTTTGGTGAAAATTATTATAGTAGAAGTACTACTAAAGTTTTGTGATATTTCATAATATATATATAGCTATTTTATATTGCTTTGTGATCATTATTATTAGAGAAAACGTGATGACACAGTGTATGTACGACAAAGGAGATACAGTGGTACCTTTGCATACATCTTCATTTGAAAAAGTGCAAACGTATTTTCTTTATCGTACATACATAAAATATTATTGAAAAATAATATTGTGGACAAACATTCATCATCTTCATAGCGGTTTCTTAGTTGTCTCCAAAGTCCGGCACTTGTGAGGTTCTTAACGGGGACTCCATAAAATCCATTAAATTCCATAACGTTACTCATATAATGCAAATTTTCGAAGTTTCCGTATTCATGAAACATTCTATACTTGATACGTAGCTACTATTATATTATCCTTACCTTTTGTATTACGAATGCCGACTTTATATTGTACTTGTAGATGTTTGCTCAAAATTGAATACTAGCGAAGTTTCGATTCTCCGTTATTGTTAGAATATCCCTCTGGCCTCTGGTAGTCTAACAGGCTGAACTTACTGTATTTGTAATGGATGACCATTCTGGTTTTCAAACAATACGTCCACATAGGTATTTTGTTTTGTTGATTCTCTTTCTCGATACACAAACTACGAATAGTGATATTTTAGGGGAAACTTGATTATTATACCTATCATTATTTTCGTTATAAAAATCATTCTCGAAAATCATTAGATCTATTGGACTAGAACTAGATAGAGTTGCCAAAAACAGGTAGCCAGAAAATCCCTAAAATTGATACTAGTCTTTGCATGGTAATCATAACGATTATTTTATTTACCGTGCAAAGAATCAATTTCAAAGGTAACTTTTATCAATGAAATATATCTTTCCAAGTTTAAGCTGTTTCGTTTTGAGTTCCAGTGGTTACTCAATGAGGATATAAAACTTATTCGTTTCATTATTATACAGATTTAGAGAGAAATACGCAATAAGTAGGTACTCTTCAGGGCTGAGGTAATAAAGATAAGCAATAGGTGCTTTAATGGGCAAAACAATATTGGAAATGTATTGCGTACTCGCTATTGAACAAAAGCAAACGTACAGTGTTTGGAGGCAATAACGTGAAAATTAAGAAAAGGGGTGACGAGTATCAGCTCCATCGACAAGATTGTTATTACAGGAGGGGCGTATTGTGTGTGTCACGATTGGAAAAGTAGCGAAATTGAAACACAATAAAACTCACTTGTTACTTCTGAACTCATACAGTAAATTATGTCTGTACCTACGGTTGTTACAAATTTAATTAAATTAGTTCTCCTAGTCTGGTAAGAACAAACAAATTTAAGCAAGATTTTTGGCAAGATAGTACTCTTGTCGTAGTAGATATTATAATAAAGTAGTTGAACCAAACACTTCAATATTCGAGGTTACATGTCATTATTATAAAATTACTGATGTACTTGGATGGCAAAATATTCAGTGCGATTAATTGCACTGAACACATAAATGAGTCAGTCACAATCATTAATTTGTCAGTAATTGAATTTATATTGTGTGATTCCAGTGTTTTGCCTACAGCTGTAATCTCGAAAAGTGTGTTTAATGTCGATATTTTGATGATCCAAGTGCGTATACAAAACTGTTTCTTTTTCATTTTGTTTTTAAATGGACGCTATGCGGTGACGTGTGTCATACAGTACTTATGTGGTTCTAATTTTCTCGTTAACTGAGCTAAATACTCCTGTTTGAAGTTAATTTGTTAGGTGGGGTTTGGACCCCAACTTTTTAATCGCAAGTCAATACTTTCTTGTTACATACTCGTACTTCTATAGTTGCGACTTACGTTACCCCTAAGTGCATCATTAGGTTCTTTTTGATGTTTTATTGCCATTTTACTTCTCTCTACTGCAACTCATTCCAAGTATGAAAGTAGAAAAGAAAAAAAAAAGGAAAAGAAATTATTCCATAAAACCACCCGCATAATCATTTTTATAAAGGTAGGGTAAAAGGTCATAGAGATTTAGGGACAAGATGGTGAACTTGAGTTAACAAAACAAGTACTTAACAATTTTTAGAGTCACGTTTTGTTGTAATTTGTCATCCTAACATGAATGGAGCCTTATTACGAATTTTTAAAAGTTTATCATAGAAGTTTTAAAGACCTAGAGACGTGCAGACTCCTTGCGTTCAGAGCGATAATTTAGGCTGAAAGTTTCTCCTAGAAATACGGTTCTGCTCACCAATTTTACTGTGGTCTACGTCAGTAATTTTGAACTTAGAAATTGTAAGACTGTTTATACTGGAGATTGATGGCGCTTGGTGGAACCTGCTATACATATTGAATAAGATATTTGTACTTTACAGTTTTTTATTTTTGAATCTGACCGATCTTGCCATTTTAAACCTTCGAGAATGCCGTGAGGCGAAACCGGTCAATTCGGCCTTATTTAATACAATATTAGATATTGTAAATTAGCTATTATGTATAAATAGAGATTGTTCACAATTCTACTCAGTTTAAACCATAAACAGTTTTAAGTTTGAGCCATAACAATTACGCCACAATTGTAAGTGGGTAGAATCTCGTTATGTTTAACTTGTGAAGAAATCCTAATTACACATTGTTTCTGCCTATGACAAAACATAATTTAGATTTGAAGTAAGTTTATCTTCTTCTAAAATTCATATTTTTTTACTCTTATTCTACGCAACATGGTGTACGAAAACGTGTTCCCAGGGAGGCGAATCGTAAACCTGCATGTAGCGAGTGAAAGCACAAAAGTAGAGTTCTCATAATATTGTGGTAAAACCTCTATAGCTCATTGACTTATTGCCTTACTTAATAGACGCTCATAAACTGCACGGAAGCTTAAGTTCCTTAAAAAACATTTTTTCAAAGACAGAATTTTTAGTTTACAACTGTAATATCATTTTACAATCTCCAGTACAAAAGGGCACCAATAATTCAGCAAACGTTCTGAAGACACATCAAGAAAGGTCTTTTTGGCGGCTATATAATAATATAATTTGAATTGGCAATCTTATAATATGAAGGTTTGACAACCAAAGAGGCCCTATCTAAGCATATTCTGAAAAGAGCGAATAATTTATTTTTGGTTTTTTATTCCTTATTCAAAACCGATGCTTTATAGAAGCACTTTGATAGATGAGGTTGTAGGTTGTCTACGTTAATATCGTAAAAGTTTTTGTAAAGCGTAAATCGTGGTAGGGAGTTTGTTCAGCGTAATTTAAAGAAAATTCTTTTATATTTGATCTAAATGGATTATTGAAAAGGTTTCTCTTGATAGATTATTTCCTGTTTGGAATACATTTTTACGCTTAAATAGTATTAAGTACTGTATTTATATTTGTTTTCTTTTTGTATCTTTTGGAAAAGTTGGGGGGTTATCAGTGACCTTTCGATAAAGAAAAATTGTCTTTTTGACACATATCAAGACATTGACAATGGCAATATTGTGAACGAGGATAGCAATCCCTTGCTATCTAGTCTACTCGTAGTATTCATAAATACACATTTTGATGCGGATATAGTGCTTACATTTTGATGCGTTTAGCTCTTAAATCAGTCAAGTAAATAACTTAAATAACGCAGTTAGTGGCCACTTTCATGATATTTTTAACGAATAGGTAGGTACTTATTATTTACATAAATGACTATTATTTGCTCAGCAAAGCTAAATTCTTTGCGTTAGGAATTGACTTAGATTGAAACCTGGAATCTCTCAGTCAGAGCCAAATCCAAACCACTAAGCTAACGACGCGTTATGCTGTTGCTTAAAAGGCAACATAAAAAAAGGATTGACTAATATTACGATGGAACTCTATTTCACCTCAGGATGACTTGTGACCAATGAACCCATTGTTTCCCAAATGTTTGTAATCGTTTCGTTCCTGGAAAGGGGGAGCTGTGCAAACAGATATACCAGAATCATTCGATTAGATGGGTGTGAAATGACCCGTAAAAATTGCACCAAGGGCTGTGGAAAGGTGTCTATAAGTAGTTTCCAGTTAATGTATTTCCGTATTTTAGGCACCATCTGCATTATTCCTTGCGTTAACTGAACTGGTAAATAAGAGGTTAATCTAGATGAGAGTCTGGAGTAAGATTGAATACCTATTACAGTTATCGAAATATTTTGGGCAAGAATTTCTAGACTTTATCAGTATTTATGATGAGAGGCTCGATGGATGCGATATACAGAGGATCCATAGCTATGGTGATCACATTGAAAGAAAGATGGTGAAAGTACAGAGCGGATTTAAAAGGGCTAAATTGAACGGTACCACTAAAAACGAGTAACTTTATGAATTCCCTGTAGATCCATATGAGCAGAATCACAGTCATTCATTTTCTAAGCAGCTTCCAATTTCGTGTAAATATGGTGATATTGCATGAAAAAATATTATCCTAATACGATTCCAATAAAGTGGCCTTTTTAGACCTACAGAGCTTCGGACCATTGAATGTACTTATGTTTAGAGTGGCTTCATGTCGCTAGTGTAATAGCCAGGATTCGAATCCGGGACCTCTCGATTGTAAAGCCGACTCCTTCACCGTTTAGCTACAGACGCTTACCTATATACGAAGATCTGTTTTATAGTAAGCAGATGTTTACAAATATCTGAGATCTTACTTGAACACTTCACTCGAGGAGATCTATTGTCCCTACTTACCTTCATAAACAGAACAATGCAATGTTTGTTGTAGTCTGCAGTTATACTTCATTAGTCTGGCGGCTTTGAACTTCAACGGAAAATCCTACTATGGCCTACTTCCTTTGAGGATATAGGTGATATCCGCTGCCACATTCTTTGAACATTACAATCACATATTGGACCAATTTTGATGTGTTAGGTATATGTTTACGATACCAATAGCACTTTTAAATATTGTAGTAAGTGCAGGATTCTTATAATTCATATTACCTTTTTCTTTACCTTGTTAAGTATCAAAAGATTAACGTAGGTACCAAGTTATGCGGCTTTCAATCTTTTCTATGGTTTCATTTCAATTTATGTTAAACTTATCTGTAAATTATAAAATTTCTTTATATTTTAGCAGCTATGTAGTCAGCATATGACTGAACTAAACTTGAAGTTAAAAAAAGATTTAGCTCATTAATTTAATAGTACGTCAACGTTATATGCAGCTATTTATGAACTGGACGATTTGACGTATATGACAGTCGTCAACGCATGTCATAAACGCCAAATCCCATACATTCGTCATTATATTATTACAATACGTCGGCCAACGAATTGCCACTTGTCTAGAGGGGCAGGTATACTTAGATAACTTGACAACTCTACCAATAGAATGCAAAATTCTCTCGTTCTTGTGCAAATGTCGGACAGGGAAGAACAGAACGTCTAGCCTTAATCAACTTGGACGTATTTGGAAGCAGATACTGGCAACACTGAACCAGTGATAATTGGATAAGTTGTCAAAATAACGTTCAGCTGTCAATGTCTTCAGGATGAACCGCAGACACTTTTGCGATAGACATCGAGCGGAAAGGACGTCTTGCCACCTACCATCCAACTTTGAAGGTGAGTACCTATTATAAATTGTCTGTTTGACTCCGATCAGTATGTTAATATTTTGAAGGGATTGTACATGAAATCTTACTGATTAAATATATGGAATGCACAGCAGTTCATCCAACCACTTACTATGCCTACACCACAATTTTACCACATTTTGGGTTTACAGTACTATATTAAAGGTTTTAATTGTTCTTTTAATTACACTCGTTCAAAAAATAATTAAGTATGATGTTATCTTTGCCTACCACAATTAGAGAGGCAATATTAATGTATGTGTTAATATGAACGTATATTATTTAGTTCATTGGCTATAACAAAAATAGACTATTGCAACTTGGTAAAAAAATATAAGACAAGATCTCCGTAAATAACTGCATTGGCTGTTTTAATCCAACGTATGATATTATTTGATTATCTATAGTAAAAATAACGTATTTAGTTTACTTATTGCAGCTCATGTTTCGTCGATAGGTCTGTACGTACTTACTGAACTTTAAACGGTAAACACAATTTATGATTTCGACTAATACAAATGTAATGAAAAGTTATAAAACCATTACATCACAATCCCCAAAATAGCCAGCACTCCGTTTTAAAGCTGTCACAAAACTTAGTTTAATTAAATTGTTAGAGGAATTGCAGCATCTAAACCAAACATCGTTGAATAAGTTAGTGTGAGGCACCAACGTGAATGGCACACATGTAAGTAATCCTATAATTACCTTAGTGGAGAGCGGCTCCGTTTTCATTGGCCGTAAAGCTATATGGTTCTACAACAACGGTGGACCTCCCCTATTGCACAATAAAGTGTCGGCTAATAGGGATTACTACACTTTCACGTGCTAGATATAACTTTGACACAGATTTTCGGCACAATGAATAAACGGAAGACTATATATTTCAGAAGATTTTGCCGCTTTTCTCAGGTGTTTTGTGGGAAAATTAAGTGGTCCATTAATCATTATAGTTATATCCAAATTAATAATTGCAATATAGGTTCTATAAGCGTGAAAGACTGTTTATTCAAAATAATGCATTTTCATCTCTTAGTGAAATGCTAATCCATTAGATTTCAATCTCTTTGTCTCACAATTAGCTGTAGTAGTTTGATGTGAAGTCGAGTCAAGTAACCTCATAAGTATTTGAAGGCGGTATACGTACACTTCTATTAAGAAGAGCCTAAGTACCTACAGCGCCTGAGATACCAAGAAGAACACTTATACCTATATACCTATCAGTATATTCAATTTCATAGAACAGCTTTCATCGAAGCCACTCGGTGCAAATTATCATTCACGTGAAAGACGTTCGCTCCAAACATGTAGCGTTTCATTAAAGTTGTATGTCCATGTAGCTCAGAAGATCACCTTTTAGAATTTCATACAGGATAGGAATACGTATTAAGCTAAAAAGAAGTCCCTGTGCTCGAAGTCTACTGCCATGTAAGTCTATAGAAATGAGGGAAAAACTCACCGTTAGGTTTTCTTATCCAATTATTAATCTATGGCCCAACATCATAACCACATTTTTGTCACGGACCTTATAAAATCCTAATAAAGAGAACAATATTTTTAAAGTCATCGCGAAGAGTTTACCTCAGTCACTTAATACTCTCTATAAAAATATTGTCTCCCGATATTGAGTATTATAAGTATAATCCCAGGATGGCGGGCTTTAATGTTACTTTATTGTTGGCAGGAGATCAGCACGTGAAGGATGAAGGTGCTACATTAACTTTCATGGAGATAAAACTTGTTGTTAGTTTATGTCTTCATATTAAACGGAGCGCCCGCACCTTCGCGCCTCGCACCCCAATGCTTAACTTATCAAATCATAATTATTAAAATCGTTATATCCTTACATTTTTACTATTATGGAAATGAAATTTTAAATTAGAATTAGGAGGGATGCAGTAAAAGTAGAATAAATTAGAATGTAAAATACCTATAAAACAGAATTAGCCTGAAATAAAGTTTTTGTTAGGAATTTGCCTCTCTACGCTTTTTAAGCAAGACGTGAATGAAAGGAAATGTACGCTTATTTCCTGTAAAAGAATTGTAAACAACGAATCAATTACACCAAATGTTACAACCGTTAATTAATTGTTCCACAATTTGATATCTCTGCAATGCAGCCATTCAGTCAGTGTCTAGTTCAAAGTGTGAATAGAAATTTCGTGGTTGAGGTAAAATTAGCGTATGAGTTTATACGAGCGTGTCCATTGCAGTGTTTGGAACAGGTCAGGACAGGCGGCTGACCGCAGTTTGCGCTCGCCGCATCGACTGCAACCAACTGGTATCCCGACGGACTGACACAGGAAATTAATATAAATTCCTATCGCATAAACTCGAAACTAGCTCACTATGCTGTCACGCAGACAGTGATGAGGCCCATTGTGTGAAAGTGATTCAATCGAACCTCACTTCCGTAGTTTATTCGCAGTAGTTTGAATGTAAATGTATGTAGTGTCAACTGGCTGTCTAAAATTAATAAAATACACACGTATTTAGTTCTTGTACATGTTATCGTAGATCATGTTGTAACTTTAAAGTGAGATTGTAAGTTGGGTATGTCTATTAATGTGTGGTTAGTTTAACTTGGAAACTATGCCATTTGATGTATTTATGGGAGATTTTTTTAAAATCGAACCCGAGGTCACTTTTCTCATGGAGCCATATTAGGCATTTGAAGAATATTTTAATAGATACATCAAGGGAAAGGTCTTACCTCGGATCTCGGGGAATGTCACAGTGCGGTTACGTATAGTTTTAGTCCGTCCAGCTTCTTCAGCTTCCAGCTTCTAGCCTTAATTAAGCTGGTTAGATTTAAGTGCAGGACCCAGTTGCCCTAATCAGGGATGAAAAAGAAAACTAGCGGGTTTAAAATGAGACGGCCTTCATTACATAAGTTACAATGGACTAATTTAATCTAATTATTTTAGCGAGTTTCCAGAACGCGAAATGTTTATTATATTAAATATTAACTGTTTTGCATATCTTTGATGGTAAATATACGATTCCTAAACAAACTCTTTACAACGCAATTCCGCCTACTTAGTGGCAATAGTATATTACAAAGGAAGCAGAGTTGCTCTTACCCTCAAAATTGAAACAGTCGCTTTGTCGATTTCGCGGGGATCTTTGTAACGACACCTTTATTGAAAACGTAGTGTGTGTGTAATTCCTGACGTCTTATACGAGGGATATTGCTTGGGTGTTTGGGTCACAATATTCATTATAATGTATGTACTCTTTCCTATTTATTTTTTTATTATAGTAGGTATACACATCATACGAAATTAAGGTAAACATTTTTAGCGATTATACCACCGCTTTCCTCAATCTGAAAATACTTTCCCGGTATTTAAATACAAGGCGTATAAAATAAGGTTCGCAAAGCTTCTTAAGCTTTCACTTGAACCCGCCTTGACGAAAAACTTCACCTATAAAATGCTTAGCCCTAAGATTAAAAAAAAAACACTTAATGTTAAAACTCTTATCAAAGTTTTCTTGGTGTTAAATAGTAGGCGGTGAGATTAAACGCGTTTATTGCTTGCTTAACTTTGCCTTTAAATGTTCTGAGGTGTCGTATTTTAAAGTTGTTTTAATTGACTTCTCTAGGCAAGAAGTTTAGTTACTCTTAAGACTAACTCTGTATACATCAAAGTGCAAGGTAATGAATACAGGAGGTATGCTCAGTTTACCACTTACATTTATAACTTTCAAAACATATTTAATGAACCTGTGAAGTAAAAGCGAATCCACGGATTGGTAGGCTTGAGTGCTAACGGCACAATCATCTTAATATTACAATCGCATCTTAAACCAATCCATTTAGAGATATGGCAAAAATAATGTCAGTCAGACGACAGTTACTCCTGCAATAGCTAAAGTAACTGAAATGATGGCATAGAGGAGGGTGAATTTCAACAACTGTGAATTTTTGCCTAATTTTGGTGATCTTTTTTGTTTCTAGATATTTAGGTAATTTATTACTGTGCTTATCTAGAGATGCATTTTTAGATGCATAATATGCTAGAGTAGTCTAATTAACCCTGAAAATAACTTAATTATTTTATACACCTGAATTGTCTATACACCAAAATTGATATCTTACACCAAAGTTAGTTATCAATATATTCTTACTTTTAATTTATCATTTATTGGATTAAATATGTACATAATAACTCTTAATTTTCATTCTTCTACCACCAGCTCCCATTTATAAATAGCAAAATAACGTTTTCCGGGTCAGTTAGAATCCACAATCAATGATTTAAAAAGAAGTATTAGATTTTGCCCCAATTGCGTGAATATTGCAATCGAACTTGTTCAGGATTACTGGGCCAAGATTAAGGTAGTTTCCTCGAAGCGGTGAGGGGGTGCTCGGTATGTCTAAGTGTGGATACAAGTGTGGCAGGGTCACTTGGTAGTGGAACGACACAGTCCGAAGGGAACTTAGAGTGAAGAAAATCTTTTTAAAAAGGCCAGGAACGCGATGGGTACTCGTGGTGCGGGACTTCTCGCGTATCTTTTTAACCTCTTACTCTTCATTGCAAAGGGTCCAAGTAAATGGAGGCGGAGTATTATCACTCCAGTCTTTAAAGAGAAAGGATGCGGGTGTGTAGCAGCTACCACGAGTATAGTAGTAGTATTTCACACCATGAAGCTCTATGAGAGCGGTTCTCGGAGTGTCAATATGAGATTCAGCTTGGTCAGGGGACCTTGGATCCGTCAATCCGTAAGGATTGTCCCGGGACACTTTGCACATGCAAGAAGTCAGAGGTTTATTATCATCTGGGACATGTACCTACCACGATTCCGTAGTTCGGAACGCTGTCGGCAAACGAGACTTTTCCCTTCCTTATCACCGTCGAGGTACACACAGGATCTGTCCTTAGTCCGTTCCCGTTCAGCGTGGTATTTGACGTTTGTCCTATAACATCAGGAACTCACCCCATAGTTACCCATGTATACTGTTAATATCCCTGGTGGACGCGGATGGGGGCAGGTTGGTGCAATTTGTGAGGATCTGGAAGAAGGTACTTGAGAATGGCGGTGGTCAGAAGCTTAATATGGCTTACATGATAGGAAAATGTGGTCGCTGCTGGAGCGACATAAGCAAGAGTTGTGGGTCACTGATATGAAAATGCTGCGGTGGGGTCGCGTGTAAAGATTGCATTAGGCACTCTTCCATCCACGGCAGCTTTCAGGTCTGTGACAACGCGGAGGAAGAAAAGCCGAATGATCATGAAAGTGGCGAGGAGTAGCGTGGGTGGGTTGTCCACGCATATCTGTCTGGTGGTGAAGGACGAGACGGCCTTTCATCCCAGTAGAGTTAGGTGACCAGGTGAGCAGACGATACGCCACTTTGCCGGTCAGTCTCTGCTGCGGCATTAGGTGGCTTCACTACCACCATATCTGCTGCATGCGTAGTGAATATACTAACTGTTAATCTGGGAAAAAAAGAATGAAGAAAGCTGCCGAACATCCCTCAACAGGGCAGCTTCTGCCTGGCTAGCGGCCGTAGATAGCAACCCTGTTGCCCAGGGTACACCGTGTAGAGGTGCCCGACCTAGCACCACGTCAGACTAAGTAGTTAAATAATCTTATAACTATGAAAACAAATTTTGGTGTAGCTATACAATTTTGATGCTTAGAAAAACCCCACCAAATTCACCAAAATTGCTCCACTGAAATTAGTATCACGCCCAAAAAAAATTATTTAAAAAAATACTGTTTAGAATATAGTGGTTATATTACTAAAATTAAATACACATACCGAACCTACATACTATACTTAAATATTAAAACATACAATGAGAATAAACCGTTTTAAATCATCAACACAAAAATTGCAAGATTTTTGTCAGAGGCTTATGAAACGACTTACTTTCTTGTTTGGCGGGAAAATGACACGAGACTGGGGACAACTGGCACTGGTGCCCATGAGCACCCAACTGAAGGTTCCAAATGATGGTAGTATCGTCAATATAGGTACTTTCATTACGACTGCTATGACGTTTTTATAAATCCCACCAAAATTTTACATTTGCCGTGGACACATCTTATAATATTTTTTTAAGATAAAGTATAGCACTAAACACTACGTATTATATTATCGAGGATAGCAAAAATAATAACGAATCGAAATAAAATTAGGTATACTTAGTAAACTAATGGAGTTTTGATTAAACTGTGATTATTCCCAAGAAAACAGGTTGTGGACACGCCACCAAGCTTGGAATTAGGGTGGAAATTATTTTATTATTCACTCTCGAAAATATTTTCTAATAATATAATATACTGTTGCATATAGAGAAAAATGGCATCTTTCTTACAAAAAATAATCATTATTATATGTTGACGTTAAGGTACGATTTTCAGCCGCGCCGCTAAAATTTTGCGCTTGAGAAATTCACCCAGGAATATGAGAGGGTACCCTGGATAAGATAAGTGCACGCTTTGTATGTATGTAACTGCAATGCACTCTTGATGAAGAAGAATAGGGAGACAAGTTGAGTTTGTAACAATTTCAATCAAAAAATTGAAAGGAAATTCAATGCTAATTTCTTATATTAATAGGACATTCGCTATGTAGTAATATAAGTCATATAAAAATACAGGACTATCTCGTAAAAATACAAATAAACAAATGTGGTGGTCGAGTTCATTTATTTCAACGACGTGTAGAATATTCGCATTGGGAGGTGTAGATTTTTAAAATGAATCCAACGTCTGAAATGTAAAACCTTAATCGCTGCACATTAGCGTGAGTAACGGGGTACGATGGCCGCGATCATCAAAGTCGCTTATTGTTACACCACGGCTCTGTAAAAAAGATTAGCACATTTGCCGTTAACGATCCCGAAAACAGGGCCACATCAGACAGCACCGGGGCCGGCGAAATAAAACGAAATAGCAATAAAAGTAAATCGACGGGCCCGGCCTGGGGCTGCCCTACGTGCCGGATTAAATCAAACGTTATTCGTCTTAGCAAATTACGGTTCATGTTTTTGTACATTCCCAGGACTTGATGCGCGGAAATGTAAGCCGGGTGGAAAGTACATTTAAATGCAATTTAGAATTCCCGACGAAAGGAATTTGGCAGCTTTGTAGTGAAATGAGTTTTTGTCTACTATCTATACCTGAATAAGTGTTGATTGAAATATGGATAATAATAATTTGATTTTGTTTTTGAGTTTTTCTTTACATTAATTTCATATGGGTAAATATTAATGCGGCTTAAAAATATATTTGGTAATCTTAACATAATGTTTTTCTAGAATTTTTAGCACATTTCTGTCTCTCTAACATTATGTGAACGTAAATGGTTGTAATGATTTATTATTATAATAGTGATTAGAGTTACATACTCCCCCCCCACACAAGACTCCGAGGTGAAAAGCTTCGGATGCGACTGGGATTAACGCTAGGATGAAAAAGAAGAAGAAGTAGTTAGAATTAGTCATATTCATTCCAGTCAGAATATCACTGTCAGCGACATTCATTGCGGTGATTCTGTCTTCATTAGCGATGGTATAGTATATTTTTGTTTAACACAGATCTACGCCGTTTATATTTAGATGCCGATGTAGATAGCAGTTTCGAATATCCAGAGTGAATTGACAATATAATTGAACACTTTGATTTGAAATTATAGAGATTTGGCGATTGCTTTTATTAACCCTTCCAGTGGCCAGCTTTAAGTATGTATTCATATCGATTCACCAGAAATGTACACTGCTATCAAGACCTATTTATATAATTACTAGCTAACACGGTCTCCCCCGTGACATACTTTGTAAGCCCGTATTACCCTTTTAAGCCATATGCTTGTAATTTATTAATTTTCAAATAACGTATGGGAATCTACCGGATATGATTACTGCTCAGCTCCCTTGAGTAGTAGCGTCATGATAAACGTTCTTCGGTAAACGGACGACTCATAACTAAAATATTTTTCGATTCAAAACGTTAGTTCCTGAGATTAGCGTGTTCAACCAACCAAACAAATGAACAAAAAAACAAACAAACTCTTCAGCTTTATAATATTAGTATCGATTACTTACATAGGAAACAGTATCTTCGAAGCTGAAGTAGACAATACAGTTCAATAAGGCAGATTTGCTGTAACAACATACCGCCTACATCATTAGCCAATAATAATATTCAAATTTATTCTAAGCTTCCATTGATGAGATGAGCGTTATTTCTGAGCTGTCTAAATTTGGGCCAGCATTTATAAATAGATACTGTGATAGGCTATTGATGTATAATTAATAATTACAGCGGAGTACTTAGTTTAGAATTGGAGCTCGTTCGTCCCAGTTACCAATACTGTCGTTACGGGTAGTTGGAGTGGAGCTTTTAAAAGAGCGACTAGTCTTACTAGTGGTAGTGGTCATGGAGGTCATATCGCAGTCGCTTTATGGAAAATATTGAAGTTCAGCAGCATCACAGTTAGATTGGAAAGCCGACCCCAACAGATTTGGGGAAAGGCTCAGAGAATGATGATGATGAGTTTAGAATTGGTTTAAATATGAGCTCTAGGTTCTAAGAGCACCTCATACGGTATTTTGTTTTCTTCTCTTTTTTCTTAGGAGGCATTACTCCGATCAATTTTTTGCAGCAATTTTTTAAGCATTCAAGAACATAATTCGCACCCACCTCAAAGTTAGCGGAATTGTTCAAAACATCATACACGCGGGTGGAGCCGCGGTCAACAGCTAGTATGTGATATTTTTCCGATAAAACAGTTTCAATATGCCTATGTGATAACAATGAGTATATTAAAATGCTTTTCAAACGTAATTCTTTTACTGAATCGGTGTCTGTATTTTTTCATTTCTCACGAGAAAACTTTAGATCGTTCTAGGATTTTATCCTTATTGTGTTTTGTAATATTTATACAAAGAGAGAAAGTTAAGCCAGAATTACAGTCGTAAATCAGATCAGTGTTTTCAAAATAGGTAAAAAGAAATTTCATAATCCGTGAGGACATAATACTTTTACGCTACTTAATCTTTTATAAAATATCGGTATTTCATTTGTCTATTGAAAGTATGACGGTATATTATAAGCCAAGTATTGTGTGCGCTTACTACGTAACTTCAACCAACCGAGGTTTATACGCTGCGTTTAAGTCCTCGCGAACAATATTAAAGCCACGATAAACTTAAAAACAAGTTTAATCCGGCTTCCCGCGGCCTCCGTACCTTCATCCCGGGCAATCTGCCTGCATTGCTGTTGAATTAGTCTGGTTTAACTGGCCCGAGGTGGTCGTCTATTTATTTATTATTTACTATAATCGTGCTTTGTGAATGGTAGAAAAGTGCGAAGGCAGAACTATGTAAACATCTATTTTTTTCTACATCATGTGCAATAGATGCCACGTATAGGTATCGATACTAATCAATAGAGAATTTTTATTTTCTTTAATGAACCGCCAACTGACTATACTCACAATTTCATAGTGTAGTGTATTAAGTATATTGTGAAGCGGTCAGAGGGCCCTGGGTCGACCAGGGTGCGGCCCACAGACGGCGTGCGTTTAAGTCGGTTCGAGTCCGACATAACCTCCTCCACAGGCTCCGGCGGGGGAATATCCGTGGGGATTTTTCGCACGATAAAATAAAGAGTATACCTATTGTGAAGTGATTATTGGCTCACTAGAAAATATCAATTTGCGTAAAATAGTAACCGAATCTGTAGTCCTCCTATGCAAAAAGCCTTTAGTTTAACAACGATTCAATTCTTACTTCGTCAAAGTATTATTTTATTATTATAATTTATAACATATTGCCACATAAAAGTAAATTAGTATTTATTCAACGTGAGATACGTGTATGGTATAATATCACGGCGTCAACTAATGGCTGAGCGTCTTTTTTTCCCAATAAACTAACTTCATTGTTGTTGTCCTCCAGAAAGTTAGTCCGTTGAGTGTTTGTTAGCAGTTTTCGGCATCCCGTTGTTTTTGAGGGCTCTAATGTGTATGTGTGCGGTTACAGGTGATTCTCGACAGTTGAAGTGTTCGCGCAAACTTTATAAGTATGAGCCGAATCGCAAAGTTTATCTTGCTCGACTTCATTGAGAAGTTGCATTGGCGATGTTTGTCGGAAGACAATGAGTTTGTCTTGTGACTTCGATATGCGTCGGAGACTGCGCTTAAACTATTTTAACTTTTATATGGCTCTGTCTACTGAGAGCCTTTTAATCTGTAAAGATACCGCAGCATTGGCATGGAATTGTTCTTCTTTGGCGTGTTCTTGTGCTAATAGAGATTTTGTATGAGTTTTGTCACTAAGTTCTTGCGGTTCTGAAGTAGATTACTTTGTCGATGTTGTATTTATCTCACCTGGTGAAGGTTTTTAGATGTTGAATATTCGATGTCATCATGTTTTCATACGTATTGGGGTGACGTGGACCCATCTCCCGAAAATTGTTATGAACTAATAGAAACAATGTTTTATTTATTTTTAAACATTGTTTTTGTAGCTCCACTTCTGGTAGATTACTGGTCACGGGTGACGCCGCACCCGGGATGTTGACTTTTTCCAATTAAAAAAAAAATAGTTTACCACCCACCACGCATTTTACCACCAAAAATCCACCCCATAGTTTTAGTTGACATTAATTTTATGTATCCTATAACCTTCGGGAGATGAATACCTTTCATTTGAGACCCCATTTATCGAAATCCATCCAGCCGTTAGGCCTATGGAGGGGAACAAAGAAAACTACAAACATACATACATACCTACATACGCGCGTAACACATTACCCTCACTGGCGCAGTCGGGTAAAAATATCCATGATCTTTTATGCAACAGTACCTCTTGCCATTTTGTATATTTCAGACACAATTTTAATGAAAAAGTTTCCTACAAAGATATTTTAAATGCAAAATATTTAGGAACATTGTCTTGTAGGTGGATGTATCTATGTTTTTACATTTAAATAAGTATTAAACACTTTTTTATGCGAGAAAGTGATTTATTTTCATGTTTCTTATATTTTTCATTCAGAGGTCAAGAATTATATCATGCACGTAACGTTAAATATGAAATCAATTTAAATTATTAATTTCGTTCTCAATGCAAGGTGCATTGTAACGTCACGATGACACGATTCAAAAGTTTTAAAATTTTCTCACACATAAGTCTTGGCATGATATTTAAGAACACTACAAAAGGAATCATCCAACTCAGTATATCCGTACTCAAGATTTGCAAAAAAATACGATTTATCTTCATTTATATAGACAAAGACAAAAAATTATGCACATGAAAGGTAATCAGTTACTGCTGTAATATCAGCGAGTTCCTTATGCGTTGCCAACCCCATGAAATTCCTGCCAAGTTATGCAATAGTGTTAAGTAAATATTTGTATCAAGCTCAAATTGAGGCATATAAATTTTCTAATTGATACTTCAGCTTATATACTTATTTCAAAGGCGAAAGACTTGATGTCTTAACGTAACATTGGGAGCGAGGTTCGCTTTCCGATTGCATTATGGCGGCAGTAGCTAGACATTACTGAAGCCATTACCTTATCTAAAGTCCCTCTCGGATTTATTTAGTTTTCCCTCGCCGCAATTTATCGAAAACCGCTCGATAAAGTTGTCAACAGGAATGGATCTGGAGCCAATTTTAGAGGAGAAAGTACCACAAAAAAGTAAAATGATTTTTTGGCTCTACGTGTTTGGCTAAATCCTAGATGAGAATTTAGTTTTCTTTTTCTATTTATAGTACGCAGACAAATATAAATACGCTACGAAAATGGTTTTGAGATGCTATCTTCGGACATTGAAGTTTTAATAGTATCCAGTTGTCGTTCAATAGTATTACATACATACATCACGCCTTTATCCCCGGAGGGTTAGGCAGAGGTGAATTATCACCCACATTTCACCAAACATTGTATTAGGTCCCACGTAATAGGGGGTGAGCCTATTGCCGTTTCCCGGGCACTATTGTTGACTCGAGCCATGTATAGGCTGAGTCTGGACTGTATAGTATTCTGATGGTCAATAGTATTATTTAAAGTTTATATCGGACGAACCATATCCGAAGCCTTCACCTTGGAGTCTGAGGTCCTCCACAATGCATTGGCGGATATAGAAGCATTACAGTTAGACCAGTTGTTGGATTTTTAGGGCTCTTACTAACCGTAACGACTACCATAGACGTTCGTACGGCAACCGGGGCGGCCACCCACTAACAGTTTATCGAACGACAACCGGATGATATCGGTCTGTCAGTTCATCGCAATAGCCCACACACATACAGTTTCGTATACGATTTTGGACTGACGGATAATATGTGGGTGGCCGCTTGACGATTCCGGTCAGCAAGGACAGTTAAAGGCCGGACAATCTATGGCCGTCGGCATTTTATACGTAATAACATCAGACTAAAAGAATAAAATAATGTTATTATTTTAGTCTGAGGTAATATAATTATGATGATATTGATGACATAAGGACTGCAGGCCGCCGGACAGACGAAAAACTGCAGGCGGACTGTAAGAGGGTGGCTGCCTTGAGGTCCGACCAGACCAATGCAAATAGCCACATACCTACATAATAATATAATCCCTGAGCGGGAATCGAACCTGCGCCTCCAGTGTAGCAGTCCCGTTCAAAACCATCACGCCACGGAGGTTGTCCTGTCGTTCATTAGTTAACCATGATTTATTTTATTTATTCATTTTTATGTCCAGCAGTGGACTGCAATAGGCTAATTGATTGATTGATTGATTCATTTTTTTTATTTATTTCATTTTGCGCACACGTCACTTTCGTCATTTTCTTCTCCGTATAAACATTACCTATGCTTATATATATTCACTCCTGTGCGCAATACACTTTAGACGAAGTAGGTACAAAGTACTATTTTCACACTGTATTCATCATTCTCTGAGCCATTATCTAAACTCAGTTGGCTCTACTACTTCAATTCAATTCCGTCGGCTTTCCATTCTAACTGTGATGCGCCTAAACTACAATATTTTCCATAAAGTGACTCCCTTCTGACCTACACCACCAATTGGTGCTGTCTTAGTTGTTTACTACCCTTTAGAAACTGTATTTAGACTGTGTTAACTATTTAAAATATTAAAAAAAAATTATGAATGATTTATTTATTTGACCGTTCTTACACATATAATATACAATGGTGAGTGATGGTAAGTGTAAAGGGCTTTTGGGCTCTGACACAGAATAAATAATAGTACCTTTACCTATTTACATTTAGTAAACCTGTACTATCAGAGGCAGTAATTCCTGTTTCCTCAATATTTAAGTCACTATGGTTATCTTCGATATTGGATGACATTATTTTCAGAGAATACTGAGAAATAACTAGAAGTAAATCCGAAAAACACTTATTATCGAAGCAGGTAATAAAGCTCAATTCAAATTATTCTTAGTAAATGAATATTTTAAATATACATTAACGTACAAAACAAACAAATATAAGGTCTAAATAAATGTACCAAAAAAGTAAACAAAAAAAGGTATACGAGAAGAAAACAAAATTTATTGCGCGTTTCCTCAGCGTCGTCAATTAAATACATATTAGTTCACGCTGAGCTACATTAGTCAACATACAGGCAAGGAATTCCCTTCAACAAACTCCTCGGTAACATTTTGAAAAGCGCGAGCGCCCGTACGCAAATCCCTTTGGGTGTAAAAAACGAAGGTTCCCAAGCCAAACTTACCGAAACGTTTTAAGCTGTTTTCTAGAGATATTGGCGGTCGACGGGGCTCCAGAAGCATTTTTCACGGAGTCCCCGGATATCGGTTTGACTAATATATAACATCGGACATATCGGACGAGAAATTCGATCGCTGGGTATCTTTTAAATTATACTCGTGTGTATCCGGGCTAATTCGAGTTTAACCGTTCAAGTGACTTTTAAATTTGTGTTTCATGAGTTTCACTTCGAATTATGTGAACCAAAATATACGTAGATGATTTAATGATGTCGTTAATGGAAGGGATTCAGTTAATTGATCTTGAAAATTAAGTTTAATTTCGTATTTTTGTTGAAATAATTAGTTTGACCGAATTTACGAAATACCGATTAGATTGAAAATTTATAAAAGCGGATAAACATGGACAAGGAATTGATTGAATCATTTTCTTTCCTCCTCTTAGCCTGGGTAATGATTAATTTTGTTTAATAATAAGATTTCTCAACCACCGTTGAGCTTTTTCTATTTTTTTAAGCCTTTGCTGTTATCAAGCCACCTCTTCGAACCGAAACCTCTTGTCTGCTATACATCTGTCTCTTAATTATTTATACAGAGTGTTAGGAAAACGTAGAGGGCCACTATTGTAACATTGCTGGTGTCTGTAATGGTGACCTTCTTTCCTGAGACTTTTCCTTCAGTTTACCATCAGGCGAGGTTAAGTCATATCGACTTTGATAGAAATTTGGCTATATCTAAAATAATATAATAATTGAAACCAAATTCATTTCAATTATTATATTATTGATTGATTTTGTTCGAAGAATCTTATAGGACTTCGCCATTTTGCCCGCAGTTGTACGGTATACGGTTCGAATTCCAATGAGATTTACCACCCATATTGAATAAGACACTACCCTTTAGTGACGTATCTTGTAGTCATACTGACCATTTCACAAAATACATAATGGGCCGTACTGTATAGCGTAAACAGATATTTTGTATTATTACCACGTTAACTCGTTAATGTTATGTATTTAAAACAAAGGGCTATAAGAGTATCGCTTAATCGAACAAAATTGAATGCCATTGTAACATTTCTATTGATGTCGCTAAAAGAAGAAAGTGGTTTTACATCAATAACCCAAAAGAATTCATAAATATGAGATAAGCGCGTACGAATCCAAGGAGAAACGTTTCAAAGGAGAAAAGTATTGAATAAATAAAGAAATCGACACGTTTTCGCGAACTCTCAATTTATCTAACAAAATTTTATTCATATCCGGCGAGAGGGGACGGCTTGTGAAGATCTCGACATATGGACACATGTTGAAGGCACATAAGCTTTACTTATTATTTTTCCATTCTCTATAGGTACCCGTATTATCCTTATCGAAAATGCTTTGTCGATAATTATGTACGTTTCGCTTGCGATTGATACAAATTCCTAGTCTAACGAATTTGTGTCACAATACGTATGTACATGTGAAAAGATTAAAAACTTTCTCCACAACGTCTTTCGAAGCTCTAAGCTCGCTGTCATAAGGCAAGTAAAAGCTCGAGTTGAAAAGCGGATTAGGCCCCTTAAGTTTGTTGCGAGGTAAAGTAATATTCTCGAAGACAACAACAAAAAAGAAAATTCTTAGCCGTACACCCCGTTCTGAATATTAAAACGTCTTCACTAATACCCCTGATTAAGTTTATCCGCGATATTTTCACACTGCAAGTGAACATTGTTCACGTATTGGCAAACGGTAGACAAACTAATCTTCTGAAAGAAACTCTAAGTACGGGTTTGAAGCTGATTTTAAGATTTTACATTCCTTATCTCATGATTTTGCAGGTATAAAATATTGTTCAAGAACAATGAAACTATTCACAACACTGTTCCTACATAAGCCTTTATATCCGAGGGGGATTCTCTCGGAGGGTACGGTGAATCCGTGCCCTGTTCTTATAATTTCCTTGAATGGTGAACATTTGATTTAAGTACCGTCCCAGGGCTAACAACGACTCTCTGGGGACCGCCCCGACTATTTCCTTTTGTTTTTGTGCCGCGTTTTTAACAACTTTTCTCAAAAGGATTCGCTAAGAGGTCTGTACAAATGCGGACGTTTAAAGCAAATCCCGTGATTAGAGTCAAACGATTGACATCCACTGTGGGATTTGGCGGTAAGATTTATGATACCTATCGAATGGTAATTACGGAAATGAAATGTGCTAGTTATGTAAATGGTGGTCGGTGAGGTCCCTCGTTTGAAACTAATAGTTTAGAAGATCAATTCGGTAATATCACTGGTGCTAACCTTCACTGGCGTTAAACTAGAAATGAAGAAAGGAAGAAAAAGGGAAGCATGGAATGGTGTGGCCACAATTTAGCAATATGATTTGAAACAGTAGTCAGTTTTTATTTTCAGTGTTCATCTTTTAAGTAGTGACTGGGGATCAGTAAAAGGAAAATAAGTAGGATGCATAATATACGCAATCCATCTTGAAAAAGTAGCAAGGATAGACGTGAGGTGTAAAATGGAGAACCCGGTGCTTTAGGTACGCCTTATATTCAGTACGTAGTGGACTGTAAAAAGTTAATTGACTTATTTATTTAATTAAAAAACTAACATAACATAGAATTTTATATTTTTATGCAATTGAATGTCGGTAACTGTTTAGGACTGTTAGGTGGTTCAATGGTAATTTATTTTAGGATGAAGGATAAAATGTAGGTGAAACTACTAGTAATTCGTTCGTCGTTAATTACTGTTTTATAATTAAAATAAAATTAAAAGTACATGCAAACTACTACTGTGTAATATTGTTGTTATAAGTTTATATCGTTAATACCTAACAATAAATGTAGCACGGTCTAACATGAAATCGGCATTAAAACTTTCCAACAATTTTGACTAATAATACCGGCGGCGGCGTTGGAATGCTCTTTGCATTGCACAGTTACTCGTACCACGTATCTGCTATTGATGTGCGGGGATTTTGAATTTTGTTTACGAACTCAATCCCAGTTTGCATAAATGCACATTTGAACACGTAGCTAAAGATTATAGACCAATAAAATCGTGGTTAGACAATTAAGAAACTACAAAGCACCCATATAAAGGTTTGACAAATTAAGTTACTCGGTTTTTGCCATGGAGAAGGAAATTTACTAATCATATTCTGTCCTCCGTGGTTTTTGCATATATAATTCCAATGTTGTAACCTTAGAGTATACATTATAAATATAGAGCGCGCCTATCACTCAGGTCTTTGGCGCCCAGTGTTAGCAGATACTTTGCGATGGTATAGCGCACCCATAGTGACGTTTCATGCATTACCGAAAATATCAATAGATGCACTTATTAATGTAGTTTGTTTTCATGAAGTTTTTTGTTCGATTTGATATGCATGGTAAAAATTAAAGCCAAAATACAAAAAAAATGGCGTCATTTTGCGGTATTTTTGCGTTATTATTACTACAAATATACGATGTTGTATAAAGTTTTGATTTAACATATCGAATTAGTTAAATATTATTTGCGAAGTCATTTTGATGGGTATGTTTTGCTACTGATTGAGGTTGAGCCAGGAGCCTCGGTACTGTTCATACCCGTGATAGCAGTTCATACTTGTAAGGCGCGCTCTATAGCAATGTATACTCTAAGGTTGTAAGTGTTGTAGTCGTAGTATGTCGGCAAGTAAGCATTCAGATTCAGACTATACTGACCACACATTTCGGTGGTATATTGTTAAAATGGGATTTGAGAGAAGGTAGTAACCGAGTAGATTAACATACGTTAAATAATAATAGCCCGGTCAGTTTTAAGATGGGTGACAATTTTAACTCTTTGCAGCTCGGACTTCAGAGCAGGTTACATAGTGGTTGGTCATCATACTAATATCTATGGCAGTCGTTACGGGTAGTCCTAAAATGTCTGACAACTAGAGAATTTAGATATCGCCAGTGGGTTGTTGAAGTCGGATTGTTGTTACTTCAAAGGAGTCGTCGAAGGTAACCACTTTGTAGCTAGATTAAAAAGCCGACTCCAACTGAGTTATGTCGAACACAGTTGGAGGGTAAAATATCAGAGGATGATGATAATTTTAATTTAGTTATTTGATCAGATTTAGCCTCTAAACCCGTATCAGAAATAAATGATAAAATGAATTCGTAGCACGGATTTTGTGGACAACGATTTGGCATCCCAGCCAAAAGCATCGCGATTGTTTGCTGTGCCAATAGCATCGATAAATAAATATTCAATAATATAATCAATTCGATATTATGTCCCTATTAACATAATTGTACTGTTTAATTGGTCAGTAATTTGATATCGCGTGTGCATTCTATTGTATAATATAATTTTAGAGTTGGTATTTTTGGGCATTATGGAACTTCCCGTTCCATTTTGGGGCTCGAAGTATGTAATGTAAACTATAGAAAAGCATAGTTAAGTACCTACAGTGCTCGTTTAATAAAAGCAATAGCTACAGATTTTCACTACCTCAATCTCTGAAACGATTTATAGCCATAAGTTCTTGTATGTTTTCAAGTTACTAAGTCGGATCGGGAACGCGCTAGATGCGAGCCGCTTCCAACCGGTTTTATTGGAGATCTTTAGGGGAGGCCTATCAGCCTATGTCCAGCAGTGGACTTCCTATGGCTGAAATGATGATGATGATGATGATGATGAAGTCGGATCGAGGACAGTTTGAGAAAAGGCCGGGTCAAGAGTACCCACAACCGGCGAGCATATATGAAGACAATAAAATTATGAAGAAGCGAAAGGTGTCAGGATTGTAGCAACTTGAAACATGTACTCGTAGTTTCTCTTTCGCAATGGAAAAGTGATGAGACAGTATGTATGTCCAGTCCACGTCACTTTACAATTTGTTTACAATTTGCACATGTTCCACTGAAATAAAATCTACGTTTCACATCCAAGTCGTAACTTTTTTAGCCAATAAAGTAGGTCACTGGCAGTACCTAACCTAGTATGTGCGCTGGATTTCTAGCGAAGGCTGAATTTGCACCGATGTCGTAAGCTGCCCGCTCTGCCGTGTCTATGTGAAAAGCAGTTTTAGTACCACATACATAAAGCTTGGCTGTAAAGCTGAACAGAGTCCAAAAAGAAATTCGAAACTGTAGTTTGTATACCGAGTGTAAATTTTATGTTTATGTGTGTTAATAAACGTGTGTTCATGTCCAACTATTTATTTAAGCCAACATGATTAAATACATAGTGTGCTCGATTGAGTATTAAATACTTTGATTTCAGAATAGTGTACCTATATTATCAATATCATCATCAGAGTGCTAGTCCCAATTGCATTTAAAGCTTGCGCATTGTGACCTGGGGTCTCCGACCGATTCGAGGTATGGATTCTTTAATTAATTTGCACGAGTGTATTGCTCAACAAAGTCGTTCATGTATTAAAATTTAAGCAAGCGCCGATAGTAATTTCCTTAAATACAAATAATACAAATACTTAATCAAAATCTTTGGTGAAGCATTCATTCGTACCTTAATGACAGTATTTATAAAAGTTTCCACCCAATACCCTGCACCGTTTTGAGATAATGGCTAAAATACCCAAAAGTTAGAAATAACTTTGTAATAATTTTGTTTAGAGCAATATCCTATTATATTTCTGAAAAGACTCAACCCTCGGTATTATAGCTTAGTGTCCTAGAACCAAATTGTATTATCCTTATGAAATAAGTTATTGTGGAAGTAAAAACGGGCCGGCTGGTACGAGTTAATTTGTTGTGGGCAATTTTTAGACGTGGTCTTTCTTATTATGTATGAGATCCTATTAACATCTTTGGGGCCCAACTAACCTCATCTGCCATGAGTCGTTCACATGCCATTGCTGGAAGAGTCCCTGGCGAGTAGGTCCATCCTGTGATTTCAATGTAATGATAGTTCAAATTTTGAGAACAACAATTAAAGAATATCATGAAAGTCTTACTTGCCAACCAAAGACGTGTTCTTGTATCACACTGACGGTATCGGTCATTTTCAGGACAACTGACGGTTCCTGAATCCATTAATCGGCTAAAGAAACGGCGAGAAGTTTTTAATTTTCTACAACCAAACTATAATTTTCTACAAAAACTGACTATACAACAGAAATAGATGACTCGATTAGAAGTAGCACCCTACGAACCATTAAGACTTTACCACATCGACCTATAATCAACCTGACTGATCGCGAGACTGAGATAGGAACAGAATAAAGCCCTTTAACGTTGTGATTCTACTGATCGGTAACCTTAATGGGATATTTTGGCGAGGGGGATACGTCGAGTGATACCTTTAGTCTTATACGAGTTATCAGATTACGCTTAGTATAACGCGGTTTGTCTCTATCTAAATATATATAATTCAAAGGTGACTGACTGACTGACTGACATAGTGATCTATCAACGCACAGCCCAAACCACGGGACGGATCGGGCTGAAATTTGGCATGCAGGCAAATGTTATGACGTAGGCATCCGCTAAGAAAGGATTTTGATTAATTCTACCCCCAAGGGGATAAAATAGGGGATGAAAGTTTGTATGAAACTTTGTCAATTTTTAAACCGATCGGGCTGAGATGATTGCATACATAAAGCTACTATGACGTAGGCATCCGCTAAGAAAGGATTTTGATTAATTCTACCCCCAAGCGGACGAAGTCGCGGGCAACAGCTAGTAGTTATATATAAATTCATCGATCTATCGACATATAAAATAAAAGCACAAATATCTAATAAATTGCTTCGCATTTTACGATGACGCGTACAATGCTATCTACATCAAACATAGTGCGATGAGATACGACGGTTCGGTTGGAAGCGTCATGCTCGTGGTGTTCACGTTTCTGCTCCACCGAGTACTGCTCATTCAACCGCTAGCCTATATCGACTCCTAGAGTGTGCATCGTTAGAAATCCGATACAAGTTAACTGTCCGTTACATACAATAAGAGTAATGAATTTCGTGCTATTCGCATGAAGTGGTGATTTGAATGTTATGTCTTTATAGGCGAAATTGTTGAACTATAGATGGCGGCGGCTGTAACGGCACACCGAGTACAATTGAATTAAATCTTTTAGGCCACGTGAATATGGAAGTGCTATTAAAGTTTCATGTAGTTTGCGCTATAATAATTGGATGGGAAGTGTTTCGATCGATTTATTTGTGTATTCGTTTTTTTTTAAAGAAACGGTGGCCATGTGGACAAAATAGATTATAGGTAGGGTACTTAAAGTAAAAGATTGGATTGTTGTGATTTTTAGTAGATATTTATGTACGTGTGCAGTGTACCCCTAATCAAACGAAAAGAGAAGAGATACATAAAAAACCTTTACTGTTATAAAACTTAAGAAGTAAAATTTATAATTATTTTAGTATAAAAACGATAATAATAATATAAAAAAAATTGCACCAAAGGCATCATCATTCTTGGCCAACCGTTGTCTCTTACCAACGCAGTATTATTAGTTAGTAATACTTACTAAATAAGTATTTATTTAACTAAATAAATATTATACTACTTATTAAGAATAAATGTTCAATCAATTAGACTATCGCAGTCCACTGCTGGACATACTCCTCTCCTAATGTTGGGAAGCTTTGGCCTACTGTTTCCACGCTGGCCAGAAGGGTTGGCATAGGGTTTTATTTCGAGTTTTTCGTCCTTCGCACTGATATCGTTGGCGTATTCCGTTGAAGTTTCGTCCGTTTTGGAATATGTTGTGTATATAATATTAGACAAATATTATTCAAAAACATTTAGTAGCAACAAATATTAATATTTACCAAAACAATTTATGATACTTCGGCGCTGTGTGATGTGTGTAGGTACTACTGTTATTATCTGTTCTGTGCTACTGCAGTGTTCGTGCAAATACAAGCTGCAGGGCTGTTCTGTTCTGTGTACGTATGCCGGTTCAGTCGCATACAAAAATATGCAGATGGCCTACTGTTCTTTATTGCAGTAGAACTTAAGCCTACTGTTGTAACATTCAAACATTCCAAGCGAAGCAACGAAGGGGAAATTGCTCACAAGAGGACACACACACAAGTTCGCCAACCGCAAGATGCTAACGACCGCGCTGGTCTTCTCTACGCTACACTATTTTAAAGTACCATTAATTTTATTTCTGTCCTCACATGTCTGTTTAAACTTAGAATCAGAGTATATTATATAAATCAATGTTTCTATAATGTCCATGTTGCATGCCCAAATGTTAAAAATACTATGTATTAAGATCAGAGCAATCTCTACAAGATCTAAGTTCCATAACAATCGAATGAGACTTTCATTCGATTGTTATGGAACTTAGATCTTGTAGAGATTGCTCTAATCTTAATACATAGTATTTTTAACTAAATACAGCGAAAAAGACGGCTCCAAATATGCTTTATAGCTAATATCAAAATTGTCTTTAATCTGCCAACATATGCATGTTATGGGATGGATGTATGTATACGACAAACTTATGCTAGAAGTGGTAACTATTTTTTATGCCGAATGTAGTGGCTATTACTCTAGAGTTGTGTATAGTTCAAGTCTGAAATACTTTCCAAGCTACTCAACCGCAAAAAGCATTGGTCATTCTAATAAGAATAATTAGATCACGAAAACACTCCACCACAATCGTAGTTAACACTAATAACCCTCACCAGAATAACTGCACCACTAAATCTCTCTACCACGAATCGCTATATTCTGAAATCACTTGAACATGTGGCGGCGTGAAATTACGCTACCACGAATCTGTATATTAGACATCAAACCAGTTCGGGTAACCTAAACAGGAAAAAACATACGTCATAATAATTATAATTCAACGCTTTACGACCTCTGTTTACGACTCGCCGTCATACCTTACGGTCCCTGACTAAATCAGTGGGACGTCTTGAACGATGCAGCTAACTATAGCTTATTGCATTTCAAAACGGAGGTTCACCCTCTCGTGCTTCTGCTTTGGCGAATCTAGAAGCATAATCGGAAGATTGTAACCTGCCGAAGCCATCTACCGACATTCATACGAACTATCGGAATCAATGAATGATGTTACAATCATTTTTAGACATTGATTTTTGATGACTCCGCCCTAAAGACGGATGTATAGAGGAATTTGGATCGATGTAAAACGGGTTTCGGTGGCTTAGTGGTTTTCTCTTCCTTAATCGAACTGATATTTTGTTTAGGAGTAAGAAAAAGGCTTTTGTGTTTTTAAATTTGTTAGCAGTTGGTACGCCATCTTGCCACTGGCTTGCTCTATGCTCACTTTTCTTTCAAGGTTAGCTGATAGTTTGAGTCAGGTTTTGAAAAAAAGTGATAAAGTTATAAGAATAATCAATATGATATCTACTAATTCTAAAAATTAATACTACAGTCATGGATAAAGTGATATTTAATTCAATAAAATAGCATGAAGTTACAATAAACTAACTCGTTTTAAAATAAATCAGAAAACTTTCTATAGGTACATAATTTACATTAATCATGAGATTGATAGATTCTCCTACAATTCCAATTTTGAGACCCGTTTTCCTTTATACAATTTCAAGGTGGAAATGTGATTGGTTTTATAACTAAAATTCGTTATTTTATCTGAATTCGGATTATGTAAATATTATTTAAATCTTTTGAAAAAAAAAAGAAGTATCATTATTTGGTCTAATAATGTTACAGGTTTTATTTTGATGTAGAAGTGACTGATGAGTATCTCAAGGAGGTAGGACACGACGGTATTCCCGTTCCAATCGAGCAGTCCGTCTGGAGAAGTACCTCCGCCCTACAGAATACGACTTGTATAATAACCTCATGTTGTATAGCCAGCGGTGAGTAGGGTAGCCAGAGCTCACTGGAGAGGTTTTCTGCTGTCAGTGGGAAGACTAAAGGTTTGTCTTGCTTGTCTTCTTCGCTGATGGCACAGAATCTCTCTGTTCTTAAAGGGTCGGCAGCACGAGTGTGACTCCCCTAATGTTGCACTCGTCAAAGCCCAGTAACCACTTTCCATCAGGTGAGCCGTGTGATTGTCTGCGACCTAAGTGGTATAAAAAATGAGTTACTGTTACTGGGGACTGAAACTTAGTACTTTTGTTATTATATTGCCTTGATACCTCAGATCGTGGAGTAGCTGCTAAAGTAGATATTTTAACATTGCAGTAAATATTTCTCAGTATTATTTTGAAACCAGTATTTTTATCTGTTTCTGCAAAGACTTTGGCTCCAATATATTTCACCTAACGGAATATGTTTAGTAAAGATGAGGAATAGTGCCACCGAATTGTTCTATTGTCAATTTGTGAAATATTTTTGCTGTTATAGCCTTTATATCTTGCGTCACCTCATTACACTATGAAACGATACTGATTTGAAGTACCTGTTATTGTCTGAACATTTTAGCCTCGTAATTTTAACTTTTTTCTTGAAGAGTACTCTCTAGGGAACTATTCCTATGGCTTTGACTTCACAGACATGTAATTAACGGACATAATATAATTTAAATGTTTGTTTTAGTGAGTTTGATGGCAACTGTCTCAGACTAGGTAGGTTTTCTTCGTTTGAAATCGTCGAAAATTTTCTTTTTAAAGAGTCTTTAAAAAGTTGAGTAACGGTTTGCAAGTGGGTATTTCCTCTTTGTTTTATGTTGAACCTTTTATATCTTCTTTGTTCGCTGAACAAATGGTTCTTAAATCTTTAAAGGCTTCGAAAAAATTTAGCGAGACGTAAAAATATTCCACGAATTCATTTGCTTCACATTGCATGCGGAAATTAATTAAGCCAATTTAACTTTCCATGTTTGTTAGCCGGTTGTTAAAAGCTGTAAACTGACAAAGTGTACCTGTTTATAAACGTGGAAACTGCAGAATATTTTAATTCAATTTAAATGAATATCATAACAATTACTCATTATACATTTAGTGGATTTTCACTTTTGCTTTGCTTTCGATTAAGAGAAAAGATGAGAGGTAGCAACCAGTAATACAACACCTTGGTGTGCAATCTCTTGGGAAGGGCATTTCTTAAGAGCATCTTTCATTTGCATTTGCATTTGCTTTCGATAACGTAACCAATAAACAATACAGCAATAAATTCGCCACTTGCGGTACATAATAAACTAAGGGGCCTATTTTATTAAGCTTAATTCCAACCCCACTCCCACTGTTACCCAGGATCCACAGCAGTTACCCACAAAAACGCCGAGAATGACATTCAGCGAGTCGCAGGGAAAGTTAAACTGTCTGAACCCGCAACGATTTTAATAGGCAGTAAATTGGATGAGATGGGAATATAATGAATTCACATCCCTCTTTAGTTTACGCGAGAGACATTAAAGCGAAAAAAATGAGCGAACAACCAACAAAGAGCAGAGAAGGCACCACGCAACGAGAATGATAGAAACCTCTTAGAAAATATCAGGTTATTATTACTACAACCTTTTGCAGGGTGGAAGTATTTGCTCATCGCACTCCTCTCCCTTTGCCAGCCAGAACTCTGCTACGCTTGCCCTTACAAGCGCAATACAAATATTTTTTTCCATAACTACTGTATCAATTTAACAAAGAAACATATACACTGCAAATAAGTTGAGACAATAACAATATACTGTATCCAAGGAGTCAGATGTACGTACAGTCAGCATCTGATCGATCTTGACGAATAAAGTACTCAAAATGATCTTAATGGCTTGGTATTCCCTGCTTTGATTGATTGTTCTGATATTTGGTACACACCTTTAATTCGGACAATAACTATAAAATAAATAACAATAAATTTAACTTAATAAGATCCTTTTGAGACTTTACAGTCAAGATTGTTCTGACGCTGACTGTACATACTTATTTTTGAGGCGAATATCAGCCATATTCCCAGTATTTGCGTAACATCGTTGGTATTATCTTACAATGTTGACACGACTCTAGAACGTTGGTGCCTCTCTACGTTATTCATAATAACAGACTTCTACAACCTTACAAAATGTTTATTTTATTCTATGAATAATTTGTTGCTTCAAATTCGTCGCTTATTTACACACAGATGTAGTAAACATTGTTTGTTATATTATAATATTTAGGTCATGTTAGTGTACAATTCAGAAAGAAGTCCGTTTTACAGGACCGTTTTATCGTATAGTTTTTTATTTGGTGATGGCGGATGTAGTTGTATGTCCGTGTTCGCACACGTAATCCAGATCCCGTAATTATTAATCGCATAATTTTACAGGATTCTCTTCACCCTTTTTATAACCTTCAAAACGGTCGATCTGTTAAAATGATCCTGTAAGGGACTTTCTGTGTGAACGATCCGTTGTTGAATAAATTACTGTATGTACCTACGTACTGTGATTAGTTTACTATGCCACGCTCTTTTTTTAAATAAGTATAAATTGTTTTTTTTTAGCTCAATGTACCAAATTAATTAAAAATATTCCCTAGTCAGTCCTCAAATTAATTGGACTTGACAACACTGAAAATAAAATAACCAAGATTTTTTCGCGCTCGTTCGAAGATACGCTATAACTTGTTAGGTAGGTACAATGTCTCACTTACTATGATCACAGATAACATAATACTGTGATGATGTAATGGTTATTTGCAAAGCAAGATGTAGTAATTAGTTATTTAATTCCGATTGCGACCGCATACGACAACTGCAGACGCATGCAGCAGATACAGCGTACCCATTGCTTGTTAAATTTCGATACGCATAAATCTGCTGCGTGCATGTGCAGTTGTCGTATGCGGTCACCTTCGGAATCATACCTTAAGTTACAATAGAATTAATATTTGTTATACTGATTTATTGATGTGGGCACCATTTTCTTAGAAAGAATTCGAAGCTTTCCTCATACCCATGTACCCATAACTCGTTTACTTGACCTGGCGTTGATGACGTTACATCGACGACAGGTCTAAACTTAAAGTAAACAGGCTATAGGTACTATTAACAGAGTATTCAGTCAGTCTGTTTTTATTTTTGATATAAATACAACTTCATTTCTACAACCAACCAGTTTTACTCATTATAAATATTAATAACTAGCTTCTGCCTGCGACGTCTTCTGTGTGGGTTTCAGAATTAAGTACATGTAGAAATCTTGTAACAAACGAAATACTTACATTTTATTGTACACCAAAGGAACACATTAAAATTATTTACGAGGCAACAATTCAATTGTGCAACTGGGTTGCTAGCTTCCTGCATGAACACAGCACTCGAGTCTTTTGTGACGGCTAGGCTTCAAAGGTCGTACAGGTTGATACTGACGTGCCCCAGTACTCCATATTATTTTTAAACATAAAATACGATGTATTGTAGGTATATAATGTCCATCAGCAACATACCTACTCGTGCAATGCAGATGATATCGCTTTAGATGGGTGATTTTCAGTAATGTCCGTCCGTAATTGCAGAAAATTTACGGCATTTTTGTCCTTAAAGTTCTTGGGTCCTGGATTGCAAATCCCAATGGGATCCCAAAAAATTGGTCGAATTCAATGCCTAGAAAACACAGGCCTGCGAATTTACAGCTAAGATAAGGTACTTCCTTCGCTTGCCAACTCTTGGGGACACACCACAATTACTATACCGTACAGAATAAATTTACCATACTATTTATACCTACTGTTGACGGCACTTGGCGGAACTTACTGTTACACCATATTGATAACACATTTGTACTTTTTCACGATATTTATTATTGAACCTGACTGGTTTCACCTTACGGTACACATTGTCAATGTTAAACTTTTGAGAAAGGTTTGTATTGACAATGTGTAAATTTAATATACTTTGTATGGATGTTCGCTTGCTAACGCCTAACACCTAACGCTCAACAGCGTTTGCAGTTTTATAGAAAGCATCTTTGGATTTTTTTCCAATGACCTCTTTCAAATAATCCTACAACTCATGCTGAACTTAAGTGTCACACTCATAAGTTGCAAACAATACCGTCTTGAACCGAACTGTTTAGTTCTCTCATTTCCTTTCATAGTCAACCGCTAAAGAACCGGAAAGCTTTTCCCACACACGTATTTCCTTCCTCTTGTAATACCGGGATCGTTAAGCGGGGTGCAAAAAATCATCTGTCTAAATCATCAAACTAAGGATTTTAGAATTATTAGTAGGAGGGTAGTGCAGTCAAATTACAGACCCAAATATGTAGGATCCTAAGAGCCTGATTTAGATTCGTAGCTCAAGGTTATATTGAGATTTTGCCGAGGATTGTTACGATATTCTCAACAGTAAAACGGAATCCAAAATCTCTTATGTCAAAATACTACCATTTCTGTCGGAAAATATATTAATTCATTTACTGCATTTACAGGACAGTTTCAGCTCCGGAGGCACTTCTCCTTCATCCTGGCGTTAATTCCCAGTCGCATCCGAAACTTTCACCTCGTAGTCTGGGGTCCGCTTTACCAGTCTTAACTGCAGATTTGGCTGGACTTCGATATTTTCTGTGAAGCGACTGCCATCTGACCTCCACAACCCAATGGCAATATCGAAGCATTGACCTTTGCTGAAGCTAGACCGTTGTTGTTGGAATTTTTAGGGCTCCAAATACCCGTAACGACTGAGGCACGACCAGACCAATGCAAATACCCATACTCATGCATACAAATATTTGCACTGAGCGGTGATCGAACCCGCGCCTCCTGCGTAGCGGCCGCGTTCTTTGGCGCAAAATATATTTTTTCTAGCTTATATTTTTGTTTGTTACTTTCGTTTTAGTTTATTAGTTAAATTAATTTCATACAACAGATAGTTTAAAACTTATAGTTCTATTAAAGTCAGAAAGGTTAATAGATAATACCTTTTTCAAATTACTTTGTTGAATAACAAATTCAGATTATAAAAGTCACGGCGATATTCCAAGCACCAGTGTATACAAATATTAACTTTTATTAGTGGCATCATATGGATTCCAGGGCACCGAGTTGTGACAGTATTATTGATCTGGTGTACGTGATTGAGAGGGAAAGGGAAAATATAGTCAACAAACCTATTTCTGGGTGTAAAACATAATATTAGAGTAAACAAAGTATTAGTGTAATGTGTAATAACGCCACCATGTCGGTTCGAGTACAGGAACAGAGTTCGAGGGCGATCCCTTTGAAAAGAGGCGTAAGACAGGGAGACGTGATATCTCCGAAACTGTTTACGGCCACTTTGGAGAATGCCTTCAAGCTCCTGGACTGGAAAGGATTCGGCATCAATATTAATGGCGAATACATCACTCACCTCCGGTTTGCCGACGATATTGTAGTCATGGCAGAATCGATGGAAGATCTCAACACGATGCTCGAAGGCCTCAACCGAGTTTCTCAACAGGTGGGTCTTAAAATGAACATGGACAAGACAAAGGTGATGTGCAATGCCCATGTTGTACCTACCCCAATATCTGTTGAGAGCTCGGTTCTTGAAGTTGTTGACTCGTACGTCTACCTAGGACAAGTAGTCCAGTTAGGTAGGTCCGACTTCAAGAAAGAGGTCAATCGCCGAATCCAACTCGGCTGGGCAGCGTTCGGAAAATTGCGCAATGTCTTCTCGTCCGACATACCTCAGTGTCTCAAGTCGAAGGTTTTACCAGTGATGACTTATGGCACTGAAACGTGGTCCCTCACTATGGGCCTTATGAGTAAGCTCAAAGTAGCCCAACGAGCTATGGAGAGGGCTATGCTCGGAGTCTCTCTGCGAGATCGAATCAGAAATGAGGAGATCCGTAGAAGAACCAAGGTTACCGACATAGCCCAGCGGATTAGCAAGTTGAAATGGCAGTGGGCAGGGCACATAGCACGGAGGACTGATGACCGATGGGGTCGAAAAGTCCTCGAGTGGAGGCCACGTATCGGCAAGCGCAGCGTAGGACGTCCACCCACAAGGTGGACAGACGACCTCATTAAGGCCGCGGGAACGCGCTGGATGCGAGCCGCTTCCAACCGGTCCTATTGGAGATCTATAGGGGAGGCCTATGTCCAGCAGTGGACTTCCTATGGCTGAAATGATGATGAATGATGAGAGTAAACAATGCTGAAATGTTTTGAGCTTTAGTTGAAAAGTTGCAAATGGAAGAAAATGATGCCTTTACGAGTAGAAACATTAATTTAAACTATCGATATCTTATCGGGAATTCTAGTGGTTATAAAGAGGCGACCTTACGATCGAAAGGTTCCGGGTTAGAATCCCGTAATTTGACTTAGCTGATTACTAAGCTAAGCTAAGCTGAATACTAACCGAAATTTACTAATATTCCTGTTAAACCCTCCGTTTAACAGGAATATTAGTAAATTTCGGTTGCTAGTACCTACTCTCTCTAAATAAAAATAAATCTAATGTCAAGACATCTTGTGATTATCTTAATGTATTACAAGGAATGAAATATATAACATTATACTGTTACGTGGTTAACCGCACATATACCTTTGATACACACAGAGAGCCACACGCACACAATACTCACTCACATAAAATAATAACCGCGATTACTTACAAGAATATACTAGATTGTATTACATTGCACCGTACTTCTGAAATCTGAAATAAAGTATCTTACCAATTTAGGTACCTACCAGTTTCAACTTATAGCCTATTATGATCTAGAAATGAAAATGTATTTAAAAGTTCCGATTCTGGAATCGCCTAATCTGAAGCTTTTAAATATACAAAGCGCGTCTTAGCACAGTTCACCACCAACATCAAAAATGAATTAATCTTAGCTTCGCAAAGGTTCAAAGGTAGGTATAAAGATGCTGGGGAGAATTAAATACCGTTAAACGTATAAATAAAATACGTGGAGTAAAACTTGTAAGTAGGTTAATTAGTGGTGTATACTTGCATCTGGCATGTAATGTAACGGCACTGGTGCACTTTCCTGAATGAATAAATTACGCCGTGACCTAAGTAGCTCGCTTGCATCGTGGGTAAAAATCCAGATAAATGATTAAGAGTAACTACACCATTCCTATACGGCCTTTCAAGAAACCTCTTTAAGTAACTTTAAACTAAATGAACTAAAAATAAATATTAATCAATCAAAGCCTACTACAGTCCACTGCGGGACATAGGCCTCTCCCAATGTTGAAAGGCTTTGGCCTACTGTTTCCACGCTAGCCAGACGGGTTGGCACAGGGTTTTATTTCGAGTTTTACTTCTCTCGCAGTGATATCGTCTGCATATTGTTCTGTTAGTCGCCTCTTACGACACCTTTTGGATGAGATAAGGTGGTGATAGATAGATAGATAGATAGATAGATAGATAGATAGATAGATAGATAGATAGATAGATAGATAGATAGATAGATAGATGATTCTTTATTGTACACCAATAGATTTACAAGTTTGACAAGTAGGTAGCATGTATATAGTTTAATGTACAATGGGCGGCCTTATCGCTGGAAGCGATTTCTTCCAGGCAACCTTTGTGATACTTACCTATATTCTTTCAGTTGCGTCCAAAGTTTGCCCGAGGTCCGCTTATTTTTTTATATTGACTTCTCAACCCCAAGAGGAAAACCTGCACAAGAGCCTCATCCGTTGTTTAACAAGTGCCGTTGCACTTATAACCTCACGTGCTATCGTTTAGTACGTGAGGTTGACATAGGTCTCAAAGATGCGTAGAATCTTGTGGTCCTATATTAGAGTATTTAAGTTTTGCTTGTTTAAATAACTTTTATAATGTAAGTTTTTATATGATGTATTCATTGCTCTTGCACAAACATTATAGTGATGGATTACAAAGTCTGTAATGTACGAGTCAGTTTTTATTAGTCTTTCCGTTACATAACCACCTTTAAACGTAAAATAAAGCTAACAACCTTCAACTCGTTTTCTAAGCCTTCATAATACCTCTTTATGTCTGCGCCAGTTAAAAACCAAAACCTGGTAATAAAAATTGGTCCAGCAAACAATTGGGACCAGTAAGTACCAAATGAATGCTCTAGTTCTATCATAAATCACAAGTTTTAATGGTTATTTATTCTGACTATTTGAATCGAGCGATGGCAATCAGTCGGGAGACTATTTTTATGACCTGTACCGGATGCGCCATAAAGCGAAGCATAAAATCAGTAAGCCTCCGACGGAGAAATATAAAAGTAAATAACACTTAGATTGGAGATTTAGGCACCGGTACAGAGGGCGCGACATCCTCTCACCGCTCCAATGAGCCGTTAACTCAGGAAACTCCGTATTACATTGACCCGTACTTTTGATCATTTTAATGTACGCGATGAGGAAAATATTAAAGACATTTTTTTATTCCGGTTCTGAAATAATAATATAGATTTGTCGTTAACAGACACCCTTGACATTTTTTCAGTCGCACGGTGTGACCCTTGGAAATATTCAAGTTTTAAAGTAGGTACCTACAGTATACAAGGGGGTGGGTGTGAGTGGTTTAATTTTATTGTCCAATTGATTTTGGTATCCTTACATATTACTAAACACAGTTCTGGATTCCGAAATAGTGAACATGGTAAAATGTATGTTGGTTTAGCTAACAAAAGTAGGTAATGACTTCATACACAGGAACTCGTTGGGATTGAAGAATAAAAATATTTTCTTAGAAACTATGCTAGTTGCGCCGTTTTGCGGTTTGTGAATTGATTGAAGATCTTCTATTCTCTTCTGCGTATTCTATATGACATAAACCACCATCTGGCTAGTCTATTATACTGGCGGGTAAAACCTAGGAACGCGGCTTTGGTGGCGGATTGGGTAGCCAAATATATTAGTAGACATTTTAATTGTGACAACATGTAAACATTATTACAGCTCACACCTCTACCTATTAAATATTTTAAACTTCAACAGATATATTATTGCTGAATCTGCAAACGAGTTATTTATAGCTTTAAAAACAGATAGTATCTATTCACTTCGCGGTAACAGCCTGTAAATATCCATGTTCTCGTCTGTCATTGACATTCACGACGTTCTTATTGGTTCGGTAATTCAAGCTTCGCTAAATGTTTGCATTCATCGGATTTATTGTCTAGAATAAATTTACAGATGGGCTTAACGGTGGCTGTATATTTACATTTTCGTACCTATCGCTTGGTATAATTTTTAGTTGCATAATAGGGCATTATCATTTTCTGAATGTTTTCACAACTCATTCGCGGTCGGCTTTCAGTCTAAATGCAAAATGGCCGAATAATGATATTTTCCGAAAAATGACTGCCATCAACTTTCAGTCTATGGGCGATATCGGAATTCTGTAGTTAGATGGTTATTGGATTTTTTAGCGCTTCAGGCCGTAACGGAAGAACAGATGTTCGTATAGCAATCGCAAGTATCGCAACCAACTTGTGGAAGGGTCTATCCGAGGCAAGGGGGGTCTCATTATGTTTAGAATGGTTACCCATCCTAAGACTGACCATACTGACTAGTATTGCTTAATCTTGAAATGTGCTCACCTATAATGTTTAAACAATGTAATTTAAATCGTTTTCATATTTATTAATTAAGTATGTTTTAAAATAATTAACAATTAGATTTTGAATCGTTTGTACGTACATGTGCAAGAATTATGTAAATAATTGATTGCCAAAGAGATAACAGTTCTAATCAAAGCAGCCTTTTAACCAAAACACAGAACTGATTCTATCCATTTGGGAGCTACAATGCCACAGACAGCCAGATAAAGGCTTCAAACACACACAATTCGTTCAAATAATACCTCTCTTTGTGTGTCCGGAACCGAAAGCATATTTTTAAGCGCATGGCGCCACCAGTAAGATTCTCACATATGTATGAATTTCACATAAGGAGAAAGAAGTTATACAATCCTATTCAAGCACTAACTTAGGTATTGTATTTAATTTATAAATTGTCTCTAAATATACAATATTACCTAGTATAGATGTACCTAAAGTTACTTTAATATACCGTAAATACAAAACTGGCAAGTAAATCACAACACTTACCTAAATAAAGAACCTAACATTAAGTAATTTAACTTAATTTAAATTGTGTTAAGTATTTTTCAAAACATGTTATTATTTAATCGTAATAGCAGTTTTTTTCAGAATTAAACTCAAGAAGCCAAAAAAATATTCACAATGTTTACATTTGCATTTGTACAACCTGCCTTCTCCATGTATACATTAGCTGCTCAAGTTTTCGGGACCGCTTGTCAAAGAGGCGTAGATAAAGTCGCCGCGCGGATCACCTCGTAGGTACCTACATCAATCACCTTGACATGACTCCAGTTGTTCGCCCAAATGGATTATAGGAAGTCGACGCCCCACCCGCCCGAGGTGAGTTTCAGATTTGCCTCGCGTCACCTACATGTAAACATTATTTGCCAAAGTGATGCGGTGACACGGCTAACTTTACCGAAAGGATATCTTTACATGAATACATATTTTCCTTAACATTATGCTTTGCTGGAATAGAACACTTGTACTCGAGCGTTTGTGTTCCAACTTTTTATTAACACTTCATCAAAAAGAAGTCTGAACAGAACAAAGTTATAAAGGTTCGTGTTATTTATGAGATCATTAGCGGGCCACTCCATGTCTTCGAATCTTGATCACGTTTTCAAACGAGACTCGATTGGGATTTGAATTCGAGGTCGACCAATTATCATAATAAAGTGGCACATTTCCTTTATAAAGTAGGTTCATGTTATTACCGGGGACAATCGTAAATTATTCAGTCCTCACAAGGATGAATTCGTTGTGCGGCCGACCACGGGTTCGAGGTCTCAGGAAAGGTATTTTTTCAATATCTCACAAAATATAGCTTACGAAAGAAGGAATTTATTTGATATTTCCTTTCAATGTTAACCAGCTTGAAAAGATTGATATTTTGAGTAAAGCACCAATTTTTGTAACAATTTGTTTAGTTTAATTTACATTGTTGTCCAAACGACAACGTTTTCACCTCGAAGCCCGCGGTCCGCTTGACTCTGGTTTGACTTATACAGCTTTTATGGGAGAGACTACTGTCTGACCTCCCAACCCCAAGGAGAAAGATTAAGCAAGTCTCATTTGTCAATCAGTAGGTAGGTTGGCTTGGTTCTATAGGTCTTAGCGGAGCCCCATAAATCAGTGATTTTGTTCGCATGGCCAAGTCATATTAAAAATTATACTTATAATAGGAAATGAGTAAACGAAATACTTTCCATTACTGGCCACACATCGTCATCCCGTATTTCATAGAAATATACCTACATAGGAATCACTGCCGCGACGACACGTCGCAGCGACACGTCATCTGCCAGCTGCTAGTGTATGCGGTCGGCTACGAACTTGTGGGGATGAGATGGGGAAAAAAATAAATGCATTTTAGGATTACTAGGATATCAACATAAAAAGTATTCTATCTATTCATATATCTCATCTATCTGTGTTTTAATTAGCCAAATCTCTCTATCCCCTTTTGCGTGATTAACAAACAAACTTTCACGTTTATAATATTATCAAAGTACGACGTAAACATTATTGTGATGTTGTGCTTCACAGTGATTGACATTTCCGGCCCTCTAGGTGTCTTTACGTAATAAAATTGTAGCGGGTACAGTGGGGAATCTAGCGACGGGCGGCGATTTTGTCAAATTAGGAGTCGTCAAAATGTTTGTGTTCAGTTTCTTCGGTAGGGTACTACGGTGGTGTTAAGGACAGCTAACTAACTGAAACCATCGCAAGTGTAATGACTTGGCCATTAGGTACGCCATAACCACTTCAAAGATATCCAATTAGTTTTCATGTACTTGAAGTAATGTCGACAAAATAGCAGTGCAGGAGTTTTCAACACAAAAAGCCGATCTAGCTGAGTCTCATTTAAGGAAAAGAAATTCTGCGAGTTTTCAGACATTTACATCTATCTCGGGCGGAGTTTGCTCGCCTAGGTACTTATGCTAATGCCGGAGTGTTTTCTATTGCATATGGTTTACTGATTGTGGAGTCTTAGTCGCTAACATAGTTTTAAACAGTCCTTGTCAAATTCTGTTCAATACTTTCACAACGATTACAGAATATTATTAAGGTGTTTTCAAAAATATTATTCTTTCTTATAATAATGCATGTCTAGAAGTATGTTTGTCTTCCTATTTCTTCCGTTTGCCGATTGAAATCGGGTATAGCTAGTTTTCACCCGCCCCCCTTGCTACCCTCGCTTACAGGAATACGCGCGTGAAACTTACGGTGTTCCAAGTTGCAATTTTTTTTTATATAGGACACGTCAATTTGACTTTGCCTCGCCTGATGGTAAGCTGAAGGCAAAGTCTCTGAAAAGAGGGTCACCATTACAGACATGTACCATGTTACAATGGTGGCACTCAGCTTGACGTCCTCATCAGATGCTTTTTCACGCCCGCTTAAAGGACCCGGGACTGTAGGAGTAGAGTATTGAAATCCGAAAGGCAATCTATTGTAGATTTTATTATACATTTTTGCTATATAAACAAAAAATGCTCTTCTACGCACATGATAATCATGCAAGGACAAGTTGAAGTTAGTACCAACCTGTTTATTGTGAGTTTGTGTATTGATTTTCCCACCACCAGCGTGGAACGCAACGTCTCCATGACATGCTCAATCAATCATAAGAAGAGCCCATCGGTGTCCACTATTCACAAGCCCTTCGTGTAGGTGTTACTGTTAAATATTAAATTTTATTACAGTTACTCAAGTCTTGTAGGTTTTATATTATATCCATTGAACTTATTGAAAGGTTCAGATACTTCTTCCTCTTAGCGTTAATTCCCAGTCGCATCCGAAGCTTTCAGCTCGGAGTCTGGGGTCCGCTTTTGCCAGTCTTAACTACGGATTTGGCTAGACCTCGATATTTTCTGTGAAGCGATTGCCATCTGACCTCCACATCCCAATGGTAACATTAGGCGATATCGAAGCTTTGCAGCTAGACTGTTGTTTTTTTTGGATTTTTGAGGGCTCCAACTACCCGTAACGACTGCCATAGATGTTCTTATGGCAACCGGGACCGACGGCTTAACGTGCTCTCCGAGGCACGAACAGACCAATGCAGATACCCATATTTCATGAACACAAATATTTGCACTGAGCGGGGATCGAACCCACGCCTCCTGCGTAGCGGCCGCGTTCACTACCGCTACGCCACGGAGGCTGTCAGATACTATTATGACAGTAACAGCACTGCTAGCTTAATGGTTTAGAGAGGTCTTGGGTTTCAATCCTGGCCATAACACTAACTTAATGAAACTCTAAGTTACTAATAAATTAGAGATAGGTAGATAATTCTTTATTGTATACCAAAACATTTACAGTAGGACAAGTAGGTAACATGTAGTGGTATACAGTTTAATGTACAATGGGCGGCCTTATCGCTGGAAGCGATTTCTTCCAGGCAACCTTTTGACTAAACTCAAAATTAGTAGTACGAGTAGATGTTATTGGATTTTTGTCCAGATACTTCTAATGTACACGTTATCAATATCACTTTCTTTAAGGTGTGTTTTAATGGAATCGAGAATTTATAAAATAGGTATTACTTCGTATATCTACGATATAATCTGCAATGTTGTCATCTATATGAATCTTATGAATTAAGGATGATTTTTTTCTAAGCATTTATCAGCAAGAATACTAACATATTTTCTTTCATTTTGATTATGAAAAATTAGGGCTCCCAGTCGACCCTAATTTTTCGTAATACCGTATACAATTATAAGTATCTACACACTGTAACATACAGACAGAGTATATTATTGTCCTGGGCTCTAGAGAATATATCTACTCGGAGGCCGCAAAAAGCCTCATCTTCGCTGCTGTAGTTCTGTCTAATGCTTCTGTCAGGTTGATAAAGCTTCCTATAAAAAGCAATTGCGATAAAATAAGTACTATGGAGACATGGTTCGTCCTACATTTATTTCACTATTTGATTAATCACATAAGCTTAACGAATTAAGTACAACAATAATAATTAAGTAGGTAATATAACAGTAGCATTAGTAAGTAAATGGCAAATAAATATATATTCTGGGAAAAACTATTCTAGATCCAAAGTATTTATAGTCATGGATTACTTTGGTTCTTTAGTTTATGGATCTTGGAATACGAGTAAACATAATTAGATATGTTTATTACGTTTGTATCATTTCAAACTCCTCCGAAACGGCTCGACCGACTTTTATTTTTTTCTATATATTTTATGATGTACGTATATTATACATTACTAGCTGTCCCGGCGAACTTCGTACCGCCATATTTTTTTCAGCCCGCGTGAATTTTTGATCCCGTTCCCGCTGCACCTATTTTCTCACCCTTTAAACCTTTCCTGGACATCCACGAATGTTTCAAGACTAAAATTAGCCAAATCATTTCAGCCGTTCTTTAGTTATAAACTAACAACGAAAAGTGGCATTGATTTTTATATAGGTATATAGATTATGATAAAAGTGATTCTAGTATTTTTGTGGGAACAATATAATTTCACCGTCCATAATAATAATTGCAGTTGACACTTCATTCTGCATTTTTATTTGTACGGTAAATTTTATATGAAAAAATGCAACCGTATCGCCTTTGTTGACTATACATAAATTCGATTTATTTTATAATATTATTATAATATGGCAGAAAAATGTTTGAGGGATCGGTTAGTTTATAATAGATTAAGGATAGAAATACCCAAACCATTGCCAATAGTCATTTTCATGCCTATAAAGATTTACACTGAGAGGGAAATGAACCCACGACCTCTATAGCAGGCGATGCAGCATGTTTAATATACTTACTAAACTTTAATAAATCATAACTTGTAATATTTTTTTATGATTGTAATCAATCAAAGAATATTCACTGCTCAAATCCCTAGGTATTATTCGTTCCACTGTGGTATTAGTCTGAATAAAATCTGACTTCAATATGCAGACTCTAAGATTGTAATATAAATTATTTCTGCAGATTGATATAAGTACTTAATACGTGCAATGTTATTGTTGAAACAAGAAATCACTAGAGACTATCATTTATGCTGTCTGTTTGTGAATATGTACATACATTAGTCTAACGCCACTGCACAGGAATTTAATACCAAGATAGGTAACACAACAATTATGTCTAGAAATACAAGAACTACTCACTAAGGGGTTTATGGTCCAAACAACACAGGCAACTTTCGAAATCTAATATTCCTTAAGCTAACAACGATAATAATTTGACCTCTACTTTCCAACGTTTCATTGTTCATTTTAACCTTGTTTTGTATTATTATAGCACATTTAGTTTAATAAACAATTTTAGTAAATAAATTAAAATCTGCCCTAAATTTTTGTTGACGTAAACCTCACCAATCTGTGGTGAACCTCAAAGGCGTGTTTGCACGGCAAACAAGCGTAAATTAACGGGTAAAATTATAGAAGAAAAAATATTTTAGGAAAAATTCAAAAGATCCAATTAACTCCAAGCACTCGAAAGGGTTTTGTGAAGAAGCAGCAGTGACTAGCGAATATGGAGTACGCTAAAATACGGCACCAATTTATGTATTATACGCAGCTATAACCGATACCTAGAATAAATTATCATGGGGAAAGTTCCTCTGTAAACCATCGTAGTTGCCTTGTATAGTGAAATTTAGGGGTAATAAACTTGAGCTGCCTTCTACCCTTTTAAGTGGCTATCCTGTTATGTATGGCTATACAAAAACTTCAACGACAGTTAATAGGAAACCAAGTTTCAATGGCCCTTATTGCGGTTGATCTGCTGTAAAGTTAAATTAATACCGAATAGACGCTAGTTTGAAAAATTTTGATTTCTTGTTGGGTCGTTAAAATCTGAAAGTACTTTCGTGCTGCCGAACCGGTAGCCTAACTGATCGATGGACAAGACCGGTGCACACACGCTGACCAAATGCCTGGCGTGGGAAACGTGTGCGGCACGGCGTGTTACGCCCCCCTCTCTTTTTCTAGGAAAGATGGGGACAGCGTAGTCGCAAATCCGAGGGGGCTTTCGATGGTCCTGGGTCAGCCCAGGTGCGGGGAATATTCCAGAGGCTACCTCGCCCTTGGCAACTGATGGCCCGAGACGGCCGTGCAGTTTTGGTCGGTTCGAGTTCAACATAATTACCGGCGCTGGCTCTGGTGGGGGGATTTGTGGGGATTTCCGTACGTTAAAAAAGAGACTCTGGTGCAGATGGCAGTTCCTTCCGTAAAAGTGAAGATAAGCCAAATCAGCATTACAGCCCAACCCAGGGCTTTCAAGTGCTAGCTTTGAACATTTTGGTAGTGCGATTACACAGAATTTATGACGAAAAAAAATTAAGCGAAGATTGACCAGTCGTTATTGGCAGTCTGTTAATATAAAAAGTGGATTACCGAATTACCCATAGCTATCATCAGTATATTTTTATGCATTGCATCGATAACCAGTTAATATACAATGAACACTCAACGAGGGTCAAGTGGCCGCTAGAGAGAAATTTAATTTACTGTCGGGAACCTCTGTCGAAGTTTACCCTACTTTCGACTTAATTATTTTCGCATCTATGAATTACAATAAGATTTTATTATGGTTGCGTCCAAATATTTGTGTATGATATTACATTTTGAATGGGGTTGTTCCGCAATTTGAGTGTGTTTTGATTTCATTTACCTACAGTTTTTTTTATTAATTATTTTGTATGTTTTAAAAAACGTCAGAAAAAAGTAACGCCTGTAGAGCACGGAATAAAAAATAATAGTATGTTATGTATGGTTCATGTAGGTAGGTATACTTAATTTTAAAGTACCTATCCATTGACAAAAAGAAATACATTTAAATTAAATGTATTTCTTTTTGTCTAAAATTTTAAAGACAGACATATTTATCCCTTATAATCTTAATTTGAAAAAAAAATACACCCTAAGAAGTCTTGACTTTGATGTAATCGCAATAGGTAAGAGTAGAACCGGAGATATGAGTAAAAGTCGTGTTAACCGACATCCACGCGGGCCGAGCCGCGGGCGGAAGGCTATGTTTCAATATAATAAATATAGATGTACACAAGTGGTGCGACCAAGTGTCACGCCGTGAAATTTTACGTTGACAGTCTACTAAATGTAATAGTTAGTTATTTCCGTTTACTATTATTTAATAGAATACGCTAGAATTATAACCCTTATTTTGTCCAGTTAGTTGAATAGTTCTATTTCTCCATAGATATTTTAGCTTTAATAGATACTTACTTTTGTATTAAAGCAATTTTTGATGAAAATCCTCGAAGGGATAGTGTAATGTATTATACGCTCACATTTACCAAGATATGTAATTCTGATCTTTATTGGTGAGCCGGTGCGTTAAAGATGGAACTGCTAAAAGTATATTAAAAGTAAATGATATGAAAGGATACTAACAAGTGATCTCTCGAGAGACAGGCTGTCACCAGAGTATAAATATAAACAGAGTCAAGACATTTACACCCGTATTCACAAACAATACTGTGAGGTCTCATAGTGTGCTCGAGCGCATAGGGCTGGTAAAATTAATTCACAAACATCACGGAGCAGTATCTAATGCAGTGCGTTCCCTCAACGAAGTATTACTTAAGTGTTATCAATAAATAAAAAGACTTGCCAAAACGAACGCACTGAGAATTGGTCGTTCTTTGCACAGTTTTGGTAGTACGCATAGCGAAGTATTGTTTGTGAATACGGGTGTTAATACCTAAACTGCTTACATAACTTAGTGCTTAAACTACAGAAAAAACTACTTAAAAAATCTATATACGAGTAGTAACCACTTAATGGTTACTCATACATTTACCAATTCAAATACGTGACTTGATTATAAAAAATGGTTAAACGCTTGCATACAAAATGATGACTACTAAAAATGCATTCTGTAATATTCTCGGCGAGAGCAGCTAGTTCGCAGTTGCCGAGGAAAACCCAACAAAAAATCTCGCTTCGTCCACAATATGCATAAATCCGTATAAACAACCGCACCAAAAGATTTATAGTGTTTCTAGTACCTAAATAGTTTAAGCAGTGACTGTACCTGAATTGAAGTTATATCGATATATGTACATAAATTGTATGCATTTGGAAAAGCTACGCGCGAGAAAAGCGAGCGTTCAAATCGTATTCCTACATTTCTAAAAGCCCCTTTGCGAATATGGCACAACAAAGTTTGAAGATATTTATCAAACCGCCTTTTCTGTTTCGACCAAACTCGAATACGTATTGAACTCTGTACTGTAATTGATTTCAACTAAGTGTTATACGTATTTCATTCATTTCAACTAATTTCATTGCAACTAAATTGCAATTTAACTTAATTGCAACTAAGGGTTAACAAGAAACCATTCATTACCAAGAAAACAGAGGATCGAAAAAAAAATAGTTTTGAAGTTTTGACGTTTTGTAATTTTAGACTAGTTAATTTACTTTAGTTACTAACTCTAATTCGCTGACCATCGATCTTGAACGTGATTGACACTTTTAGGGCCTAAATGAAACGGCCACTTACAAGCTCTGATATGCAATATACCTACTGAGAACACGAAGATGCTGGCACTCTTGAATTCCATTTTTAGAATTTTGATTGTTTTGAAAGACTGCCTCAAAATACTTAAAAATTCATTTTTAACAAAAAAGTTTAACCGACTTCAAGAAACCAAAAAAGAGGCACTGAAAAGCGAAAAATAACTTAATTTACAGACTTACTGATTTATTAGAAGTCGGTACCTAGCCCAAGAGAGGCCATATTTCAATTGATTGCATTATAGTAGCTCAGACACAACAAACAAAGTTGGCTGGCACCGACTTCTACTATATCAGTAAGTCTGTAAATTAAGTTATTTTTCGCTTTTCAGTGCCTCTTTTTTGGTTTCTTGAAGTCGGTTAAACTTTTTTGTTAAAAATGAATTTATTTTTCTCTTTTTAGTGAGTTTGTACAGTCTCACGACTGTACTTCGCATGTATAGTGACCTGACTGTACATGCGCTGCTGACGCTGCAATACAGATCAAAACGGCCACGCTACAAAAAAAAATTATTAAATCATTATTCAAAAAGAATTTTTAAAATCAATGCAGATACACCGGAAATATAGCTGAATATTCTGAACACTTCTGCGTACCCCTTCAAAGGACTCAGGCGTGATGTTATGATGTGTAATGGCAGAAACATTGCAATAATATGCCATTGCAGCAATCGCGGCTGATTTCCTGGTACTTTTTGAAGAGTTCCTTGGTCTAATCTCGGAAACCCATCATCAGATCTTTACAAAATTTAAATGGGACCACTTCGGAATAATCTACTTACGAACACAAAAAGAATTTTCAAAATCCGTCTAGAATTGGCTTCACAATCGCGTAACAAACATACAAAAAAAAAAAAAAAAAAAATTGGGTACGAATTGAGAACCTCCTTTTTTGAAGTCGGTTAAAAAGTGACGCATACTGCACATTATCTACATATAGTTTGCATGAATTTTTGTCTGCCAGATTTGAAGTAATTATATTCCCCAATAGCTTATCACTTATCACTGTACTTAAGGACTGGCTAGCTAAACCAGTTGCAAATTGTAAAATGTGCAATTGTAGTACAATATCATGACAAATAATAATAACAATAAAAGTCTAAATACAATTTATATCGTTCCTATAGTGTTTAGAAACTGGTAATTAAGTACTAAACTCTAAGTGCTACTGTACTAAAATACAATACCTGTTTGGTAATTTCACGAACATTGTGCGGAACAGTTTGTACTTGAGTACGACCAAGTAAGTAAGAATAACCTAGTAAACAGTAAGAACGTTTGTTTATTAACGTCACTTTAAATACTATTAGGTAATACAGTGGTAAATATAACAAAAGCGATTATAAAAATCTTCTAACAGTTCTTTAGAGTTGAGAAATAGCCGTGACCCTCGCGTGTCGCGCTCCACCAAGATCTTCGGGACCCAAACTAACGTCACCTTCAAGTTAGTTCATCTGCTCTCAGGATGAGAGGTCGGACGGTACTAGCGCTTAAAAAAGTCAAGAGGTATACGAAGTACAAGCTCTATATTTTGCAACTGTAATTGATATTAGGATGGTGATGATCAACAAACAATATTACGTATAGATACAAAAAAATATGCCCGATGTAGTTGAAATAAGTCGATTAATTTACTCTGTAAGTATTTTTGTAAGTAATTTATAGTAATAGTGTGTAGAACTAAAAAAAATACCGATAAAAACACCTTTAATTTAACACTTTGGCGGACAGAGAAGTCAAAACCGTATGCACACACTCAGTCGCACTCGATACCGTTATGCCACACCACCACAGTAAATAAAATATCTAAATTTAATACAGTAAAATATCTTTCTCTGTTACTAGTAGGTATTAGTATCACGAATTGAGAAAAAGTGGAAAAAAATCTGTAATAGACCAGACCTCCTCTCCTTGTAAACTTATGCCGTGGCATCTTTTTCCACGAAACCAGATAATAATAAAAAAGCTTAAGATAATTTACTTACGTTCGCGTTAAAAGCCGTTATCCTCATTCTTATTTCGCCCCGCTCGGGTAAAATACCAAACCAATTTAACCATACGTAAAAAATCACGTTATATTTCGAATTTCCTTGTAAATATTTCCCTGAGATGCCACGTATCATTTTCTGTTTAGGTGTTTGTTTGATTTGAAAGCACATCTAACGGATTTATTTGTTCCACGTAAACGACATGTGAAAGCACTTATCTGTGTTGAGGTGATGTTTTGTTTGAAACACATTTTATTTCTTACCGTTCATGCTACCTCTTGTTCAGCGTGTAGAAAAATGCTTTAGAAGATTTTGCAAGTTTCTAATTTATCGTAGAGTTGTGTGGTCCCGGTTTAAAAAAAAGATTCTATTCTTTTTAAACGGTTTTATTTAATTTGGCCTACTTGTTGGGTCAAACAGAGTTTGAAATATTACCACCTTCCTGTGGAGTAATTGATTTTTTTTATACTACTTAGGTGGCAGACAAGCACACGGCCCACCTGATTTGATATTTGATACACACTACCAATCCAACCTTTAGTTAAGATGGCAATACAATTTCCATCAATTAAACCTTTAAATTTTTTTTTATTTAACTTGTTAATCAATTAGCCTATTGCAGTCCACCGCTGGACATAGGCCTAGGGTTAGTAAGCAATAGTAAATATTGGCAGGGTCGTAAAACATTTAGTCATTTTAATACGAGTTCAGGACAAGAGTGAAACGAATTAAGGTTACTAAACTAAAATAAAAGTGACGAAATATTTTTGTGAGATGGTAGATACCTACTTAAGTACTCCATTAGCACCGTGTTAAAATCTAGAGTATTCTAGAGCAGTAAAGTAAAGTGTTAAAATAAAACCTAAAAGGTACATCTTAACTTTAGCAACACATACCTACATAATTATCTAAATAATATGTTGCTCCTAGTCTCAAAATGTACATATATGCGTTGACATTTAATTTTTGTCATTACACAAATTACTTTTATGTTTGTATCAGGTTGTTTTAAAAGCATTTCATTGTTCGAAGCGTGCAACGTAGTTACGCTGAGAAAATAGAATGGTGCATTTCGCTTCCTGTGCCTTAGGCTGCAAATAAATGGTTACGGAAGAATTTTCATGTTGAAATATTTTCTAGAACTAAATCTGTATTTGCTATTGTTATTAGAGCAGTCTGCTCGATAACTTTTCATCCACTCAACATACCTACACATGTGAGGTATCTGTTTGTAAACTTTATGCGTTAGAACGTCAATTTATTTTCGATACTGCGACATTTATTTCGAACCCGTAGTTCCTGAGATTAGCGCGATCAACCAAAGAAACACTGTTCAGGTTTATAATATTACTAGCTGTTGCTCGCGACTCCGCCCGCATGGAATTCTGATCCCGTTCATTGCTGATAGTAGCGTGATGATATATAGCGTATGTTAGTACCTGATAATGTAGTTTTCTAAGGGAAAAAAAATTTTTGAAATTGGTCCAGTAATTTTTGAGTTTATTCGTTACATACAAAAATACAAACCCTTCCTAATTAAATAGATGTTGGGTCCAGATTCGATACAACGAATTTCTTTGAGGACCCATCAAAATAAATTCATTTATTATCGAATAAATGTGGTAGATGCAATTCTTTTTTTTTTTCCACTTAGCCCATGTATCGGTTCATCATCATCCATAGGAATTCAGCCATAGGAAGTCCACTGCTGGACATAGGCCTCCCCTATAGATCTCCAATAGGACCGGTTGGAAGCGGCTCGCATCCAACATGTTATGGCATGTATCGGTTAATCTGTACCTATGTTTAAGAAAAGAAAAAAATACGCAATTTCGAAATACAAAAAATATTGATATATACTCTTGTTCTGGCTGTTACATCAATCACGCGCGGCGCACATTCTCGTCACCGTCACTTGTGAAGCATAAATAAAGTATTGACGGCTCCCGACATTCTCCGTATTGATGTATTCATACCACAAACTGGTTCCTACTTATTGTCAAAAAGACCGTTTCTATAATGTGAAAGGATTTATTAGACTCATCGCTTCCTGATTATTTTCGTTGAGGATAACAGCTTTTCATACTAACAAAAGCCTTTTGAAATTATATTTCATACTGATATTGATACTAGGTATACGCTTCAATTAATTTATTGAAAATTATGATTGAAAGGGTTGAACAAAAACGATGTTAATAACTGACCTGAAAGAACAAAACTGACCTGAATAAAATGTTTTGATATAAATGTTGAAAAAGAAAGACGTCAGCATCAGTATAAAGAACCGAAAGGCGCCAGTATTTTAGTCATTGCAGAACTATTCGAAGCAAATTACGTACTTATCTAGAAATGAAATTCAATTTGAATATTTTTTTCCTTTCTTTTTGGGGCTGGTAGGTCTGACTGCATTCACCAAAATATGCTATTTAGGTAACTTATCAGTGCTTATTATGCTGTGTTGTGCTTATCAGTGATTATTATTTAGGTAACTATAAAATTAATATTAAAACATAAAATAAAACAAAAGCTTAACCTTTTGGTTTTCTTTTGAAACAGAAGGAGTAACTATACGCCGGCCATCTTAGTATTGCAACTGATGTGATACTAAAATGGCAATGATTATTATTTTGGTTCTATTATTTAGTATTTCAATTAGCGTGTCTGAAGTAATGTGTTTAATCCGTTATAGGTTGAACACTTCCAGAGAGGGTAGAAGTGGCGTCTGGTTCTCTTTAACAAACAGCAAACATACGATATGGATACGACATATGTGCAAATACTGAAACCGCGAAGCATCCTGGTCCGTAGGAATAGAACCAAATTAAATTTAAACTTAAATTCCCTGATTTATAAAATCCGAAATTTTCTAACAAAATAATTATTAAAATAAATGTAGAAAATGCAACCACTTGTATAAGTCATTAAATAGTTTCATCCATTGCTTTAAAGTCATTGACTGTGTCATAAGTCATTAATAAATTATACGCACACACCTTCACACACACACACACAACAACTTCACACACACACACAACAATAGGCATAGTAGGTAACTTACTTGAACAGCTAAGCGGCAACATGCGATTCTACAGAGTGCTCAAAGTTGTTCAAATTCTATAAAATTAAAACTCTAGTTTCTGCCCTTAATACTGGACCAATTTTGTTCAAACTTTTCCTGCTTGAAGCTTAGGGGGTACCAAGTATATGGTTTCAATTATTGCCTATATGTCGTATCCATATTGTATATACCTATATCAATCGAATATTTTGTCACACTTTGCGCAAATAACTGTTTAAATTACTAATGAAGCACTAGAATCATCTACTTTCATAGGTTGTAGCTCAAAAATACATATAGGTATCACATTACCCCAAATGTCTTAAAGAAGCTATTACCAAAGAAAATATTCGTAAATAATGCCAATACCGTATTTTCCTTGATACGAGTACGCAGACCTAAAACGACGCGGAACACAATATTTGTACAGATCGAGGTGTGGGGGAAACGATCAGGGCAAGTCTACTGTTAGCGGTGTGAATTTGCACCTATATCACAATCCTATATTGGAATATTTACGTGGCTTCTTGTTTTCAAATTGACATCGTAATGATGTAGGGTTTTCAGTAATTATAAATCACTACATATTATAAAACAAAGTCGCTGTCGCTGTCTGTCCGTCCCTATGTATGCTTAAACCTTCAAAACTACACAACGGATTTTGAAGCGGCTTTTTTTAATAGATAGAGTGATTTAAGAGGAAGGTTTATATGTATAATACATGCATAATATTGCAGAAAAACACTGATAAGTTTAGAGATATTTAAGCGGGAACGGGATCAGAAAATATGGCGGTACGAAGTTCGCCGGGTCAGCTAGTAAATAAATAAATATTTAACAACATTCTACGCAACGCTATCTAGACCCATGGTAAACATAGCTTAACTACCTTGTGTTATATAGAATCTAGAATGCGGATAAAAATACTTAGATACTTTTTTTTTGTAATTATTATATTTAGAAACACCCACACCAATGCAAATGTACATATTCATGCATACAAATATCCGCGCCCGCGCCTCCTGCGTAGCAGCCGCGTTCACTACCGCCACGCCACAAAGTGGTAACAGGGCGGACCGACTTCAGGATTCTTCAGATAAAAAGTTGTTAGAAGTAGGCCTATAGGTCTATTCTGACTAAAATCTATAAAATATCTACGCCGAATTTCATTCAGATCCATTCAGCCGTTCTGGCGCCATTGTTTAACAAAATAATCATTATGGAAATTTAATTTCTTAAGAAAAGGTTCATATTTCTACATGTCGAGTAGCTTTCACTTAACATAAACTGACATGGACAAGTACACGTTGAAATGATAGGTTTTGATATTACAGCAAGTATTAATATCTCGGAGGTAACAAAATACTTTTGTTATAAGCGCGCGGGTGCTCTAATTATCGGAAGACTTCTATTGTATATATCGGTTATACTGTATCAATTTCATTAACGATTAATTAACTTCTTATGTAAAGAACAGGTATCTAATTCATACTTCCTCCTACAAGGAGATACTGACAAGATTAAAGATTGTACATCTTGAAGCTACATAATATATAGGTATAGGTATCTAATATATAGGCAATTTGATTTTTGATGTATGTAGTACCTCTACATACATCAAAAATCAATTAGCCTATTGAAGTCCACTGCAGCAGCTCCAAATATGAAGTATAGAACCTGATCGATGAGACTATTCAAATTAAAAAAAAATCACTAAAGATGGTTGGAACGTACCATCGGCATCGGTTTGATACCCAAGTATTTATTTACTCAAACTCAAACAAAAGCAAGATTTCAAGATACTTTGATACTTATTCTGCGTAAACAGTCATCATTACCTATAGCACCGTCCATAAGGCTGCCTATTATACCTACATTAAGTTAATATAAAGACCTAGTAGTAGGTATCGTTATGTAATATCTCAACAGAATCATATTTTTTATGGTCCATCCATAGTAACATTTTTTTTTCTTTTTAATGTTTTATCTTTATGATTATCATTTCAGCATTAATATGATTGCATCAAGCTTTTTTCTTTGAAGCTTTTAGTCCATTCCATCGGTTCCAATTTCTATCGCCGATATTAATAGTAACACCAACAATTGAACAAAGTTCGGGAACTTTGAGATAACTTTACACTTCAATACATGAAACGCCCATCTTAGATGATCATCTTAGAGCGTATTCCACAATTAATTTAGAACTGAGATCTGCGTTATGATATTTTATTCAACGAATTTCACATTCATATTAAGTATTATTACTAATTAATACCTACGTGGGAAAACAATTTAGTTGAACGAATTTTCATGAGTGAAATTCAGCCTTACCTAATCTCTTCGTGGCCATAGCTGCTGAAAAACAAGCAAAACTTTAAAACACTAACAATAGTTTTGATTGAATACCTTTATTTACTTACAGACCTAATGTGCTCTAAAACATAATGAATATTAATGTCCAGCAATCATTGACACTCAAGAATACCTATTTATAGGTTCAGCGTGTTTCAAAGCCATTTTTATTATCTACTACTTATATTGTATTGTTAGCTCCTAAACTTCCAGAAGGGTATAAAACGAGCGCGAACTACCCACTCGCTCTCTTTGCCAGCCAGTCATCGCGCCGTGCGGATCTCCAGTGACGTTCGTTCGATACAATTCATGTCGTGAGACTTTATTAATTTATTACTAAATTGTTAATTAATGTTATAAAAGTGCTAATGTATTGATTGTGCCCCTTGATATATAAAAGTAATAGAATTAAATACTTGTAAAAGGGCATCTTTGTGTGCCTACCTACTTTTTTTTATATCACAACTCGACGAACTCCTAATATCAGAACTGGGATGCGATTCCATTGTATCCTACTCCTGCGTCCTGACCGCTTTGCTACCTAAATTATCTGCAGATTAGTTATTCAGATTGGCACTAGATTTCCTTCTCTTTTGTTTAAATAAAATTATTATCGTGTGGGTGGGTAGTATAATTATCTATTACATTTTCTTATCGAGAAATTACATTGTAATTTGTAAGTAATAGAGTGGTGAGTCATTTGGTAAAAATCTGGTGAGTACATTCCAATCTTTTTACTTTAAATTGCGAGTGGAAAAGTGTTCATTAGTTTGAACAAAAGTGTGAACAAATTCTAATACGACTATACTTGGAGCTATTTACCTACCTAACGTAAAGTAGTTTCTATTGTGTGCAAAGAATAATAAAATGCCTAGACATAGTAGAAGCCGATCGAGGCGTAAGTACTCTAATAGTCGTCCTAGGTATACCAGTGATGGTGAATGCAGCTCTAGTGGTTCTGGTTGCAGCCGACATTCACGTTACACTCGCAACCGTAGTGGACTGTCTATCAATGTATAAACTGACCAAATGCAACAGATCATGGCGAAGTTGACTGTGCTTGAACGACGCCATCAGTCGCCATCGCCACGACGACGCGATGTAACCTCCCTACCTACCTACCTGTACCCCTCTTTAACTCCTGACCGTTTTCTTCTACCTTACCCTCTTCTTTCCACTCTTACCATGCTCTTATCCCACACCCATGTGAAGCTCACAATTCCTATTCAACTTCCTAACTAACATTTGATGTCAAATCTATCAATACAATACCTACTTACTTATCAAATAACTCTATCATGATACATGTAAATTCTATTACGACTTAATATTAATTTGGCCAATGAACGTCGTAGTGGGAAAGGACTCTTATCATGATACGTAGTTACCCTATGCTCTATAAAGGGGAGTATGTGCTAATTCTTCATTAAAATAAACGCCTACTTAAATTATTATACTACTTAGTTTGTAAACATGAATAGCTAACTCTCTAACTAAGATAAGGAAACCCTCACTTTCTATAAATATATTACCTGACCTATTTACATTTGTTAAATTGGATACCTACTTAATTTACTACTGAAACTAATTATGATAGTTATAATGACTACCCATCTAAATAATTCTGATATTATCTAACTTATTAAACTTCTTTCATAGTAATACCTACCTAATCTCTTACTAAAATTAATTATAGTTCAGTTATTATACAACTAATGATTTCAACATGTTATTTGTTTATTCAGTTCAATACATAGACTAATTGAATCCTGCACTTATGTGATTTATTCATAATTATTAATCTCATTGGATCAAATACCTTATATGAGTTATTGATATATTACCAATGATTGTACTCAACATGATATATTTGTTTTTCGGTCTAGGGCCCCATGAACACACGCCCAAGACAGTACAGTTCACACCAACTGAGGAATAACTGTTCCTATGTCTATTATAGGTAAGGAATAAGTAGTTTTACTCACTCCGCCTGGCCAAGACATCTGGCTCCCATAACAGACAAACACCAATTCGAATGGCGTGGAATTACAATATATCATTCCCTTTACCTAATTAAAGGCTTAAGGTAAAATTATAAGAGTATTCTCTTTTATATATTCCCCTTCTAGAGGTGTAAAAATATCATAGAGATGTATATAACAATCTTTTAATGTAGAACCTAATTAAAGTAGGTATACAATAAACTGAGAGAATAATAAGTAACCTTTATATTCCCTTTCACGTTAGAGTGCATATTTGCAGTAGATACTTAAGAAATTTACAATAGATTTCATCTTAGAACCAATGTCCATTTCACCAAAACCAATCCAAAGTTTTAGGTAGGTAAAGTTGAGTTGTAAACTTATTAGTTACTCACATCACCAAGATTGCCACAAGTCATTATTAGACTATATATGTGTACGGGTCTATTGCCCAAGTCTAGGAGTTTTGAATCTATTCCATAGTTGGAAAATATCATCTATTGTGATAAGATTCTCATTCTCCAGACCATACTCGATTAAATGAGCAAATACTAAGTCAATTGTTGCAATTGAGAACTATTTTAGTCACAGTAGAATAGACATAAGTTCCGTCATGATAAACTAAACCTTAACGGTTTTCTCTGGTTATTTGCATATAAAATATAACTAACTGCAAAACAACACAAGAACATGAATGACTCAATCTACAATCGGTTATCAATCACCAACCCCATATCGTTACACTTTCCGTTAATAGGTAGGTACTATATTTATCTTTTGTTCATAATATTATTATACCCGTTTGGCTAAACAAATAGTCTAGTATATGATTGAATACTAATATTGTAATACTATAAGATACTTTATTTGACTTTTAGTCTTGTTTTTATTCAAATGACCAATTTGACACTTTAAATTACACTACAAATTATGGTAGTCTCTTGATTTAGAATAACAATAATAATACTTTTCTATAATGCCTTTAAACAGACAATTCATCTTTTGTCAAGGAGTTTGAAATTAATAATACTTGTATCAACTATTAGCTCGTTTGTTTGAATAGTTTCTGTATTGAATTAAAGAGTATACAGTCAAAATTCTGAAATATTACTTTATCAATAATTCGAACTGACCTTGAGGGAATTCATGACTGTATCATTGAGTTAAAGTCAGATTCAAACACAAAGCCACACACACTCGTAACTTCTTATATCACCGTATCATATTGGTCTAACACTGAACTTTACATAATAATTATAGCCCCTTCCTACAACAAACCATGACGGTTATTAGATTCCATAACAGACGTAATTACGCTTAAAAGTTAGTTTATTCCTAATCCCGGTTTATCAAGTGTACCTACACCTACCTATAAGTCTATTCCCTGTGTTTGAACAAATTATACCCATTTAGACTAATTGTGTGGTGTGTTATGTCCCTAACTATTTTAATAAAGATTACAGGTGAGTCAAGCCTGATTTTGGCGTACCTAAGACCCGTGTTTTGTCACAAGAACAACGACCGTAGTCTGGGATGTTGCCTTATGACGACCCTACATATGTATTGTGTGCATAAATAAATATATAATTATATAAGACTGAGCTGTTGACTTCAATAAATGTGACTAGGTCAAACTATTGGGTATCAACACTCAGATGGCTTTTTCGACCCTGAAACTCAGGTAAAGTCGAAAGCTGTCCCGCCATTTTGGATTATCAGCAAACTAGCTAAAAGTGGTCACGAGCTTAGTTAACACCGTCAGGTCTCCACTCGTGGCTGCCACATCGACAGACTTACCTATTGGGATTCCCTAGCTATTCCTATGGCCTCAGCCCCTAGCCCTAGCCTAACCTTTTATACCTACTATCCCCATTCGAACTCCTAAAACAACATCTCGCGTTAGGAATGGCCGTTGAGCAGACTCACTCGAACGAACTACGCTTCATATCTAGATAATCAGCGAAGCCAGGAAAGGAGTCTTGCTACCATTCCAACAAGATGCTGTTAACGCGACATTTCAACCAATGTTCGAGCTAAAATTTCACTAAAGAATCATGATTTTACACAAATGCAACGCGATTTTATCAATTATAATGAATTAACACGAATTTCAATATAAGAAAATCATTTCAATCAATTCACAAAGCAAAGTTTCACTAGTTTACCACAAATTTTCCAAAATCCCGCTTGGTAACCCGCCCTCCAGTTACCCACGCTTGCTGTCTCAAAAGAGAATGCACGAGGATCGCGCCAAATCCCAACTTTCTCACAATTTTCGCGGTCTAATTCGGCGGGAGTCTCCTTTGCACCAATCAGCGTCTTCTAAATCCTCTTTTTAATTCCTACAAACCCCGCAATATTTCTAGACCAATCCAGTACTGCTTCCCAATGCTCGCAACTTAATAAATATATTTTTTTTTAATTATTAATATTAACTCCCTGTGAGAAATATTCACTTTATACAATTTAAAATGCCTAACTGAATTAACTTCCCTTCTCTTTACTTCAATTCACCTTTTTTTGTAATTCATTCTATTTATTTACCATTATAAATAACTTCCAAACCGGAAACTATCTAAACATCTATCAATATCCCCAACCTAACAAAATATACCAAGTATTTCTTTCCTTCCCTTTTTTTTTTTTAATAATATTATTTAATAATAAAAACCCTTTTGTACAACCAATTTAAAACATTAAATTAAATTAGAATTCCTTATTATTAGAATATCTCTTCAAATAGTATAATTATATCGATTTAAAACCATCATAATCTGATAAGAACAGCGCCATCTACCAGAAACCCGTATTATTACTTAGACTAGTCAATATGATGATGCAATATGAAAAACCCTATCTTTCATTACATTTATCAACAATCCAATTTCATTTATTAGCTTTTCCTCTAAAACAGATTATTTCATGAATCGTATTGCAACAAACCTTTGTTATTTTACTTCTAAATATTAATTTTATTATTGATAACAGCGCCATCTCTTAGAAATCGATTTATTACTTATAAAGACATGTGACGTTCTGTCTCGTTACAATCTGATAAGAATAGCGCCATCTACCAGAAACCCGTATTATTACTTAGACTAGTCAATATGATGATGCAATATGAAAAACCCTATCTTTCATTACATTTATCAACAATCCAATTTCATTTATTAGCTTTTTCCTCTAAAACAGATTATTTCATGAATCGTATTGCAACAAACCTTTGTTATTTTACTTCTAAATATTAATTTTATTATTGATTACAGCGCCATCTCTTAGAAATCGATTTATTACTTATAAAGACATGTGACGTTCTGACTCGTTACATCCGACCCCCTGAATCTGACGAAGAAACTTAACTACAATTTGTTCGAAGTAAGATTCACATTAAAGACTACTTAAATAAATATTATATATATATATACAATTATGAATATGAATTATCAATCTTCCCTTCCCTATAATTATGATTCAACCCATTTCATAACCTATTCAGTTATAACTCAAATTCCGCACCTTTTATGTCTTGTGTAAATTGACCAAATATCAAAATCCGATACCTCCCAATCTCATTACAAGCTTTTTAGTTAAATCACAACATTACATTATTTCCCGTCAGGACTTGATCCAATTCAGTGAGAGAAAATGGTTGTGAGGCACCTTTGCGCTGTCGCACAGAGTAAAAGTTTATACAGGAACCTACATTACGCTCGCCATATAACCAAGTACTCCGCTCCCCAGAAAAAGTTCAACCCTATTGACTAAAGACATAAAAGAATGTATAGATTTTCACCCCACCAGTAATAAACCTGAAAGGCCGACATTAAGACAATGGTATTTGTAGAGTGTGCCAAGTTCCGACCTATTCTGTTTAGTTGGAGATTCATGAAAGTTCTTCTCGACATGCATGACCTTGATTTCAAATTTTGAAATCAATGTCTATTACTAACCTAACTCTTTGCATCTTTCATGAATCCGTTTGTGATGCATGCAGATATTTGAACCATAACTCAATTTAATTATAAACCCTTGAAAATTAATGCTGGTTGGGATGGCCCACCATACTGAATTTAATAGCATTCACTCATTATAACCTTTCATATTGACATCGTTCCGTTCGTCTCATACACTAAAATATTTCTTTAATCCTTTCCAGAACCCTCTTCTATGGTCTTGCTTCCTGCCAACCAGTCAGCATTATGAAATACAAAATATAATGTGGTTATGAACAATAATGTTTTTTTTTTTTTTTTTTTTTTTAATAATTATTTAATAACAGCTTTTCAATTTCATTTAATTATACATATATTTTAATATATAAATATACTTTATATACCTACATAAATAAAATAATAATTAAAAGGTAAAGCCACCCTACGCCCCACCATCTGACAGGAAGAGTCAGTTACATTTATTATAATTTTTTTTTTTTTCTTCTATTCAAAACTAATATTTCTATATCAAAATTTTTTTTTTTATCATAAATAACCTAATATCAAACTTCTAACTTAAAAAAAAAATTTTTTTTTTTTTCAACAAACTCATACCATCAGATGGGCTTCACCCCTTTCCTCCATTTAATCTTTATTTATTTTTCTTTTTTTTTTTTCACATCTAGTAACATTAATATTTTTAACAAATATTTCTCTAACATTAATTTTTCTATCCCAAAATTTATTCTAACAACAAGTTTCCCAATCTAAATTAATTTATTCCCCCTTTTTTTTTTTTTTTCTCACATCTATTCATACCATCAGATGGTCCTCTCACCTCTCTTCTTCAATTAATATTTATTTATCTATATTTTTTCTTATATAAAATAACATTTATATTTTTAGCAAATACTTCCTTTAACAGATTCTAATGTTTGTATTTAATTAGGTTACTAGTTCCATTATACATTGCAATAGATTACAAATCCTTCTAAATTTCCTTAAGTTAAAAATATACCGTTCCTATTCACTTATACAATTTTACATAAATTTAAATCTACTTTCGGCTTCTCGTTCCAGTCCCAACTCAAATAATTATAATTTTTCCTATTCCCTTTAAATGTAAAATTTTGACAAATGAATTGTATTGAATTTTCCTCTAACTTCTTTACTCTGCGGATGAACTAAAATATACACATTTTTATAGGGACTCCCAGCTATCATGTATGGCCCTTCATATAAATTCTCAAATTTTTTTGTCAATTTTAGTTCAGCATTAGATCTATTTAATTTTCTAATTTTCACTAATTCTCCTATTTGGTATTCTATTAACCGACAGGTTTTATTAAATTTTAATTTTCGCTTTTGCGCTGACACCTTTAAATTCTCATGGGCTAATTCTCTAACTTCTAATATATTTAATTTATCATTACCTTTATTTATTTTGTCATCAAAAGAAAGTTTAGTAGAAGTCCCATACATTATTTCACATGGAGTATAACCTGTACTCTCATGAAAGGTATTATTATATAATTCTTCCAATTTAGGCACTGTATCTACCCATCCCTTATGGTTAGTACTATTATAAGTTCTAAACAATCTACCCAGTTCTCTATTAACCCTCTCTACTGTATTTGGTCTAGGATTCCTAACAGTAGTGTAAATTATTTTGATCCCCAGCGAAGCCATCCCTTCCTTCCATACTCGACTAGTAAATTGTGTACCATTATCTGACATTATTACTTTAGGTTTTATAATTTCTAACAATTTCTTTACTTTACTGAATACTGCTTTTGCTGTAGCCTTTCTCAAAACGTAAAATTTCACGAACTTACTAAATGAATCTTGAAACACTAACATATAGTTCATTCCAAACTTTCCAGTTGGCAATGGACCATAGATATCCACCATAACTAAATCTCCTATATCTTTAGTAACAATAGGACAGCAAGGCCCCACCTTATTAGAGTTAGAGTGTTTTGTTAATTGACAAATTTCACAAATCCTAACCAACTGTTTTACATTTCTAGTCAAACCTTTCCAATAAAAACGTTGTTTTAAATATTTTAGCATTTTATAACTACCCTGATGTCCCATCTCTAAATGTACTTGTTTAATTACCTCTTCTCTAAGTTCTCCTGGTAAAAATATAGAATTTTCTTTTCCCCCTTCTCTAGAAACAACCAAAACTCCGTCTATTAATTTACATCTACTACTTAACCCCTTTAATGACTTTCCTGTCTCATTTGAAACTTTAATTTGTTTAATTAATTTATTTATTTCCTCATCTCTCATCTGAAATTCCGCTATCCGACTTAACTTTTTTAACAAATCCTTATTTTGACTAGACCCCATATATAAAATACTCGGCATTCTGTTTCTTTCCTCCTGTAATACTCCTTCATTCGGTGGATAACGTGATAAAACATCTGCCACTATATTATCTTTCCCTTTAATATGTTGAATTTCATATTGGAAATTCTCTAAATAATTTATCCAACGAGTTATTTTTGCATTGTACAACTTCCAAGTTTTAACAAACAACAAAGCCTTATGATCCGTTCTAATTATTACCTTTGCCCCCCTCAAATAAGTTTCAAATTTCTCTAAACAACAAATTACTGAATAAAACTCTTGTTCTGTTACTGTCCAATTTAATTGTGCCCCCCTTAAAGCTTTACTATAAAACCCCAATATTTTTTGCATTCCATCATTATCTAATTGATATAAAACCCCTGCTAATCCTATTTGTGAACAATCCGTTTGTAAGTAATATGGCTTGGAAAAATCTGGATGATGTAACCGAATGGTTTTTAAAAACAATGATTTAATTTGTTCAAAGGTTAGTTGTTCCAAATGACCCCATTTCCAAATTTTATCCTTCTTTAATAGATTATACAGTGGTTGAGCCTGTCTGTTATAATTTGGAATAAACTTCCTATAAAAATTACATAACCCCAAAAATGCTCTTACTTGTTTTAATTTTTTTTGGCACTGGAAATTCTTGAATTGCTTTAACCTTATCTGGATCAGTTCGTAACCCTTCCGTAGAAATTATATAACCTAACATTTTAACCTCCTTACAACAAAATTCACATTTTTTTAAATTACAAGTTAACCCTGCTTTCCATAATTTTCCAAGTACTACATTTAAGTGTTCCAAATGTTGTTCAAACGTTCCCACAGTTATTATCGCTAAATCATCCAAATAATTCACACAATACTCTCTAACTTCATGTCCCAATATTATATCCATCGCTCTACTAAAACTTCCAACCGATGTTTTTAACCCTTGAGGTAAAACATTATAAACATAAGATTTCCCATTAAAAGTGAAACCAGTATACTTCTTACTATCTTGTGTAATGGGTATTTGAAAATATGCATTATTTAAATCTATTATGCTTATAAAATTTGCTCCATGAAACGAATTTATCACGTCTAATTGTAAAGGTGGTTTCTCTGTTTCAGCAACCATATATTTGTTAATTTCTCTAGCATCTAGCAACACTCTAATAGAATCATCTTTTTTAATTGTAAATGTTAGTGGGCTACAATATGGAGTTGCTGATCTACTAATAATACCCAATTCCTCCATTTCATTTAATTTAGCTTCAATTCTCGTCCTATAAGCATATGGAACAGGATAACTTTTCCTAATAATTGGTACTTCTGAACTCATGACTATTTTATGTTGATAACAGTTTGCCCTCCCTAATTGAGAAATAAACAAACTCCCAAATTTTTGTAATAAATTTAATAATTCTTTTCTTTGACCTAATTCTAATTTGAGATCAATCTCAAATTCCGACCAATTTATCTCACTCTGTCTATCCTGTCTAGCTATTAACCCTTGCACTTCTTTAAAACTTTTACCATTACCCCCCTCTAAAAATGGTATCACAGATCTTTGTTCCGCTTGTTTCAGAATTAAACCCCTTTCTACTGGACCTGTATTAAGTATCACTTCATTCTTCCTCAACCAATCAAACCCTAATATTATTGGATTTATTAATCCTGGTACTACTATAAACCCAGTTTGCTGTACAAACTCTCCTAACATTAAAGGTAGTAAAACCACTTTCCTAATCTCCCCACTTTTATGACCTACAGCTGTTTTAATATTGAACGGTTTAATCGGCAACCAAGGGATATCATGATTTTCGTCAGCTTTCAATTCATTTAAAAACTCCTCAGATATACTAGTAATGTCGCATCCCGTATCTATTAACGCTATTACTTCACGCTCAAATATTCGAACCATAACTTCTGATGTAAAATTTAAATTTATTTCCCTATCCGTCTCCTCCTCAAACACCACTCCTGCATTTATTGAATCTAACGAATCCCCTTGTTTTATATTATTTACCCATTTAAACAAATTTACTAGCTGTAACTCGATATTTAACTGTTTTGGTTCTAACGTTTTATAACCTAATCCTTCTGTACGACTTCTATTTGTTAATATAGTAGTTATAGGTGTTCTAATACCGTTTCCATTTATTCCCAATGATGAACCTACTTTCCAACCCATTTTATACATTATTTCTAATGCCTTGCTCCCTGAAATTGAGACTGGACCGAGAGCCGAAGTTCCAATCCCCTCTAGTTTAACCCTACTGTTTCTTCTATTAAAGTAGCGTTCTCTGCCGAAGCTAACGCCGCTGTAGCTTCTTTTGGTTTTTGGTTTGCTGAAGGTTTTGGCCATTTTTTGTATCCTTGCTGATAATCTTTAAACTTCTTATCTGTTTCTTTTCCTTTAGTTGACACAAATTGATTTACCCCATTGTATTGGTTGGCAATATCATCCATTCCTCTTAAATATTCTGCCGCTTCTATTACTGTATCTATTTTGGAGGTATACCAACCTTGTTGGACGTATTTTGGGAATTGCCTAATTATATCCCCTATTAATTGCTTCTCAGACATTCTGTATGTAAGCATTTGTGCCCTCCCTGTTAAATTTAGGAAATAACCCAACATTGATGGAAAGTTTTCACGATCCCAAACACCATTTACTATACTTCGTCTCAATTCGTTTTGCTTACTTTCACCCCAATAGGTATTCAAAAAATCTAATTTAAAATCCTCTAAGGTATTCCACCGTACATTGAAAACTCTCGCCCATTCCCTGGCTTCACCTTCTAAACATTCCTGTAGAATTTCCAATTGATTCTCATTATGACCAATTTTCCTTAAATAAATTTCCAAGTCTTCCAAGAAAGTTACCGGATGAATATGTTCTTTACCTCCAAATTTTGGTTTCTCTATAGTAACATTTCTTATATGATAGTTCACACTTCTAAACAAATCTTGGTCTGCATTCCCCCTAATATTGGAAGCGTTCCCCTTCTTCGGTTCCAGATTTTCACTGTTTGATGTTTGAGATATGTCCGGAATTTCCTGTTCCTCAAGTATAATATTATTTCTTCCCAAAGATGCCTCAGTATTTAAACCACATTCTTCTCTATCTTTCTGCTTTGTTTTAGTTTCGTTCACTTCCTTTCTTAATATTTCTAATCGAGAAGACAACCCTTCTATAGCACGATTCAACCTTTTAAATATAACAGTCGTCAAAGTGGAATTTACTCTCCTGCTCCTTCCTATGCATTTTCTAATCGGACTACGACTCTTTCTTGAGTGATGAGAAGTGGAAACTGGAGGCTCCACTTCACTCAATTCCACCTCCTCTGAACCATCCGTTCCTGTATTTACCGCACTTTTTTCTATAAAGCGAACTGGCACCTTCCTTCGTCTATTAGGCCTAACCATCTTCCTCACTCAAAAACAAAATCTTTTCAAAATAAAATGCACAAACTGTTATTTCCACAAATTTTAAATTTTCTCTATTATAATTCTTTGTTATTTCCACAAATTTTAAAATTAATTAATTTTTTTTTTTTTCACAAATTTTACTATAAATCAATTTTCACACAAGTTAATTCAACTCGATTAAATCGATGAGAATTGATATTAAACAAATAATACCAATTCCCACCGTTTCCTATCTTGTATTTCACTAAATTTCCTTTTTGTTTTTTTTTCAGGCCCTACAATTATTGTTTTAAAATTCTCCATCCTATCATACATAACATTCTATGTTAAACATCACTATATTAAGTTTAATAACCTTCCTAATCCAAATACTCAAATTTTGGATAAGTGGAATTTTCATCAACCTATAACCATCATTTATTTTTACTGGATTCCTTCATTTATTTAGATTAACAACCCCTCATTATTTATTTACAACAAATATATGTAAAACAATTAACGACCCCCATTATTTACTAATAACAACTATGTCTAACTAACGACCCCCATTTTGCTAAACTGTTATTGTCATTCAACAATTACTATCACAATAATATTAATTTATCTTATCTATCGTTCCTCATTATTTATTATTATTAATATAACTAATTAATCGACCCTAATCATTTACCTTTAAAATTAAGATTAATATATTTAAAGTTTCAATCCTCAATTATTATCAAAATATAATTTCTAGCTATTCACTATGTTTTATTATTTTAGCACAACTATTCCCTTTTACCTTTTTATTTATACGGCAACAAATTGTACGGTATAGACATACCGTACCTCCTCATTATAAATACCTCATTATTAACATTAGTTTCCACCCATACCTTTTTTTTTTTTTTTTTTTTTAATAAATAATTACCCCCTTATAAACTTCAATAACTTATTTATAACTGTTCTAAAATAATAATCATCATCATCACTACTATAACATAGCACCAAGACATCCTATACTATCCTATCCTAATTCTATTCTGATCCTGGTCACGGCGCCACCAAATTGTAACCTCCCTACCTACCTACCTGTACCCCTCTTTAACTCCTGACCGTTTTCTTCTACCTTACCCTCTTCTTTCCACTCTTACCATGCTCTTATCCCACACCCATGTGAAGCTCACAATTCCTATTCAACTTCCTAACTAACATTTGATGTCAAATCTATCAATACAATACCTACTTACTTATCAAATAACTCTATCATGATACATGTAAATTCTATTACGACTTAATATTAATTTGGCCAATGAACGTCGTAGTGGGAAAGGACTCTTATCATGATACGTAGTTACCCTATGCTCTATAAAGGGGAGTATGTGCTAATTCTTCATTAAAATAAACGCCTACTTAAATTATTATACTACTTAGTTTGTAAACATGAATAGCTAACTCTCTAACTAAGATAAGGAAACCCTCACTTTCTATAAATATATTACCTGACCTATTTACATTTGTTAAATTGGATACCTACTTAATTTACTACTGAAACTAATTATGATAGTTATAATGACTACCCATCTAAATAATTCTGATATTATCTAACTTATTAAACTTCTTTCATAGTAATACCTACCTAATCTCTTACTAAAATTAATTATAGTTCAGTTATTATACAACTAATGATTTCAACATGTTATTTGTTTATTCAGTTCAATACATAGACTAATTGAATCCTGCACTTATGTGATTTATTCATAATTATTAATCTCATTGGATCAAATACCTTATATGAGTTATTGATATATTACCAATGATTGTACTCAACATGATATATTTGTTTTTCGGTCTAGGGCCCCATGAACACACGCCCAAGACAGTACAGTTCACACCAACTGAGGAATAACTGTTCCTATGTCTATTATAGGTAAGGAATAAGTAGTTTTACTCACTCCGCCTGGCCAAGACATCTGGCTCCCATAACAGACAAACACCAATTCGAATGGCGTGGAATTACAATATATCATTCCCTTTACCTAATTAAAGGCTTAAGGTAAAATTATAAGAGTATTCTCTTTTATATATTCCCCTTCTAGAGGTGTAAAAATATCATAGAGATGTATATAACAATCTTTTAATGTAGAACCTAATTAAAGTAGGTATACAATAAACTGAGAGAATAATAAGTAACCTTTATATTCCCTTTCACGTTAGAGTGCATATTTGCAGTAGATACTTAAGAAATTTACAATAGATTTCATCTTAGAACCAATGTCCATTTCACCAAAACCAATCCAAAGTTTTAGGTAGGTAAAGTTGAGTTGTAAACTTATTAGTTACTCACATCACCAAGATTGCCACAAGTCATTATTAGACTATATATGTGTACGGGTCTATTGCCCAAGTCTAGGAGTTTTGAATCTATTCCATAGTTGGAAAATATCATCTATTGTGATAAGATTCTCATTCTCCAGACCATACTCGATTAAATGAGCAAATACTAAGTCAATTGTTGCAATTGAGAACTATTTTAGTCACAGTAGAATAGACATAAGTTCCGTCATGATAAACTAAACCTTAACGGTTTTCTCTGGTTATTTGCATATAAAATATAACTAACTGCAAAACAACACAAGAACATGAATGACTCAATCTACAATCGGTTATCAATCACCAACCCCATATCGTTACACTTTCCGTTAATAGGTAGGTACTATATTTATCTTTTGTTCATAATATTATTATACCCGTTTGGCTAAACAAATAGTCTAGTATATGATTGAATACTAATATTGTAATACTATAAGATACTTTATTTGACTTTTAGTCTTGTTTTTATTCAAATGACCAATTTGACACTTTAAATTACACTACAAATTATGGTAGTCTCTTGATTTAGAATAACAATAATAATACTTTTCTATAATGCCTTTAAACAGACAATTCATCTTTTGTCAAGGAGTTTGAAATTAATAATACTTGTATCAACTATTAGCTCGTTTGTTTGAATAGTTTCTGTATTGAATTAAAGAGTATACAGTCAAAATTCTGAAATATTACTTTATCAATAATTCGAACTGACCTTGAGGGAATTCATGACTGTATCATTGAGTTAAAGTCAGATTCAAACACAAAGCCACACACACTCGTAACTTCTTATATCACCGTATCATATTGGTCTAACACTGAACTTTACATAATAATTATAGCCCCTTCCTACAACAAACCATGACGGTTATTAGATTCCATAACAGACGTAATTACGCTTAAAAGTTAGTTTATTCCTAATCCCGGTTTATCAAGTGTACCTACACCTACCTATAAGTCTATTCCCTGTGTTTGAACAAATTATACCCATTTAGACTAATTGTGTGGTGTGTTATGTCCCTAACTATTTTAATAAAGATTACAGGTGAGTCAAGCCTGATTTTGGCGTACCTAAGACCCGTGTTTTGTCACAAGAACAACGACCGTAGTCTGGGATGTTGCCTTATGACGACCCTACATATGTATTGTGTGCATAAATAAATATATAATTATATAAGACTGAGCTGTTGACTTCAATAAATGTGACTAGGTCAAACTATTGGGTATCAACACTCAGATGGCTTTTTCGACCCTGAAACTCAGGTAAAGTCGAAAGCTGTCCCGCCATTTTGGATTATCAGCAAACTAGCTAAAAGTGGTCACGAGCTTAGTTAACACCGTCAGGTCTCCACTCGTGGCTGCCACATCGACAGACTTACCTATTGGGATTCCCTAGCTATTCCTATGGCCTCAGCCCCTAGCCCTAGCCTAACCTTTTATACCTACTATCCCCATTCGAACTCCTAAAACAACATCTCGCGTTAGGAATGGCCGTTGAGCAGACTCACTCGAACGAACTACGCTTCATATCTAGATAATCAGCGAAGCCAGGAAAGGAGTCTTGCTACCATTCCAACAAGATGCTGTTAACGCGACATTTCAACCAATGTTCGAGCTAAAATTTCACTAAAGAATCATGATTTTACACAAATGCAACGCGATTTTATCAATTATAATGAATTAACACGAATTTCAATATAAGAAAATCATTTCAATCAATTCACAAAGCAAAGTTTCACTAGTTTACCACAAATTTTCCAAAATCCCGCTTGGTAACCCGCCCTCCAGTTACCCACGCTTGCTGTCTCAAAAGAGAATGCACGAGGATCGCGCCAAATCCCAACTTTCTCACAATTTTCGCGGTCTAATTCGGCGGGAGTCTCCTTTGCACCAATCAGCGTCTTCTAAATCCTCTTTTTAATTCCTACAAACCCCGCAATATTTCTAGACCAATCCAGTACTGCTTCCCAATGCTCGCAACTTAATAAATATATTTTTTTTTAATTATTAATATTAACTCCCTGTGAGAAATATTCACTTTATACAATTTAAAATGCCTAACTGAATTAACTTCCCTTCTCTTTACTTCAATTCACCTTTTTTTGTAATTCATTCTATTTATTTACCATTATAAATAACTTCCAAACCGGAAACTATCTAAACATCTATCAATATCCCCAACCTAACAAAATATACCAAGTATTTCTTTCCTTCCCTTTTTTTTTTTTAATAATATTATTTAATAATAAAAACCCTTTTGTACAACCAATTTAAAACATTAAATTAAATTAGAATTCCTTATTATTAGAATATCTCTTCAAATAGTATAATTATATCGATTTAAAACCATCATAATCTGATAAGAACAGCGCCATCTACCAGAAACCCGTATTATTACTTAGACTAGTCAATATGATGATGCAATATGAAAAACCCTATCTTTCATTACATTTATCAACAATCCAATTTCATTTATTAGCTTTTCCTCTAAAACAGATTATTTCATGAATCGTATTGCAACAAACCTTTGTTATTTTACTTCTAAATATTAATTTTATTATTGATAACAGCGCCATCTCTTAGAAATCGATTTATTACTTATAAAGACATGTGACGTTCTGTCTCGTTACAATCTGATAAGAATAGCGCCATCTACCAGAAACCCGTATTATTACTTAGACTAGTCAATATGATGATGCAATATGAAAAACCCTATCTTTCATTACATTTATCAACAATCCAATTTCATTTATTAGCTTTTTCCTCTAAAACAGATTATTTCATGAATCGTATTGCAACAAACCTTTGTTATTTTACTTCTAAATATTAATTTTATTATTGATTACAGCGCCATCTCTTAGAAATCGATTTATTACTTATAAAGACATGTGACGTTCTGACTCGTTACAGCGACGGCGCCAGCCGAGAGCGAGCGCCCCGCCTAGAACGCCGCAACGACCGCGGGAGGCGTCCAGCAGCGACTCTGTTGCTGAGCAATGAGTTACACTCCGGTGCGATCAGCGAGCCCTGTCCCCAACCAGGAACTCGCAAGTAACACTGACTGCATCATTGGTGCGATACGTGCCATTAACAGTACGGTGAGATCGAACCATTCTTACTATATTTCTAACTTTGTTCCGAGCATTCACGATATAGTTGCCTGGTGCGAGGAGGTAGATAGTGCCAAAGCAATAAACAACTGGACTGATAAAGAATGTCTTTCTCGCATTGGGTACTGTCTAAAGGCGGATGCACGGACATGGCTCAATGAGTGGGTTACCAATGACCGTAGTTGGAGTAATTTTAAAAAGGAATTTAGACCTTTGCGTCCGAAAAAACCGGATATAGCTAACATACTCTTTGAACTCATGTGCACTAATTCTGATAAGTACCCGACGTACGCACATTATGCGCGTCGATCTCTGTTAAGACTGCGCATAGGTAGTCAAGGGGCTAAGTGACGAATTAATGTCTTCAATTACTATCCGGGGCATTACTGACGCAAAAACACGTGCATCAGCCACAAATGCGAAGTTATAACCAAATGAACTAGTCGAATTCTTTTTTAGTTATGTTAAACCTAACTCGTCAGTAGTTAACAAAAAGTTTCATAACACAACGCGTAACGAACGTTTTCAAAATTCGAGTAGTGACAATGATAACCGTAAGCGACGGCTTGTGGACATTAAGTGTTTTAAGTGTGGTCAGCTAGGTCACAGACAGGTTGATTGCAAGAAACGTAAAAGTGACGATAATAGTAATGCAAAAGTTAGTTCTGTGTCTGTTTTAAATAAGTCTGACCCGTGCAGTTTTTGTAAAAACCTGGCCACAAAATAGATACCTGTCTTGCCAAACTAAAGTTTGCTTCACAAGTTTCCAATAATGTTATTTTTTGTCAGAAGTACCCCCGTACCAATAACAAAGGTATTGTTGTAGCAATCAATCAGGGTCAGGGTAGGCCGAGCCCTCGTAAGATAACTGTTTTGAACGCACCCTTTTCTCAAAATGTCAAACAGAGCTCAAGTAGCTGGCGGCGTGCGTGACGCGCGGATTGCGCTCGGGCTTCCTGCCGCTGCTGTGGGTGCTGCTGCCGAGTGCGGTGGACGCACTGGCGGGTGCGCTGCGCCTGTGGGGCGGCATGCGCGCAGCGCTGTACGTGCTGAGAGCGGCGCTGCTGCTGCTGCAGACGGCATGCTTGCTGCTCAACACGCTGCGCATGAGCGTGCCCATCACGGGCCGTGCCGACATGGTCACGGCGCTGCCGCTGCTGCAGGCGGCATGCTTGCTGCTCAACACGCTGCGCATGAGCGTGCCCATCACGGGCCGTGCCGACGTGGTCACGGCGCTGCCGCTGCTGCAGGCGGCATGCTTGCTGCTCAACACGCTGCGCATGAGCGTGCCCATCACGGGCCGTGCCGACGCGGTCACGGCGCTGCTGCTGCTGCAGGCGGCATGCTTGCTGCTCAACACGCTGCGCATGAGCGTGCCCATCACGGGCCATGCCGACGCGGTCACGGCGCTGCCGCTGCTGCAGGCGGCATGCTTGCTGCTCAACGCGCTGCGCATGAGCGTGCCCATCACGGGCCGTGCCGACATGGTCACGGCGCTGCCGCTGCTGCAGGCGGCATGCTTGCTGCTCAACACGCTGCGCATGAGCGTGCCCATCACGGGCCGTGCCGACATGGTCACGGCGCTGCCGCTGCTGCAGGCGGCATGCTTGCTGCTCAACACGCTGCGCATGAGCGTGCCCATCATGGGCCGCACAGGTGCGCAGGCTGCGCCACCCGATGAGGTGATGGCGCTGCTGACGGTGTCGCTAGCGCTGATAGCGCTGCGCTGGCTGCTTCCCTTCGTGGTCATCACGCGGCACGTGGCGCGCCAGACCGTGGCGTTGCTGCTGCAGAACGACTGCGGCTAGTTGCAGAAGCTGGGCGCGCCGCTGCGGCGCCTGAAGGTGGACGCGGGCGTGTTCGCCTTGCGCGGACGTTCCTTCCTAGTAAACTGCGGGGTACTAGACCTAGATGTGTGTAAGGACCTGTAAGGACGAACTGCGGGACGTTCCTTGATAGCAAACTGCGGGGTGCTACAGGTGTATGTGTAGAGGACGGACTGTGGGACGTTCCTTCCTAGTAAACTGCGGGGTACTAGACCTAGATGTGTGTAAGGACCTGTAAGGACGGACTGCGTATGGGACTGCGGGACGTTCCTTGATAGCAAACTGCGGGGTGCTACAGGTGTATGTGTAGAGGACGGACTGCGGGACGTTCCTTCCTAGTAAACTGCGGGGTACTAGACCTAGATGTGTGTAAGGACGGACTGCGGGACGTTCCTTGATAGCAAACTGCGGGGTGCTACAGGTGTATGTGTAGAGGACGGACTGCGGGACGTTCCTATTGGCAAACAGACTGCGCGATGCTTGCCCTACACAGTTATTAGATGATGAATGATTACTTGTAACTGCTGCTTGTGGTGGCGAATGTGATGAGGAAATAGTTAGACATTATGTCTGTGGGTCGTGGAAAGTCGGAAAGTCGATGAATGCAAGAATTAGGTACACCATAATAGCTGTGGACACTTAGTAACATGGTGCCTTTCTTTGGAATTTTAGAAGCCGAGCAGCAACTGCATTCAGCCGAAAACGACCTTGATTCTCAGGTCATACCAGGCCCTCGCGCTCTACCGGTCATATAGGATGCCGTCGTGGACGACGCAGGATCAGGAGAGGCCGTGTTAGCTCCTAAACTTCCAGAAGGGTATAAAACGAGCGCGAACTACCCACTCGCTCTCTTTGCCAGCCAGTCATCGCGCCGTGCGGATCTCCAGTGACGTTCGTTCGATACAATTCATGTCGTGAGACTTTATTAATTTATTACTAAATTGTTAATTAATGTTATAAAAGTGCTAATGTATTGATTGTGCCCCTTGATATATAAAAGTAATAGAATTAAATACTTGTAAAAGGGCATCTTTGTGTGCCTACCTACTTTTTTTTATATCACAACTCGACGAACTCCTAATAGTATAATTACAAAAAAAGCCTGTATAGGTACATTTAGGAAGGTGCTATAATTGAATAATTTGAATAATTTACTAGGACTGTTTCCAAGCATTTCAAGGCTGAAGTAATTGTTATAACGTCAAATCAATTTTGATTATTAGATATCAAAACTTGAGGTAAATTGGGTACAGTCAACAAAAGAGATATGGTTACACTTTTTCATATAAAGTTGTCCTTTGTCAACTGTACATTGCTTTTTGTATGGGTTAATTTAGGTATGGATCGTTTTTAAGATATTTTCTTTAAAAAAATCCATAACATTGAAATTTCTTACAGGAGATGAGATGATTTTGTCACTTTTTTATTCATGACATCAGTTAGAATTTATGTTTGAAAGTTTAACCCAATGAAAGTAAAATAAAGAGCATTACAATTTGAAGTAAATATAGATGGCCTTTTCAAAAAGACACACAATTTGCGGTCGTATTAGAACTTGCATGAGCAAAGCTTCGGCTCATCTCATGTTATGAACACAAAATGAGTAAATACGAACTTCGGGGGTGCGCAACAATGAAAATGTCACTTTATGAAATGGGCCCGCTGTTGATTAATGGAGTTAGAGTGGGGTGTTGTTCGGACCTTCTTACTTGTTTATTCATTCATTCTGGTAGGCCGCGTGGCACTGCGAACGTCGTAAATATAAATATCAACTGCGACGTTGTATGATTATGGCGAAGTCATGATTTGTTTTGGAGCTAATTAATTGGTGTTTGGCGTAGGTAGGTATGTAAATTGTTAAATCGTTGGAATCAGCCAGGGATAGAGAGTATTTACGGAAAATAATGCGATAGTGAAGGTATATAACATTATGTACACATTATACCGGTCGTGGTTACGAATTGGCCAACCTGAGGCTGGCTCTATACATTATTATGCATGTAAATTAACTAAACACTATTCAATATGGTATAATCAGTTTACAGAACACTGAAACAAGGTATTTGAAAGTGGTCTCTTCAAAGTTCTACTCGTACATATAATTTATTCACATAAATTACCAGGCAAGTAATCGAACAATGAGATAAGATACACAAATCTTAGTAAACGTCTAGAAAACATCGCAATCTATCAAGTTTCTATTTGCAGCTTGAGTGTTAGAGAATTAGTCGAATTTCAAACTAAACTTGTTGGCAGAGATATCAAAATATTCCGTCGTACTTCGCCATTGACATGCTTATCTATTGTGTAAATAATGACTGGAGACTAACTTGTGTTGACTAAAGGAACGAGGGTATCTTCTAAAGATTCGTGTATTAACGGATAATAAATCCCTGTGCACAGGCCCTTTAATCATTGATTATTTAATCAGAACGGCTTGGGACAGAACAGCAACTATGAATGTCGTGTGACATGATAACAATGCGATAGACGTTTATGAAACAGCCAGCGACTTGATAAATGGACCAAGCTGGATCGTGGCGAACTCACCAATTTATGCATAGCCGTCATCGGCAGGATAACAATGCCTCATGGCAAAATGACAACGACGTGAAGAATCACAATAGTCATAGATCTGAGCTGGATTTTAGATTTAGTTAGCCATAAATTTGCGAAGAATTTCCCACATAAACTTTAACCAAAATATTCTGGCCACATTCAATGTAGTTTTCGAAAGTAATTTCGTTTTAATACCGCACAGGAAAGGTATTATTTCCCTATATTTTTGGTGAGATTTTTTATTTTTTCCGGTTATGAAGTAGCAAAAGGGAGAGCCTTTTGTATAAGGGGACCTCTGAGGTTCATAACTCGCAGTCAAAGCGTCAAATTAAAAAAAGATCTATAACTCGATGGGGCGGGAAAAATGTTTGTCCTTTCACACGAACCAAAATATGCATAGCTGAGTATTATTGTATATGCAGTGATATGAATTATAACAAGCTTTATTTTGCGGTTGCGTATTTTAAAACTTTATAAATATGCACAAAACTATAAGACAAAGAAGATAAAGAAACTAGAGGCTCCATAAAACTAATAATAAATCGAGTAGGACTTAAAAAATTACAAGCGGTGCGTGTGATTTTTATCAATGATTAAAAATTAGTACTATTTAGGCTGACTGACTGTCTAAATACCAATATCTTGATATGTCTAGCAGCTCTATCATTTTTTTCAACTCTTTTCTCTTAAGGTGTTCCAATTACCATAGTTATATAGATACGTAATATGTTGACAAACATAAAAAGAGTAGCAGTTGATGGTACTTTGATACGTGTAACAGTAAATTATAGTAATAAATACATTGCGTAACTATTTTCCTATATTACCATGTACATTTACACTCCGGAATTAAAAATGTTCAGTAAATATTATCAAAGGTTACTTTGAATGATATTGTATTCGATATGAAGTTGCAGAGCATTGAAAGCGGTGTTTAAATAGGCTGCTAATACCACCAATATTGAAATATCTGCGACAATATTCAAGCGGAGAGCTGTGATCCGCTTTTATTAAAACACCGTTTTATATGAGGGAAGGCAGGAAAAATATTGTCTCTCACTTTTTATGACACTGTTAACAATATATCCGACCTAGGTAGTGATGAAAGTTGAATTTTATTTGGAGCGGTAAAGTAAAAAGAATATTTATCTAGGGAATTTTATTAAATTACATTTTCTGTGAACTGATGTGAATTGCGATAAAGTGTACAAAGGCTTACACTAAATTGAAATGAATCGAAGGTTTTTTGATAAGTACAAGTAAGTAAGAACAAGCTATTCTTACAAAAATGTTTTTAAATAATTATTTCAGATGTTTCATCATCATCATGGATACGAATTTTCCTGATTGCATCCGAGGCCAAGGTGACTTCAGAGCCTAGAGTCTGCTTTCCGGCTCTTCCTTTTCCACTTCCCACGATCTTGGACGTCCATGATAGTGAGACTATTCACACGCATGTCGTCCCCTCCACGACGTCAAGTCAGGACTTCTGGAGCCTGGTCCTAGCGGGGGCGCCAATGCCAGGCATTTATTACTCACGTAGAGGTAGGAGCAGCGTTTTTTAAAGATGTTTGCTGAGTTACCATAATTATATTTTAGACGAGGCAAACAGTTAAAGCGATTGCAAAAATTCATTTGTAAGTCGCTTTATATCACAATAAGTTATTCACATAACACGTAACACTCATCTATATTCATGTAACTTGCGACTTAACACCGCAACATGTGGTGTAGATGTGATGTAAATTAACTTGTTATAATTAACTTAATAACAGCTGCAAGTTGCAACAAATTATGGTAACCACTTTTATTTCTTGTTTTATAACGAGTGAGGCATCACTTAAGTGATATAATTATTTTATCTTGAAGCACGATTGTGAAATTGAAAGAAATTTTCTTCATGTAATGATAAAAATCATCAACACGTCTTGTGAAAATAAGAAAAAGAAAGAAGAGAAAATAAATACTGTATGTTTTTGTGTTTAGAGATTTTTTTAAGTATAATTAAGTTTAAAGATGGTCGTTGAGTGTGCGCGTTTTTGAAAATTCTATGTTTTTGCCTCGAGCTAAAATAATTTTAGACAAAGCCATCTATTTAACAACTAAGTTCTTGCATAAAATAATGCTATTTAGATTAAATGGTATCACATAAAGTCATGAAACTCCTGTTTAATTGCACTTAAACGATGTGCAACGCTTTGAAAATGGACTAATGCTGGACTTTGGACATGAGCTAAAAGGTACGTAGTACCGGTAAAGGAATACAGATATTTTTTACTAGTTAAGCGAGAAGCTCAACAACTGTTTACTCAAATGATCAAAAACTATCTTTCAGAATGCAATATTCTCTCGAAGAACTTGAAAAGGAAAACCTATTATCTATTTTATCATTCTTGTTGTGTAACTAAGTCGTTCTACAATGTTCTGATGCTCGACTGTCGAGTAAAATAAAAAAAAAATGTTACCTTCCATTAGGTTTGCAATAAGCAAATCAATTGTAATTTATTTTTCTTCGGAACTGCACGTGTATCTCAAACGTCGATGCATTGTTTTCTTTCTTTCATTAGGGTTTGCTTTACTACTGTTTCTAACTAACACATGCATAAATTTATTTGTGTTTATTTTATTCCCACTTAACCATGCTAGCATGCATATGCATAGCAACCATATTGTGTGGTAAATCAAAAATTAGTAGTAAATGAAAATTTGTAATCCATTGGCGACTGACTGTTTTTTACGATAACTCACGCACAACGTTATTATGTCTATGTCACGAGGACTGCACAAACTAGAACGAATGACCGTAAAACACCCAGGTTCAGGATAATAACTTTTGGATCACACAAAGTAATGTGTGGATTGAACTCCGATACTCAATATTTTGCCATCCTTACAGTCGTGTAAATAGTATTTGACAAGTTCTTATGCAAAATTCAGTTAATCTATCCTATAGACTTTCTTTTTTTATCGTCCGCAATTTCTCCACGGATACGGAGGTACCCATTAGGCCGGCGCGGCGCCAGTAGGGGAGGTTATGTCGAACCATCGACTAAAATGCACACCGTCTGTAGATCATTGGTTGTCTGAGGTGAGATTGTCTGAAACATATCTTTGGCACCCCAGCCGATCTAGGGTCATCTCTTTTGAGCTGCCCTCTGCGGGTATGAGGACAACGGAGTCCCCACCTAGTCTCCGGGCAGTTTATCTAATAGACTAGAATGACTTAAACCTATCATGATCAATTCAGTAAAGCGAATAAACTATGCATATATAGATCAGTGTCCATTTTTACGCGAAGAACTGAAAGCACACTTAAATATAAATGTTATTAATCATATTTTATACAATTTAGCACAGGAGAGCGACGTAATTGCCCGCAAATGACAGAATCTGTGCAAAAGCAGTGCGGCCGGGACCATTAATACTTGTTAGGTGGAACATAAAGGGAATCATTCCCGTCTTTACGGAAAAATTATGCATTCACCTAATATTGTACGGTTGCAGCAATTACATGGTACCACTAAAAAGCTTAAAGGTTTAAACGTTATAATTTTGCTTCTGTATATCAAGACGTTTATAGAGAGATTTAATATTTGAATAATAGTTTCTTTATATAGAAAAGATTACTCGTAACACAAACAATTTAGCTAAATTGGAGGGGTTGGAGGGAATTCGAATAATTTCGGTTACTAGTACGATTCAAAAAGAATTCTATAACGTCATATTATATAGATTATCCATTGACAAAAACATTGGCAAATAGTTCAAAAATAGGATAACATAATTGAGAAATATTCTTTAAACCTTGTTCATGCCGTTTGTGTCTAATAATATTTTAAAGCTAGCTATTTTAACTTAAGAGTTGTACATAAAATTGTTAGGATTACTCTTTCATTTCTTAAAAAGTCTTTGCTCCCAGTTCAAGTAGACAAAATACATGGATTAGCAATCAATGTCAGTACTATTTAGCTAGTACATAGGCACTACATGCAACCATGAAAGCAGTAACGATTCTCGTTGCAGTGAAAAATATTTTGTGTACGCATGACACGAATCCATCTATTGTGTACGCAATTCAATAGCTACACGAAATTCCTTTCAGATTTATAAAATTCATATTAAAATTCAATTGTTATATTATGTGCACTTGACTATACCTCGCTGCGCCAAATGCACCTTTACATTTGCACAAGACACATACCTACATCAGTTGCAGTTTAAAAAATATCTGTATTAATCCAAGTATTCGAGTTAAAGTCGGTACAATGAAGTTATACGTACATACGTTCATAACTAATTAAATGGCCGTACTTGGCAAATATCCATTGTAAGCTAATGTAGTGACTGAAGAGAGCATACTGCGGCAAAATAGAGTCCACAACATAAACATTTCCTCCTAATTACTTTTATAATGTAATACAAGTAGCTTGGCTTTAAGACTATTTAATATGTGTAAATATTTGAAGGGCGGTGCAATCTGAATTGTATCTATGCCAAGTGTTATTTCCCGTAACATTTGCATACTTGACTCACGGAATCAATTTCGGTAGCGCTCCGTGTGTAGCGAATCAGAATAAAGATTCTTACTTCGAAATTCGAATTTTTAACGGCTAGGAGTTTCGTCTTACCAAACCTCGTTGATGCTGCGCTCACTTGAGCTGGAAATAGTAAAAAATAAAACTACGTTCGTTCTTCGTAAGATAGCCTTCGTACCTCACCGAGGAGCGGCCGTCGTCGGCGAGTTGCCTTGAAAAGCAAGCTCCTTTCCTAACTACCATCTTATTAACGGTAATGTTGACTTGCTCGCTTTGTGTAACTCGCTTCACGCTAACTTGAGCTAATGTTTCAGTGGTTTATCTTCAGAATATGATGAAAACTAATTTTCTAATAGATTAGTTGTTGTTTAAATTTGCTTTGCGCAGTAGCTATAGCAAGCGCTTTATCAACTGAATCATCGGTCAAAGAAAACAATTATGTCAATGACATAGAAAATTCATTTATGGCCCGATAATTATCAATTTTTTACGAGTAGTAACAACTACTGCAAAAGTTGTTAGAGTTATTTTATAATGAGTAAGATCACAAAGTGTCGAAATATTGTTGTATTTAATTGCCGCAATGACATAATTCAAATTTCATTATAAGGAAAAGAATTTTCACATCTGTTAGGTGACTCACGGCGACGCGACGGCCGCCTCATGAAATACTACTGCTACTTAAACAAAAGATTATGTAGGTATTGTGTTAATTAAGAGTATCAACTATCTTCATTTCGAATTTCACTAAAATCCGTTCAAAGGAGTAACAAGCTTACTAACACACATTCGAATTATTGTTAACAAGATTTTATTAGTGTGTCATACATATAGGTACTTATTCTTCAAATCCTACGAAGTAACTTTTGAAATGAACCTCTAATGAAAAAGATTATAACAGTTGTCTAACGGTGAAACATAAAATGCGATGTTGTGGTACCCGTATTTATGTTTGAGTCCTTACAGAAAAGAAAAGTGCAACAGAGAGGGAGTTATTATTTTAATGGTGGTCCGTGAAGTTTTAAAAATGTAGTTGCTTTCATCGTTAATGTGATGGATATGAAAACATTATTTTTATAATGATGTAAAATGTAATGCTTTATTTTATAAATTCTATTGCAGTATACTTACATAGATACAACATGTTTTGTGATATTTCTTGTGATATTGGATTGGCCCTAGCCAATCTCACCTGATAGCCACTTCAAGCTTTTAACGAATGAGGCTCTGGCGTAGGCTTTCCTCTCGGGATTGATTGATCACATGGCAGTTACTCTCATAAAAAACTAAGCTAAGCCAGATCACAGACTGCGCTGACGGGGCAAAATCTCTCTGTTTTTACAGTGTCGGCAGCACGAGTGTAACTCTCCCGGTGTTGCATACGTCCATGGGCCACAGAAACCACTTTCCATCGGGTGGGTCGTATGCTTGTCTGCCACCTAAGTGGTATAAAAAAAAACAAGAGAAATGGTAGGAGAGTGAACCATGGGCAAACCGGGACCAACGTCGTGCTGATGTCGTGAAATCATCAACATTTTAGCTTTTAAGTGTTATTTTGCAGCAAACTTGAAAGCAGTATATTTTTAAATTATGTAGGTTTGTACCATTAATAACGAGCGTGATATAAATTATTTATTTCCTTGACGGTGTAGGTTTTAGTATTTATCATGACTCATGAACAATATAGTTATGTTGACAAATAGCTTAACAATGTTAATCCGATCAAATATCTTATTAATTTAATATTGTACGTACAGTGACAAATAATAGGATTAATCAAATTGTCAGCGCTCATCATCTTGTCAACCTTAAGTGGTGTAGCGATGCTTCAAATTATCTTTGTCTGACTAGTTACGGTGGTAAGACAATTCTTAGGTAGGTACAGACGCCATCGGTATTAACGGAACGCATTACAAGTTACCTACTGTGCTAAATTGTTCTTAGTTCTTAACCCTTAAATAAAATAGTAAACAAAATTTAAAGAATTTAATTTTACATTTCAATTTCATTTTTTTTAAATATTGTACCGTCAATTGACTGCACCACGCTAGATGGTTAAAAGCTGAAGTCCTCTGAAAAATTTATACATCCATACTAAATATTGTAAATGGAAAGTAACTCTGTCTGTCTGTTACGCTTTCCCGCCTAAACCAACGAACCGATACGGATAAAATTTGGTACAGAGATGGATTAGACCTTGGGAAAGGACATACTATGCTATGTTTGGTCGCGGTAACCGACATATCTACACGAGGGCGGAGCCGCGGGCAACAGCTAGTCAATTATATTTTATTTAATTATCTTATATAGGCACTCGTACCTATATACATTATATGTATACTATCCAAAGTATTTGCGCAACCCTAATCAGACGAAACAACACATTTTTAGGCCAGGTGGGTCGATCATGTCTCGAAAATTGGTCGAATAGTTGAGCAAAACCCCCGGAAAATAATGACATTATGATACACAATGGAATTCGGACCTTTGTGTCGTGTGTTTATTAGTGAGGAACGCACGTTAGTTTATATGTTACCTTTTTAACATTAGTACAAGATATATTAAGTATGTCAAGTTGACGATATAGGTAAATGAATTTTTAGACGATATAATAACAGATCACATATTTAAAAAAAATAATTATAACCCGTATCGATGTCAGGTCCAAATTTTAACTAAACGGGCTATATAACATAGACCTGTTAATTTGCACGATACCTGTTAACATAAGATATTGTAACATCTTTTTGTATCTATAACATTTGATTTATTCATGATGTGAATGTATAGTTTACTTCTCTATCCTGGAAATTTTGGTGTAAATGTGAGATTTACCAGGTATTTTTATGTTCCTTGTATTTAGGGTAACATTTACCTAGTTTTAAGAACTTGACGTTGTCTGTTGAGATTATAGTGTCTATTTATGAGAGTTTCCTTGAAAAGTATTTTTATTGACACTGCGACAGAAGGCGTACTTCTAAATTAAAATCTTCTTGTGAAAGGACAACATTCACTCTCCATACAAATCTGGGCTAGTTTTGAAAGTGCCGGCCAAAGGAAAAAAATACGATATTCCGTTAGAACTCGTTCTTACTAACATTTTTTATTATGGCGTCAAAGTTGAGAGACCACTTCCAACGGTTTTATTAGAGTTTAAAAATCTTAAAATATACACTTTTTATGATACGAACTATTGAAAATAAATGAAAAATATTGCTATACATTGGAAGAATAGTTAATAAAAGCAATAAAAATAAACCCTGTACTTTATATTGTTGTTTTTCGTCCATTTATTGAGATCCAAAGTTGAAAGTGCCGGTCAGAGAAAACAAATATGATATTCCGCTAGAGCTTGTCCTTATTAGCACTTTTTATTACTATGTCAAAGCTGAGAGACCACTGCCCTCAGTTTTATTGGTGTTCAAAAATCTTAGAAACATATAATTTTTATGATATTATATATTGAAAATGAATGAAAAATATTGTTCTATATTGGAAGAATAGTTGTTTAACGCAATAAAAAATAAATCCCATACTGCATATCGCTGTTTTTCGTTAGTTAGGTCCAAAAATTGAAAGTGAAGCCAAAGAAAAATAATATGATATTCCGTTAGAGCTTGTCTTCATTGACATTTTTACTATAGCATCATAGCTGAGGGAATACTGCTCTCGGTTTTATTTGAGTTCAAAAATCTCGGAAACGTATATTTTAAATAAAATAAATAATTGAAAAGGAATAATAAATTATGTTGTATTATATTGGAAGAATAGTTGATAAAAGCAATAAAGCAATAAAAATAAGCAATAAAAAATAAAAAATACACGAGCAATAACACTGTTTCATTGCACTCAACCCTGTTTGTTTTATCTATGATAATGTATATATAATGTTGACGAACCTGGACATGACGTGATTGCTATCGTCCACGAATCTACCTTATGGCATTGCCATTAGTGCCTTGTAACTGTGGAATATGATCAACACATTTACTAAGTTCAATAATTGGAAATGCACCTTTAACCAATATAAATCAATATTTCTCATTCATTTTCAATAATACGTTTAAAAAAATGTATTATATCCAAGATTTTTGAACTCAAAAAAAAAAACCAAGGGAAGTTGTCCTTCAGCTTTTACACCATAATAAAAATGCAAACGCGTACAAGCTCTAGCGGAATATCACATTTGTTTTCTTTGACTGGCACTTTCAATTTTTAACCTAGATAAATGGATGAAAAACAACGATATGTAATATGCGGTTTATTTTTTATTACTTATATGAACTACTCTTCCAATATAGAACAATATTTTTAATTCATTTTCAATAGTTCGTATCATAAAAAATGTATGTTTTCAAGATTTTCGAATATAAATAAAACTGAGGGAAGTGGTCCCTCAGCTTTGACGCCATAATAAAAAATGCTAATAAGGAAAAATTCTAGCGGATTTTATTTTCTTTAATCGACACTTTTAATTTTAGCCGTAAATAAATGGACGAAAAACAACAATATGCAGTATGGGGTTTATTTTTTATTGCTTTTATTAACTATTCTTCCAATGTATAACAATATTTTTCATTTATTTTGAATAGTTCGTAATCGTATCATAAAAAGTGTATATTTTTAAGATTTTTAAACTCTAATAAAACCATTGGAAGTGGTCCCTCAACTTCGACGCACTAATAAAAAATGTTAGTAAGAACAAGCTCTAACCGAATATTGTATTTTTTTTCTTTGGCCGGCAAAATAAAAATTAGCCCAATCTGAATGATGTCCTTTAATTTTAAGACTCGCCGTAGGTACTTTTCTCTGCAATAGCACTCCCATGCCTTCATACGATACCCATCCCAGATCTGGAAGTAATTTCGGTTTAAAATGCCTATCTCCCACGAGGATAATATTCACCCCTAACTGAGTATTACAGTTAATTATCACATGAAGAAATATGTCTAATATGTAAATACCTAACTTATAAAAATTCAAGTTTATTGCAGTCGGCTATGGGCATCCTATCCCTTGAAATTATTACGCTACAAAATAGGAGCGTTACAACGTGCCATGACATCGAGGTGATCACGAAATAAATATTTTTATTGGCGCTACATCGCATAACAGATATCACTGCGCCGTCAAATATCGACGGCCGCGATACAATAAACGCACCAATATGCCTCAGCGACAGAACCGATGCTGATAAATCTTTGTAAACAAAATTGTAACTGTCAACGATATCGTACTTTATGATTGGAACGCTAAAGGCAACACGAAATTCAAATCGTACTAAATTGACCGCATACCCTTTTCAAACATTGTATACTTATGTACAATAATCCTAAAACACACCCTATATCCTTTCAAGCCGTTGGACAATGACTTAGACAACGCACTTTTATTATATTTTATTTTCCCTCACGGGCCCTTATTATTTTTATACTAGTTTTTATATACGAGAATATCGACAATAAAAAAGAAATGTATGTTGCTTGATTGAACCGCTCTGCCGCTGTTGTGTGAACCGCATAGTTTATATAACATGACTAGTTGCGAAAATATGATTGTAGGTATATCAAATCAAAGGCAAGTTTAGTACTTAATTTGTTTTATTTGCTTGTAGTTTAATTATACACTGCGAAGGTATTGGTATATGGTTCACCTCGTAAGGGTAGTGTTTAATCCGAAAATTTTCTGACTTCATTTTACGAAAGCTGAACTAAGAGAAACCAAATTACGAAATGATATCAAGTACTGCGGTAGATAGTATCCAACAAAGTTATGTTATTAAGTTTATCGTAAGTAGGATGAGTTCTAGAACTCGGCACTATACTGACGATAGCAGACCATCTTTATACTTTGCAATACCAGCGTTGCGAGTTTATGCATGAATGGTATTGTGCTAATGGGTCCATTTCTATATTTTACAGCGAACATTTCGTACCGTTATAAAAGTAGGCAAGAATCTCGAATAAAAATACTTTATCCCTGTATAAAAAGTTAAATACTGTTATATCAGCTGTCAGCGTTAGCTTTTTTAGTAGTTAACGAGTAGATCTTACGATTGAGAGGTTCCGCGTTTAAATACTGATCTACCGACGTGACCCCTAACATAAGCAATTTGGCTTGGTTAGACGGAATATAATAATTTCAGTAGCTAATATTCTTAAAAAAAAGCTACCTTTGTCTTTGGGCTTAAACTATTAAGGCAGAACGGCCTTCCTTCATACCTGCCTATGTTAATGGAGGCCGGAGAGTCAAGTGAGCACACAAAGCCTTGTTTGTTAATCAGTAGGAGTACCAACCTGCAGTTGAAGCTGTCTTGACTGCAAAGGTCATGGTTCGTAGCCCTACACTTCGGATCGTAATTAGTATATAAAATTAGTAAACAAATAATAATGACGGAAAGTTTAAAAAGACGTTATAACAAATTCCTAAAGATTGCGGGAAGCCAAGTCCCCTATACTTCAAAGGGATGGTATGCTGCCTCGGTAAGCGATTAAACGAAACAAAACCCCGCTGTAATACATTTGGTACGCTCGTGGGCCGAGCAAATTAAGGTAATTTGGTCATTATTTTTATCATGCATAATTTGGGCTGCATCGAATTGAAAACATTATTTTCGGTGCATTAATTAGTACTACTTGTTTTAAAATGGCATACAATAACAAAATAATTAACTGTTGTTGTTAAAATAAGTTAATAAATTCAAAATTAACTTATTTGGCAATAAAATTTAGATTAAGTAAATACATAGGTATATTTAAATGAATTTAATTTAAACTGCGAACTATATACTTTAGGCCGAGAACAAACTATAGTAGGAATATTAAATTTACTTAGAATGATTAAACCTTCCAATATTTTTGTTTGACTAAACTACACTATAGGAAACTCAAACCTACCCAAACTCAACCAACCCTATTCCTAGACCTTTCTCCGATAACCGCGGAAGTGCGCTAATACGTGTTTTATATTTACAATAATCTCGGAAAAGCTTCTCGTATCTTCCATTCAATTACCTATATCAAAAGTGATCTTATCTAAACATATGTCCGTACTTTAAACATACACATAAGATATGAATAAAAATATACTCCTTCATGAATTTCTTCCTTCACCGTAGGCAGTGAGAACTCTCTCGCCACCTGCTCATGTTCTTACATACTTCATGAACTCCTTCATTGTAATTAAGCCTTTAATGCTAGCTTGTCCGTTTCGACTGCTTTTGATTCTTTCAATACATTTGATCAGTAGCTTGCCTGCCCACTTACACGCAATTATTTACTACATAGGTATTTCCCGGTGTTGGCATTTGCACCCGGATTCTGCCTTACATACTCGTTCCTACCTACTTAGCATATCAAACTTACGAAAATATAAAAATTACAATACTCTATCAAATTAATCTATCACGTTCCATAATAATCAATCATGTTTTCGGTAATACGTTGAATTCCGTAATCAAAATATCAGTTGAAGTTCGTATAATATTGGTGCTTTTATAGCCTCAATTTCCAACGATGACCTGATAAGTATGTACAATGAATTGATAGCTTATTTTATAATAATAAAGAGCAGTGTCGGCAAAATAAGCTCGGTTTATGGCTAATGTAGCGCAGACTGCGAGCGAGGAACTTTGTTGCATTTTGCATAAAATCGATATACGGTCATAGAGCGCTCGTAACAGTACGCCTTTGAATTGTTCATACCGTCGAAACACACTACTTTCAAGTGGATAGCGATTTGGAGTATTGGATGAAACATAATTATATCAAACAAGATTGCTTTCTGTTGTAATAAAAATAAATGTATATTGTATTGAACGGTTCGCGCGTTTACTCGTTATCGTGAAACTTCTAAATGACTTCACAGGATGAAGTCATATTTGCATAATATACTTTTATAGGTCCGTAGTTTGGATGAGTTGTGTGTGGTGTGCAAGGCTCTGTCTGGGTATTCCCAGACCAAACCAATCTCATTTACCAGCCAGTAAACTTGCCGAAACCACAACACAACAAAAACTCGCTCTACAATGTGAAAGCAAGCCAATCGTAGCTTCTTCTCCGCAACGACAACATACCCATAGCTGTAAAAAAATATACGTTAAATATAAAAATCTATTAGTTAAAACAGTTTAAAGTAGTGATCATAAATAAAATTTTCGATGTTGGTGACTTGTTGCATAACATCATCAATATAAAGTGCTTCAATTTACATTATATCAGCGGCTTAGCAACTCCACAGCTAATGTGTACATGACATGCACTGTTTTATCTTTATTTACTTATTATTAAAGAATCATATTTTACTAGTGAAACGTAGTGATAATTTAACGAAATCACGCATAAAATATATTATTGTTTGATTTATTGGACATCCACATAATACTTATAATCTTAATTTATAAAAATGTATTATTTTCATCATTATCATTACAGCGGTTATCCAGATTGTATCCAAAGGTTGCACTTCGGAGCTCAAGGTCCACTCTTCTCTTTCTTCTTTATGGCGGATTGATTATTCATACGGCTATCGACCCGTATGAATCCTCAATATTGAGAGGAAAACCAATGCCAGTACCTCGTTCGTTAAATCATAGTAGGGCCCTAAACCATCATATATATTATGCTATAACATTTTATGGGAAGCTCTCTTTATATTTAAAGTTAGTTAATAGCAGAAACCGCCACTATAGTTACACAATAAAGTTAGCTTCTGGCTCGTAAGCTATCAGTTGCAATTAGAAACAAACTCCAAACTGATTTAAACAGCGTAATAGTAGGTACCTACACTTATTGTTTCAGGATCTGACAAGTGCAGTGAAGGTACCTACTCAGGTTTTAGCAGTGTGAATAATACCTTATCAGACGACATGGCCCGTATTCTAGAATGCCACTCAGCTGAATCTCAATTTACCTGAGGACAGCTTGTATAGAACTATAGACAATCTGTCTGACAGCCTCTCAAATCTGTGGAATCTGTGCATACAATCTTGCCTCAGGTAAATCGAGATTCAGCTGAGTGGCATTCTAGAATACGGGCCTAAATCTACGACCTGTAGTAGGGTAGACAGTTAGGTACGCCTATTTTGAAAATAATGACAGAATTCAACACTTATATTTATTATAATAAAGGTACTTTTTTAGTATAGGACACGTCAAATTAACTTCACCCCGCCTGATGGTAAGCTGAAGGCAAAGTCTATTTTCTCGTCCTCGTCGTTTTGGTCGTCAAGCTGAGTGCCACTCGGCTTGACGGCCTCATCAGATATCATTTCACGCCCCGCTTAAAGGACCCGGGACTGTAGAAAGAAGGAAACAAGGAATATCATCCAATTACCTACAATTTGTTTTATGTAATAAAAATTAATCTACTATTTTTTCTAAACTGTAGTGAACCACTCGTTTAAATGAATAAACTAGAGTATCTCCTGTATCTGTCGTTTTGTATTAGGCACCAGTAAAATGATGCAAATAAAAATCCGGGTATGCGGCCGCAAACGAGGCATGAGTTCATCCGTACGTTAGCCGGTCGAGTTTTGAATAGAAACAGCGTCCGCAGCACCTACAATTTTAAAACTAGTAAAGCTATATTCATGCTCGTCAGTTCACCGTGACTCTTGGCAGTAAGTGCATTAAAGTGTCTGCGCAAACCGAGGGCGTCTAGTTGCCCAGGTGCTTCCACGCCCATTATTTTATGCAAAATTTGCGCGACTTGGAGTCCTGTAATAATTCTATAAACAATAGAGCTTTGTTGTTCGTCGAGTCGTAACGTTTGTTGTATTGAGATAGTAGTGTGATTATCACATGTGTTACTGTTAAATTATGTTACAGCAGACTGTGTGTAATTTGGCTTGAGGCCTTCTAATATGATAAGGCGGTTTGTTTGAGTAAATAATTTCCATCATACCATTTATATAGTCTCAGAATTGAGTAATTAATCTTAAGTGGCATTAATAAGCTAGAAATGGAGTATTATAGTTTTATCAACATGTCGATTGTTGGTATGATTTATAGCAGGTATCGAGTTCAGTCTTATCGATTTTATAATAGGTACTCTGCAACAACTACGTGAAACTATTGTCGAGTTTAGGGGTAATTTGTATTTGCGGTAGGTAATGATTGGATGTTGTGCACCTAATGTTATGAATAGATAATTCAAGATATACATATTAGCTTTATGTATCGTACACCTCATACGCAAATAATCGAAATTTCTGTCATCAGTTCATCATAACCAGAAATGGCTTACGGACGAGTGCAACACCTGGGGAGTCACATGCCGACTTGTTTTTAAAAATAACATACTGTCATCGCATGAAAAACTGCAGCAGGGAGATCATTCCATAGCTTGAGTACGTGCGGAATGAAGTTCCTTTCATACCTCACTATGCGCCATCGTCAGTCTACATGTTGAATGTTTGTAAAATGTTAAAGCTACGGTCATTTCTTTACTTGAAAAGGTCGCACTGGGGGGTAAAACTACCACACATTAAAATTAAATAATGTGCCTGAGTAATTAACTGTGTCTTTTGTGTTAGGTATGTTAATTAAGGGTCTGGAAGTTAACATATAATATTCTAACAAAATAATGTTTGACAGTTCTTAACTGTAAACATATAGTATTTATGGTCTTATTGTCATTGAAAGACACTACAGGCATGATAGTAGTCTAAAATGTAGTTTTGTATGACAGTGGTATTATGAATTCCACTTAATGCTGACGAAGCGTCAATAAAAAACCCGACTGGTGCTGAAAAGATCGAAACCAGTTTTTTAACAGGTGGTACGCATTTGCAAACCATAAACCCAAAGAAAATTAATGGGTATAGCCTGCTATCAAACTTAATTCAATCTTTTCAGCGTCAGTCGGGATTTTTATTTCATATAATTTATTTTTTAACATAATACATATACATAATAAATAACATAAAAAAAATAGTACCTATGATAGAGAGTGATCACGGTACTAAATATTAACTGGAAATTTATCTCAATTTAGTATTGGTAGGCTCAATATGAGAAGCTCTATGTAGGGAAACCAATAACAGTCACAAGTTTTAAGAAATTTCATTTATTTTTAACTTTACATAAACAACTAACTGCAACGATCACTATACAATGTTTTCAACGCAGAAATAGGCCATTTCCAAGATAATAATTTACAAATATTTTAATGGTACAGATTTTAGGACACACAGCGGGTGAGGCAGATAATGTGGGGGATGTAATGCGCTAACCTATGTTATCGCGGAGATATTATATTAAACTGACTATAGGGTAAATGAATTACAATTGGCACTAACGGCACGGAGCCGTCTAGTCGCATCCGCTGTGTGTGACTTTAATAAACGTGTTTTTCTGCAACTGACTATATTTATTACTCTTGGAAATGGCTTAAATAAATTTATGGGTTACAATGTAGATGAACGTTTCTATATGTAACGAAAGCTTTGGAAATATTACATAGCTATTTATTTATATTACAAAGCACGCCATATTGTCTTTATTGCAGAAGTAACGAGTTTATTTACATATAACGCAGTCAGGAAATGAATTTGTAAATATCTCACAGTATAATACCAATTTACAGTATGCACATCTTGTGTATGTTCATGTTGTTAAATTAAATAAAAATAAGGTTACTAAAAAGACTGTCTTACTTAGGTAGTAACATGAGCATCAGACTATCTTGACAACAAAGTCTCAAAATAATCTTAATACCAGGGTATTATTTCGAGTATAATGTATTTAGTACTTAAAAATAGGGGTTAACTTAGAAGCCCTCTGAAATATAGATAACTACACACCAGTATTTTGGTAGATCTACCGAATTGTGACAGAACTATTTAGTTACGACGATATTTATAGCCGCGTGGTTCCCGGCAGAGTAGAATTTGGGCCACCCATGCGGTGTTGTACAAGGCGACTAAGGGATAGCGCTGTTTAGCATCAGACAGATATATACAGCCCAGACTCAGCCTGGGTACATGTGTCGAGTCAACAATAGTGCCCGGAATACGGCAATAGACTCACCCCCTATTATGTGGGACCTAATACAATAATTGGTGAAATGTGGGTGTTAATTCACGTCTGCCTAACCCTTTGGGGATAAAGGTGTGATTATATGTATGGTTGTATGTATGATATTTACAACATAAGAAAATGAACGAACATCAAACAAACATAAAAAATAAACTATATCATTCAATTAACTATTAACTGTTGTCAGAAGCTCACGACATCACTGGTATTAGGAGAGATCCACGAGATCTACGATTCACCTTTGTTAAATACAGATAGAGGCCTTTTGATGTGAAAACTCGTCATGTGAAAATGTAAACGAGCCTTAACTGATACAATTAGTACGTTTGTTGTTAAACTCGAGCGTACGCGACCAGCCCTCCAATGCATGATGCATGTATAAAGGTGGATTTAGACCAAACGTACATAGACCTAGAGCTAGAACAAGAGCTTATTTCCAGGGTTTATATAAGAAAGAACAACGCGTGAATTATCTGTCACTATTAACACTAATATAATTTTTTTTTATATAAGACACGTCAATTTGACTTCGCCTCGCCTGATGGTAAGCTGTAGGCAAAGTCTCTGAAAAGAGGGTCACCATTACAGACACGTATCATGTTACAATGGTGGTACTCAGCTTGACGGCCTCATCAGATGCTTTTTCACGCCCCGCTTAAAGGACCCGGGACTGTAGGAGGAGGGAAACACGTGAACTGGTAAGGAATTCCAAGACTTAATGGTGCGGCAGAAGGAGTCGCCGAACCGCTTGGTTCTCGATGGAATATTCTGCACCGTATGTGGGTGGCATCTAAGCCCTGCACGTGTTGTCCTATACAGGAAAGGAGAGGGGTAGAAGAGTAGAGGGGATAGAATGAGCATTCGCCCGTTTGATGTAAACCAACCTTAACAAGTTTGATATTTCTATCACTAGTTTTAATAAGTAGGCCCTGTTATTTTGAAACTATCGTGGTGTAAATCCATAATTTTTTATGAAAGATTAAAATTATTATGAAACTTACTTTTGCCGACGTTTCGGATGCGTTGCAGCACCCGTGGTCACAATTTGACTGGCCTGTGAGCGTTGTGAGGTGTAAGGGGAACATTTTTTACAAAAGTAATGGAGGTTCCATTACTTTTATAATGAATGTTAAGGCTGACGACACACCACACTCAATATGTCACTTTTTGACGGCACTGTGTTTTTGGGTTAATCGCGAAAAGTCCCGAACCATCATAATTAAAAAGTAAGCCCGGTACTGATAGCAACGGAAGTAGTTTATCATTTGACAGTTGAAAAGCTAAGAGTTATTATGTCACCGTTTATTTTGTTTTATTTTGCTCATTTACTTCCTTGTAATAAGTTTCTATGATGATGATGATGGCTTTTGTTGTGTGGATAATTCGAAAGACGATATGTAAGTATCGATATAGTTGATGGTTTAATTTATCGTTTTAAATATTGTTTAAAATTAAAAACGCAGAGTCGACATCATCATATTTGAATATAGTTTAAGCTTGTTCATTTACATTGTTCAGATAATTCAAAAGACGATATGTTGGTATCGATATTTAAGTATGCTGTTTATTTTTTATTAAAAAAGAAACAATAAACGTATGCTCACTGTAGGCATATACTTTAGTAAACACTTTAACGTTGAAACTTAAAAAAAAAACAAGTTTTATACTATTACATTTACAATATACATTCAGTAAAAGATATGTAGGTACCTACTAGAGAACTTTACAATTGGACATTTATATTGATATGCTACTTTATACATACTCTACTCATAACTCATTCCAACAACCGATATCCATTTAACTAGCTAGTGAGTAATTGTCTAACAAGTGAGTGGTATGATAGTATCTTAATACCAACAAGTGTATACGTGACACGGAACGTGAATACCGTAGCGTGTTTATCGTACAACGGACATTATATTTAAGCCGTTTGTAACTACAGGCTGAAGTAGCAATTTGTCCTATAACTATTATTGTTTTTTTTTACTAGAAATATTTTCTGGATTAGGTGGAAGTCCCTGAACAGACATCGAACACAGGTCGGCCGAAGCAGGGAGAATTGATTTTGGTGGGGTTTCTCAGATGATGCGGACCTGGGGTGTGAGTTTGGAGGTGTTCCCTGGTCCACCTGCTGGCGAGTGCTGCGTACCCATCTACTTGTATACTGGAGGGTCTCATGAGTGCTTCCGAGAACGTGATCCAGGTAGCAGTGTACTGGGAAAATAGAGTCTGAGAGTGGAAGTGCCAACGATTCGACAGAAGAAGAAGAAGACTAGAAATGAAACAGGGTAGCACTATGTTTTACATTCAGATAAAGAACTTTATCCAGCAATGTGTGGTATAATTCCATTCTAAGAGATTCTTAAAGCTAAGCATTTTTAATGGGATTAGATATGGCACATTTATCATACAATCCTATCAGTCTTTTATTAGTATCGAAAAATATTTACAATTCTATTGGATAGATGTCTATTATATATTTATAAAGTTGTTTTGCACAGAACATAAATAAAATTGAAATATTCGATGTAATTAATACATTTTAAACGATATGAAACTATTGCTGCAATGAATCATTTCAATGTATACTTATTATTTGACTAGCACGAAGCAGAAATATGGTATTGTGAATCACTAATTGACTACTAAATACACGAAAATTTTATAGTTGTCATACAGATGAAATTAAAAATGTTTGCTATTACTATTGCCATAGGTGTCAGAATTCATTGACGCACTGACGTCTACCGTATTCCCTCTTCACCGCCAGAACCATCCCATAAATTTAGTTCTACATAGCTTGTCTAGTTATACATTGAAATCATTGGTTGCAATACTATTCAGTAGTTTAACAAGTGTTATATCTACTATTCTAATATTATCACTGCTATTCTTATCGTATCTCTTTAGCACAAAATTAAATGTCTGATTGGCACTATGATATGACGTTCAAATGGTTGATAAGTGTATGTCAGCTGGCGATAATCAGACCTCCAAGGACGGTGAAGAAAACACCCTGACTGGACGATGACTGGGAAGACTGGGTCGACTCGTAGTCTAAACAAAGATTACATTTTATTATTAGAACAACTCAAATAGGTAGGTACCTAAAAATATATGTAGTTAGAAATCACTAACGTGAAATTCGACGCCATTTGAGTATTTTTTTACCAGTCTAATTATTCCAGACTCTTTACGTAAGTTCAAATTCTGTGATGTGATATTTTTAGATCATAGGTGATATATTTTTATGCCGTAAAATCGTTGGCAGTTTATTAAATTTTTTTACGTTGTAACGTAGTTTACGTCATTCAAGACCCTCTAAATAATTGTACGTAATACAACTTGCTTGTAAATGATTCAGAGCAAACCGGTATCAAAGGTTACAACTTACCGACATCTTTCCATTCTTCTACTTCGTAATCTCCTATGACTCTGTTCTCAGCTGAGCTGTCCCGCCAACGATTTTTATGTTTACCTGATAGAAACAAGGTATATGTCAAAGAAAAGTCTCAGGAGTGAAAAACCACGCAGAAAAATGATTGTGTCATAAAATTTTCTCACATACTTGGGGCTATGAAAGTAGGCTTTCAAGTGTGAACAAAACATGTGACGCTATGAAAAAGTATAAAAGAAAACCCAAATCTATAACAATACGGAGGTATATTGGAAGTCAAAGCGCGAACCAAATCGCTTTTCCCACAATAATATTACTAACGACCCAATTGTATGGAAGCATTGGGTCGATCGGCAAAACCAATAAATACAAAATCCACCATCGGCCCTTCGGTGTAGGAGCCGTGAGGATGCAAAGAATATACAGGTAAACGCGTCAGCTGGTAGCTCCCACTGAACTTGAAATTATCGATATTTCGTAATCGAGGTTTAGGTATCAAAAGTAAAAGCTTCAATTTTCGAATCGAACTTGGAATCGAACTCAGAATGTAATAAAAAATTTACAACTAAATTGCTGAATTGATCAGTAAGAAGGGTTTTCATTTGAAATTTAAACGTATTTGGACATTAATTATTTCTAGGCAATTCGAAACGCTAATTGAAATGGAAGACGTTAACTTGACAGATACTATGAAGGCTTTCTGAGTAGGTACAATACCTTTCTTTTTCTGAGGAAACGTGGGCACGTAATTGTCTGTAGTGCTTGCAGTAGATGGAGCGGGTATTTCTGTAAAATGAATATTTTTAAGTAAAGAGAGTTTAGATAGAATAGATAGAACACAAAGAGAATGCCAAATCTTTTATTTTAGTATCTTATAAAAAATGAAATTCTTATAAATAAAGTAAATACCAAATTAAAATATCCGAAACAATATAAGTATTTCGTAACGAATCTCATATTCATATGAATGATTTTTGTCACATTGTAGATTACTTAATATGAATAGGAATATCTGGTATACCGTCAAGCCGGATAAGCCCATCTGTCTCGCCGAGAGAGTTCTTGGCGACGCAGCGGTACGACGAAAAATCTCTTGACGACACTCTTCGTATAGTCAACTTCATTTTTCGACTATAACTGTCGTCACTCAGTGAAGTGATGTATTTATTTCCTGTAGGCAGATAAGTGTACCAATTTATAATCCAATTAAATGCTCACCCCGGATGGGAATCTTAATCAGTTATTAATTAAATTATAAATCAATTTCAACGAAAGCTAATTTATGAAATATTTCAAGCTTATATTGAACTTCCAATTTTTATTATGTTTATCCTGTATAAAAGCTTTGATATATTGAACCTAATTCATTCTTTTACTCCATGACAGGTCAACAGGCTGGCACCCTATTCAAGTTTCAAGGTTGCAAGGGGCTTAATTAACGGCTAGATTGGAAGCATACATCACTGGAGTAATTTTTCAATGCCAGACTATTTTGCACCAAATTATCAATAGGCAGAAAACATTCATTGTGACCGTCTTCTGTATGATTTTATAGATACTTTGTCGTTGCTTTTTGTGTAAAAATACCTGATATGATCATGTCTCCTCGATCGGTAGTCCAATAGTTGATTGAGGAAGGATACGCCTCCGTATGACATTCTAATGTCACATCCTGGCCGATATATGCAGCTTCCAGCTGATTTGGTATGGACAGCATTGGTGGAACTAAAACAAACATTTTGATCATCATCATTATAGTCCAAAAATACAAAATATAAACGAGGCATCCATATTTCCTTTCACAAATCTATTACATGAAGTGAAAAAACAAGGAGGTAGTGGTAGGTAAGGGTAAACCTTAACACAATATACTCGAAACACGAATTACCGAAATTTGGAACTACCCAATTACAGAAAATGGAAGCCAAACAGCGCTGCAAATTGTTGTCCTGGAGTTTCTTTGGTTAAGGGATATTGTATTGATTACGCCTGTGTATAATTTCTAAGGTCGCATGCGTTTATAGACGTCGCGTCGTTAGCTGTTCAACATTAGATGACCTCTGGGTCCGTTTGCCACTTTAATAAGAGAAACGTAACTTAAATGCTACGTGTGTCATTTTCAAGAAATTTAGTTAAGTAGTTTCTCTTAAAGATGTTGAAGAGAGGGCCAAGTAGAAAAAGTCTGGACTTAATGTCAGGTAATCAAAAACTGTTTTCTTATGGTAATTTAAAACGTGTTTCTTATGGTAATTTAAAAGGGTTAATTTTATGAAACATGAACGGACGTCGTTGAAACAATAATAACTTTTGTAGAAGCCTCGCACTTGATGGATTACAACACATCGCTTCAGAGTATCGTCGTATCTAGTTTCCCCTGTGACTCCTGAACATAACGCTAACACTGTTGTTGTTCGAAGCCCCGTAAACTTAAATTTATCAGGTACTTCCATATACAGTGAACAATTCAACTGCATTTATAGGGTGAACCCGTTTTAATAATACAAAAGCAATTGAATGACTGAGGGTTCAGTGGATTATAAAACGATTTTTAGAATATTAAAGGATGTTTCTCGCAAAAGATTTCTATGTATAAATTATTAGTGAATGACAAAAGGGATCCGTGTAGCAGAAGCAAACAACGAACAGTAGGTATGCCGTGGGTCCTTCGTAATATTTAATTTGCATCTTCAAGTCATGTTTACGATCTTTTTATGTTAAAAATGACAAAGAATTGTAAAAGCTTATAAAGGGGGATCTACACAACTTTATGACTTTGTTCGGAAACATTGATTGTCACATGAAAGTAATAGAATAAAGAGTAAATGCTTACAGATTTGAACGGCTCAGTGCTCATGGCACTGGTCTAATTGAATTTCAATTAGTAGTTATATAGTGGCAATGCATTGATGTGTTAGTTAAACTGATAGCGGCATTCTAAAAAGGACCTTAATGTTTATAGTATTATGTGTCGTAAACGTGATTAAGTCTAGGACGAGAACGCGGATATTGGTTGTGGTGAGGTGCGTAAGAGACGAATGCAGAAGAGGGTAATCCAATACGATCTGCCCAATAACAACTAGCTAGGCGGGTCGTCAGTACACCGTGATTATGGCTCTTGTAACAGTGCCGAAATATTGGTTACTCGAAATAATTGGGTGTATCCCACTATTTCCATGGAAATGCAAAATGGAAAAAGTGGGACAAGCGTTTTGTACAAATTATATCCCATTATTTCCATTGGGGCAAAAAACCTCTAGTACCCGCTTATTCCACTTTTCCCCATTGACAATCCCCATTGATGGGGATAATTGAGCCCGCCTTAGCATTCTAACCTAACCTATCCGAGTCGGGGTACTCTGAGTCGAGGTCTTAACTATAATAATGACGTTTCGAAATAAATATGATGGGGATTAGTGAGCTTTTTAGTTCTCTAATCCTCATTAAATAAAAATTTTGTGTCAACGGGGAATATTGAAAAATTAAAATTCTTAAGAGGCAATGGAAATAGTGGGAGACTCTGTCCCAGTATTTCCATTAATGGAAATACATAATGGAAATAGTGGGATTCACCTAAATAATTTAAAAGCATAATAAATATTTCAGTGAGTGTTACACTATTAGTGTGAGTGACCATGTTAATCTCAAATCGTACATTGAACTTTAACGAGTTGCCATAGGAATAAATTTTCTTCTCGATCCTGCAAAGTAAGTAAAAAGTTTTCTAATCAGAGGTGGTACAGTCAGCAGAAGAGATACGGAGATACAACGTTATATGTTAAAGATTAAAAAGTGTATACTTTTTAACTATAGGTGCAATTTTTCATATAAAGTTGTATATGAAGGTGCAACCGTATCTCCTTTATCGACTGTACGTACTTACTTAAAAACAGTTGACCACTGTAGCTTAACATTTCTGCCTAGCCGCAGCTTTACTTAAGTGTCATTTGTAAATTTTTCTATCTATCAGAGCAACATTTATTTTTAGTTTCGTACAACCAATGAACAACTAAACTCTTTTCCTATCACTTACGTATCCTTCTTTCCTTGCATTTGTCAGTTTGTAGTAACTTATTTCTCGTATCAAGTGCATTTTCAGTTTGCAGTTCACAGTTGCGTCAATTGAGTTATAAATAAACATTCTCTTAGAAGTCATTTGTTTTCCCTACGTACGCACAATTTTAGTACCTATTACTTAGCCTTAATATGCCCTTTATATTTACCGTTATTTTAGGTGTAAGAAAAGATACTTTAGGTGAAGCATTACCAAACTTAGGCATTTTATTTGTGAAATCTAACAATAGCGAAAAACTACGTACCACGCACGAACAGGTACGTAGTGAATGCACGCACAAATAAGCATGAGAAATGTGCCTATTCACAGAAACTTTGTCTTTATATTTCTTACATAAATAACACAGCACGTGATTCATATCACACACATCTTGGCGTTGAAAACGTACCCTACCCACGTCACTATCATATAGTTACTGTTATGTAGTGCATACGTTATATCATCTGCGAAGAGTTATGAAGGAGTAAAACACATACTGCCGTGCATAAAGAATAGCACCGTCGTAAAGATTTGTCTTAGTACCACCTAAATGTAATGAAAACTGTCGGTGAATTCACAAGGAAGTCGCGTTGGTTAATCGAGTGAAAGTTACGTGAGCGCTTCACGTATCAAGTAAGAAATGAAGAGAACGATGAACGCGCTGAGATAGGAATGTGAATTAGGGGAAAGAAAAGCATTTCATTGGGACGTTGAGCGCCGACGCGGGCGACACAGGAGAACAGATAGTATCGTCATTAACGCGTCCGCACCGTATTCACGTCAGCATAATGGTCTAATTGGGCACAATTACGGTCGATCCGGCGGAAGGCACCGCCGTCAGGTAGAGTCGCTCGTGTCCTCGTAAATACTCGTTAACGACACCCGCCCTGAAGAAAAATAATATTTCTCGACGCGGAATACCGACTAAAGAAAATGGTTCGGTGGAAATGTTCATGTAGTTAAGATGGGAAGAATCTGAAGTCAAGCTTATAGGTTGAGGACGGGTTGAGCGGAATTCTACTCCAGATGACGAAGTGATATTCTGATTATCATATAACTATGTAAAACTTTTATACGTAGCAAAATGGTTACCCATACCATTTATATTTCAATTGCAATGAACGATCCAATCAGATACCTATGTTGGTACTGTTTGATAATACCAAATTGAGACGTATCTTATACAATATTTTTTCAACTAATCAATTAATATGAAAAGATGCTACTTAAAAGATTGGGACATAAAAATACGCTACTTTGCCTACCTGTTGCCACAATTTACACAAGCTACTGTTATCTTATCTGCTAGGCAGCAGATGCACATGCGTGCATGGTGTTCTTTACTTGGCGAACAAAGGTGTATAGTATACCGTTTATGCACATCGGAACTTAGATTTGTTTGGTTCTCTATTTTTATTCCTACAATTTTATGTCATAATTTAACATTGCATAATGTTACTTGTCCTAACATTATTTACGCATAATACTCATTTGCCATAACTTTTTAATCATAATTTTTTTAATCCTATTTACTATAAGCATCATATTTCATAAGCATACTGTCCCAAAGCATAAGTTTACTTAAGCATAACGACGCGTAACCATAACTATTTTAAGCATACAATTATATTGACTAAATAAAGTTCTACATGATTATAAAAAAATAATAACCACGAAGGCCTAATGCGGGAGCTTCGCTCCGCTCCGCTCCCGCATTAGCCTTCTAACCTAATCTATCCAAGTCGGAATCAGGGGCTTTCTCAATAAATCTGTCACTGTCTGTTAAGAAATAATTATTTCTTTTTGATCATTATGCCAAATAACTATTAGACAAATAAACAATATGCTTTAAAACTTTATGCATATCAAAGTTATGAATAAAAACATTAGGATATACAATATTTATGCTTAATAACATAGTATGCTAAAAACCAATTATGGCACACTATTATTATGACAAAGAAAATTATGCCTAACTTGTTATGACAATTTAAATTAGGACAAAAACCATTATGAGAAAAAATGGGATCCCGATTTGTTTACATGGAATTTGGAAACAATAAGTATGTACCTATGCTATTTTTTACCGACCTAAATCTATAGGATTAGCTAGATTTGGTTTAGTTACTCACCGAATAAATTATGAACTGTAATAAAAGATGAGGACTTCATTATCTTATTGAGGTTTCAGTATATTTTTATGTTCTAGCACATAATGGAAGTCATAAAGAATTGTGAAACAGAATACTTTCTAGATTAATTAATTTTACTAGAAAGTATTCTGTTTCATATTTTTTTTAAAAGCCTACCGTTGAAATAGGCAGTTAAAAGCAATAGTTAGCACTGGTTTCTTTCGGTAGGTACTGCCTAACGTGAAATTAAAGATCGCTCGTAATATAATTGTAGGATTAAACCTGACTTTATAAAATGGTTACAATGGAACACTGAATGTTACGGATTAAGATGAAGTCGTTTCTTGAATATTTTGCTCGAACTTAAAGAATATGAAAGTATTTCTCTTTTAACACCTTGTTGAGTTGCTTTATTTCTAGTTCGAGTCTAAGAGATCACTATCCTGTAACAAAATTGGTATTTGTCAGTAATTTGATGGTAATCAATTTAGACGTCAAAGGTATTTCCTCCTGTTATATACAAAATTAGAAATTTGTTATCTGAACCGTATTTTATTCATCAAAGATTTTGATCATAAAAGATTTATATTAGAACATTTTTTAGAACTGTAACCAGTTTTTAACAAAACTTTAAATATTAAATTGAAACATAACATACATAAACTCACGCCTATATCCCCGAAGGGGTAGGCAGAGGTACTATATAGCCACCCACATTTCGCCGTTTATGTTTTAGGTCCCAATGTAAACTGGCACTTATAAACCTGCGATAAATACACACATAACTTCGAAAAGCATCGAAAAGTCATTGGTGTGTGCCATGGTAGAACCTGGGATCGAACCCGAGACCTCGTCTCAGCAGTCCATTACCCAAGATATACATATAATATGTATATCTATCTAGATCTCGATTTAGAATAAAGTTACAGAGAAGAAAACTCTAGGTGAGAAATATCATACAGAAGAAAAAAGAAAAAAAAAAAAGAATACTGAAAACACGAACCACCTTTACAAATTGCTACTAATATCTACCGTCAAAATGTTAATTCTCGGTGTACTGATATACAAAGCAACGGCCGTATAATCTGTTGGCTTAATTGAGGTAGGTTAAACCGACACAGATAGATAGGCGTTCCATCTATCACTGTGTCGTGCTAACCTCAAAGATTCACGTTAATCAGTACTCTGGATTCAAATCTGAATTAGGTATTAAATCTTCATACGCCGACAATAGTCAACGTAAACTATGATATCCAACTAATATTATTAATGTGAAAGTTTGTGAAGATGTTTGTTATTCAACCACAGTCTAATGTCTGAACAGATCTGACTGAAATTTGGTATATCTATATCATAGTCTGGAATAATACATAGGCTATATTCTGATATTTTTATCCCATGGGTTGCGGGAACGGGATCAAAGTTCAGTACGGGTGAAACCGCGGGCATTAATTAGTTAATCAGTATTATGAAACCGTTCATATATCTAAATGTTGTTTATAACTTAGCAAAGGTTGTGAACAGCGAAGAATAAAGTTTTGCGAAAGTTGTCTTACAGCATTGCAGACAGCCCCACGGTGCGCACTTGGCTGAAGCAAACACCAGACGCTCCAGAATTAATGTACTTCTTACTGGACAAATCTTATGCTAGACATTATTTGAATTTATATTTAATAAGTAGTTGGAAGACAGATATTTTCTTGTTAGGTTGTGTTTGAAACTAATTTGTAAAGCGTAAAGACAAGTATTTATTTTGATAAAACGCGCAAAATGAGGATTAGATTGTACAGTCAGTCAGTCAAAAGGGTGTATTGGGTGTGTAGGCTGTTTTGGGTGTGTTGTGTGTGTTGGCTGTGTTGGGCGTGCTGGGTGTGTTTGGTATGTTGGGTGTATTGAGCGTATAAGGTATAATTCCGAAGCCGGCCGCATACGACAGTTGCCGATGCACGGTTGGTCCCCTTTAGGCCTTTTTCACATGCATACGGACCGTGCCGTGACCGTATGCATGTGTGCATCTGAAAGCTATCTATGTAGCTCATACATTTCTGCTTTACACGGTAAAAAGTAATAGGTACGCAGTATCTGCTGCATGCGTCTGTCGTTGTCGCATGCGGTCGACTTCGGAATCATACCTTATTGGTCATGTTGGGTCTATTGGGTGTGATTAGTGCCAACAAATTGCTCTGCAGTTTGGCAACTTACTGATGGTTATTGTTAAGTTGCATAAATTATGAATAAAAATAAAAATGGGTTAAGATAGTAGCATACTCCTAGTAATCCAGCTGCAAGATTTCATGGTCCCAAATAAGAGTACCTATATTGTATTGAGCTGTGTTTTTTATGGAGATAATTTACGCTAGAGAAAGGATATATAGGAGCCTCATTCTTTGGGCCCAAAACTACGTCACCTGCAAGTCGGTAGGTACATCTGATTTTTAACGGAAGAGGTTTTGGTGTAAGCGTGATATCAGGGGGCAGTTGTTTCCGTAAAATTCAATACAAACCAAAATCGGGAAGAGTAGCAGGAAAGCTTTTTTTTAAATGTCTTTACTTACATGAAATATAGGTACAGATTACTTACATGCTACAGTAAAAACATAGCACTTAACAATTTTTGCCAGGCTGGAACGCATATAAAAAATATGAATACTAAAGGTATAATTCTGAAGGGAAGAAAGTGAAAAGTGAACCCCGGGTGAAGTATAAGCCCTGAATACAACGGGGATTGACCCGGTAAGAAGAGACTGAGTAAAAGCCATAAGGACATTTCACATGTTATAAATAAATACCCATATTGAAGGACATGGACACTAAGCGACTTACAACGTGCTAAGCCTACATGTGTTCATTCAGTATTCACAAAGCAGTATAATATTCAAATCATTCCGTGTTGGCTGCACGACAGTAAGCTTTGATAGCAACCAATATGCAGTATAAATAAAATATAGGTATACAATCGATATATGGATAAAATGGCCCTGACATACATCCATCTTTGTAGTGCAAATCTATGAAATATGTTAATATTTCTTTCCTTTTTTACATTTTACTCATGTTCAAAAATATTATATATATATTTCATTTTGAACATAATTACAGACTGAAATGAAAATATAATATCACTTCATTCATAAATAAATAGTGTAATTTGTTTATAGGTATCTCATTAGAATGTAATATCACGTCATGTAGTCTTTCATTACTTTCGTAGCTATAGCTACGGCGTAGAGCATTGGGTCTACGAACAGTCGAAAATATTTCTCAGCACCACTATAGGTACACAGTTGTACAGAGGTAGGCACTGGTAAATTAACTTATGTTTAGTATAAATCCGTTGCAATAATTATTAAGTCATTTATAAAGTAATAATAATATTATATGACCAAACCAAACGCTTTGCCAAAATACCACAGAGGACAACAAAGTGAACAAATATATCAACTAATATATAATTACAACTGTTGAGCTTTTTGAAAGCACATCCTCATTTTGCGCGTTTTATCAAGCATCCTGTAAGTGCAATATTTCAGCGATGGTGAAGTTATAACTCAATAAAGTAACTTACATTGTACCATGAGCACGACCCGCTTGCTGATCGATGGAGGGACGCCGTTCGAAGCGATGCACAAGTAAGCGCCCATGTGCAGCCGAGACACTTTAGATATTGTTAAGTTCTCGCCGTCCACCACATTCACTGCAAACAAATAAAATTTGTACTTCTTCCTTGGTAAAGGTAAATTTTTTAGGATCTAAGATAAGACAGTCCGGTTTTAGATATTTTTAGGACTGCTCTTATTGTTCTGAGAAGTATTCAGATTTTACCCGTTATGGAATCAGCATTATCTTAGCGATGTTGTCGGTTGAATACGAGCCCTTTGCCATAGTCGGGGTTCGCTTTCTCCATCAAAGAATCATCAGAGAATCATTTTCAAATGATTTATTCTACTTTATTTAAGATATACGTTTTTTTTTTTTACTTCTTGACATAATTGTAATATTTTGACGTCCATGTGTGCTCTTTATGTGCCTAAACTGAATAAATAAAATTGATCCTTTGATTCTTTGATTCATCTCTTTCCACGATATTCCTCTTTTGGTTTGACTTATACGATTGTTTAATAAAACCACGGTAGGTACTGCCGTCTGACCTCCGAATACCGAGAGGAAAACCTGCGCCAAAGAACGATGCCCACTTTCCATACATCCGTTGACCTGTCACTACATTTTTAAAATGCTATCGTATTACTGTACTGGTATCATTGATGAATAGATACTGCATCTTTAAAACCATAAAACCAATAATGGTTTAAATCTTTAGACTGAAAAATGTGTAATCCTTGTGTAATAAAGGTATTAAAACGTGTAGGTGAAGTATTTATTTATCTGTGCTTTGACTAATGAACTGTGTGACAGTGTCAAAAAACTTAAGGGGTCCATTACACGCTCATGCAAACGTCATGCATCATGCCGTCAATGATGAATATTATTGGTCAATCGGTTATTAGACGTTATGTTATTGGTCACTCACGGCGTGATTGATGGTTAAACCATGGCAAAACCTAGCGTGTAATGGACCCCTAACAACCAATGATCGTGTTCTGACATACATTTTACTTATACGCGGGTGCGACCGGGTCTAACGCTAGGATGATGACGATCTCATATTATCAAAAGTTAATTCTTCACAGTCAAGATTAACAAGATATAGGTAATAATTTAGATTTATTTCATGTCATATGCTCATATTCAGTGATTAAATGAGCTTTCAACATACAAACTGTTTGCAATTTTTGTCATCATCATCATCAGCCTTGCATTCATTCTGGTTACATCCACGGCCTTGCTTCAGAGTCCGGGGTCCACCTCTTCCAGTACTACCACGACGTGGCTGAACTTACATATTTTCGGTGAAGCAACTGCCATCTGACCTCCAAAACCCATTGGCGACATTAAAGTATTGTGTAGACCAGTTGTTGGAATTATAGGGCTCTAACTACCCCTAACGACTGCCATTAGATGTTCGTATGATAACTGGTACTGACGGCTTAACGTGCTCTCCAAGGCACGGAGATACCATGACCCAGGTCAATGCAAGTAGACATATTCATGCATGCAAATATTTGCACTGAGCGGAAATCGAACCCGCGCCTCCTGTGTAGCATTCGGTTCACTACCGCCATGCCACTGAGGCTGAGGGAATTTTTGCATTCAACAATAACTAAATAAAATACTTTTTAACTTTATTGCTATTACAGAAATGACAATAATATATGAAAAGTCAAAAATGAATATTAATAATACAACCTTACAACATTTTATTCATTACAATTGGTATTTTTATTCGTCTATTTTTTATTTTTATAATGTATGTGTTCTCTTATTATAACTTATCATCGTCAAAATAATGTTGTGTTTTGAATTGAAGGCAGGAATCTTAGAGCCCAGGGTCTGTCTTCCGACTTTTCTAAAAGGTTAGGGCCAGTCCACACGGCGCGTTGCGTTGCGTTGCGTCGACGCAGCACTGTGCCACTGCGTCGCGTCGTTTTACATACAAATAATCATAGTGTCCACACGGCGCGCTGCGTCGACGCAACGCACACACGACGGAGCTGCAGCCCCGTTGGCGAAGCGGGCGGGGGTGTACGCGTTGTGACTGTAACTGCATCGTAGTAACGCTGCGCTGCGGTGACGCAGCGCCCGTGTGGCCGGCTATGTGTCAAAATATTTGCGTTGCGTCGACGCAACGCAAACAACGCACCGTGTGGACTGGCCCTTAGGGTCTGTCTCCACCTTTCACTGTTTTGGGCATCACTGGTAATGAGATAATTGGCACGCATAACACATTCTACAACGATAGTTGAGCTAAGACTTCTTAGGTTTGCTCTGCTACCCGGCGGGGCGGTATTGCCAGACATTTTTATCATACACGTAGCCTGGGGGCTTTGAATATCTATCTGGGGGTTGCCGAAAAACTTGTCCAGCAATGAGGCTCTCCTGTATTTTATCTGCTATGTCATGGACAAGGATCCCACGGATGCGGACATTGCTCTCCTCTCAAATGGGGTGATATCAGAGTATCAAATTGAATTTGAACGCAACAGAAAGAGGAATTACACTACACATCAGCAATAAAACGAAACCATGAAACCAAATGAAGCTGTCACTGTCATGTCATAGTCGGTGTTTGTTTATAGCGTAGAGAGAGGACAAATACAATTATTATTTGTAATCATAGCAGGTACCAGCAACACAATATAACAGTGGTATACCTACTAGGTATACCTAATACGATTATTTCATATTATTTTGATATCTTATTAGGTAATAGTCAAAATAATAGCGACAATAATCTATGTGCGTGCGTTTATCCTAAGCCTGTTAAAGTATGAAGGAAAAGTTGGTCACTATTTCGTGTTTATGTTATAGGCAAAGTGTATAATCCGGCATTGTATAGAATGCCTAGGCATTCTATACATTGCCTAAAACGTTCAGGCAATGTGTATAATACGATTAATTTCACACATTGCCTAGGTATTGTATTAAATGCGAGAAGCGCATCAGGCAATGTGTTTATTGGACGGGTTGTTGTAAATTCGTCTCTTTAAAATGATATTTCATGTGCGAAAATTCGTATCACCTTAATAAATAAGTACTGCTAGCAAACAAAGTACCTAATAGATTAACAAAGCGTCATTTATTTGCGATCCCTTAAGAAGCCCTCTATGGATTTGAAAAATGGATATTACTGCTGAAAGAAAAACTGTTCACTCCGACTTGGATAGATTAGATTAGAAGTTAGGTTCGTGGTAATTTTTTTTTAACCATGCAGATCTCTATAGGCCACGGTAACAACTCTCTTTCCATCAGGTTAGGTGGCTGACAAGCACAGGGATGATGGTAAGAGAGTGGTTGCCGTGACCTATAGAAATTCTGTATGGTAATAAAAAAAATAACCACAAAGGCTAATGCGGGAGCTCCGCTCCACTCCCGCATTTGCCTTCTAACCTAATCTATCCAAGTCGGAATGTGCAGCTTTGCTTTCACTGCTATGTGAGAAACATTCTACGCAAAAAACACGTAGGTACTTATGCATACCTACCAATAGAATACATGTCTTATCAGCACTTTCGCTGGTGGAAGTTGAAATTAGGATTAGCACTCAAAAGATTAGTATCTATCTAACTAAATCATAGAGAAGAAAAATAGATTACATACATTACCTATGCTTCGACCGGCATTCTATACAATGCCTAGGTATTCTATACATTTCCTAGGCAAAGTGTAAAATAGTTTAAACATTGAATATCATTTCATACATTGCCTGAACGACCCCGGCATTCTATACATTTCCTAGGTATTGTATAGAATGCCTGCATTATACACATTGCCTATAACATTTACAGTTTGAATAACTGGACGTAGTCGTTTGATTGAAAAGTAGTGCAAACAGCCACTATTATTTCCTGCAAGGCTCACCCCCTATTACGTGGGACCCAATACAATGATTTAGTGAAATGTGAGTGTTCATTCACCTCTGCCTAACCCTCCGGGGATAAAGGCGTGATTATGTGTGTATGTGTGTGTGTGACTAATATTTGTCCTACTGGGTAACAGGAAGAATAACGTAATATCTGTCAAGTCATTTGTTCATTTAATACGATTATTCTAAATAGTCCCGATTGTAACATCTCTAAAGAGAATATAATCACAACGTAACAGAGAGTATAGAATATTTTCCGTCTATGGTTTCTGCTTTAAGATGGTGAATTTCGTCTTACGCAGATTGATATATTGCTGATCATCTTGATTAACATTAAAAAACTGATATCTGATTTTCTAGCCTAACACTTTCTTTCTAAGTTTTTTTGTTAAAAATAGAAAAAAATATGCTATTTTATGAGCTAATTATCTAGGCAATACGGGCAAATTGCTTATTCTGATCAGACAGGTGAAAAGTGGACATTGTTCTTTAAGGAGTTGGGGCTCCAAACATACCATGACCCGCTATAAAACTAAGTATGGATTCTGTAGTATAGAACTCATAATAGCACTAACATAGATATCTGTAAGTAGGTATTCAACCATATTTTTATAGCGCAAATAAGCCCAAATAGTTCAAACTGTGTAGTATCACCATCTGATTTGAAAAAGAAAAACTTGAAGTCCAAGAATGCATTGAACTAATACACGACCTCTTATATATGTATGAGGCAAGTAATCAAACATTTTCAACGAGGGACTTATATTACCATCTTAAATTCATACTTTTAAGACAGAACGTAATTACTCCCTACATAATATATAACTTACTGAATCAATTACTCACAGTTCATTAATTAAAATAAGCCCATTAGTGAACTGTGTATAACTCGACAAATATAGACACAGCAAAATAAGTGGAACTCATTTGTCATGTTCAAAATAATAATGAAGGATGTTGTCATAATTTGAATGGATTTACAGTTTTGGAACATAAAATTTACTTGAAACTGACCGATATACTCGAGTGGCATCCGTATCCCACTGGGTTGATTCCAGTCCATTTCTCGCTTCAGAGATTTCTTTCTTTCATCTGTTTTGTTCCATTGAGAGAGCGTCAACATAATGAGAGTCCGGGAACTAATGTTTTGACCGGATATTTTTAAAAGCACCTAAATCCTTTTGTTGACGGCAGTACCGACTGTTCTTTCTGTTTTCACTTAAAAGAACATAATAGATTTTTAACTTGCTACCAACAGAAAAACAAGATGTTTGGAAATATATTCCTTAAGGTCAAATTGAGCTTGAAATTAATATTTCTGTTCAAAGAATTTTGATTGAGAAAACGGCATGGCGGAGGCGAAAACGCGTGACTGAGGTCACAGATTTACGATCGGTGACGGTGAATATTCCACTCCAACAGTTATAAGCAATTAAGTTTATCTAGAATTTACTCTAGGCATACTATATAGACATACGACTGCCTCTGTGGCGTAGCGGTAGTGAACGCGGCTGCTACGCAGGAGGCGCGGGTTCGATCCCCGCTCAGTGCCAATATTTGTAAGCATGAATATAAATATTTGCATTGGTCTGGGTGTTTCTATGTATATTATGTATGTATTTACAAACAAAAAAAAATTATTTAAGTATGTATATCCGCATTCTAGATTCCCTAACACAAGCTAATTAAGCTTACCATGGGTCTAGATAGCGTTGTGTAGAATGTTGTAGAATATTTAATAATAATTAATTTAATAATATAAATACATACGAATATACTAGGGATGTTACTATTAGCATCAGTAACATCCCTAGCAGTTGGGGTCGGCTTTCCAGTTTTACTGTGATACGGCTGAACTCCGATAATTTCCACGAAGCGATTGGCATCTGACCTCTACAACCGCTTGAATTTTAACGGCTCTTACTACACTAAGCCTCATCTGTTGACCAACAGGTGTACCAGCTAGCTGGTAAGGTTAGCCTAAGTCTCAAAGATTTTGATCGGACCTTACCCACCCGTCATTACTATTAGCATTTTGCTTTAAAAATGTGGTTTATCATTTTTCTACTTAGGTCGCAGACGAGCATACGGCCCGTCAAGATAGAAAGTTGTTACCGTGGCCTATGGACGAGTGCAGCTAGCGGACTCGTGCTGCCTACCCCGAAGGAAAAGAGAGATTCTGTGCCATCAGTGCAGAAAACAAGCAGGGCAAGCCTTCGGTCTTCCCACTGACAGCACAAAACCTCTCTAGTGAGCTCTGACCGGGAACACTACACGTTAATTATAACCACGGTATTCTATAGGGCGGAGGTACTTGCCCAGGCAGACTGCTCGATTGGGTCGGGAATACCGTCGCGTCCTACTCCCAAAAGAAACCTTATAAAAGTGTCCGGATATTAAAATACCTGATTCTCCGTTACAGTTGAATTCTTGTCCATCTTCTCTTCGCCACATGACGTACGGTTCTGGATAGCCGGTAGCGCGGCACACCATCGTCACATTTGTGCCTTCGCGGACAACCATGTCTGTCGATGTCATGTTGTCGATGATCACAGGTGGCACTAGGAAAGAAAAGATACTCTACTTAGTAAAGATAGTCATCAACAGTCAATTAATCAATCAAGTCAGTAAAAGCGAATTTTGGAATATAGCCTTTGAGCTAAGATTGTTGCTCAAAGTATTTTATGAGATGTACAAATGTAAATCGAGTAGTAGGTACGCCTGTTTTATAGTATTATCAAGTCCTAGGGGAAATAACCTTGATAAATCTGGGAACTGAGGGCTGAATTAAATTACCAACAACCTTGCATAACATTATTTGCTTGTTGAGTAACCCTCACATTACCTACTTGATTTTGAATGTCATATTTAAATTACATAAAAGGGTAAAATGACCCGTTACCGGCCTAGGCCGGGTCGCCGTACCACAACCACAGCAATGCCGTATGAATTTATGACTTTATTGCTACACCTCAAATAGGGAACCTCTACACTCAGGTATTTGCCTTGTAGATTTATCGTGTACATTAAATATGTTTAGTTAGATTATGTAAATTAATTCACTACTTGGATGTTAACATTTTATTCAGAAACAAAATATTCTGAATACTTTTAACATCCTGAGATATACTTCGGAATGTTTTAAGACTTGGGTCAGATTTTATTCTCTATTGTTTAAATTCAAATTTCGGTAAAAGCTTCACAGATCTGATACATTTTCGTGTAAATGCAAAACAGTCATTTTGAGAAAATTTAAAGATAAATGAGTTTATTGCGTTGGTGTTCCCATAAACTCTTTGACTTGTATATTAGGTAGTAAATGTAATTTCTGATAAATGATATTGCGGCCTAAATAAACCCCCAGTGGCCTGAAATAACAACACAGGGAAGTCATTAAAATGGAGATAGCGACGCAACTAACCCGATAAACGGATTGGACAAGATCAAGGGCTTGCTAAAAATACCTTCTCGTGGTGCGTGCACGACTAGTTTCTACTGAGGCGTGTATGCTCCACGTTTTGGGATCATATGTTACATGTCCATACAGTAAGCATGTCAGCAGAGGTCAGGCGAATTTACGGTAAATTTTCGGTGAATGGTGAATTTTTTGAATTCTTCCGGAGCTGTGAATACGCACTGACCTTCTCTGTACTACACGGATTCCGGACTACACTGCCTAATCCTTAACTCTGTTTTCGTAACAGATTGGAAAGAACCGCAGTGGAGAAATCTGTTGAAGTGTCATTCGTGAGAGGGGAGGAATATTACTTTAAAATAGTGGATTGTTGTCAATGATAGAGGTTTTGTAGAAATTTGGTGGACAGTTTTCAAGCTTTCAGCGATCAAAAAAGCTAGCTTGAGACATCTGTGTAAGTTCCACGTGCCTCTCTAAATAGAGTAAGATCACCGCACTACAATGTACCGATAATCTTAAATCTTCTTGCATCTTCTAATACTCATAATTGTTTCTTAACCACACCGGTTTTAAGTTCATTGCTATATCTAAGCATTGTGACAATATTTTAACCGTAGCGATTTTATGCAAGGTTAGTCTATAAAATGCATGGCTGGATTTATCAGGAATTCTAAAAACGATTCGGTATCTTAAAAGTCTCTTCAGTTTTCCTCAGAATTCCATTTTACATAAACTTCACGTTCCTGTTGGGTAATTTAAACGAATCTTGATAGGCCAGGTAATTCAGTGGCAGTGTTTCAACGTTATTGAGACTATTAGACGTTAGAATTTAATTACAGTAGAATTATTTTGCTAATCATCTCTTGAAATTTTTCTTTTACCTAACCATGAGATTATTTTTTGTATACTGTCCTGCATAAAATAAAAACTACAAAAACATGACCCTTCTTCGGCAGTCGGGTAAAAAATACTTACCAACAACTTGTAAATACCCTTTTCTTGAGCGCATGGGATCTGTATTGACTTGACACATGTACCACCCGCGGTCGACCTCTTGAACGTTCTTGATATGTAAGTACCACGACCGGTGATCGTTGTACGACAGACTGATTCGGGGGTTTTGAGTTATAATGTTGTGGTGGATACTTAGAATAGTCTGTGTATCCACCCGAACCCATGCTACCTGTTAAAAGAAAAACAAAGTTATATTTGTGGGTAAGTGTTTTATTTGAAACTTGAAAATGATAACAAAAGACATACAGTGTGATGACATGAATTAAACTTTTTGGAATCAGTTATTTTTTTGTCACCATAATCACATGCTATTTTACACTGGGTAGCCATAAATTCCCAAAAATGTAGGCACACGTAAACTAAAGACCCACACCACAGTGTACTTCATTTGATTAGGTCGTTCTAAAATAAATAATAACAAATAGAATACCTTAAATAGTAAAGGTTCACGATAGAATCCCTTAAAAAGTTTATTTCAATGAGTGAGGTTTGTGTAAACTTCAGACAGTATCATTATTTATGGTAAATTACGAATATAAAACTGATGATGAAAAAAATAGTGTACTTACTCGTAGCTACAAATTTTATAATATTAAACCGTAATTTTTCAACAGTGAAATTATAGCTAACTAGAAAAAACAATAAGTACCATATGTTAGTACATCATGACTGAAAATTATAACAGTGATATGATTAGTTACAAAGTTTCGATAGCTTTGCTAGATGTTATAGTACATATGCAACATAAGCTAGCTTATCATACGGAAGTAAATTAATCGACCACACGAGGCTCATTCGTTGTACGTTGACAACGAGTGGATGCCGAGCCACAAGGCACTTAAACGACCATAAATCTATAATCGCAGAAGACATAAGCTATAAATCCTCTATGCTATAAGCATATAGAGCCTTTCAGTCACACAAGTGAAGCAAAGAATGTAAAAGTGCCACTAATGAAAGAGTTTCGCTTTGAACATTTCATTGAAAATGTTCTTTTAAAACCTGTTGCGTAAAATTGAGCTTGCTCTTTATACTAGTTCTTTTGTGAGGTAAATTGGGGGTAGAAAACCGCTAACTATTTTATGCTGATCTTCAAAATCCAGTTATATTTTCTCTGACAAAGCCTTCGTTACATTTTTAGTTATAAATGTTATCTAAGTTATTATACCTGAACACAGTTTCACCTTGTCCCAAATAAATCTCGGCACACTATATAATACAGCACTTTTGCTAACTAGCCGTCCTGCATGATTAATAACTGGCGAATCGTGCATTCTGAGCAAAGTGATATTAAGTTGGCTTGTTAAAACTTTACCCCGTGCACCGCACGAACGGAGTAGTATGCAGTTTCTGGCACAGCGTATCCGTTCATAGAATTACAGAGCGCTCATTCATCATAGGTCTTGACAACATCGTCGGTGATTCTAGGTTACAGTTGTTTGCTGTCTTAATTGGCTATCTATCTCTTAGAACGACTCTATACTATAAACAATAAAAATTGAGTTGAAGCATAGTTTCGATGTTTATACCTGTGCATAACAAGCATTTCTCATAGTACCTATAAATCTGTGTACCAATATCGAACATTGAGACTTTGTACATAATTCAAATTAATTTGGGAATTACGGGTGTATACGAAATTGAATTATATTAATGTCATGTTGTGTTTAATTTGTTTAATGAGTTTACTATGCGTACAATTGTATTAAAAATCAATTGATTATAGTTATTTAGTCGTGGTTCAGTAATAGTACTGGCATCTGCTGTGCATAAAGTTTAATTCTCGAGCCTGACACTGTTATAGTAGCATATAGTTTGGATAGTTGCAACCATATACTCATTTCCTGTGCTTTTCACGTAAACGTATCGAGATAAAAAAGCATTGCGATTGGACACCTGCCTACTGTTAACCTGTGTGTGTTACCTATGTGTGCTGTCTGGTACAGGTCATATCTTCAAATAAAGTTAAAACACGCTTTAATAGATGACTAAAATAAAAGTAATTGTTAATGAACTTGAGAGTAGAAAATAAAGTAAACAATAAAAACTCGGTAATGATTTATCGTAGGCACCCTATTTTTTTATAATTTTAGCATCAATAAAAAGTAATAACAAGAAGGTTATTTTAAAAGTATCGGTTTACTGGTAGTTGGTAAGGAGTAAGTTCAAAAACTGCTCACCTTATAACTTCGCAGGTCTTCGACGACACAGGCCAGTAGTGCATCTCGCCCCACGGTCACTGTCACGTTCGGTACCGGCTCCACAAAACGAGGAAATAACGATTCTGCAACAAATATAACCTGCTGAATATCTATGCTAGTAACAGGTGAGTAAGTATGCGTATCTAAACATAATCAAATGTGAGTTCAGAAGAGATAGGCCCGTATTCAAGAACGATATTTAGCCGTGAATTATCTGTTTTGTCACTGAATCTCGATTTAACTGTCGACACTCGACAGATTGTATAGACAGGTTGACACATTTGACAGATTGTCTGTCCTCAGATAAATCGAGATTCAGAACTGAGTATGAGATAATAATAAAGTAACCTAAAGTGGCATTGGTTTTAGCACTTAACTTAAACAGCAACAAGAATCATTCAAGTTCGATGTTAAACAGACTATGAAATTCTAAAACGGAACTGTGGTAGTGTTGCTCCCTTGTCCATTGGTCTGTCAAGACATTTTTCTTAGAAATGTGTGGAAGTAGGTATATTAAGTTTTAATGAATAGAAAATATTCAAGTCTGCAATACCTCGAAACTACACAAACATTAGACAAAGTTTAGAATAATAGAAAAAGATCAATCAAAATGTGAAAATCATGAGTTCGGTTATGCATAGCCACAATGTAGCTAAGGCGTTACGTACTTGAATAATCCATAATTCAATTGGAACATAAGAACCTTGTAATCTTCATTACATGACAGCTAGCTACAATAGGCGGACGTACGCGGCGGCGTGTAAACCACAAGTAGCCTATTTGGTGAGCTGTGAAGTGTACCAAAATGCGGTTGGAGCTGGTTGTTTTGTGGAGTGTGGTCACACCCTAATAATAAGGCTATTTGTTGTTTCCAAATCACGTAGTTACCTGAATATTATTACATCATAATATTATATATAGTATATTACTTCTAATACCGTAACATTCTGAATAATATAATAATAAAAAAAAATTAAAATGCAAATGTTGACAATTTTTTAATGCGCATTAATTCGAAGATTCAAAAATTATAACTGTGTCAACAACACCAACAACTACCAAAAATAATTTAAACATCATTCATGTTTTCCTTGAAGAAAACAGTAAAATAGCAGAAACAATAAGAATGAAGTATAAAGGCAAATAACTTTAACACTACCTTAACAAAAAAGCTTTGAAGCTGATTTGGTAACAACACAAACAGAATCGCATCATAAGGGTTCTGTTTCTACATTTTCTGAAGCCTCTAACATGAATAAAACATGTCGATAAAGTTGAATAATGTCCGACACTTTGAAAGTGCGAAGACTTACGTGTGTAGGACGTCAATACTAACGCGATACACGTCGATATGAGCGATGCCTCAATACTGCAACAATCTATTTAGGCTAAACAACCTGAGACACGGAAAAATATCCGCGAATGATTGATGAGTGAGAACGCGAATAGAACAAATCCATCCCGCGCCCATCAATCTTAGCTGTACAGCGGGCCTTCTGTGCAACCGACGTCGTCGTCTCTAATGAAAGAAGAGCTTACCGAGCACGTATAAACAATTGGAAAATGTTGTTTCTAATATTCCCACAAGATAGATGGCCCGTGAAATGTGCTCTTAACCCCGGATAAAATCTTTTTGCCCGATTGCTCAAAGCAGGACATGTTTTGATTGTATTTTTATATGTGTATGTGCATGCTGTGACTTAAACTGGACTGAAGATAATAATGGAAAGTTGGCATATCTATTTGCGTAGGCTATGTCAGAAAAGAAATTTAACTCTAAACATGCAAACTGAAAATCACATAATCGTGACCGTCACCGGAACCGTCAAACTAACCAAGTATTTGTTTCCACTAAACCATATTATGGTGTACTGGAAACAAATTCTTGGGTAGTTTTCACGGGGTTGACGAGGTTCTAGCACGGGCTTTCCTCTCAGGGTCAGGAGGTTAGTGGATAGTCACTCTCATAAAGGCCTTATAAGGTAATTCAAAAGGAGGAGAAAGAGCACCCAGGTTTGGATGTATCTGGGAAATACTTTATAATGATGATGACTTGATGATTGCTTATGAACCACTAGAGTACCCTTTCCTACGTCATTTTTGATATTTACTATAGCAGAGATATTTTATCGTGTTCAATATGAATTACTGGATGCTTCGTACGAAATACCTTCCACTAAATGCGCGAATCGACAACTTTTCAATTCTATTTTACTTTTTAATTGCTGTGCACGAGTTCAATTTGTTTGCGCATAAATTGGTCCAGCAAAATTATATTATGTATAGTTAGTAGGTAGGTAATCTTTTTTATGACATTGGATGGATGGATGCTTGTTACTCAATCATTTTCATATTCTGGATGAAATTTTGCACATAGATGATTTATTTGTTTACTATAAACAGCCCCAAGTGTCCACTACATTGTTGCATGGTGTGGTAAAGTTAGCGGAGATTTTCGCTAGCAAAAAGTTCAAGGAAATACAGGAATATTACATTTTATTGGCAAACTTCTCATGTTTTTTCTATTTCATCAAATACCTAAATGCAATAGAATATCTGTCAAAGAAACGCCTGTTTCAAAATTAGAAAAGCTCATGAATATCTGATTGCTAACTTTCTATGTTCACTATGCAGGTGACTTTATACTATGTTTCTACAACTTTGAAATTGTTTACTAGACGCGTTGGTGCAATTTCCGTTAACTCTCTAATGTCACATTGTCGAATATTCTCACAATAGCGAGACATACGGCTCTATTTGCTCGTTGCATCGCTCTCTTCCTTCCGTATCGTGTATCTCTCTCTGAATCCGTTGTTCACCTTTTCGTTAATGACTTTTAATTCGCTATAAATATGAATACGTGTACAACATGTTCTGAAATAAAGTTAATTTTGTGATATCTGTATATACAGGGCGTCCCACGGCGATGCCACATGGAGGGCAAGTACCTTAAATCCTTAAGATGGCGCATTTTACATAAAGGAGACATCATTTTATTTTTAAAAAGAAACAAAACTGCATTCCAAGATTTTTAAAAATTCGCTTGCCACACCAGGTAATCGAACCGACTAAAATCCGAAAAAGTAACATCCTGTATTTTTATGGCATCAATCGATAGTGTCAATCAAAAGGATCAAATCTCTCTAAGAAACATGGTAAATTAAATGAAAGGAAGTCCTTGAAACCTAAACTTATAAATTCAATTTGGCAAAATCAAACACTTTAACTCAAAGTTCATCCATCCATCTGATACCATATTAACAATGAAATTCCATATTTAAACACTTTTTTTTTATCGTGTGGAGACCGCTGCATCAATCGATAGTGTCAATCAAAAGGATCAAATCTCTCTAAAAAAACATGGTAAATTAAATGAAAGGAAGTTCACAAAATCTTAACTTATAAATTCAATGCAAACAGACACAGCACTTTTACTTCAGGAACCATTAGATAAGGTATCTTATAAGGTCAACACTAGAGATATCTTTGATGAAATTTATTTAGTAAAATAAGCAGGTACATACTGAATGAATGAACTTCGTTACACTTTATTGGGTAACTGCATGAGGTTATGTAGGTAGGGTAGGTAGTAATTTTTAGGTGCTTGATTAGAAACCTGCACGCGGTGTGCCCTGGGCAACGAAGATGGCGAGTGAATTGCCCTATTGGATCAACTTATAACCTGTCAATTGAGACGACGGCGCGGCGTGCGGTTTTAGTCGGTTTGAGTTCGAGATACCTAAATACTACTGCTGACCAGCAGCGGTCTCCACTCCACACGATAAAAAAAGAAAAGTGATTTAAATATGGAATTTCATTGTTAATATGGTATCAGATAGATGGATGAACTTTGAGTTAAAGTGTTTTATTTTGCCAAATTGAATTTATAAGTTTAGGTTACAAGGACTTCCTTTCATTTAATTTACCAAGTTTCTTAGAGAGATTTGATCCTTTTGATTGACACTATCGATTGATGCCATAAAAATACAGGATGTTACTTTTTCGGATTTTAGTCGGTTCGATTACCGGGTGTGGCAAGCGAATTTTTAAAAATCTTGGAATGCAGTTTTGTTTCTTTTTAAAAATAAAATGATGTCTCCTTTAAGTAAAATGAGCCAACTTAAGGATTTAAGGTACTTGCCCTCCATGTGGCATCGCCGTGGGACGCCCTGTATATTATGAGCGAAAAATATATAAGCTATTAATAGGTTTACTTTTGGCAAGAAAGAATTTTGGAAAATTTTACATTAAAGGGAATAAAAAATCAAGGTTGAAGGCTTTCTTGAAATGGACGATAGAACATATTCTATTGATTTAAAGCTATAAGTACCATCCTGTCTGGTCACAGATGGAAATCTAGTAAAGCCTTCTAAGGTAGAAGTCTCACGAATAAAGCGTAGAAATAATTTCCATATTGTATGAAAATAATAAAGGTTAACCTTAATTTCGGTCTTCTTGAGCGAAGTGGTAGGCACTTTCCCATTCAAGTGGGCTTAAATTGAGTGGTCGATTACATATATAAACAACATTATACTATGAAATAAATAGTGTTCCAATTCCTACCAAAATAGTAAATGCACATGAGTTATATAAATCATAAATATACTTTCCATGATTCTGTAATATCTCAATAAATTTAAATGAAATTCGGAATATAAATCCGTATCCGTACTAATATTATAAATGCGAAAGTAACTCTGTCTGTCTGTCTGTTTGTTACGCTTTCACGCCTAAATCACTGAACCGATTTTGATGAAATTTGGTATAGAGGTAGATTAGACCTTGAGAAAGGACATAGGCTATGATTGGTCGCGATAACCTACATCCACGCGGGCGGAGCCGCAGGCAAAAGCTAGTAGTTTATATTTGAATCATGCATATTATAATTTAGCTTTTAAAATATGCCTATGTAGTAATAGTACCTAATGAAATTAAAACCAAGAGGGTTAACTAATATACTGTTATACCAAAACGAGCAAATTTAAGCTCACTGTACCAAATGTATTATAATGACTTTACTTCGGCTCCTAGTAATATCATCACGTGATTACAAATCGGTCGTAATAGGCAACCTCCATAACTTAAGCACCCTCAAAGTCAGTTAAATCCCGCTGTGAAGGGTATAATTACTTTAATAAGCACTAATACAGTGTAACGTGTTAATAATGTAGTCGGTGTTGATGAGACAACAAGATTACCCGGCCACTTGAAATATGATTACGGGCCGGCCGCTCATCAGGGCGTAAGTGTTTACGGATGCACGTGACGGGTCCTACCGCCCCCGAACCGCCTCGTTCACTGCTCGCGTATTTACCTAATTGGCACAGTACGTTGTGACAAAAGTCCGTGTTGGGCACCCCGGCAAATTAGATTCCGTGCCCACCCGCACCTCCCGCCGATGCCTGGGATGTGCCGCCACTGCCGGTCGCTTTACTTACCTCTTTCACCCTAAATTGACTTTCCTCTAATTGAAATACGCGTCAAAGACTCATTCAGCAATTAATCTTTTTTGTTTGTTTTATTAGTGCGGTATCTATTAACTAACTACGCCACCGGATCTTTTAATTTTTTTATAGATTTTGAGAATGCATCGTTACCTTTATTTTGGTTATTCACCATCACAATTTACTGCTTATCTTGTACCTTAATAAGGTGAATAGTAAGATTCAACAAACAAATATGACGTATCCAGAAAAGTATCTCTTTGTTGAATCTTATTATATTATTGTATGAAATGTTGTAAAAGAAACAAGATCGTACTTTTAGTTCTGTAACTGATATTAGATTTTCTTACATGAAAAATTAAACATCATTTTTCTATATGTTAAATCAAAACAAACACGGTTCTATCTTAATTTCAGCATGTAATGTATATTTTTAATATTACTTGAATGTTATGAATAATAAATTCAAAGAAACGTCAACGTCAATGTTAAAACAAATTAATTAATAGGTATCTTTTTGATGTGAGTGCCTAAATTAAAAAGAATTCGTTCTTTAATTGATAAACACATTGATTAATTGAATATCAAAGACATAGATATACTATGTCAGAGGAACCGGAATATACACACAAGTAAATATGACGTGATTTAAAAATGGAATAAATTTCCTTTCCGACACGGGAATTGTGCCTATCTAAAAATAAAATGAATTCTAGCAAATTCGAGTTGCCGAGTCTCATGGTGGATTCGATGTGGCTGTGAGTATTCATGAGTATCGATTTTATGCAAAATGCAACAAGATTCACTTGAACACGTCGACTATACGATTCGCATTATGTGAGAAACCGATCTATTTGACAACTACATTGGCGCTGGCATGGATGCTTGTAATGTGAGTAGGATGTTGGCAACTGGCTTGTACTCAGGCAGGCATTTACTTGAATGAGAACATACTCCGAGGATCCAAGTCGCTTGTAAGTACACAATTTGCGGTCTCATCTTGAGGGCATGAGCATTGTCTAGCCCTTCGTAATGAGAGTTTGATAAAGCCAATTTAGACAGGGTTTCGATTCTCTGTCTGTTTATTATCAGTCGCATCTAATTTCAGTGGCTGAGTCCTATTGTTTAACTGAATAAACAAACAAGTAATGCAAATTCTGGTTTGTTAACTAATTTGAAGTTTGTAGATAGATCACAGCACTACTTAGAACAGCTATGTGGTTATTTGAGTGCAGTTGAAGAGTGTTGGGTACCTATACCACTTATATATATTATGCGATTTTTTTGTTTAAATATTTCGATTAAACTTTAAATCAATTCCAAATCCATCCAAAGCCATTAATCTCCAGTATAAACAGTCCAAATTAGCACTTTAATTACATTTTTATTACCTATACATTTTTAAATAGAACTTAAAAGTTCTGTAGAAAAATCAATCCTAGGAACTTTTTTTACCAAGGTGTTACCATCTTTCCGCAAAGTCTTCAAAAGGCTCAAACTCAAGTCTTTATTAAGAACTTTCAATTTAAATGGCCTTTATCACAAAAAGTAGTAAGGTTTCCATATTCGGTATTTATAGTAGTATATTTTTATGAAATTCATTCTAATTTTTTAATTGAAAATGCACAACACTGTCTTAAATATTTGTATACAATAATCATATTCTAAGTTCAGCATTGGATAATGTCTAACGAGTATCATGTTGTACCATTATGTTATAATTGTGTACATTATCACATACGAAGGCTATTACTACAGGTGCTTACGCGTAATCACTTCGGTCCCAGTTGTATCACTACGCTACACCTTGTTAGGTGCACGTGAAACGAATAAGACGATACTTGTTTTGGTTTGTATAACACAATCAAATATAAATACGGGTGATAACAAATGTATTAAAAACGTAAATCTAAAATTAAAATATTTCTTAACAATCTCAACTGATTTAAATCTATTTATGTAAAAGCGAAACACCACTAACTGCCACTAACTAACTACAAATCTGAAATTTGGGGCATAGGGTGTAGACATTCCACTAAGAACGAATTTTACGAATCTCCACCCCTAAGGGGGTAAAATCAACTCCACGTGTACGAATTCGCGGGCGGCCGCTGGTTCTGTATAAAAATACGACAATACATGCAGATACAGATGACATTATAATGCTGCCAGTACGGTTAAATCCAATTAGTTGTAAAAAATTCACTTTTTATGGTGGAGGATCCCATAGCATAGCACATGACCTTAGGCATAGCTATCGCTTTCTGTTTGCTCTACTTTGGTACCTATGTATTCAGTTTCAAAAAATACTTACATACCTACATATATTTACGTTAAAAAAATTCCGAAAAGAAAGGCAGAGGTGTATGGTAGTAGGGCCCCAGTCATAATTTTCGATTTCACGTAATAGGGGGAGAGCCTATTGCTGTCAAGCGGGCACTTTGTTATGGATTAACACCCGTATTCACAAACGATACTGTGAGGTCTCATAGTGTGCTCGAGCGCATAGGGCTGGTAAAATTAATTCACAAACATCACGGAGCAGTATGATATCTAACGCAGTGCGTTCCCTCAACGAAGTATTACTTAAGTGTTATCAATGAATAAAAAGGCTTGCCAAAACGAACGCACTGAGAATTTGTCGTTCTTTGCACAGTTTTGGTGGTACGCATAGCGAAGTATTGTTTGTGAATACGGGTGTATATGTTTATAACCGGATGGAGACAAGCCCTAAGTCACCTTCTACGACATTAACGGGCAACATAGAGTAGCCCTATTCTACACCACCGGGACCCAACATTACGTTTCGAAAAATATGTAAATATCTACAAAATTATGAATATTTATTAATATGTACTAAGAATATTTTGTAGATAAGTAATGTAATTAGGACTTATTCACACTCTCGGTGTTGTTTACGCCTGAATCGACGGCAGTGATTAACTAAACTACCGAGCATGATACTCGGCGAGCTGCAGAGAAAGTTTGAACTCTCTTGGAACTGCATCCAAGTTAATCAGAAGTAAATTGAAGGAGTAGAAAATATAATCTATTTCACTTCTTAACTTAAAACTACCGATCAAAAGAAATAAAGCGCAGACTATGATTCTTGAGCTTTATTTTTGTGATCTTGATAATAATTACATCGTGCATAGAAAAAATGCACGCAAATGCACCGCAAAAAATGTTATTTGTTCGGCGGCTAGACTGCATTCATCCAAATATTTGTAATTTTTTGCTTTTTGCTTATCGTGATTGTGTTATTAGCTGTTGCACCCGAAGCCTTCGTATCAGAGTCCGACGCCCGTGGTTGTTTAATACTATTCGGACAATAATGTGTGCAAATATAGCAAATATTTTATACCTACATAATTATGAACTCTCAACACTTCATCAATAAGGTCTTTAAAAAAGTTTACCCCGTCTATATCCTATTATACCCGTATGTATGTCACCTGTAAATTATCCACTGTTTTATTACGTTTATTTTGTTCGAAACTATACGCCTAGGGTATTATGACGTATAATTACGTTTATTTCTTCAAATACCATACTGCCGGTATATGATGTCTAATGACAGGGGGGTTTGCTCGTATTTCAAATTGGCTATTGAAAACTGATAGAATGGTGGACGTTAATTCAAGTGGCTTAAAATATTAAATGACAGCGACAATTTTAACATTTTTCTATATACAGATTATAAGAAAGGGATTCAAACTATCGGGTATTATTTTCTCGTAAGTTGCTGACTGTACGGCTTTTCAGAGGTTAGTTTAGGCCTATTTCACACTGTCGACTAGTTGCCAGCGACTCGATAAACAGCGACTGTTAGATTCATTAGTTCATATAGGTGTTTACGCACTTAGTTGTCGGTCGCTCGCCTATGTTTTAGTGGCCGAAACACTGAGTAGCCGGCAACTATTCGATAGTGAGTAAGTATCGGCTAGACATAGTGACATTCTATTGATGGAATCGCGTTGAAGCAAGCCGTTTTAAATTTTTAAAAGTAGATTACGTGACACTGCGGTGGTCATAGTAATAATGATTTGTAAAATAATGTATTTTGGGTTACAAAGACTCAAATTTCATGTCAATTTCATACTACAATTAGCGATTTCACTGGCATTTTTGCCAATAGAATGTCACTTAGTCTAGGGCCCAAGGTATCCATTTATTGTTCCGTAATATCAGCAATCTAACGCATTACATTAAGCTTATATAGTTCCTAGTCTGTATGAGTATAAAGCAACAAAAAAGAAATGTGAAACTGGCTTCGTATACAAAAAGGTTCAAAAACAATTTCACTGGTATTGGAAGTTAGCAATTTAGATTAGTAATTGAATTATAATGTATCGTATGAGTATAAAGCAACAAAAAGTACGTTATGAAGCTGGCTCTGTAAACAAAAAGGTTCAATAACAATTTTATCGGCAGTTCACAGTCTAGTAAATGGCTGTAGAGAAATTCAATGTAAATCTGAACTGTGGGTATAATTCATTCGTGTATGTTTCATAGACCTATAAAAAAGAATGTTTTAAAGTATTTCTTAACTATTACATTACGTAATTCTATTTTCTACTTCTAACTCATTTTCAGTTTCATAAATACGCTCAAACGGCTGAGCGGATTTGGCTGTGGTACAGGGATAGATTATATTCTGAAATAACTCATAGAATAGCTTCACCCGCGTTCCATTCTGATCCCGTTCCCGCAACCCATGGGAACTTATTCCATAGTGCCTATGTCTTAATTCCATATGAGATAGTCTATTCTTGTACATCCTACTAAATATTATAATAATTGTGAAAGAATGAAGATGTTTGAATGTTTTTTATTCAACGACGCTCAAACGGCTGATCAAAACTGGCTAAAATTAGGTTCAATAATAGATTTTAGTTCGGAATAACACATATGCTACTTTTTATCCTCGAGATAAGTTCAGAATCCTACTCACGGCTACGGAATGGCGAACGGTATTGTGATTGGGATTATTACGCGGGTGGAGCCGCAGGCAACAGCTCAAGTGAATAATAACAGTTCAATTAAGTTGAGGTAATGGAATTTTTGAACACAATTATCCTTATTAACATTATGTTTAAAAATAAGAAACGTCAGAAATTGAATAACATGCTTTGTTGGGTTCAGTGTAGGGTAGCATTTTTTTGTACGTTTATTTTTCCTTTCAAGTTTATTAAAGCGTGTTTTGCATAAAGTATATTTTACCGTGGTTCCTGGCGAAGTACGGTACAATGGCCATCTCATCTCTTCTACGACTATGCGATGTTCTCTATCCAATAGTAAACACACAGCCTTTGAAAAGTGCGGGTGTGATAGCAAGCTCCTTCTCTTTTTTTAACAAACGTAAATCTCCTCCGGTTTTACTTCACCAGAGCCAACAATTAAGTGGGTACGTCGGACAGGCTCACCCCCTATTAGGTATACGGGAACGATATATGGATGTTAATACACTTCAGCTTATCCCGTCGCGCATTCATATGAATGGATATAGGGTGCTAGTAGATTATTTGATATTATTTAATGAGACAAAGGTGCGTATTTATGTGTTGAATGTAGCCAACCTAGCAAAGTCAGATAACTTGCAGGTCGGTGCATCTCGTAAACAATAGACGAGACTCTCGCGCAGACTATCCTCTCATAGTTGGAAGGTAATACGCCGTAATATGGTAATAGGTATATAAAATTGACTTTTCCAGAAGTTACTCCATCATCAAATCAATTAAAAACAATAAAGTTAACCTCAGGCTCCAAAGCGCTAATTTTGGATCATCATCATCATCATCATTTCAGCCATAGGAAGTCCACTGCTGGACATAGGCCTCCCCTATAGATCTCCAATAGGACCAACTTTGGATGTAACTGAGCAATCGCTATGATGTTAAGGGCGAGTACATATGTCTTAAATCTATAATTAATGCGTCGTGTTGTGTTCATGGCGGTGAGTAGGGTAACCAGAGCTCGCTGGAGAGTTTTTGTGCCGTCATCAGTGGGAAGATCAAAGGTTTGTCCTGCTTCGTCTTCTGCACTGACGCACAGAAATTCGCAACTTCCCTGGTGTTCCACACGTCCATAGGCCACAGTAAACACTTTTAATCAGGTGAGCCGTGTGCCTGTCTGCCACCTAACTGGTAAAAAAAAGTCTTCAGCAGCATGTGAATAAATCACGTTCCTAAAATGGATATACTACATGCTTATGTTCAGATAGGGATCGCAGGGTAGTCAATATTTATGCATATGTGTTGTCGTGAGGCGACACGGGGTGGAACTGCGTCAAGCACGCCACGTCGCACGACACCGCGGCCGCGTCGAGCGCCTCGCCGCCTGTCTGAGCGCTGATTTATAACGGCAATATAACGCCAACCTGTCCTCTAGATATTTTTATAACCTTCATACGAAGTTTCTTTCGAAACATTTACGCTTTGATTTCAGTACGTACGGATGAAAAACAATTGTGTACGTAAATAATGATTGTTTTCCTTCTTTTTTTTAGGCAAACTGAATTTTCTTTCGTAGAATTAGATTTAAAGTACTTATGCTTAAGCTTAAGTAGAAGTAGAAAAATAGAAGATGAAGAAGTCGCATCCGAAGCTTTTACCTTCGAGTCTGAAGTCCGGTTTACCAATCTTACTACAGATTTGGCTGAACTTCGATATTTATCGTGAAGCGACTGCCAACTGACCTTCACAACCTAATGACGATATTGAAGCATTGTAGCTAGTCCTTGAACAGTATCTTGTGTGACTGTTTGTGACTTGAATTCTTTAGGGTTCCAATTACCCGTAATGACTGCCATAGATGTTCGTATGGCAACCGGCACCAACAGCTTAACGTGCTCTCCGAGGCACAACCAGACCAATGCAAATACCCATTCGTTTATCCATTCATGAACGAACCCGCGCCTCCTGCGTAGCAGCTGAGTTCACTACCGCCACGCTACAGAGGCTATTAATAAATACCTATTATATCATAAAAATAACTAGAGTAACTGTGTCCTTAGCTTACCACCTGTTTTTTTTTTTAAATAAATGGACAGTAATTACAATATAAGTAAGAAATTAATAATTAAATAAACAAAATAGTAATCCATTAAAATTCCATGTATTTTTGCTTGTTGGTTCGTAACGATAAGACATTCACAGTAACTTTTAAATTATACTTTTCTTTTTAATTTTAATGTAATAACGTTTTTAATTTAGGTAATACGTCTTCTGATTTGCCACCTTGTTACTATTAAAATAGTCATGCTGCTGAACGTCATCATCTTTTAAAGATACTACTAGGTACCTAATCAAATCACTGTATAATAGGAGGCTATTATACAGTGATTTGATTAGGTACCTAGTAGTAACGATGAGACCTTTTTTGTATATGTGTGGTTTGATATACGATTGTTTATACCTCTATATTTATTTTCATTTATATGTTCACAACAAAGAGATGCAACTATTGTATTAAATATGTACCTACTATATAGTAACGAGGAGTGAGACTGTTAGTGAATCATAATTACAGTTCTAGGCTTAGAGTTGCAAACTTTGCTCCAACTCTGTTTACTACTATATACCTCTGAGACTCAATAGAAAACTTCAAAACACTTCATACAATACAATCAGAAAATATATACTAACGAGATTATTTACATATTTAGTTCTAATCCCATTCATATTCCGTGTATAAGAATGCATTGTAACATTTATTTTTGTGTATCGAGCCCCATCAAGGTCTTTGGGGCTTAAACTAACTTCACCTGCAACCTGGTACCTGCTGATGGATCGACAAGGCTCTGCTGCAGGCTTTCTTTTTGGTGTAGCGGGGGTAAGACAGTGATTGATTCCGTTTCAGTTGAAATATACCAAATAATACCGTTAAACGATCCGGGCAGTGTAGTCTGTGTAGTACAAATTTTGGATGCCACCAAAATTCGCGTTAGTAAGAAGAATCCCACCCGTATAACCACTACTATACCTAATTCCCAAACACCAGAATCCGGTATCGAAAAACGAAAATATAAATAACTATAATGTAAATATTATCTACTTTAAACATTTCCATCCATAATGCATGTCACCCAATTATCAATAATTGACAGACGTTAATAAAATAAATGGTATACGGAAAACTGCGGGCACTTCTTCAGTCCCTTTCATAACGGGTGCGGAAACGTAATGATTTATGCGGTCATCCATAAATGAATCGAATTTTCTCGGATACCATTTTTTATTTATGAAACAATTAAAATTAATGGTCTCGTTACGGCTTTCGTATAGTTGAGCATTACTCGTTACTTACACAGTTAATGTTTGTTTAATTAATTGCGGTGAGTGTTAATTTGTAAAAGATATGCGTATTTAATTACTAGTTGTCCGTCAATTGGTTGAAATTCACTCGTAATTCTTTCTTTTTTAAGTTTAAATAGTGATGAAGTTCTACTTTGGTACAATTCGGAATATTGCTCTATCCATCAGCTTTGATATTATATGTTTGACATTGCCAGTATGAAAGTAAACAATAGAAGTCAAATGCCCCCTCCCAACCTTTCCGAGGTTCTATGGGGACACCGTGCTTCCCACACCCGAGGGAGTCATCTTAAAACCATAGATGGGCCAAGGTCAGCTGAGGTGTGAGGGAAATGGCATGGGTAAGCTTACACCCCGATAACTGAGACCCGAGATGGCGTGTGGTTTTAGTCGGTCTGAGTCCAACATAACCATCCCCATTGGCAGACTGGAGGATGTATATAAATATTTCTTAAATTGTAATAATATAGTAAGAGTAAAATATTAAACGCAAGCATTGTTTAAATCAAAAGCATGACAAGCAAAAATGTATCGATCCATTCAAACAATGCCTTCGTTTGCTTCACGGCAGACAGTAAGGTGAGCTAAAATTATAAAACATTTCTGTCAGGTGGAATGGCCGCCTGACTCTGACTCATATCAGTAGATTAAAAACGAAGCGTGCTTCATCAGCTTAAGTTTCTTTTAGACAAGCTCCACTAAAGTGGAAGCTTTTGTCTTCAAAAATTGCTATTTGCCGAAATAGAAAGTTCCAGACTATAGTCTATTCCTGGGTCAAGTCTTATTTAAATCTGTTTAGCCGTTCTGGTGTGGTTGAATAATAACTTTAATATACTCTTTAACGGTATGATACGATTTTCTTTCAGTTTGATATTAAGAAAAGCGTTTATGTATATAGGAACCACTAAGAGCGTTCCGATCCGATACCGATATTGGATCGGATAATGTGAATTATCCGATCCGATATCGGTATCGGATGACGATAGCCGACAACATAGCGGTGTCGGCTCCGATATCCGATATCGGGCCGGACAATGTGAAAGATATTTCATACATTTACTTCCTCCGATATTGGATCGGCGTTCGACACAGGCATTGGATCGAATATTGTGAAAACGCTCTTATCAAGAGTGCCGTGAGTTTATTTGCTCTAGCTTCTTCTTTTAGTAAGTTAAAAATAGTAAAAAAAACGGCGTAAGTAATGATGCTGTATAACGAGATTCATTTACTAACATTCCCTTCGTGACTAAACTTTATACAGGTGCAGTTCAACCGTAAATAAAATGGTATTGTCGCGCGGAAACCGCATATTAAAAAACCGGGGAACGTCGCGTGAAATGCTACCGGTGCCGGCATTGGCATAGACGATGAGAAATATGACCGAACGTTCCGCACATACAAAATATGGGAATATAGGCAGCGGTGTCGCCCCGTGCCGGGTCGCCGAACCATATCACATATAGGTATGGACTTACAACTTTACCTTACAAGTTTTAACGAAATGAGTAAGTTACTATAAGTTACTCCTCTTCGTACGTTGTGTATGAAGTAAAACACAGATCGCAATCATGGTTAATTGCGAAGGTATAACCATGAAGGAGTCACAGACATTTCACAGTTTTTGTTCCTTCAAAAGTATAATCACAAAGTAGTAAGTATAGTTCACAATAAAACATTTGTACGTACGATTTACGAACGTAAAATATATCTACATATTGTCAAAAGCTGAACTGTAATAATACAAGAATGTGGAACGGGATTTACCACCATCTCTCACGAATAAACACGAAATGAAAATCAGAATACGTCTTACTTGTGTTTATCGAACGTAAAAAATAACAAAACATACTTTATGCCACTTGACAAATTGGAAAAATTTTGTTCTCACGAGTCACCAGTTGTATTTTACTACCGTTTTAGTTACGCGTACTTTTATTGTAGATTACTTTGGTATACTTTTTTTTTAATTCCTTGAATTTTTTATTGTTCTAAAAGTTTAATTGGCATTTGGTTTTACATAATATATAGGTATGTTTTAGAGTTAAGATAAGTGTCAGCAGAAGCCATTATAGTCTTAGACCATACCTACTCGTATTTACCCTATAGACACAGCCTGTTCAGTGTCAGTGTTCTTATAAAATGCATCACAAAAACGGCTTTGAAAACGCGTTTAGTGTGAGTAAGCTAATGTCAATATTGTTCTTTAAACCGTCAATATGTATGTCATGGGATGTATGTATGTGTATGTCAACTTATATCGAAGTAGTAGATATTTTTACGCCGAATTGAAATGACTTGCTGCGTCTAGGTATAGAGTCTGTATATAGTCTAAGATTATAATATTTATTGGGGTGCATGGGACCCCTTCAAGGTCTTGGAGGCCTAAGCCAACACCTACTGCTGATTGAGAGACGAAGCTCTAGTAGTTTTCATCATAGTAGTCTCAGTCCATTTGATTTATAAAAGGAAGTGACATTATGTACTATTTAATTTAACTTTAAATTAACTATAAACTAATCATTAGATATAACTATAATTTTGGGCTACATTCATCAGTTCGAATGTACGTTCAACTGTAATGATCTTCAATAGTAGCCTCAGAAATATATTGCCGGTATAACATTCTTAACACATATCGATATAAATTATTGTTAACATGATGAATGTTTGTCCATACAGTATGCTTAGATTGATAGTTCACTGTAGCTGGCAACATAATAAATGGTCCGGTTCGAATGACAACTCCTAGCTACGGATCTGCTGGCTTGTAGTTATAAATTATGAACGACTATTTCTGATTTAACTATTGACGAGCTACAACCAGTGATTTCGTCCGCGATGAATTTGTTCACAATTTCGTGAGTTTTATTGTTTTTACACGGAACCCTTATTACTTTAATAAAATAAAAGGAGTTTTAGGTACGTCTTACGATAAATCAGCTATGTGTCAATGAAAATCCTGTCAAAAACCAAGAAAGGCTAACCGGAACAAACAGGCAGACAGAAGTTTGACATACTGCTTTTGTTATAAGTGCCGTGAACCTATATAGAATTCGCGGTAACAATTGTATTGATAAAAATTAATTTAAGATAAAGTTAAGTACTATCAGTTTGCTTTTGATTTCCTACTATTCCTGATAATATAATTATAAACAGCCCGGTTCATCTCAAAATTTATGCATATATTTATAGGCATAGAAGTATAAAAACAAATTTATTATCGAATAATGTTCTATCGGTATAATAGTTACTATGATTATATCAAAACTAGGTGATGGAAAAAAAGAGTCTTAAAAAACTGCATCATTTATTTTAGTCTCTTATATATGATAAGTCAATAACGATGTCCTCAAAACGACAATATAGAACTTCCTGAGCTATAAATCTATTTCCATCAATTTTGAATGTTCACAGACAGTGATTACTTTCGAAAGTACCTAGTGCTTGAGAAGCCTATCGACAAAATCAAATAATAGACACATTCTGTATAAAGCGAATAAGAACTGTATTTTATTATTCGCAGAAAATGTCTCACATTCAAAATTCCACACCGAGATTCTAATATTTGTTGCTTCAAAGCGATTGTGTCATTGCAGTTAGGTATACGGGTGGGTAATTTTCACAGGTCGTTGAGTAAGAGTTAGCGTTCTACAGTTCATTCGTATTTTCGTAATATGCAGCATCAGACTCGGAGATAACTAGCATAAAGCAAGATAACATTTACTTGGACGTATTTCTAGACGAGACTTAGTCTACAGTAGTTGTAGTTTGATATACTCAGAGGAATCTTTTAAATATAATAAATTTGATAAAGTTTTAGTAGTTAGTAAAAAGTTAATTGAAAACATCGAGGAGCGACATATGATTAAGAAAACGTCTTTGATGCTGCGTATTCCAAGCCTCCGGGAATGTTGATCAGGTGGCTTCGTGTCTTCAATATTTTAAAACTTAGACAGCAGAATTTCAATGCTTCAAGCCAGACTTTAAACTACAACTTATTTACGGTGTTCTCGTGGGTTCTTTGAGAAAAACATTTTCAATATAGATATACGATTATATAGAAGATATGAGAATGCAAATACAGAATACAGAACATACGAGAATATGGTATTAACTTAAGCATAGGGATCTCAAACTTAAAGGCAGTAAAACGTATTCATGATAGTAATAAAACATCTGGTTCTTCTGGGCACTTTAAAAGCAAAAGTAGTTTTTCTTATTTTTATACAACTTAGGTTGCAGACAAGCACACGGCTCATCTGATTGAAGTAGTTACCGTGGCCTATGGACGTATGCAGCATCAGGGGAGTCTTAATCGTGCTGCCCACCCTGTAAGATCCAAGAGTTTCTGTGCCGACAGTGCAGAAGACAAAGCAGGATAAGCCTTTGGTCTTTCCACTGACCGCACAAAAACACGAGGTTATTATGGCCGTATCTGTAGTGCGAAAGTACTTTCCCAGTAGGACTAAACTTTAGTTTCAAAGTTAGTCTCGCAGCATTATGATCTGTGAGGTCATAGTAGATAAGTCTGTCGTGTACCATCCAAATAGATGCTATATAATTAACGTTGTGTCAATGATAATATAATTTAATGGTCTTCGTCTTTAGGAGCATTTAGTTCACAGCACCTAATCACTACAACAACAGTGGTCAGTATAATTATCGATAGATCGTTTCAAAGGCCTTTAACCCATCCCTCTAACCACAAATAGTTAAATCAATCGAAATATACGATGAAGATTTGTTGCAGCTGGGTTGACCGGCAGTCAAAGTAGAAAACGTTTGACTATTAAAGTAGAAAAAGCGGCGTTCCGCCCTGGTCCTACCAGTATGTATGTTTAAAAAGTTGTTTGACTAAGAAAGCTGCTTTAAAAAAAATTGTGGTAGATATTTTCATAGTATTACAACATGTTCCAAGCGAATACAACCTGTTTTTTTCGACTGATATTGATAAATTATTATTGAATGTTATTAAATAATGAAACTAGATTTTAGCTTTAACGTTATGTAGACTTTTCAATCAATTGGTTAATAACATCCACTCATATATTAAATCAAAACTAAGTATATTTAATTTATTGTGAATGACACAAATATGATGTAAAATAAGTAAAATTGAAAGAAATCAAAATGAAATTCAATATAGAATCGTAAAATCACATTTAGTTACAATACAAATATTGTTTTTGGATTTATTCAAATTTGATATAGCGAGCTGACTCAAATGGATTATTTTATCTACAAAATCCGAGTAGTAAATTGGTTTAACATAATTTCCTTTCTCGCTTTATGATTAGCTGGACATTTTGTTTATTAAATCAATGGTGTTGGAATGCGAAATCAAAAGTAATCTTGTGCGGAAATGCGGAAGGAGATGGATGACAGGGAAAATACGAGAGAAAATTCAAAAGGAAAGCAAGGTGGAGCGCGCGTGGAAAATTGGCTTCATTAGATAGAGGGGAGTCAGGGCTCAGTGCGGTACACACTGCCGGGATAAATGCCGAGCCTGAACCAGGTTTCACCATGCACCTGATTTCACTATGCACCCGATTTAGTGACATCTTTTCTGTTTTGTGCTCATTTGTATATATTAATTAATACTGATTTGTTAAATATTTTTATTTTTCTTCTACTTTTTTGTATACTATCAACGACCTCGGTGGCGTTGCGGTAGAGTCGGTTCGATTCTTGCTTAGTTCAAATATTTGAATACAATATAGTTTAGCATAAGTCTGAATGTTTCTATGTAAAATATGTTTGTATTTAAGTATGTATGTAAGAAATGTATAAAAATATAAACTTACGTTTGTTCACCGCATTCTAGAACCTATAACACAAAATAGTTAAGCTATGCCAGTTGGCCATTGCATCATACGCAGAATCACATGCTATTACGATATCCACATGGTAAGAGTCAACCATTCAAATTTCATATATCAAACACTGATTCAAACATTCTCTTGAAATGTTTCATGTTTTCGCCTGAAGACAAATTCTCTTGAATATTGTCGAGAACGTACAATATACGGGACTCGTATGACATGTATGAAATTTTATGAAAAAGCCCTAAGATTTATGGTTGTTTCAAAGTAAAAATTTCATTTTTCAGGTAAATAATTCGTTGAACCGATTCAAATATTGTAAATACGTGCCGTGCATACATTATAAATTTTTATTTTCGTTAGATTTTAAGAACTTAATAGAAAATACTGGTGACATGTTAAGGGTATCGCTTTTAAAAGTAATACAGTTTTTATATTTCACTCATAAAATCTGGGGGCCAATTTTCGTGATAAAAATAGTGTAGCTCTTGATCGCATCTTAATTTCATAAAATCATTCCATAATTTCAAACTTGGATTCGATTCAAGACAGCATGATAAAAGATTACAATTTATATTCCAAAAGGCATCAAATCATATAACTGTCATAACAAATCATACATTTCAAATGTCATAGTTGGAATCTTGTGATGTCAGATTATATTAATATTAATTTTCAAAGTAACGAAGCGTGTTTACTAGTCGATCGTAATGAAATATGACTGAAATTGAGGAACAATATACATTTACCTCAGACGATGTTGATTATAATATTTTATAACATAGTTTGTTATTGTTTATTAATGAACGACTTGAGACGTTATATAAATATTTTACTTAAATAAAAAGATGAAGAAAGAAAGAAAAAAGAGTTAAAAAACGTAAAGAAAGAATAAAAGAAACTTTGGTTACATTCTTGTTTATAAAGATGATTACATAAACTAAGGTGATTTACGATGTATGCATAGAATTAAGAAAAGGAAGAAGATTCACGTATAAGATCTTTTCTATAATTAAGTATTGATTCGAAAGTTTATAGTGAATTTTTCGATTTGGCAAAAAGCCTATGATAGAGTGGCGAGGAATCAATTGCTGACTACACTTTCAATGTTTCAGATGAGCAGCAGCTTAAGACGGCAGCACTGAGAGACTGAGACGAGAGCGAGATTATGACTTGAGAGACGGCGACCAGTCTCTATAGTAAAGGTTTTAGTAAGGGCCTCGATATTTCAATCTCGTTTTCTGCCCACAACTAGAACACCACTGAAAAAATGATAGGTAAGGATGTATAGGTTCATGATGCAATTTAAATGCTCTACAAAATTCAAGCAAGCTGGACTCTCTCACTTTTTTTTACAGACGTGTGTCAAAAGCTGTGTGTAAGTTCGTCAAATGGACAATAATATTAATTTTACGCCATAGTAAACAGACTTTGTTAAGCTTTTAACTTCAGAAGGATGAGTGTTCAAGTTTGCCCCAAAATAGATGTTTTATGATATGTAGTGAGAACAGTAAACAACAAAGTTTTGCTATCGCGACCGCATAGCTTGGGTTGGGTAAGGCTTGTTTATGTGGCAATTGGCGTCGCAATGAACCGGCATTCTAGCTGGGAGCAAGTTCTCAGCAAAGGCGTTTCCAAGTTGAGTAACAAATTGAAGTATAGCGTTGGCAACTCGCAAATAATCATACACAAGGTGTTTAAGTTGTGATCTCAAGAACTAAAAGAAATATCTATTCAAGATTGATGGTGATATTTAAGAATGGCAGTAATCATCAACATCAATCATATCATTAATATTATTACAGAGTCATTTAAATTCGTTAAAATTGCAAATTATTTTCATAATGAACATTAATAATTATCAATTTGTACTCATAGATTTTCTGTATAATTGTTTGTAATGGATGTTTTCACATCAATTTGTCAGTGTCACGAATTCATTTATTTGATTCGAGCACACCTATTTTGGGCCACTGCTATGAAGTGTAATTATAGTAATAATCGCCTACGATAAAATATAGGTTAAAAAGGGCAATCAATCACTTTCAAGTTAGCTGTTAGAATAGTACATATTAGAAAAGAAACAGACAGGTGGATATAGAAGAGCAGAAGCATCTACAGGACGTATATTATTAATATTATTCATGATAAGTTTCTGTTGTTTAAGAATTTTAATTTTGGTAGTAGAATATGGTAGGATAAGGATTTACTATCTTAGTGCAAATTGGTAGCCGTAAGCTGACAAGTTCTAGCTAGAAAAAGTATAAAACATATGAATTAAAGAGAAGTGCAAGGAAGAAGTGTCTGGACGAATCTGGACTGAAATACTTAAAATATTGTAAGGAACTGTGCCAGGAACAAACTGATATAGGCCTGGAATCTCCACGCAGTGCACCCTGGGCAACGGAGACAGCAGTACCTCTCTCACTCCCAAGGGAGACTCTGCATCTCGGCAAATACCAGCTCTGTAGAGGCTGCTTAGAGGCTTTCCCTCTGACTACCAGAGAGCACAGTAGCGAGCAGGCAATGCGCAGGTTGTACACCGAGCGCAAGCGTGGGGGTTGCGGGTGCGACTGCCTGTCACCCCTTCGTCTCCGCAGGTGTAGAGGCGCGACGCTCGTCCCCCCGGCCCCCCTACCCTCCGTATGTTTACTGTCGGATGGAGAACAGCTTAATCCTTTAGTTGTTTACTACGACACCACAGGAAGAGTTATGGTGAGCCTATTAGACTCCACCGGGAGCCAACACGGATGTCTACTCCACCAGGAACCAATATGGCAACATCAATTAAGTTATTCAAGATAATATTCTATTTATTTTATGTGAAAATTTCGGCAATAAAATGTAGGTCTGTATAATGAAATTCATAAAATTCTTTTAGAATTCAAATATTAGGAACATTAATTTGGAAAACAAATATTCGACGTTTGATATAGATAATAATTAATGAAATACGGGGTTAACACATCAATCATTAATTATAGATACAACCTTGTTTCCTCAATCAATAAGCTCTCTGTGTCTAAATATCTAAGGTAATCGTAATGTCTTGATATTTGAAGTGATTAGGACAATCATTTGTTCGAAATTCATCCGCAATTAATTAATATTAGAGTCCATTAATTCAAGAATACATGACCTTGTCAAGTTTACAAAGTGGCTTCAAACTTTTTACTTATTATTTTCAAAAAGTAACATTATAAACGTCATTAATTTAGTTTACTTTCAAGGAAATAAATAAGACTAGGTACTTTGCCCTTTAATTTGACTAACAACCTTTTTCTATAAGTTGTATATGAAACTTCGGATTTGCGCAACCCCTTGGTTGAACTATGAAAACCCAATCTATTCTAGTATTTAGTAATAAACTATTTTCTATTCCTATACCAAATTTCAGCCATATTCATTTAACTGCTTGACCGTGATTGGGTAATAAACATCCACGTTTTACGTAATAGTAGTAGGTACGTAATAATGAAGTTCCTGGCGTTGGACACGTCCATAAGCCACAGTAATCACTTTGCATCAAGTGAGCCGTGTGATTCTCTGTCACTTAAGTGGTATGAAACATAAATAAACAATTTTTTCACACAATTCCATATTGATATTGATAGGATAACGATACATATTTTTACTTTATTACCTCCAAACTTAGAATACCAATTTTGCATATTACTCGTACTACTTTGAAAGGATGGATTGGTTTACATATGCGTATCCAATATCAATTTAAGTTTGCACTATACTGAGTAAATAATACTTAAATAGGTAATAGAGAGATACACCTTGTAGATGTTAACTTTTGTGTACACTGAATTATTGTAGGGAATTTAATAGATGAACGTTTTCTTCTTATTCAGGTGGTTTTGTATTGTAGTTATGATTTAATCTCCTATTACTGATGTAACCTATTGTGTTGTTATAACTTTACAATCAACGTTTCCATTTTATTAATTAAACGAGCGATAGTCTGGGGCTTTGTTCTCATAAATACACTTAGTAACAACTTGAGTATTTATTCATAGTAGTTTTTAATATTGATTGATCACTAATTGTTGCCCACGGCTCCGCCCGCGTGGATGTCGGTTATCGTGACCAAACATAGTCTATGCCCTTTCTCAAGGTCTAATCTATCTCTGAACCAAATTTCATCAAAATCGGTTCAGTGTTATAGGCATGAAAGCATAACAGACAGATAGACAGACAGACGGAGTTACTTTCGCATTTATAATAATTATTAGTATAGAAGTATGGATATGGATATTTTTAGTACTAAAAAGTAACTTTTCGAAATGGTGGTGTTTTATGACGTTAAAATTATGATCTCGACAGTTGCCACAGTTATCACCATAGTTTAATGATACGTTGTTGCAAAAAAATTGGCGAAGTGCGAGTCGGACTCGCCCATGAACGGTTCCGTAGTAGCAAAGGCGAAAATTGCAGTTTATGACGTATTAAAAAAAAGCTACTGACTGGATCTCGTTCGAACCAATTTTTAGTGGAAGTTTACATGGCAATTTACATCATATATTTTTTTTAGATTTATCCTTCTCTTATTTTAGGAGTTAGAGGGGGGGAGGGGACACACACACATTTTTCCACTTTGGAAGTGTCTCTCGCGCAAACTATTCAGTTTAGAAAGAAATTATGTTAGAAACCTCAATAGCATTTTTGAAGACCTATCTATAGATACCCAACACGTATGGGTTTGATGAAAAAAAAAATTTTTGAGTTTCAGTTCTAAGTATGGGGACCCCCAAAATTTATTGCTTTTTTTATTTTTGTGTGAAATTCTTAATGCGGTTCACAGAATACATCTTCTTACCAAGTTTCAACAGCATAGGCCTTATAGTTTCGGAGAAAAGTGGCTGTGACATACGGACGGACAGACAGACAGACAGATAGACGGACGGACAGACATGACGAATCTATAAGGGTTCCGTTTTTTGCCATTTGGCTACGGAACCCTTAAAAGGGCTCATCGAGATATTAGATAATTAAATTTGTGAATAAAGGGATTTGTAAAAGAGATAGTCGTAAACTCGAACTGTTATTTAGTTAAAGGTATTCAGGTTAAATACCTACCTAGTTCGCATTAGCTTACAGAAAAAAACATAACAAAATTCATTATTTTGCGCATGACGGATATAGTCTGTGGAAAAATAAGATCGACTATGCCTAAGGAGCTATCTTCAGAATCTGCTGCAAAGCACCACTTTTTATTGAAATATCGGGGATAGCTTCTACGATTTTCATATATTACATAAAGTTGTCTCATGTGAAATTGTTCCAATAAGTAGGTCAGTATACTATTGTTCTCTCAACGACTGGACATAGGTAATTTCGATATTAATAAAGGTAGTAATCAACAGACTGCGAGTCTCCAGTAGTAATTGCAAGCTTGATAACTGTTGGAGAGATCAATAATTGAACTCGAGTTGTTCCTACGAGCTGACGCAGTGAAATTGACTCGTCGATTGTTTATTTTCTTTCTCTCTTTTTGTTTTGATTTTACGATGAAATAGCAATCCATTACATATTTTTGCCCTGTTAATTGATTTCATTATACCTAATGTGTTTTTCTTTCTTACTTTAATAATATTGGGTGCCTGTTTTTAACTGGAGATGACCCTAGGTCAGCCCTAGCTGACCTACTTAAGTACCCATATCTACTTAGGTAGGTACGACTAAGTACCTATACTTACACCTTGCTGGGTATTTGAAGACCTGAGATGGCGTGCGGTTTTAGTCGGTTTGAGCTTGACATAACCGCCCTTGCTGGAGCAACAGCGAAGGGTATCCGAGGGGACTTGCGCACGAAAAAAGCACTAACAGTAATATTGCAATACAGTATAAAATTTGTACAACATACAATACGTTCATAAAGCGATATTTGAAAACATAATATAATAAATGAACAAAGGACGATAAAATTTTAGGCCGATTTTAGTGGAGCATCCGTATAGATTCAACCAAATCCAATAATTCCCTTTTGAATATTCTACGACTCATCCAGTAAAAAGCTAATCCGTTGAATAATGGGGGTTATAGATATCAACGGTGAAGCAGGCGTGGCGGAAAAATATGTCAATTGTTTGTCACTGCATGATTTTATGGCATTAATCACGGCATTAAAATAATAAATCTCGCTTTTTTTGATGTTTTAATTGCTCTACTACTATTTACATGCAACGTTTGTGAAAATAATTAACGAATTAATTTATTTGAACATGGAAAGTTTGTGTAGTAAAACTAGTATTTATTTTTCAGTATTGCTATTTTATATTAATATATAAATAGGGTCGCACCTGTGGTTCGCGAAGGGTATACCCAAAGGACAAGTACTATCGAGCGTCCACAGTTTGGAGGATATGTTCGAATCGATAAAACTGAACGATAAGAGACTAACCTATCCCCATTTTGTTGTAGACTATTCGTTGTGTAATCATTATCAAGTTAACTTGGCATACATTTGGGAATTTACCTTATAGAATAAGAGGCTTTTAAAGGCGCAAATGTACAAATTTAATAGATAATTATATTTTTGAGCCATTTGGGAACGAATCGCTAGGTCCGTTGGATCCAAACGCACGTTTATAATTCAAAGATATTGAGAAACAACTGATCCTTCTGTTGCTGCCTAGAAGTAGAAAATCGAGATTACTATTCAACGCTATAATGTAATCAGTGTTCTGGATACGCTTCTAGTAGACATAGATACCTATGCAGGTAAGTATCCTTCGATTATTTATTTATCAAACTTACAGATCCTCTATCTTTTTTTCTTATAAAATGTTGTAGATGTACAAATTATAATTAACTAGCTTTTGCCCGCGGCTCCGCTCGCGTGGTTGTCGGTTATCGCGACCAAACATAGCCTATGTCCATTCACGAGGTAAAAGAAAGGACATGTCAAGAGTACCCAAAACTGGCGCACATGCATGAAAGCAATTATGAACGTAGAAGAAGCGAAAGTTGTATGCCAGGATCGTAGCAGGTGGAAAGCTGTGGTCTCTGCTTACCCCACTGGGAAGGAGGCGTGACTGTATGTATGTATGTCACAGTTAAACGTTAATTTTAGTTGACGACAGTGTTAAGGCTGGAATTAGCTAATGCTAATGAATATCAGTTGAAACTAATTCTTACTAGATAAAATGCATCTTTCTGAAGCGAGTCAGTTAAATTTTGAATGAGGTTAGGTTAGAACTATGATAATAAAAGCACGAAGTCGAGTGAGCGAAGCGAGCATGCCGCGACAGAGGCCGCTGAGCGCAAGTTACCCAGTCCATTCATTGTGTGTGAATTCTAATATGATGTTGGTTACTTGGTATTTCTAGTATTGACGTAGGCATTTAATAAAACTAGTTTTATCTAGGGAAACCGAATATTAACTAAAATTGGGTTTAATAGTTTTAATTTAGTAATAATAGTTTCTAGTCTTAATTTAATTTAGTATTAGTTTGATTTGTAAATTGGGTTTTAACTGTAATACAAACTGTAGAACTTATAATTACGAATTGGTCTAAAATAAATGCTGTCACATAAAGGTTCTTTTCATCCGCTGTTACCCTATACTAATCTTTTTAATTCCATTTTATTCCTACCCTTACCAAAGAGAGAAAGATGCAAAATCATTAATGTTAATTGATATTACGGTACAAAGTTGTTTCATAAACAAGGCAAAGAAAGGCGAGCGCTTATCTATATGGGGGAAAGTTTCCAAGGTTCATAGATGTTGTGACGTTTAAAAGCCACGATATTCCATAAACAATGGCTCTTTGATATCGAGGACGTCAGTACCGTACACAAGGAATGAAGTTCTTTATGTCTATTCACGGAAATGTGTGGGTGTATGACTACCTATCTATTTTTAAACAACCTTTTTTAGAATTTACAGTCAGCCACAAAACTGATGATTGCAAATGAAGAGATAGAAATCTTTGCACACACAATATTTACAAAGAATTATAGGTACTATGTCTGTGGACATCTTTGCAATCATCAGTTTTGTGACTGACTGTACTATAGTCAGGAATAGTTTATGTACTATTTCAGACTTCACAATTATTATTGATGTTTCGACCGTTTAAAGAAATTGATAATCATGTGATTTTTTGATACACTTCAATCTATTATCATCAGCACAGCGGTTGTCCTGATTGCATACAAAATTGCACTTTGAAGCGTTGGGTCCGCTCGCCTACTCTTTATTTTGTCCTTTGTTATGTATCCTATGTTTGGTATCCAATAAAGAGTATCTATCAATCTATTTAGTTTTTTTTATCTTATGTTGACTTTTATGGGAGCAACTGCCCACCTGAGCCAGAAATTAAGCCTGAACCTCGTCCATTAATTAGGTGAACAGTTTGGACTCAAAAGATCTTGGTGGGACCAAGTTTATATACCACTTAAGTGGCAGACAAGCACACGGCCCACCTGAAGGGAAGTGGTTACCGTGGTCAATGGATGTATGAAACATTAGGAGTGTCACACACGCTCAGCCGACCCCGTAAGAACCTTCTAATGCCCTTCTCGAAGAACCCAGAGCCAAGAAAGAAGTAACAATCCATCATTACGTATTCACTCAGTTAATTAGCTTTTTGCAGTCCACTGATTTAATTTCCACGCTGTAAAAATATTGTGACTAGGGTAGGTAAAGCTAGAATAGTTTATTTTACTAGCAAAATTTTAATCAAAACTAAACTGTGCCAGTATTCAAGAATATTTAGACGACAAATAAGCTTGAAAATGAACTGTTTACTCTACTGTGCTACTCAAACCAAGCATTTTAATTAGTATCAGTAAACTTATTTTGTGAATCAAAAAGCCCCTGAGTTTCTTGCCGGAGTCTTCTCAGAACGAGGCCGTCTTTCGAATTACACCTTTATCGTCATGGGATACAAAAGTATAGTTCTAGGGATATTGTATAGTTACCGGGATATATCTTGACCTCAAGTTACGAGAGAAAAGAAGCTTTGGCGCGCGCGGATTGGTTGAATATAATCTATGATTAGTGGACTTGAGTTTCTCCGCCGCCCTAGCACCCCGTGCTATCCTCAAAATACACTAAACGTAACCATATAATATAATGTATGTTTTGTAACGTAATTAGAATCAAGATAAATGCCGGTACCTACCTAACTGAACAACAATTAGAGGCATGTACACACCAACCTGAAAAAGGTAGTTGGGACAGACTGGATGCAGAAGATCGGGAGCAATGGCGTACTTTGGGAGAGGCCTATGTCCAACAGTGGACAGCAATAGGCTTATTGATGATGACTGTTCACATAATGAGTTTTTTATACCACTTAGGTGGCAGACGAGCACACGGCCCACCTGATGGCAAGTGGTTACCGTGGCCTATGGACGAGTGCAACAACAGTAGAGTCACACTCGTGTTGCCGACCCTGTAATAACACGGAGATTCTGCCATCAACGCAGACGACAAGCTGAAGAAGCCTTTAGTCTTCCCACTGACAGCACAAAACCTCTCCAGTGAGCTGTGGCAGCCTGTGGCTACCCTACTCGCCGACGGGAATACAACACGAGTTTTTTTTATTGTTGGACATAGGCCTATTTCAATGTACACCACAACAACCGATCTACCACTCCATTTGCAGGTAATCAAGACGCTAATGGAAGATAAATATTTTCAATACTTGTTTAGTTAGTACCCCAAAGGTACCCGTTTACATTGCTTGTTTACCATATTAATTGCTTAACAAGAGTTTACTCATGGAAAATATTATACTCCGTTTACAAATTTATTCATAAACTAGATTTTGCCCGCGGCTCAGCCCGCGTGGATGTCGGTTATCGCGACCGAACATAGCCTATGTCCTTTCTCAGAGTCTAATCTACCTCTATACCGAATTTCATCAAAATCGGAAAGCGTAACAGACAGACAGACAGGCAGAGTTACTTTCGTATTTATAATATTAGTATGAATTACTTTTAGACCGAAGTTTCGGTTACTTTTCAGCAGCTGGTCGCGGGTTCCATGAGTGAGATTCGCGTATACTTCAAACAGTATCCTCATCAAAATCATCAAGCTTGCACTTGTGGAGCCTGGGATTTGCTATTTCTCTTCGTGCTACTCGTTGTCTTCATTTGACTTTAGCGGGAACGACCGCTGTCTGACCTCCTAAGACCGAGAGGGTAGCCCGTCCCAGAGTTTTGTCTCAGGTGTAACAGAAAGCAGATGACATTGGCTTGAGCCCTGAAGTTTTTGATAGGAACCTCCTAAAAAGTATCTAAGTATGCTTATCTATATTCTAGAACCCATCATACAAGCTAATTAAGTAATGCTTACTTTGAGTCTAGATAGTGTAGTATAGAATATTATTATTATATTTGGTTGCGTTTTATCACTAAAATGACTAAGCGCAAAACTTGAGAACGGCGGGACCGACTTCGATGATTTTTTGGATGTGTTTTTAATACTTTGATATGATAGAAAATTTCAAAAATTTCGGGATAAATTTCAACCCCCCGGTGATACTGAAAACGATCAGCTTACAGCTGTAATCAGGCAATATTGTATTAATTGTTCCTTATTTAAATATTAATTGAATGTTAATCGAAGTCAATAGTTAATATTTTTAAAATAAATTTGTAAAAGTATTATATAATCTGCTTCATTGAAATAACCGTCTAGGCATTTGTACATATCTTTTCACTTTTCTCAATTTAATTTAATTTTTGTACTGATAAAATACATATTGAAATATTTTTTTTTTGCTTTATCAATACTATGCTTCTGAAAAATATAAACAATTTATGCTGCTATAGAGAAGTCAGATAAATAATACAAAAGCAATGACGTCGATGGGGAGGAATTTTTTGACGCCTAAACCTGCAGCTTTGTGTATAGGTATACAGATATTGTTTTTATACTAGTAATTAATTTATGTAAATAAATTATACTTAAATGTAATTTCTTAATATACCAAACAGCTCGTTAAATGGAAACTTATTTGAAATAACAACGTGTGACGTCATTCGTTGTTATCCTACTAATATTAAAAGCAATTATATTTTCAATAACATCATAAGTTTATATAGAAGATAACCTACAACAAAAATATGTTTAAATATATTTGTCCCTATATATTATAATATCAATGCGAACCTGTGCATTCCCAAATCATAATTTTGTTCGTATGCATACAATAAAATTAAAGGTATGGTGACATCGGGCCAAATTCTCTGCAATAGCATATTCTATTGGAAGAAAAAAACTAGACACACGTGCGCATACCTTACCGCCGCTGGCTTATGTTTTGAACTTTATAAGGTTAACCCACGTGTTTTATGGCTATGCGTAGAACCCTCCCGCAGTATTGTTAAAAGTTAGGGGGTGAAAACTTTTTCAACGCTCTTTAAGAAATAACATTCTCACATTGTTCTAAAAATAACAACAGAAAAACAATTATAGCATTACCAAACTTGAAAATAAACGCTTTAATATTTTTTTTATGCATTGATTACATTATAAATAAACTATTATTTTAATTCATAATGAAAATAATAACATAATTTAATCAAGCAAGCAAAATATAACACTCATCATATAATAGTGTTTAAAGTTTCTCAGTCATGTTTACGTTGCTTCCTTTTATAATTCATTTAACCAACACAGCCAGCAACTAAAATTTTGCGAACTAAGTTATTAGTTACGTTACTAACTACTTAATGAGTTCAACTTACCATCTGAGGAGGTGACAGAACCGCTAATTATGAGCAACAGTAGTATTGGCATCGCTGCCGCTGAGCACGGAAATAATCTTCGGAACATGGTGTTGAACTAGTTTACCCCACCATCATAATCGAAACAACTTTCCAAAAATTACAAATTTGTCAACAAAGTGTTGTCATAAGTGTCAGTGGGGTGGCTCGTTCCCTCAGTCATTCGCCATCGAAATCGGTCCGATTAAATATTCATCGGCAGGTGAATTGCGTGGGGTTGAGTGCGGTGCCGGCGCGCGGCGAGCGAGCGGCGGGTTGGCGGGCACAGCGGTACGCTGCGAGCTCGCGGCGCGATGGCTGCGTACTGGCCGCGCTACGCTACCCCGTAGCGCTTTGTCTACGAGTGTGCTACGCTCCCGGCGCTTGCGTAGCCCCGCCTCACTCTCAGATGAAAGGACGGAACATTACCAGTATTTGTAACAGTTTGCGTCAAATTGATATAAATGGAGACGGTTTTAATAAAGTGTAATTGACTTTTGCCGACTTTGCGTCGCATTAATTTCGACCACGCTAAGACGCCTCGGGCAGGTGCGACGTTAAATACCACCAGGGTAACTTCGCTTTCTGCCATGAATAATTTCAAATTTAAATGAATGTTAATTATGATAAGTTTTTAAGCTCACTTTGATATTCTAGAGATTGATGGTAAGGCATAAAAATAATTCCCTGTTTATTAATTTCCCATTTTAATATGAAGTACCTGGAGCGCCTAATGGAAAATCGTTATAAAAACTTTTTAAAGTTGAAAGTGGTTTAGAGAGATTGTGAAAGTGATTATATAATAGATAATCTGTATGATTGAAGAGAGTTTTGCCTTGCCTTATTGAGTACGTATGAAGTTTACCAACCCACATTTATTTAGCATATTTGGCCTGGGGTGTTGCCGTTAAATGTACAGTCAGCGTCAAAAATAGATGTTGACGGGACAGATTTTAAACTTAAACGTTTGAATGCAAATAATGAATTATAGTCGTAGAGTACTGATACCACATGTTTCACTGAGCGGAAATCGAACCCACAACCTCCAATGTAGTACGTAGTAGGTTGTTCAAGAAGGTTAGAACGTATCTTCAGGGTTGGCTGCACGAGTGTAGCGCCCCTGGTGTTGCAATGTCCATAGGCCACGGTAAGCTGACCCGGCGAACTTCGTATCGCCAAACTTTATTCCACTCACGTGGTATTCAGATCCCGTTACCGCTGCACCTTCTATTTAATTCGTTGCTCGGCGTATCATGGAATAGAATGACGAATGTATAGGATTTGACGTTTTTGACATTCGTTGACGCCTGTCATATACGTCAAATCCCATACATTTGGCATTCTATTCTACCAAACGCCGGCCGACGAATTGCCACTTGTCTAGAGGGCCTTGGCCACACAACAACGAATACAAAACAAAAAGAATTATCCAATTTGGTACAGTCATTTGGAAGTTATACGCGTACATATAACCCGCGCCACGTATCTTGGACCTAAATCACAAGACAAACGAAGCTCTGGCGCCCGTCGATTGCTTTGTAATAGTCTATGCTTGGTCAATTTGAGTTCGTCTACGGCAGTAGCACCCCGTGCTATCCTCAAAAGACACCCAAGAAATGTGTACTGCGCGTATAGAGCACATTTTGAGCACATTTTAGGTCCAAGATACGTGGCGCGGGTTATACATTTGGGGGGTTTCATTTTTATTTATATAGAAGATGAACAAGAACACATTATACGTAATAGTATGCTATTATATGGTAATTTACGAGTCTAACGTCAATGAGGTTACTTGCTGTCTCAATAATTAATGAGTACGATCTTCCAAAAAGGATTACACATGAAATACCTCGTTAAAGGGGTTCTTAGGACCAAAATATCTCTCAGTCAGTAATAGGTATTTAAACTTTCATGGTCGTTCACATTACTATTAGAACTATCGGGATATTTACCATGTATTGTTTTGATTATCCGATATTTCGGCGCTATTGTAAGCACCATGATCACGGAGGAACTGGAGTACTGGCGGTAAACGGTGAAAAAGTTACATGGTAAATATCCCGATAGTTCTAATAGGTAGTAATCTCTCAGTCATTTTCTATTCTATTGTATGTGTTGCTGGCAATGTGTACAATCCGGTATTCTGTACAATGCCTAGGTAGTGAATAGAACACCGATAATGCATCCGGTAATATATGAAAGCTTCCCAAAAAACATAAATGGTGGTTATAAAAAAGTTATAATCTATGTTTAGTGAATTTGAGCTTCTCCACCGCGGTAGCATCCCGTGCTATCCTCAAAAGACACCCAAGATAGGTGCACTGCACCTATGTATATAGCACATTTTGAGCACATTTTAAGTCTAAGATATATGTCACGAGCAATATATATGTTAAACATTTTATACAGTGATATAAATAAAATATTATACATAAATATATAGACGTCGGCCTGGGGTCCGCTTATAGTTTTTGATTAGTATGTTTGCTTTATCGGGAGACTGACGGCCCAACCCCAAGGGAAAAACCTGTGCCAGAGCAGGTGTACCGGCATGCAGGTGAGTACCCGATTCTTGTCGGCTTCCCAATAGGTCGCATGGTGCATGATAAAGGAGATGGAGGGCTTTCGAAAATGTTTACCCTACACTACTGGGATACACGCACCCAGGTACTTTATATAAAACTAGCTGTCCCGGCGAACTTCATACCGCCACTTTTTTTTCAACCCGCGTGAATTTTGGATCCCGTTCCCGCTGCTTCTATTATCTCATCTTTAAACCTTCCCTGGACATCCACGAATATTTCAAGACTAAAATTAGGCAAATCGGTTCAGCCCTTTTTGAGTTATAAACTAACAACGAAAAGTGGCATTGATTTTGATATATATAGACTAGCTGCTGTCCTTGGCTTCACACGCGTCGAATTTTGATCCCGTTCCCGTACCTAACCCATCAGAACATGTACCTGGGATATAAAGTAGCCTATATAATATTCCAGACTATCCTGCATCAAATTTTGTGTGAAAATTCACGAGTATTTTTGTCTTTTGAATTAAATCTGTAAATCAGATATTTTTCATGTCAAGTCGGTTTCATTACACGACTTATGTCGTCCATCTGCCAAATAGGCACCATCTCTCCTGCAGTTCAGATGCCTTGCGAGGTAAAGAGAAAATCTATGTTTATTTAAATCAGCTGAGTCACCATTTCGTCAATGTTCAATCCAGTTATGAAGAATATGCTATTCAAATCCTCTGAGACCCTTTTCGCAAAAGGAATGTAAATAATACGTAATACATTAATCATTTACAAGCGTTATTTGGTATGCTCAAATAGGTAGGTACTGAATGCGGAATTTGTATCAATTTCGTATCAATGTTGAATCTTTTTATATTTTAGATATAAAATATGTACGCATGAATTAGAAGTCTAGGGCTAATATTTTAATTTGGTCCTGTGTTCATCATTGACAAATAGGTCAGGAGTTTATTACATCTTATTAACTTCTACCAATATTTCAATAGCTGTGTCCACACAGAGCGAGTAGCCTCCTCAGCCAAGCTGCAGCGCGGCAATTGCCTCGTGAGGAAACTGTCCCAGAACGACTAATGCAAGCACGGTTTTTGTGCTCACCCGCGGCGGCTCACGCGCTTTCCACGTCTACATAGACCGAAAATCATCGCGCGGCAAATACCTCCGTGAGGCTGTACGTTCTGTGTGGACTCGTCTATTCCGGTAATATTTTCGATTCTAACAGACAGGAAACGTACTTCTGGAAAATGTGATTAGGATAGAACTCAAAAGTACGTTACGTAGTAGCTGATAACTTCTAGTTTTATTTGAGCCCAGAAGAATGAAAAAATAATACATTCTAACAGTAAGTACTCACGAAGCTCTCATCAATTTATTCTCATAGTACACTAAATAAAGAGAGAGTTGTCCACACAGATGAGTAGCAACGGTTTTTGGATAACAGACATAGTTAAGATTAACACATAGACCTGATTATCAGAACGCTTCAGCCGTCTAAATCGAATAAGCATGAATAATTAATAGTAGTATGTTAATATGTCAATATAGTTTCGGTTCTAATACGAGCCATGATACGTGCTATTAAGTGTTAGCATAAGTTTAGCATATTAGTGTTTGTGATCTATTTAAGCTTGTTTTGTTGATTGTTTTGCACATTGTGGAGTCTGGACTCAATTGTTTTTAGTTGGTAACCTGCTAACGGTAATCTGTTATAACTATGCAATGAGTATTCTTATTTGAAATAAGTTTACACACTAATGGCTGCATTTCTCAATGTGTAATGTTATTTGATACATTTGTATCTATAAATAAAAAATAAAACCCCCTAAATATAGGTATGTACGCGCATGACTTCCGAACGACTGCATCTTGGATAATGGATATTGGACATTGGCTAATTCTTTTGTTTTGAGTTCGTTGCTGTGTGGCCAAGGTTTGTTTAAAAAAAATTGAATACAAGGTGCAGCGGGAACGGAGTGTGAATTCCAAGCGGGCGGGAAAAAAGATATGGTAGTAATAAGTATAAACGTTGAGTTTTAATAACTATAACACTCTCCGAAACGTTAAGATAACAATTTAACAACTGCATCTTACATAGATAGCATTTATTATTTAAACAAACATTTTGCTTCAAATGCAGAACATCTTTTGTTTTCTACTAGGCGGCTTCGTAAGTTATTCGTGGTGTTCAAATTGAAAAATGTATTCAATTACACAATCTCATGCTAGGATGATTCTGTAAAGAGATATGGGACTACTAAGCCTATAAGTTTGATCTCCTAAGCCTTTATTGCTACTAACTAAATAGTTGAGTTAAAAGTGGTATACATCACTTTCAAATTAACAACATATGGGCTACTTCGAAATCATTTAGGTAGCTTATGTTCTAATCTCATTAACACGCTTGGCCCAGCGCCGACCTAATCAGATGCGCACGTTGTGACGCACTATTCTCTCATACAGATTAGAAGTATATTGGAAAATTTTACGGTTCAATGTATTGGATTTGGCACAAGTTTTTGAGAAACGTTTGCTGTCTAACTGCAATACTTTGATATTGCCAATGGGTTGTAGAAGTCAGATGGCAGTCGCTTCACAGTAAATATCGATGGAAGTGAGTTCAAGTAGCTAAGTAAGGTGTTAACTTTAATTGACCTTTTTTATTCACAGTCACGTAGATATACTACAGAACACTGAATAAATAGTTATATCATGTATATAAAAACTAACATACGGCAATATAAGCCTTCGATATGAATTTTTCCAGTATTAGCACTCATTCGGCAGAAATAAACAGGGCTCAGGACGATAAGCGCGGGTAGGCGGCGGCGGGTTGCTTGTATGGAGGATCGGTGCCGTCTAAGCTCACGAACCCTTTTTTCCCGTCTTCGCAAATCGTCGAGGATTAAGTCAGAAGAGCTCACACCTTTTCACCAATATTTTTTTGGTTTAACCGCCAGTAAAACGGTATGATACAAAGTGTTTCTACCAATCAATGGCTGTTTTGGGAGATAACGGGTCGTCACAACTCTTATCGATACTTTGATGAGGAGTAAGGCCACAGAGAAAAAGGATTTGGCTGTAAATGAGATTTTCTTGCTTCGGAAAATGAAAGAATTATTAATGGGTTTCCGCTTTTATGGATATTCGTAAGGTATATTTCCGCGCAGCCTATACGAATTTCGTGGGATTTGGGCATCTCTACGTTAATATATTTTACGTAATTGTATTTTGTGTTGTCGTGTCCACGAATAAACAAAGATGTGGCCGACATTAGCCCGTGTGGTACATCGAATACGAAATGAACACACTAAGTAATTGCGTGGTTCTAATATAACCATAAAAAGGATTTTTTCAACAAAGTTATCTGTTGTTTGCACGGTTTTTCGTATTAAACGCCTTTGTTCTCTGATGTCGAATAAAAATTATTGCATTGTAAACATTTTGAGAAAATCTTTTTACACGCGGCGGCGGGGTGAACGTAAAAGTTTGTTCGTTTCAAATTCAATATATTATGGCGAGCGTGCTCTCGCTCAGCCGACACCGAAACTCACTCGAGCGTAGCTCACAGAAAATTTATTGTTTTTCTAAGAAAATTTTCTTCGCACGACCTTACATCCTTGTTGAGTCCCACGGGAAGAGTTCGAAAAACTTAATGACCTCTTGCGGCGGTTATACTGCTTAAGCTATTGTTTTAGTTCAAACTTAAATTTACTTACTTAAGTAAATTAACTTGGTGGTGTACGTAGTTGTGTTCTTTTGTATGTGAAACTACGAACTTATAACTACTGTATTATATTAAGATTACTATTTAAGGACCCTAATGTTTTATAAAGAGACTTCTGTTCACCGTTTTGATGATATTACAAAATATCTAATATTATTTTTAGAAATTTAAAAGTTTACAGAACTTTTCTGAAATTTTGTGTTGCCAGAAATTATTGCAACTCATCGGTAATCGCTGAATTCTCTGTAAGTACAAGGTTTTATTACCATAAAAACAAACTGATGATAAAGATTATAAGCAAATATTATAGATACCACTTAAGAACGTTATTTATACAAACCCTACGTGAAGGGACTAACGCAGGTACGATAAGTGCGTTAAATAAATATGGCATCGCATGCAAACAAAAAAGGGACTAACGCCAAAGGCAGTTTCTAGATAAAGTCTTTTATCGGACACATAATAACGTTGGGTGAAAAATCGTTAGCCCGTGCTCACGTCGCGGAGACACGTGCGCGCAGGGCACTCCCGAGACTGATCCCTCCTTATACTTAGATTAAATTTGTTCTAAAAAATGTGTCCCCTACTCGATAGCTTCGAAAATGTGCAGATGTCGCCGGCCAGTGTATGAAGCCTACGATAGGGTTCGGGGACGTGCCTCGCTTACTGACGTCCCACGCCAGTTAACTGCTCTAACACGCTCGCTTCAATGGGAAAACAAATCGCTTCATTTACTCTGACACTTTCTAATCACACATTTTCTTATCTAAATAGCCTCCATTTGAAGATAACATCTTGATTTTTTTACAGTTACGGCAGGTCAATTGACTGACTAACCTCCAATTGCCCTATGGTACGCTGTAAGTGAAGTTTTAAGGATCTTTCTTCCCTTAAATTGTCTAGACATGACATGACTCACTCTTAGAAAATACAATTGTAGGAGGAGGACAATAAAACTACAAGTTCTTATAGTGCAGCAAATAAAACTCGAGTTTGAACTCGCTTCTGGAAAAGCAGAATGAAGCAATCAAATAGGTACAATAAACGGACATCAGGCTTCAACGTGCAAACTTTGGACGTAACTGGCAAATCACTTTTTTGGACTGCCAAAACACACCATTACCACTGGGTAATGGTGTGTTTCGTAGAATTAGGAGAAGGAAGGAAGATAAAATATGGACTGGCATCACGTACCTGTGTGTCCTTGACATTGAACTTGATCAGATTCTCAAACCCCTATAGAGAAAAATCACCAAGTACAGGCAAGCTCCACTGTCTTTTTAACCAATACTATCTAGTATAGCCGCAGGATATCTGAAATATGACCAATGCAAGTGCTATTATTTCCATAGTTAATAAGTCACCAACGAGGAGTATGTCATTGAAATAAAGAGAAATATTTTCGTTCATGTTAGGTTTCTTTCAATCCGTGGTGACTTTTTGTACGCTATGTAGAATAATTAATCCACAGTGGGATTGCATATAGCCTACACACGGTACACCGACTATTTTTGTTGTACAACAACAGTCAGAAAAAAACGAAGCCAGCTCCAACTATTCGATGAAATTTAAATGCGCTTACGAAACTTATACCTAATGTTTTTTTTTTTCTGAAATAAATGTCCAATAATCGTACAGCTTTGTTCAGTTCGTAACGTTTGTGTGTATGCAAATTGAGTTGGCGCTTTAAATTAAAGTTGCATTTGTTCTGGGTAAATTTTTTAACCTGGTTATTTTTTTAACGGATCTAACGGGTCTGACATTCCCGTGAACAAAGTCATAAGAGAGTATTATACAAGAACATTAATGTTCTGAATTTAGCTCACTTAGAAAGATCTCAGTATAATGATAAAGTGTAGAATTATACGTCAAAAATAGAGATACAAGTATATCGTCCAAAGAGTCAAAGAGACTGGTCTGAAAACTTTTATTTTGTGATCGCAGAGTGAAACTTGTACATTTAGGTTTCACAAAACGTGAATCATGCCAAGTTACATAATCAGTGTTTAAAGACAAAAGAGTAAAAATAAGTCACGTCAATAGCTTAATTTATAACATTTTGGAGTTAACAATTTCACATATATCGTTATATTATTTTGTTTAAAAGAGCGTTTATAAACGTTTAAGATTGGTGAAGTGTAGGAGGCCTCAGCAAAATTTTATAAGATCAAGTCAACTATTATGCTAAAAATATAACAGTGATTTAAGGTTTTTAAATGATTCATATGCCACTAGCTTATAGATTTCATTAATAAAGCAAAAAAGAATTACACTACTAATTACATTTTAATAATATGCCATCAACGTAAATGTATGTCGTCTCTTGCTTGGTAAAATTGCTTTGTGGTGAAACCACAAGTACTATATATTTATCACCTGTGAGAGTGAATTTTAAATATGTGATGAATTTGATTAATATCATTGTTTCATTTTTATTTTTTATGAAATTCACCTTAGAAATGACGTAAATATCTTCTGCGCTGACGGCATAGAATCTCTCTGTTCTTACAAGGTCGGCAGCACGAGTGTGTCTTCCCTGGTGTTGCACTCGTCCATAGGCCACGGTAACCACTTCCCATCAGGTGGGCTGTGTGCTTGTCTGCGACCTAAGTAGTATCAAGAAATATCATAATATTGCTACAAAACCTTCGCACTTTTGACGAAACCAATTACTTACATACAAACTCAACTCTAATAAAACATTGACGCTTACATAATCACTCTTAGCAGCTATTTATTTAGCAGATTCATTCATCAGATTAGTATTGATATGATGGCAGGCGGTGAAACATAGGCTATTGTTTGGCAAGGTAAATACGCCTACTTGTTAGGCGCGGAAACAAGACAACGTCCGTGAACGGTGCGGGCGAGAGCGACCGCGGCGACTATAATGCTTTTACTGATAATGTCTGCAACCTCCAACAATCAATCTTTGGGCTATTACGATGTTTTAGCGCCTTGATGTATTGTTTCAGCCTCAATAAAGTTTTGATGAATTTTCGTGTTCTCCCCCGCTCTTTGTTGAAAATGAGGCGTCGGATATTGATGAATAATTTGACGGCCAAGTAACGCCGTAATTATTTAGAGTCGCATCAGATATTTGTGTTGCAGATTAGAAGAGTTTTTGGAAAACAAGTAAATAAATGACATAAAATAAACAAACTTGCGTGAGGTAAGTTTATTTTATGTTATTTATTTTTCATTATTTATTTCATACTAGCTTTTGCCCGCGGCTCCGCCCGCGTGGATGTCGGTTATCGCGACCAAACATAGCCTATGTCCTTTCTCAAGGTCTAATCTACCCCTATACCAAATTTCATCAAAATCGGTTCAGTGGTTTAGGCGTGAAAGCGAGACAGACAGACAGACAGACAGACAGAGTTACTTTCGCATTTATAATATTAGTAGGGATTATACAACAATTTTGTACAGATCTAACTATGATGACTATTAATTATTTTTGAGTTCTAGATAATGCATTAACTGATTTCAATCAAATTACACTAATGTATAACAAAAAATATTGCGATAAATATGTCACAACAGAATAATGCCTAAGAAAAATAATTTGAAGGCAACTTCAAATTATTCTTTGTACGTTATCTGTTCCATTAATTAATTAATAGAACAGATAGAATATATTTCTTATAAGCAAATGTTGTACCTACAGGCTGTTCAAATATTTATAAAACCCAACAAAAATATCAGCAATGAAGCCTAAATACATACCTAATTTGCAATTTATTTCTTTAGTAGTTTTAAACAGTTCACGAGATTATTCATTTGTCATTTAATTCTAAATTTACCGAGTAGAATCAAGGAATAAAATTATGCTTCAAACTTTGCAATCCTTGTAAGTAAATTAAGAAAAAAACAATAGCAGTGCGGGATCGGTGAGTAAATAAATCTGTCGTAACTTCAAAAAAATGATACCTAAACTGTTTCACCCGTCGCTCATTTATAAAAGTTTTGGGAAAAGTAAAGGCAATAAAGTTCATTATAAATTCTCGGCAACTTATAAAATAAGTTATGCGTATCTATTTCTTCTAAGTAGAGCAACAGGCAATGTTGTTGCCGTGGTCAAGTGTTGAACCGACTAAATGTAGAAAATTTTATGAGCCATTGCCACAATGAAGAATAAGATAAGAACATATTTTACAAATCCAGTCCCAAGTCATTAGAGCAAGTGTAAATGTACGTGAAAATCCTCTAACACTTTCTACATCAAACGACAAGACGTACACGTGCGCGAACGATAATATTTCATCCATGCGCCATGATTCGCCGCTTAAGCGCGATAGGGAAATCGTAAATTCAAGGGAAAGAATTTTCTTTATAGTCTCCTAAAAAGTTTCCACACACAAGCACGTATCTGAACGAACACAAGAGGCAACGCGCAAGCAAATGGCACCGAATTGTAATACCATCCGTTTGTGTAGACACCCCCTACTTTTCAAATTTTCTTTCACAATGCGACGAGGTAATACGCGTTTTATTGGATCGTTTTTCTCTTATATCAAAATAGAACTGTTGTATATTTAAAATATGTGACTGCTTTTGGCCCTGTGACATAAGTTTGCGTTTATGTTGCGTGCGATCGCGAGGTTTTAAGTTGGGTTACGTCTTATGGGATTGATCTGTAACGTAATGTACACTTTTTAACCCCCGACAAGAAGGAGGGGTGTTATAAGTTTGAAGTGTGTATGTGTGTCAGTCTGTCTGTGGCATCGTAGCTCCCAAACGGCTGAACCGATTTCGATTCTGCTTCTTTTGTTTGAAAGATGGTTTAGTCGAGAGTATTCTTAGCTATGTTTCATAAAAATCGGTTCAGCCATTTGAAGGATTTAGGGAGAGGAATTGGCAATGCAAAATCTAATATTTTCAAATTCACCCGTGTTGGGTATCAAATGAAAGATCATAGTTTATACATCACGAATAAAAACGATACAGCAGGTTTTATTGAAATCGGTTAAGCATGAGAGTCACCTATTAAAAAGCATGAAATAAACAAATTCTTTTTGGGTCGGGGTTTATTTTAAGTGGTATATATTATGAATATACCTTTATTACACAAATTTCTTTCTTCTTCACCCTTGTGGTCAGAGGCCGGGGTTCGCTTTTTCCAGTCTAACTGAGTGTTTGGCTGAACTTCGACATTTTTCGTGAAGTGACTGCCATTTAACCTCCACAACCCATTGACGATATCGAAGTATTATATTTAGACATGCTCCCCGAGGCATGGTTATATCCAAACCAATGCAAAAACACATATTAATGCATACAAGTATTTGCACTGAGCGGGCATCGAACCTACACTCCCGCAGTCGCGTTCACAAAGCCACGACATAGAGACTAGTGAGTAGAAAAAAATATTTTCACAATAAGATATACATAAGTATCCCTACTACAGACACCACATCAATTAAGGTTTATGATATGCAAAATGAAAGAATACAGAAATAAATAATTACCTATAGAAAAACTGCAGCATCTCTTGAAATGATATCCAGGGCAAGGTGAATTTAAATAAAGGTTTAAAGTAAAGCCTCGAGTATTTTAACATATAATGTGAGAAAACAACATGTTCGATCATGAATAGTACCTATCTATGTTTTGCTACATGAACAAACGCATTTTTTCCAGCCCAAGCCTTTACAGCGTCACTGAACAAGGAATTGTATTTATTGTTTTGTATATTTTTATTTTGTTCATTCTTTTAAATAAAACTAGGTTGAAAAAATATGTAGTAAAGCGATATTTGAATAAAAAGTGACGAGTATGAAATGGGAGCGGCTCTCGCGCCGGCCAATCCGTTGTAGTCTGCGGTTATACGAAGCTGACAGACCCACGAATCTGTTGTGGGCGAAAACGCGATAGACTTTTGAATAGAGCCTTTTGTTTCTGACGAAAAATATTCTCGTGAGCTTTGAAGATAACAATGCAATAAGTTACTATACAACAGCCGGCTATGAATGTGATTGAGTGTTGAAGAACATAACTTTGTAAAGCGTTTATTTATTGCAATCAATCACATTTATAGGCTTTTTTTTGCTTGTTCGCTATGGACGCAAAAACTATTGAATGCTGTTTTTTTTGTTGGGAAAGTCTTAGTCAGACTTAATATCTTACGTTTGTTTGATCGCAATTGGTTGATATCACTAAAAGTCGTGAAAATTAATATTCACACGAGTGGAGTTGCGGGCATCAGTTAGATATAAAATGTATCAACGTAGGTATTTGATTAATGACCACCCGAGCTGTTAATTGTGTTTTGCTTAGACAAATTATTTTTTGCTACGCGTATGTGTGTGTGTTATCAAAGTTGTCAATCCACTTTTTGTGGCAATTAATCGTTCAAAAGTCTCGATAGATTTCAAAGACTATTTATATTGCATAAGATGTGACGAAGACATCTTATGATTAATAGGACTATAAGTTGCCTATCATCTGTAATCCTTCAATTTTATGGACGAAGGCTACGCCCCGAAAATACTACGTTCATAAAATAAGAGAAAAAATCCGTGACAAAGTGATGAGCGATAAAACTCACATAAATGAGGAGTGTGTTCATATATAAATATGTTGTTGGTACGTGATTAAATAATAGGTGGAGGAAAAACTCGACTTTTCAAATAGTTTCAATAATGCGTTTGACAACTGGTGGTAGGTAATTTGGTGAAATAATGGAGGAGACATGACCGCTTTTAGAAATCTGTTCTTTTATTTATGTGACAAATCGAAAAAGTTTCAATTTTTCGATCACCATTTTGTGTTACGTAGGTTTTTGTGTTATATAAAGCTGGGCTTTCGATAGTTTTTTTAAGTTTGAATTTGATTTCATTGAAATTGTTGGCCTCACTAATTTTGAATAATGCTAAATATGTAAAACAGTCACAAAATAGATTTAAATTAGACACCACGACCCGCTAATCTAATTTAACTAATCCTAATGCTAATATGTGTGCTAAAGTAATAATAAACCTAACTACACATTACTCATTCCATGGTAGTGAGACTATTGGCACACATCAATGTGTAATTTGTTGATATAATACAAAGGTCGTAATTTGTCTGTGTTCATAATAATAAATCAATAAATTCAAGTTTAATCATTGACCGGTTCGACGTAATCTAATCGAATAGTATGAAGTTTAAACGTCAATATTATTTAGTAATACTTACATTACCTCTCTAGTGTATTTTATAATAATTATGTAAATTTAAAATAGGATTTCTAATTCATATAATTTTCATAAAATTAATTCAGGCTTAGTTTTACATATTACCTATATGGAATTAAAGTGTTGAAAGAGATTTGTAATATTTATTTGCTGAACTAGATATTTTCGTACAATTAGATAATATGGTGATGTTAGGTGCGTGTCACGCAGCACTCGTGATTTAAAATGTCTTGCTCACTTTACAAATGTCAAGACAAAGACATCAATCACTTTTTACCTGGGAACATTTAAGTCCCGAGAGAAAACCACACAAATATTTTCTTTAAAAGTATTACATATTTCTGATCGATCAGCATAATACGAGTATAACAGGTACCTTGGACTATAAATTCTACTATATGACATTTACCCAAGATTTTAGTTCACTTATTCTATTTTTTAAAATCAAGTTAACATAAAAGCAAGAAGATTAAAATAAATTGTATATCCATAAAATGTTTGTTGTCAAACTAATTGCCAAGAAACTTGACTAACAGTCACTAAATGCCTGTAGACTTTAGCAACCGGGTTATTGTAACCAGAACTGAATCATAATTCAGAAGGCGTAACACCTTGAATATAATGCAAAAACAGGAAGATAAAACCGTGGACAAAAGTGTGAAACGTAAATAAAGTCGTTAAGGTTCAAATTCACACAAGAAACTTCGTTATCAGTATCCCTTACTACGAGACTTTACTAATACAGGTGATGGTTTTAAAACAGAAGAACTTTTCTGGTTGAAAATACCCCTTGTTTCGTTCATTTTTATATGAAAGCGGTTCGCGCAAACAATGTCGTCAAGATGATAACTAACTAAGCTCTCAGAAAATATAGTCGTTCGGTTCGGTGAGTTGTAAATTAGCAAGGTACACTGAATATTGCAATATATTTTCTTGCCTTTACAGATTAAGATAAAATAAAATTCTGGTGTGTACGGTCAACAAATTGATTGAGTATTCGTGAGCTTTTGCACCAGTACGAGATATAGGTATAGGTGATGTATCTACTTATACTACTTACAATGTAAAAAAATTAAATTCATAAAAGCTATTTGGTAGCCCATCGATGCCGATAGTCAGTGATTACTATAACTTTTGCACTTTGTAAAATCTATGTAAAAGTACAAAAGTAGTAGGTACCTAGATAGGTAAGTAAAATGTATATGTGGTTATTAATTACATTAATATTACGACCACTATATGCGTAACGATAGTGACATCTTAATATGTTGGTGTCGTTAATGACGTCAAATACTAGCTAGAATACCTTAATTTTTTTAATCAGTCATGTGACAGCAGAAGCCAAGTTATTTGCTCGTTCAATTTATTTCACACATCGTTAATATCGTGATTGATTTCGACGCTGCCCCTAACGATACATGAAATATTCGCACTCATTAAATCACGTGCCGCGGGAGTGGAGTACTCGCGAGGCCTCTCATCCAATCACGCCTCAATAAATATATGATGTTTGCCGCAAAAATTAATACAATGTAAATGTAAGAAATTTCCTTGCGATTAAAAAGTTGCGGGTTCAACCCCACCCATATTTTTATCGACATAAAGCCATTTATAACATAAGTATTACGCTGAAGTAAATGACAAAACTGAAAGTTTCCATGTATTTCACATTACATCATGTTAGGCCACCCTGTTTGGTACATACCGCACTTCAAAAAACCGATATTGTAATCAACTTTTTTTTAATTACGAATATACGCATCATATTGCATAAATGTGTTATATTTTAGTTAAAGTAAAGTTCACGTAAATACTAATAATAATTACATAAATTGACTCTTTTGACTGAGGTTGGAAAAATAGAAATATTTCGACAACCTTTGCCCAGCAGTTTGGGGTAAAATGAACTAGATACAAATGTTACCTACCTACAGATTATTATGAACTTTAGTATGTTGTAATATATTTTTTATGTTCGAATAAAGTATTGGTCGTTGTGGATTTTTTATTGAGATGTTCATTATAATGATTATAACTTTGTTGAATACATACTATTAACAGTAAATGTAGGTATAACACATATTCTTATTTTCATTTCTACCTCAACATTTTAAGTAAGTTACACGTTTCAGTAGAATGGCAATCAAATCGTTTTGTACCTAAGAACCCATAAATCGTTCGATATGAAATTTTCTGTATAAAATGCAAATTTATTACAATATCTACTCCACCTCAAGGGCAACGTGTCCCTAAAACGAATTTTTATAATACCTATTTTTATCGTGAAGCAGTGCTCGAGTCTCAGAACTCAAATTTACAATTCAATAGAAACTGCACAAGGCTTTGCATGCCAATACGTCCATTTGGGGCACATGCGATCGACTTCCCATTTGAAAGATGAATGAAATCATTCAAATGTGAAATTTCATTCATTCAAATGCCGCATGTTTATGTTTGTGCTGTCTTATCTCTATCACTGCTCGATTCTAGAATTCTTACGGCCAAATTTAATATAACACTTATTTTTTCTGTGGAAGGGAAAAAATTAAATGATTAAATTTCCATAATCAATTTGATTGCTGGGACACTGAAAAGCAATTGCCATGAGACCATTATTCAATCGAAACGATATATCTCGTCCGTTTCGAACTGGAACGTTGCGATAGCTGGCTCCGCAAAAGTTGGCACGGGTGGCAGCCGAGACCAATGCCAATTTCCATTAGCCCATCATCCAAAACGAAAAAATGCATAGACGATCATTTTTTTCATTCAATTAAAATTGGCCACATACCAAACGTTTAGATGTTTCCAGGGGTAAGGACGCAATAATAACTTTATTTATTTCTCCCGAGCGATAATAATCTTACCCCGCGTTTACATACTGCCGCTCGCATTGCTCATCGTGTTGCCAGAAATATTCGCGCGATTAATGCCCTAGCATTCACACACTCCCATCGTCGCGTTGGTCCGCATTACAGTATTCGCCCTGCAACGGAGACGGACGTAAACGTATGAAGGCAACGCTGTAGCAGTGTACGCAATAAGCTTTTACAGCATAGCGAATTAATTAAATAGATTATTAATAAAAACTATCACTTTCAACTACTATACACTTTCCGTAGATCGATATAAATATTTTTAAAAGTAAATATTCGAGGAGCAATAACGAAAGTCGTGTTTTATTTAGCTTAGCGCCATCTAGCGGTCTCGTATAGTTCATCGCGCTAGTGTTTGCGCAACATACGCGGCAGTACTCGCGGCATGACGAATATACCATTCACACCACGTCTCTGCCCACTTCTCTCGCCACTTCCCTCGCTCTGCCGCGAGTATGTAAACGTAGCGATTTATAGAATTTTAAGTACGCTTACTTAAAATTTGGAGGTACGCAAAACAGTCTACTTCTGATTTTACCAAAGCATTTTATTGATAGAACATATTACATTACATATTTTGCAGTTCATTACTGAGTTATATTCGCCGACAACATTGAAAATCCATAAGCTTTCAATATGGTGAAGTTAACTCGGGTTTTGTTCCCAGTGGTTGCTCGATCTGAATATCAAAAATCTGAAAGCGGTCGTCAGTAATCGAGACACGTATATCGGGACCCTATCACTTTGCTCTTTACTTACTAGCGGGGCGCCATCTGCACATTCTCGACCTAATCCAGTAACAAATTTGATTATGTAACAATATAGCACACGCAGATTTTTGTTCTTTGCGCGGTATTGTAAGTTTATTTCAATATACGAAAATTTCATTTAGATTTTCCGAAATGGTATCAGAAAAATATAATATTATTTGAATGAGTTATAAAATTATAAAGTAGTAGGTACTGCTTCTGATCCTTTCTTATCAGGTTTCAATATCAACTTTTTAAATCATGACATAGTATTTCCAGTAAGACCTGTCCAATTAAACGATCATCATAACAACTTCTTCCACTATGTAGGGTAGACGCAACCCCCTTTGACGCAAACCAATTTTGAACTAAATTTTAAGTGTAACAATAAAAGAAAAATATACAGCTAATTATTATTGACATACCTACAGTAGAAGCCATCAATATTAAGCAAAGTTGATTTTGGACTGGCGCGAGGACCACATGGGATTTAACGACTCATAAAAAAATCATATTCATCAATCACGTCTGTTCCAAACAAAGTTTGTACGTACGGTATGTGCTGACATACTCAGCACTTTCGATTTATCAAATCATTATGATTCGTTTGTTCTCTAGTTTTAAAATAATAAATTTTGACAGTGTCTGTTGTAAGAATTGGATGTGATCCTCAAGAAGATTGGCGCAGCGAAGGGTGCCTTAATGGCCTCTTGACGGCATCTCACCAAGTGCTTCAGGTCACTTCGTTACTTGAATTGTACAGACCGTTACGTGTACTATGAATAATCTTAAAGGAAACTTCAAGTTTAGAGTAAAGTGTAGACTAGGTATAATTGGACTCACATCTGAGTGCGTATAGACAATTTTATTACACCTCACTCTCTAAACTAACATGGTATGTATAAGAGATCTTGTTGGAACGCAGTCTTTGTATTATTTTCTTATAAACCTATATTCAACTGATAGTATTGTTTTATCTAATACAGTAGTTTAGAATATTATCGTCTAACTTGGAGTTTATTGTATATTCTAAAACATAGATATAATCACGATTCTCCAAGGACCTTCTAATACGACCAACACAAATACCCACAGTTTGTATTGAGAGCTTATCTGAACACATAATTTTATAGTAGAATTCCCTGAGGGTACTGAGATAGTCGGCAGACATCTTAATTCGAATAGACTTTTCATTGCCACTGATGAGAATAATCAATTGCTCGTTGTTTAAGTTTGTTTAGATTCATGTAGCGTGATGTAATCATATTTAAAAAAAAGTAAGGATGATTCATCCACGTTGGTGTACCACCACGAGCTACTGAGCCGCGATGTGGCACCTCTGACGACCATTAGTCCTCAGAGGTGCCACATCGCGGCTCAGTAGCTCTTGCTCACTTATAAGAAAAGCTGCATGTAGTTTTCAACAGCTCAAAACAATTCCAATATTGTAAACTGCAATTGCTGTGTAAACCATTGAATACGTGTTAGATGCTATTTTATTTACAATGTGGAACATTTTTATGTTCACAATTTGATGCAAATACGTTCTCCAACGCGATTGAAAATAAAACTGAATTAAGGTATGCCACATCACATCACACCTTGAAAGCGATGATCTAAGCAGATTATGTATAAACATTTCCTGCATAGATAAAGACCACGTCATGTTATAGTCTGAAAAGTTGAAACGTAAGTAAATTGTGATAGCTATTTTTATTTTATAAATTACTAGCCTTCCGCCCGCGGCTCCGCCCGCGTGCATCTCGGGTAACGCGACTTTTGCTCATATCTTCGGTTCTACTCAGCCGATTGCGATCAAACAAACGTAAGATTTTAAGTCTGATCAAGCCCTTTCTAACAAAAAATACCGCATCAAAATCCGTACAGTAGTTTTTGCGTCCATCGCGAACAAACAGACAAACAGACAGGAAATTAAAAAAAAATATTTTCGTTCAGTATCGTTAACATAACATACCCAAGTATTTTTTTTTCAAATATCTCCAATGTACAGACACGACCACTTTACAATTATATAATACAACAATTATATAATATAATACAATTAGATAGACTAGCTGACCCGGCGAACTTCGTACCGCCATATTTTCTAATCCCGTTCCCGCTGCATATCTCTAAATTTATCAGTGTTTCTCTACAATATTATGCATGTATTGTACATATAAATCTTCCTCTTGAATCACTGTATCTATTAAAGAAAACCACTTCAAAATCCGTTGCGTAGTTTGGAAGATTTAAGCATACATAGGGACGGACAGACAGCGACAGTGACTTTGTTTTATAATATGTAGTGATGATACAAAGAAAATAGAAGACTATCATATCTAACTATTTAGACTACGCGGTTTCCTGCGTGAGCGACGAATACGACGCGACGCGACGCAACACGATGCGACGTAATGCGACGCGATGCTACACGCGACAAATGTCCTACGTGATTTTGGTCATAACTTCGCGAATCATGAAGAAGTACAGTAAAATATTGCTCGAGTTCGCAGTGTCGCGTCTGGTCGCGCTCAAAACAAGTACGCGTTCCGTCGTGTCTCGTCGTAGAGTGTCACATAGGTCGCAAGTAGGGTAGGCCGTTGATTTGATCGCGTTCGTCGCGTTCGCAGCGTCGCGTCGCGTCGTATTCGTCGCTCACGCAGGACACTGCGTTATTTTTGGACTTAATATAGGTATTTAAAAATCAGCAGTATTTTAGATAGGCGCACGTTTCATTTGAGTTTGATTTTGTTCTCCTTGATAGGTAATAGTGGCTTCGTAATAAATTGCAAATATCGGATGCAACCAGGACTAACCCTAAAGGCATAATGTATACAGAATACATATATGTTTTTTCTATATAATAAAAATAGATGTTGTCAAGCGCATAACTTGAGAACGGCTCGACCGATTCGGTTAATTTCTTTCCATTTGTTCCAAAAGTTCCACAGAAGGTTTAAAAAAAGGGTTTCCAGAACGTAAACAAAAACACACGCGGGCGATGCCGAGGGTATCAGCTACTCTGAAATAAATTAATCCTACCTTATTGTATCTCACAGAAATTCTTTAGATATAATATTGAAAGAAATCTCATTTATATTGTTTATTACTTTAAACAGTTCTAGATTACAATAGCTGCTTTCACTACACAAGAATGCGTACAACTACTAACATTAACAACAACAAGGGACTATTTCTCGAATAGGTAATTTAATCATCGGTTGTGTAAACTACACATAGAATGTAAACATAAACTTAGGCAGAGTGAACAGGGGACTTGCAACTTGACCCATGTCGCGCTTCTAGTACCTACACCGACTACATGAGCCTCTCGGTTTTATCGTCCCTATACACTTGTTTGTAGAGTCCATAGAGATTGAATTATGTGTTGTTTAACCGCTAGGCTCATTTAATTTAAGATATGTTATCACTTGTTAAAATGTTTTGCACTATACCAGGTTCGTTAAGGCGTAACGGTATATGAGTGTCATTAAAACGTTTAGGTAGCTTGGAGCCTCTTGGGTTTCTTGATACTTTAGACTTAGTGTTTACAAAGCAGAGTGCCTTATACATAGGCTTTTTAATGATAATATGCAAATACTAGTTGTTGCCCGTGGCTTGACGCCAGTGAAATATTGATCCTGTTTGTGTGTCCTACAGAAATCTTTCGGGGGATAAAAAAGGATAAAAAAGTGTTTTTGTATAAAAATATCATCCATTCATAAACTAATCGAATATGATATTTGATTGTAATGAAATCGATAAATTAAATTTTAAATTCATCTGGATTTACATGTGCAAATATTTCTAAAGACGTGCTTTAAAAAAATTCACACATGTAAATCCAGATGAATTTACAGTAGGTATCTAATTAAAAAACTCATCTACAGTAAGTAAAATTGAAGCAATTGAAAACGTTAAAAACCATGAAAGTATATAGTTCTAAATAAATAAACTTAGTTTGGCAGACATACTTAATAAACTAACTAATAAATTATATCGACCGAGGAAGTATCACCCTCACTTAATATCGGCAAGCAACAATATGTTGCATTGTGTACGACTTGTGAAAGTACCATAGCTCCATTCCCTGACTCTTCTTTTCATTCAGTCCCCCTTTTTCCATGCAGCGATAATTGTATCGTTCAAGCGTAATTCGATATACTGTACGAGATTTATACGGAAGTGACACTCAGTAATTATTCATATGGCTAGCAATACCTACTATCAGAAATTATACGTCGTAAATGCGTAGTATGATACAGTTTTTTTTTAATTTGGGTTTTTTTCTACACTTTATTTTATTCACTAACAACATCTTATTTTGTGTGAGACTGAAGGAATGACTGGAAGCTTGTAATACAATTTAGCTATCTCTTCCAGGGAAATTTATGCTTGAAGTAAGATTAGAATTTATATTATTGTATGTGGTATAAACTGGTAAGATTGAATTAACTAGAAAATACTAATGTTCCTTTGCATACTTTTTATTTCTTAAATATTAAAGCCCCTAAATATCTTTTCTAGGAAATGCCTTAAATATCATGGAATCGCTTGGTCATTAATTAATGCGCGTAATGTTAACGTTCTGTTTTCAGTCTGCGCGTAAAAATAATAATGAAGGAAACTGCTCCATCATCGTCGATAATGCACTTGATGAAGTTGTAACTTGCTAACAGTTATTAAGCCTTATTATTACTCCTGTGTTTTTATACTGATGTAATTATGTGTATTTAAAGTCATAAACACCATAATTGCACCTTACCTTGAATTAAAGTTTTAACGAATCGATTAAGATAGAAAAAAGCGATTCCAGCTCAGGCGGGTCTCGAACCCGCGATCTTTCCCATACAGGGGAATGCTCTGACTGAGCCACTTCGCCCGAAGCTGATTAATTTTCTTCTATATATCTGTCTTGGAGTGAGGCTCGGTGGCTCAGTGATCATAGCATTCTCCCTGTAAGGGCAAGATCGCGAGTTCGAGTCCTGCCTGAACTGGATTAGTTTTTTTCTATTTTAATCAATTTGAATAGTTAGCATACTATATGCTTCAAAATTTCATTCAAGTTTTAAAGGGTTTTATCGCGATTTATTGACACTGAGCCTGACGATGTTTCGGTTGTTTTTCAGCAGTTATCTTGAGAAGTCATCTACTATATTATAAAAATAAGTCGGGTTTGCCTTCCTGACGCTATAACTCAAGAACGGCTGAACCGATTTGGCTAATTTTAGTCTTGAAATATTCGTGGATGTCCAGGGAAGATTTAAACGGTGAAAAAATAGGTGCAGCGGGAACGGGAAGAATATGGCGGTACGAAGTTCGCCGGGACAGCTAGTTGTTAATAATAATGTAAACATTAATTTGCGATAGAATCAGTTAAAAATTGTTTTATTACAATGTATGATTTCGTGTAAACTTCCAACAATACAATACTATTGATTACTTATTTTTACTTTGTAACTAATGCTACATTTTGATACAGTATACCTTTGTTCATTGCCAACAGATTATTAATTCTAAATACTATCAAGTTTAATAGTCGGTTATACGATCAAGATGAAATATAATATGGTTAGTTTGTATAAACCTCCCTTCTAATAAACAATATCGGGGCTTATCGACGGTTATGTCAGAATATTAATTTCACGGACCTCTATAAAGAAAAGCGTTTAATGCGTGTTGGATTACTTGTAGAGGAAATTATTTCCCGATATGCTTTATTGCTAAGTTGTTCTGAGGTATATTTCCTGTTAGCACAATACCCTTAATAGTTGATTGTAAGCTTTGTTATATGCCTATAAATAAACCTTAGATTACTAAATGAATTAAATGTAACCTATTAGAAATAGGAGTTGATGTGTGACGTTATTTTAACATATAAGTTTTGAATCAAGTAATAGCTATATTGAACGGTTGCTCGTAACAAAAGTCACCTGCAAAAGAACTGTCGCACAGATCAACTTTCCACTTTGCATAAGCGTTGGGTAATCTATATTAATTATTGAGTTGTGCATATTTATATTACCCATAAAGTCACATTTCGATGCTCTTGTGAGTATCGTTTGTATATAAAGAAATGGGTGAATATGTTAGTTGGTAGTATGTTTACTTCATTACTTCGAACTATGAGGGTGACAAATATTTGTCATAAAATATATCGTATCGTATATCACACCTCTTTCTGTATAATATCTAGTTCTTCATGCTCGATGTCACCCAAGCGTTAACTTTTCCCATAGTTTTCCTGAAATTTTACACTTACCGAATAATAATTACGAATGTAGGAATACTCAATTTATTATTCAATTTGATTAAGCCTTTTTTAAATGAAATTTATGATTCATTCAAATTGTATAAATAAACTGGGCTGCTCGTTATCTGTAGCTATAAATAGTATATACACATATAACATAACTCTGAAGCCGCAGTAATTTTATTAGTTTTCGTAATTACATAAAGATTTAAGGAAATTATATTTCGCATCAAGAACGTGGCATCATATCAGTCCTGATTCCCCAGAGACATTGTGGGCCTTGTCGTCCAGCTGGCTTCTATTGGTTAGTAGAAAATATATTCTAAGTTCGGGTTAAAACTTAGAGCAGTCAGAGTCAGACTAAAGAAATCGGAGTTCAGTGCTCGACGATGGAAGTTTCTTTAAAGCATATGACGAGCAATCGGTAGAGGAGAGACTCGTGTTGATAATACCAGCGCTGCTCGATACTGCTTATTAGTGCTTATTGTATAGCTTACATAGCTCACGTAGGGTGTGTAATAATATGAGATAATAATAGACAGTATAACGTTCATCTTCTATCTATATACTATTATAAAATTGTAAAGTGGTCGTGTCTGTACATTGGAGATATTTAAAAAAATTTCCTGTCTGTTTGTCTGTTTGTCCGCGATGGATGCAAAAACTACTGGACGGATTTTGATGCGGTTTATTTTGTTAGAAAGGGCTTGCTCAGACTTAAAATCTTACGTTTGTTTGATCGCAATCGGTGGAGTAGAACCGAAGATATGAGCCAAGGTCGCGTTAACCGAGATGCACGCAGGCGGAGCCGCGGGCGGAAGGCTAGTACTATTATATAATTGTAAATTGGAAATGTTTGTCCGCGATGGACGCAAAAACTACTGAACGAATTTTGATGCGGTTTTTTTTGTTAGAAAGGTCTTGGTCAGACTTAAAATCTTACGTATGTTTTATTGCAATCGGTTGAGTAGAACCGAAGATAATAGATCCACGCGGGCGGAGCTGCGGGCGAAAGGCTAGTTTCATATAATTTTCAAAATGTCTAGAGATGGAAATATAGAAAATCCACTGCCCTCCGCAGCAAAGGCAGCTTTGCTTGCTCTTCAAATGACTGTCACCTAGTTGAAAAAAAGGCAAAGATTAATTAATTGCACGCTTACCAATAAAACCGATAGCCAGAGTAAAAGAACTGTGGTATTGCTTATGGTATTCAAATTTCTAAGAAAACATTTTCTATCGAATGTTATTAAAGTTGTAAACGATTTTATAATAGCCGGAAAACAAACCGATAGAGACATATTGTTTCAAAACTATTCGCCTGATATCAGGGTTGCGTGAAATCTGAAATACATTTCCCATTTTGCTTCGCGCTCAGAACTGCAACAACGATCATTTATCATATAACTTTAATATTATGAATGATAAGAACTATGTTCGTGTTATTGTGAACAGGTATATGTGAACTTTATATGAATAGTGGCTGCAAATAGTGCCGCGATCAAGTGTCTCGAACTTTTAATGAGGCAAATAAAGTTCATATCATATTGATTGAACGATAGTAACATTGAGCTCCACGTTTATACAAACTACACAATATTTCGTTTATAAATATTACCTTAGGCTGAAGATTTCTTTTTAACCTTTTTTGTAGTTAAAACTGTTAATTTTGTTTTTTTATCGAGGACAGGGCATGAAATTTAAGCTTTAGCAAAAAGTCTTTCTATTCCTGTGTTAATTAAGTTCCCATTTCAGACTTTTTTTTTATCTTTGATTATTTGAAAATCAAATAACCCGATTACGCGCAATAAAATAGAAAATAAGAACAAGTTCAAAATTCTACCTTGAAGTATGTCAAGTATTTTATTGATTATCTGCACTATGTGAAACAATTTCGTGATCAATTGGTTATTACTGAATTTTAGTGCAAAACAGCAGCTATCACAGTCAGGACTCATTTAAAGTCTAGACCGGCACAATTTTGGCATTGTATGCGCCTTACCACTATCCAGGGTATCATGTGCCATGTATGTGAATCCTTTCACAAAAGCTTCAATATACAATATCTTAGCGCCAAAAGTTTGCCTTTATAACGACGACGGACATATGTTTTATAGGAACCCGAACAATAAACAACTTACAAGTTGGATGAATAAACTTGTTCTTCAGAAAGGTCTCATTTTACAGCTACGCCTCGTAGCTAATTGGCTACGGCGTAGACACGGGTTCACGGTTTTCTAATTACTTTCATCGATTTTAACAAACCTCACGTTCAGAGAATGCATATTATGTTATTTCTTACAACGTCTAGACTTCTTCCTCCTAGCGTTAATCCCTAGTCGCATCCGAAGCTTTCAGCTCGGAGTCTGGGGTCCGCTTTTACCAGTCATAGCTACAGATTTGGCTAGACCTCGATATTTTCCATGAAGCGATTGCCATCTGACCTCCACGACCCAATGTTAACATTAGGCGATATCGAAGCTTTGCAGCTAGACCGTTGTTTTTGGACTTTTTAGGGCACCAACTACCCGTAACGACTGCCATAGATGTTCTTATGGCAACCGGGACCGACAGCTTAACGTGCTCTCCGAGGCACGACCAGAACAATGCAAATACCCATATTTAATGCACACAAATATTTGCACTGAGCGGGGATCGAACCCGCGCCTCCTGCGTAGCGGCCGCGTTCACTACCGCTACGCCACGGAGGCTGTCTTACAACGTCTAGACTACCGTAGAAATTTTACAACTAGAATCAGCAATTAGCTTACTACTTAAAGTACTTAGAAACCACTCAAAGTCATCTGTTTACATAATCACAACGAAGAAAATTAATAATTTATTTTTTATTTATTTTCATCTCAGTCTGACTAAATAACTATTGACTTTAAAACAACTTCAACTTAAAGTTGTAGTTGACTTAAAGTCAATCTTAAGTTGATCGTCAGTTCGACCTTGTGCCGAGTACGTGGGGTTTCTTATCATATTTGAAAATAGTCAAACCTTTACCGTATTCCAAAACATCGGTTAGGCTTATTCTATTGTGCATATAAGCAAACAATAATCAGAACGTCGCAAGCGCTAATTTCCGAGCACAAAAGTTGTGTTTCAATGTAAATTGCAGAGTGAATAGGCAGCCGCATCTCAATAGGCTATAAACAACGCGACTGTGAATACAAATCGAATATTAGAGCATTGCTTGCACGCTCACGTCACGCAACATTATCAGTTTGTGGCATACGCTGTGAATGATTATCGCTTTCAAATGTGGAGTTCGACTGTGTACCTTGGCACTACTATATGTGTACGTCGTCTTGTCACCCTACGTCGTGTACACTAACCTTAATTACGTATTTGACATACCTATGAGCGTATGTTTAAATGGGTTGGTGCAAGAATTAACACCTAATTAAAATCTACATATAGAGTTGCTTGATTTTATCGAAGTTTAATTAATGCTCTGAAAACTGTGTTCACACTGAATAGGCGTTGAGAGGAGCGTTGAATAAATTAGTTGGTTATTAAAGCGTGCGTGTGGTAATAGTGTTTCAGTAGTATGATTGGATGGTATTAAAGTCGGCGATTAGAATGCAAACAATACAAGTTAACTATGATTCTGTACTGTGTGATTATTTGATAGTGTACAAACAACACAAAGCTAATAAACAGGTGTTTACGAACCATTATCTTGTATTTAAGAGCTTAGGAGACACCTACATCTGAGGCCCGATCCCGGTTACTTCGAGAATTCGAGGCCCACTCTGCTTCTCTAACTTTATAAAACTTACGTTGGTTGTTTGGTTACCAGTGTTACCACTACTTGAATGCCCTGCCTTGAATGCCTTAGGCATAATTTGCTCGGTGACTCCTTCTTCTGCCGCACCATTAAGTCTTGGAATTCCTTACCGGTTCACGTGTTTCCCTCCTCCTACAGCCCCGGGTCCTTTAAGCGGGGCGTGAAAAAGCATCTGATGAGGCCGTCAAGCTGAGTGCCACCATTGTAACATGATACGTGTCTGTAATGGTGACCCTCTTTTCAGAGACTTTACCTTCAGCTTACCATCAGGCGAGGTGAAGTCAAATTGACGTGTCCTATATATATAAAAAAAAAATATAGCCTGAATACTAAAAATGATTACAACTTTAAAAATTCTATTTATGAATAGGACTAAATAAATTTGTTGGAATGAATTTAATTACGCGCTTCAGTTGATTGTACAACGCGCAAATTTACGCATATATTGACCCCAATTCTGTCTTGTCACAAGCTAACTAAAATAAGCTAAAAATCTCTAAATGTCAGTTTAGTCCTGTCAAAATGTAATTTCGTATTCTGAGAACACACAACTAACTTAAAATTAGCTTGACACAACTAAAATTAGAGAAAGTACTCAACTGTCATTTTTGGTTAAACGGTATTCTGTTGTACGTATATGCACTAAAATAAGAAATGTCAAACTAAAATTAGACATCATCTAAAATAATGCCAATTGTCGTTCTATATACGCTTAAAGCCTTTATAAAGCTCTATAAATCGTCGATTGATTTGGATTTTATAAATAACTAGCGGACCCCGCGAACTTGCCAGGTACGTGGACCGAGAAAAACTGTATTTGCTCGGTTAAGACTGAGAAATATCACAGTTTGTTTACTATTTGATCAATAATATGCACTAATTATCATTTGTCGGCATTCTAAAGACTTATTAAGATAAGTTTTTACAGATTTTATGAAAATCTTTATCGTTCATTCTTAATTTTTTAATAGTTGTAACACTCGTTTTAGCGACGTCATATTCAAATTTAGTGCTGTCTTGTGCTTAGCAAACACTAAATTTAGTTTGACATAACAACAGAATACGGTTAGAAATGTCAATCGCTTATCTAAAATAAGAAAATTTTAGAGAAATTTAAGTTTAGAGATGGTAACGTCAGAATTGGGGTCATTATATATACACGAAATGACATTCACTTTATTTTCAATCATCCTAAGCACTTGAATTGCCACGCACAAAGCTTTTTTCTAAGTAATGTCACTTAGAACTTGTGACCTCGGCACCCTTCACGATAGTTAAGTAAAGTAAAAAGTTATTTGTATAATAAATGAAATAAGTTTTTTTTGCTTGACTTTGAATTCTTTTAGTTCAGACATAATAACATCCACACTAATACCAGCCTCCTAAGCCACCGCCTAACCCTCCAGGGATAAAGGCGTGACTGTATGTACATACATACAGTCACGCCTATGTATGTAGACATAATAAGAGAGTACTGAGCGCTTTGAATTTAACGCCATGAGATCTTAAAATGCTCTCATGTAAAATATATAACTTTTCACCTGCACTTTGTTTTTCAGAATGAATTAAATACGCCATACAGTTAATATAACTGGTGTATAAGGTATATGCACGGAGGACAGAATGCATTTCCTTCTCCATGGGTATATGTAACTTGGTGTATTTAAATTAAGACAGTAAAACAGTACTGAAAACCTTTTAAAAGTTGCCAGTTATTGGATATTTCATATGCTTTAGTACATTTCCCCCCTTCCTTTATCGTAAAAAGTTAAGTTTGACATTACAACTTATAATCTCAGCCCTTCTGGTGTATCATAAATACTCGTATTTTCGTTACTAGATTGACACATTTTTTCTTAACACATTCCATAAAATAAATAATTACACATACACTCCGAAATTAATCTCTCATAATTTTTATTTATCCTTATTTTCTATAAAATTTGGCGTTCAGAAATTGTGATGCATGACATTGTTAAAATAAACAAAGCATTTTGTTTTTGAAGTAAACAATAAGTTTTGTTTATGACGTATTAATTAAAAAAGGTCAAGTGTAAACGCAACACGCGAGTGCTCACTCGTACAGAGAGGGCTTCGTACTAACTTGGATTGAGGAACATATTTAACGTTGCTGTTAAAAAACCCAGAGTTACCAATATAGGTCGCAGGAATAAACAAATTTAAATGACGATATGCAGGTCCCATATGCCAAAGGACCAATGGCCGCAAAAGAGTCCAACAGTAGAGAACGCGAGTTGAGAAACGATTGGTGGGGCGTCCCCCACCAAACGAAATAATGACCTGAAAATGTAATCGGGGATTGGCATAATCCCGTGCATACCACATTTTTCCTGGATCTGGAATAAAATCATGTGTGTGAACTAAGATAATTAACTATATCCACCATCACTGAATAAAAACGTATACGATATAACAGGTTTATAACGGACAGCTATGTGAATGTACAATCTACAAAGGTGATTCGGAAATACGGTTGCACTTTTACAAACAACTTTATATGAAAAAGTGCAACCGTATTTCCTTTGTCAACTGTACTAAATCAACCCTGACATTTCTGACTTTAAAAAGAAAATTATAATTACACGTACCAAAATATAATTTATCAAGTAAATATAATTTTAATCGGGCTACACGGGAAGCAGGCGCAGATCGCACATCATATTACGTTGGCGAGAGAAAACAGATGGCGAGATTTCATTACAATATCTCAGCCGCGCGGAAAGAGAATCGCAGACGGGGCTTGTAATGTTCCGTAGATTATACAAGACGTATGGATCTCAGCTCTTTAGATTTGTTAATGTGAACTCAACTGAATTTTTTATACAATCATTGCCAGTGATGTATTCCAAACTGATTTTATGTGTGTTAAATGAAACTGTGTTTTGTCCATAAAAAGAAATATTAATATGTCTATATTACGACGTATGTACCTACATATTAAAATGTACTCACTTTCCATATAAATCTTCATTCTAATAAAATACAGACTATTGTAGTGATGCTATTACTATCTAATAAACCGAACTTTTAAGATCCTGTATCGCACAGTGAAAGCTGAAAATTCTCGCACTCGTTCTCCAGAAGTCAACCGTTGGGCCGCAACTTGTCAGGCATAATAACCAACCCAGGCGGATTTCTCCCCTGTAGTTATAGGAGGAGCAATATATCTCGCTTGTCCATACTATACATAAATCATCATTATCTCGAGGTCGTATCTAGGTTGTTCCGGTTGTCAACTATGAACTTCATTTCGCATGGTGTTGGGCATCATCATAGTGAGTGCCAGTCCTATTCGACACCTTCAAATCAGAGTCCGGGGTCTATGAAACCATTGGCAGTTAAATCACCACAGTATACAAAGTAACTTAGATGTTATAGCCCTGTAATTTTAGAAAGGCCTGAAATAAGTAGCAAATTCTTGTTACTAAGCTGCTAACTAGTTCGCACGGCAATGTCTATAAAAGAACATCGCAAGCAATATACAGTAAATTATTTTGTGTCAAATTACTACGTGCTAGACCCTACAATTACCTTGACCGTGGTCTGTACTGAATAGAAACTCTAATACTTACGAAATAAAGTACATAAAAAATGTTAAGTATGTATAAAAACGTTTACCAATATTCAGATGCACTTCTTTCGAACCGTGTTCGTTGCCAGTACAAGATTGAAGATTGACATATTATAATATTGTGCGTACAAAACAGGCAAGCGCTTTACGCTTGGCTGATTTCTGTGCCATCATCAAGCAGTATGTCAACTGGGAAATAAAACATAGATGCGTAGCATCAATTTGCTGTATTTCATCACCTCGTTTTGTAGAGGCTTTTCTTGTATATGCAGCACTTACAAAGTTCCTGTATGACGATGATACATCGTGAAACAAAGTTGTGAAAGAGTTTACAGCTCCATCTAAACATATCATCAAACTAAGCATAGCTTGTAACATAAATATTCTACAAACAAAGAATATAATAATATACAAGCATACAAATAATTATTTTAAATGAGAGGGAATCGAGCTCTCTATTTCTGCCATAGCAGTAGAACGATCTACCACTTTACACTGCAAGTGGTGTGAGTGATGTATCTATACGAGATTGATAAAAATACTCAGAAATTATTCTCGTAATTAATAAATCTGTTGTTCTTTGTTCAATTTATTAATAAATTAGTCACGCACCGTCACCGAGTATCAATGCGATAAAGGTAGCTTAGTTCTCTTATTCTATAATTTGCTATTCAACTAGTGCTCGCTTGGATAAACTAACCGTTGTAATATTTAATAACTCCAAAGCCTTCAGATTGTCACGATTTTCAACCTGCGTTTGTTTGCTAGGCTCACATTTCTTAATTAGCATTCATTTAGCTGCACGAAAATTTACCTTTCAAGCACAGACAAAGCCGCTTGTCCGTCTTTATTATTAACTTTAAATAAAATTATAGCCATTAACTAACGAGAAAACAAGCGGCGCCTATCAATTTACCTTAAGGTTTAAAGATAAGGTTTCCAATTACCAGAAAGTTTTGGCAAGATTAAAATTACGCAAAGTATTCAATTAATTTACATAATATTTTATTTAACTATAACTATTTATTCTGTTTAACATTTCGTTTTTTAAATACCTACATGATAACTATTATTGTAAATATATGTTTAGGTGTTCTAAATAAAAACTTTTGAACCACGTTCTACTAACACTATTTATTAGTAATTAGTTTAATTGTTATTGAATGCCTCTGAAATGACTGAATTGAGTTCGATGAAATTTCGTGTGTGCTTAGAAGCTTCTAAGACTTTTTAAATATTAAAATGCAATTTTTTTCATATATGAATGGTTTTCTTAGATGGTTTATGTTCATAACTGGATTTAGTATGTAGTTAGCACTGCAATCGAGTTCTAGAAGTCATTTTAAGAAATGTTCTCTTTTTAACCTTATCTCACATTGTACCCCATATATCTTTAAAATTCAGATTACCTGTTGATGTCAAAAAGCACGCCTACCTCTTCGGCGAAATACGGTAAAGTCAGTAAAGTTAGTCTTGCGTCAGTGCTACGAATTTTGCCTCAGAGAACTGTTTAAAATGAAATTATTAGCACCTAGATGAAAGTGAAAATCCGAGCACTTTTTGCCTCACATTTACACATTAGCATTTTCCGAGTATTCATATACGTACAACGTTGCCACCCATGAACGTATGGCAATACAGCCTTTTATTTGCGTAAATGTTGAAATGTAAATTAATTTCTCCGTTTATGAAATGAGACTTCTCGGTGATCTTTCATATTTTATACATTATAATCAACTACGGATGTTTGAAGTGGTTTAATGATAAAAACATTATTGCCCTACTTATTAATGATACATGTTACTAAATTTTAAAGCGTAAGAATATTTAAATGATTACCTAATTAATTTTAAATAGATTTGAATAGTTAGCATACTAATAGCATTGGAATAAAAAAAAAATAAGGCATTTGCTGCACTTAATTACTTCTCAACAATCATACACGACGACTTGTTTTGGCTTTACACTATAGATAAAGAAAATAATCTTAGCTATATAATTAAGATCTGTTATTCAGGTGACTTGACAGCCTCCGTGGCGTAGCGGTAGTGAACGCGGCCGCTACGCAGGAGGCACGGGTTCGATCCCCGCTCACTGCAAATATTTGTATTGATGAAATATGGGTATTTGCATTGGTCTGGTCGTGCCTCGGAGAGCACGTTAAGCCGTCAGTCCCGGTTGCCATAAGAACATGTATGGCAGTCGTTACGGGTAGTTGGAGCCCTAAAAAGCCCAAAAACAATGGTCTTGCTGCAAAGCTTCGATATCTCCTAATGTTACCATTGGGTCGTGGAGGTCAGATGGCAATCGCTTCACGAAAAATATCGAGGTCTAGCCAAATCTGTAGTTAAGACTGGTAAAGCGGACCCCAGACTCCAGCTGAAAAAGCTTCGGATGCGACTGGGAATTAACGCTAGGAGGAAGAAGATTCAGGTGACTAACACAAGCAGAAGGTTATGCCAGTATTTTAGTTTTTCTTTAGTTTGGACAAAGGGGCAACCGGTTGGATACTCCTTTGTCCGAACTAGAGAAAGAGAGTAACTTTTACAGACGTTGAAAATATTAAAATCCCACTGACATGGGATTCATCACCACCAGTTATTTCGGATAGCTAAACCACTGAACAGTTCGCCGAGGTCTTTTCACCATACAATTAATACCTACAATAATAGTAATTTCCTGTTTACTCACCATAACCATATTTATGCTCATGTTAAAATATTATAATTTTATGTTTAAACTAAAACATTCATTCAGATCACTGAAGGAATTATTGAAGACGTAGGTATTCTATTATATAAATTATTATGATCCTAAAAAAATGAATCGAGTGACATGAAACGGCCGCCCTCGAACTTTGCTAATATGTGCCCAACCTCTGTCATCTCGTGAAATAATGGTGCTAATATTTGAAAAGTTTCCCGAGGTAGGCCCATTCTAATACCGTAAAGAATTTTGCTTACAGTAATAACCACAAAGTCTTCTGAGTTCGTATGTCGGGATTCCTTTGCGAGCACTAAATTAACTGATTTTCTTACTGTATTATTTACTTGTTTAACTATTAAATGACTAAACAAAATGTATTTATGTGATTGTACGTTATGAAACTTGATGAGGGAATTAAACAAAAACAAGTAGGTAAAACAATTCTAAAATGCATTTCCATTTCAGAATTCATGATCCGTGAAAGAGAAAATATTTAAGTATTTTATCTAGCCACGATGACTGGATACATCTTCAAGTTTCAAAAAGACTGTACCAATTAATATGAGTCAAAAAATATACGTTTCATCAAAACCATCATTCATAGACAAGATGCGATCGCATAGTCAAGTTGTTAATAAAATCTATATAATTTACTAATGAAAATCATAAAATTGTCTTACTCTACTCAACTCTCTACTCTACTTTTTATCATTGACTACGAAAGAATAATTATTCTGTGATTATGAACCAAATTTTATTATGGGTTTATACATAACACATAACAGAAAGTTTTACAAGGAAAATTGTACATAAAATTGGTGGCATTTTTTTTCTTCATTTAAAATTTGAAACTGAGCCATACAGCCTGTTATTACATTTTAGTGGTTTTTAGTACGTTTTTATATTAACCTCTTTGTAGGTTTTCCTTTTTTCTTACTATAATCAGTATATTCGCGTATGTTCCTAATTATGTTTTTTATTTACTTAGTGAAACAAAGAGCGTTTTATTCACTGTTTTTGAAGAATCATGGGCTCTTTATCGAATGGTGGTAAAAAGTTGATTTAATTAATTTTGCAACAAAGCTTATATTTCCTAAGAATTTATAAAGACTAAGTAATTTTCATGTCTTTGATGTTCTTCTAAGAATAAATTAATTTTTACGTGGTACAATATTTTTAATAAGAAGTTACAATAAAAAATTTAGTTGCAATTTGTACGTTCAACTGAAAGTGTATTCAAACAATACATCCGTATTGTTAATATCATAATAAACGAGAATCATAATAAATATGTGAGTGAGCACGGTGCTTATAAACGGATTAGTTAATTATACGAAATTTCAAATACAAAAATGTTTGGTGTGTGACAGGATCTGCAAGGGGTAATAAAGTCGGGGCTCGCCAGTTGTGTTAATAAGCGAGATCATTTTTTATCAGGCTTCCGAGTGAGGTTTCGCAAAGCCAAAACAATAAATCACCGAGGTGGCGGCCTGCGGCTTATTATTTCGGGCTACACACCACTGGTCTTTTCTGCTAACTAACCAATGCTCAGCGAAATGATATTTTTTTCTTCGTCTCATACGCACACACGCCTGGCCCCTCTCGCCGGTTATTAATTAACTCCACCGGATGTGGACCTTCCGTGACATATTGTATCAAAAAATAATTACGGCTGCTCTACGAAATGCTTCACAAGTTACCTAATTAAAAGGGGAGCTAATTTGCTTAGCGTTAATTTTCAGTTTGCAATTTTCATGAGTGCGGTGTCTAACCATCTATAAATCAATATAGATAAATAGTTTAATTTGACTTAGATATTTTGTATTTATTGTCAAAGTAATGATCTCACTACTTTAGATGCCCTTTGCCGTGTGAAGTAGTGGAGTAAAAGCGGGAAGGTGGACCCCAGACTCCGAGGCGAGAGTCCTAGATGCGACTGAATCTAACGTGAAGATGAAGACGTCAACATATCTTTCCTTCGTACTCTTTTTATTCTGCGCTATAAACCATCACTACTACAGGACTTCTTTAGAGAATCTCTTAAGTATTTAGGTAGATATGTTCTATAGCTTTTTAACTATCTGAGGTTCTGCAGGGAAAACCTAACAGACAGAGTTTTCTCACATTCATAATTTTCACGCCTGTTGGTTGAGTGTATTTCACATCCATATTTTGTCAAATACATTCTTTATGCCACGTTATATAGATACTTTTGGAGATTTCAAGACAAAAATTCTGTACCGGAATCACGCCATCTTATGCCACAAAACCAGCAAGGGAATCTGTATTTGCTTATACACAGCCACAGGTTAATAGATTCTGTTGGATATCGATTCTTTAGATAGTTGGGACCGAGACGAACAAAACCAATATATTTTCCGACACTTGAGCTCTCAGGTAATTGTGGCAGAAAGTTTTCGAACGTGCGCGCAATATTGATGAGGAACGCCACAGTGGTTCGTGCCGGTGGTGTAGTGGCATCTAGAATAGCCTGCAAATCTTACCACTCTTGCTTTAAAAATTAACTTAGGGTAATCTATCGTTATTCTATCATAGTTTACTGTCTACTAGTTTGTACATAAAAGTTAAATAAGTACATAAACTAATATTAATTAGTAATCGTTAATAAATATTAAATAGCTTTTATGTACCTGAAAAATAATTTCAGCGAGCTTAAAATGATATGAGATTAACCATAGTTATTTCAAAAAAGTATTAAAACGTTCGTTAAAAATCCATTTGAATTTCATAGAATGATTTTTAATACATTTATGATAAACATTGAACCCTAGTTTGATTACGCAAATTGAATTATAAATGAAGCACCTTGAACATTTTATTTTCTTTAATTAAGCGGTCTCTAAGTAATACCAAAAAGCTGATTACTTTAAATTTATTGCCATGGCGCAGTACGTCTTAAAATAACTATTTATTGTTTTATCAACTTTTGTTGTTGTTTATCTGTAAGTACCGTCTTTGTGTATTGTATTAGACCTAGTAAGTAGTAAGAAAAGACTTTCTGTAAAAAGTTCTATAACAATTTGTATTATTTTATTGATATCGTTTTATAAACGTGAGTTCGTTAACGTCACCCAACTTAGGACAATAAACACGGGTTATGTACTTTTGCAAACTTGTGGTGAAATTGGGTGACAAGGAAATTTATTTTAAAATGATCAGGTTTTTCTATTTTGCTAATCATATTCTGTCCTCTGTGGTTTTTCTATTTGTTCTTCTGGACTTCGAATAATCACAAGAAAGCACCTCATGCTCACAGGATTGGTTTATATTTCAAAAGATTCGATCAACAATATCGCTAACATCCACAATTCATAGAATAGCGAATATAATACCACAATTGAAACAAATTCAATTTCTAGAACTCACAATTTTCCAGCAACAATTCTGGACAAACAATTAAATTTTGTATTTGGGACTTAAATATAAGTAACATTTGAATTCAGTAGTATAATTATTTAGGTAGTTCAAATTTAGTTGATAATAATACCATCTAAACATGATGCTTGCCTGTGATTTGTTCGGTACCTACTGGCTTATTGAACGTATGGTTGTGGTATGGTACCGACTCATATATTATTTACGGTACCAAGATACTCGCAGTTATTTATTCTGTGACACGTGTACCCACTCCGAACACAAGCAATTTAGCTTAACTGAAGAAGTTAACAGATATAAGAGCTACTAGCTGGAGCCACTTTTCAACCCATGTGGATGACGGTCATCTCTTCTTCATCCTAGCGTTAATCCCAGTCGCATCCGAAGCTTTCATATCAGTCTGCGGATTTAGCTGGACTTCAATACAATGCTTTCCAAGGCACGCCCAGACCAATGCCCAGAGCGGGGAACGAACCCGCGCTTCCTGCGGCCGCGTTCACTACCGCTACGCCATGGAGGCTGCCTTTTTTTTTTTTTTTATCGTGCGAAAAATCCCCACGGATACCTCCCCCGCCGGAACCGGAGGAGGAGGTTATGTCGGACTCGAACCGACTAAAACGCACGCCATCTGTGGGTCGTCAGTTGCCGGAGGTGAGATTGTCGTAGCCATATCCCTCGCACCCCGGCCGACCCAGGGCCATATCTCTCGATCTGGCCCTCTTCCGGTGTAGGGACCACAGAGTCCCCAACTCGCCCCCGGGTGTGGGGAGGCACGCAATGCGCGCTGCCGCCGCGGCCTGCTTCTGCTAGGGTGACAGGCGGCTCCACCCGTCACCCCCAGGCCCGCGCTCATGGGAGACGGAGGTCATTCTGCGACCTCCGACGCCCGAGTTGCCGCCGCTCTTCGCGAGCCGCAAGGTCTGTGATTCTCCTTCGCTCCCGCTCCGCCGCCTCCTTCACGAGCATTACTTGCTCGCAGAAGGAGGCGCCGGCGGGCCACGGCCATGGAGGCTGCCAAACTTTTACTTATATCTCCGGTTATAATTCATCGATTGCGATCAGACATACCTACCTACGTAAAATTCTTAGTCTAACTAAGATTTTAGTATTAAAACACATAGTTGAATAGAGTAAGTTATTATAGAGACACTTTTAAAATAATTTAAACATACTCCTAACTAGTCAAAACCTAGTTTCAACAACTGTGGTTAAATGTTAGGTTCTGTAGGTAACGATTACCAGGTATATGACCTTCTGTGAAGTTCTATGACAAGACCCTTTGTATGTTATATTTATCCACTTAGAATATCATTTATAACTTAAAGTATTTGAGTTATACGACTCCATTATCTTTCTTTGTAGTAATCAAAATACGTAACGAAATTAATATTTTGTTTTGAATTTGCAAAATTAATGTCTTCATCTACGTTGGGTGGTTGGTAATATGTATAAGGGTACACGTAATTTTTTTGGCAGTTGCGATCAAAACAACATGTAGGTAGAAACCACAACGGTAAAATTTATTATGGGCTCGATTCGAAGGGTCGGAGGATTTTATTATTCTGCATACAATTCTATTTTCCTATCACAAATTATTCGAACGGCAACGGTTAAGGTTTTGCATAACGTGCAAAAATTGTTCTCCACGTATTTACGTATGTTTTGTTGCGAATAATTCTATTGTAACTTATGAAATAGGAATGAGAAAATAACTTTTGCAAAGCGCATTTCATTCGTTTTATAATTGTTTTTGTTTGCAAACTAAGTATTCTCAATTTTACTAAAATGAATCAATATTGTTATTGTTAGCTATTTTTTGTCTTCATTGTGAATACATTTTTATGATAAGGTTAGTACATAATAATAAATAAGCATTGGGGACTTTAAGTTAGATAGAAGTATTGTGTACAAGCAATCTGCTACCTACTATCCGATCACGTTTTGTGACTACGGGCTTGATTTTTTAGCCAATACTGATTACACAATAACTTCTCCACTTCTTGTTATCTTCTCTTCTATATTTAAAAATGAATCGCCGTGATGTAGTAATGTACTGTCGTACTGTCTAAGAACTGCACCAAATTGGATCATTCTTTTTGTTCGTTATTTTCAGCACAGTATGAAAAGTATGAAAAAAATGAAAAAGTTGAAAAGAAGGTTCAACGGGAACGGGACCAGACCAGATAAAAGCTAGTTTTAGTTAATCACTTAGATTTATTAGAGTTTATTCTGTACCTCACTAAAATTTTTGATAAAATTATGACATAATCAATCAAACAGAAATTCGGTTAGTTATTGAAAACGTGTGCGTAGTTGAAACCCCTATTAAAGTCTTCTTGGCGACAACCGAAGCGCATACGAGGGTTCGCTTTCCGGCTCAATTTCCTCCACTTTACGCGTCCTACGCGACGAGTCCGTTCGCTCTTAAGGCTCGAACACAGCAAACCGAACTCCTTAGGTCAACCGGCGGGTCTCGCACTAGCGACAAACTGGGTCAAGGCATCTATTTCCGATGCTCTAACCGTTTACGTAGATATTACTCATATACTTTAGTATTCAAAATGGTTTGGTTTAGATATCCTGACTTCAATTTTCCAATGGTAAAGTTTAATGTTTATTTTTTTATCAAAGATATTGAATTTAACTTAAAGTTTTCACATCTTTTACTGTGTATTGATGTGAAATAACTTAGTAATCATATATTATGTCAAGGTGCACGAATCGTAAAAAAATAATTGATTGAGAACCTGTTCTATGCTGTTAAAATATCTTCACTTTTAAACAATCATTGATATAAATACAATATTCAAAGACTCAGACAAACCCATTTCGATGGCGATTATACTCCTCACACGCCATTAATCACGCACACAAATGTTATTCTAAAGGAAAGCGGATTACAATAAAAATGTTTATTCAATGTTTATTAAGTTTGAAAAATAATAACAGAAGTCGTTTGTATGCCATAAAACACTTTGTTGTTTGGTTACATTCCAGTCGGTATACGAGAGCATGGCAAAAAGTTCAGCCGAAACGCTAAAATTGTGTTACGAGGTGATTTAACCACATCTACGGAATAAAAATGTGTGTTTCAAGTTTACGACATCCCTTTCTTTATCTTGTTACGATAGGTGCCGATTCAACCGTGGATTAGGAAGGATAGCGGTAAGGCTGATAAAATAAAACTTAACTATATGAGTTACAATTTATTTGTATAAATAGAAGGGAAGAAAATGCTTTTATATGACTGCGTTACCATATATTATAATACACAACACAGGGAAGAAAAATGAAGATCAATCAAAACTGAAATAAAATTACACGGAAGGATTAATAATAACTTTTCTGCGGTAACGACACTGACATCCGTATTCTACAATAATACTCGTACATACAAAGACATTTCATAACATAGACATGTCATATGCTTACAAATCAACGTAGAAAAATGTGCCGAACTCACACACACACATTTTTAATTCATCTACACTTCCCTACATAACCAATGGATTGAAAAGAGAGGACATGAAAAATACAATATAAAAGAAGAAGACAGCTATTGTTTGTCACTTGGACTTTAATGATAACAATGTACCAATCACAGTGCGGTTGCTAGTCGGTGACATAGGCTAACAAAATTATTGAAAAAGAAGGTACAGAGCTCTCTGAATTGAGGTTATTGCCTAATTTTGTTTAGACAAAGATGTTTAACTTTGTTAATATATTATGAAAAAGCTAGGTATAATTTTTAAATTTCATTATTTTGTTGCTGTCAGTAGTACAATTTTAACAAGTACCTAAGTAGGTACTTGCCAGTAAAGTGAAGTTTGAGATAATTGCGTAATTTTGTTTAGACAAAGATGTTTGTTTGTCATTGTTATTGTATCTTCTAATATACATATAAAATTCTTCTGTCACGGGGTGCGTAATCGAACTCCTCCGAAACGGCTCGACCGATTTTGATGAAATTTTTTGTGCTTATCCGGTATCTATGAGAATCGGCCAACATCTATTTTTCATCCCCCTAAGTGATAAGGGTGCAGCGGGAACGGGATTTGAATACCACGTGGGCCGAAAATATGGCGGTACGAAGTTCGCCGGGGCAGCTAGTTAAGTATAAAAAAGCTAGGTATGTTTATTCTATTTCATTATTTTGTTGCTGCCAATAGTACCTACAAATTTTAACAAGTAGGTACTTACCTAAGTAGATACTTGCCAGTGAAGTGAAGTTCGCACTTATTAACTTACTTGAACCACATAGTATTAGTAGGCAATTATAAAAAACAACAAATTAAAATTGGGAGGTAGTATGTAGTGAGTTTAATGCCTACGATATTCTCATCTGTACTTTAATCTATGTTCGGATCACACACGTCCTTGTCGCTCACGCACCAAATTATATCATACTGTCTCTTTTTAACAATTTTAACTTGAATATTATGAAAGTCAGAAATTTGGTCTTTATCAGTCGAAATATGTATTATTTCCATGTGATATGAACTCCCTTTCGATGTATTAACTTTAGAGTAATAGTTCGTGCAGTGTCTATAAACATACGATGGCATTTTCGTTATTTTTATAAGTCACTGATGCTTCCGCTCAACGTCCGGCCGGCGCCGCTCGGCACGCGGTACTAGAGGCAAACGTTCCAATTGACTCGTTTTCGAATCTTCACGATTTTCGCGCAATAACGAATCTACTTCTTTTTATATATAATATCTTTGCGTACATACATGGTTATGAATCTCAACTTGCAACTAGTTTTAATATAGGTTATATTCTAGCACTAAACTTGACTTGAAATTTTATGAACGTAAGTCACCCAAGTGTTCGTTTTATCAATTGTTATAATATTTCATCATCATCCCAGCGTTAGTTCCGATAACATCCAAAGCTTAGACTTAAGAGAAATCTTCTGATATGACTTATCTTGGAGAGCAAGTGTCCTCTGGTACCAAATTTGGAAGGTCTACGCCTCAGCCTCGTTAAGTGAGGTGAGATGATACCTACACATGGTCCAGAAGAACTTGTAGTCTTTATCAACCAAAAAAACCGGCTAAATAGAATAGCACACCCTAAGTTTACTTCATGAGATGGTGGCTTCAATTACGTACATCAAATGTACTGTATATTAATTTGTTTTCCTAACGAAGTTGCTAAGTATTTACAAACCCCTATTTTCTCGGAGTTAAATATCGTTAGAGCAATAAAATAATTTGCACTTACAATGTGTACCTTGAAATTTTGGTACTCTTGCAACCCATGAGAACTATTCCCGTGATAAAAATTAGCCTATGTGTTATGCCAAATTTTAGCCAGATCCGTTTAGTCATTAGAGCGTGATTGAGTAACAAACATCCAAACACCTGCACAAACTTTCACATTATAATAATTACTCGAATAGGAAGTAGGATAGGATAGTAGATGTAGGATAATATACTTGATCTATCTAAAAATTGTATGCACGCCTGTGAGTTAATTGCAATGAGAGAAATTAAGAAAAACTTGGAATGAGCTCTTGCGAAGTATAGGTTTGTACTTTGAGTAATTTTGAAACAAAACTCGTACCTCTCAACGTCTCCGCACGTTTCGAATGTCTCATTATGTTGTTACCTAAATGAAATTAAACATTTATTACAAAACTTTCAACGGTACAATTTTGTTAGGAAACAGTTATGAGAGAGTTTGTTGGAAAACCATACGAGAGTATTTATATTTTATTGAACAAGTTTCTACTTGATCATATTAATAGAAATGCGCGCTTTGTCAAATAAAACAAATTAAACATTTCTAAGAATTGGATCAAGATTATATTGGTTAGGGCACGTATAAATAATAATATGCAGGCTTTTAAAATGTACGTACAAAAGCCATGTGTCTAATGTAACCTTACAACTTACCGTTTTGACGTTTAATAAAAAGTGATTAATTCGACTAGACAGTCAAATACCCAATTATTATCACAGTAGTAGTAATAAGTAAAAGGCTAGATCCCCCAGTCAAACCATAACCGGTTTTGGGGGTCAATGAATGTATCCTTATGTACCTAGGTATATGCAATCAATAAATAAATTTAAAAAAAAGAATACAAAATCATTATGGTAAACACCACTTCAGTAATAAATTATATAGATGTAAATAGCTTGTAAACGGTTGTGGATAGAAATATGTGTGACGTTAGCCGTCATGTTGCGTATGATATACAGGCGAAACGTGAATATATCGAGTATCAAACATTCACCGCTTTACCGGATCAATGGTCCACATAGGCAAAAAGATACAATAAACAAACATAGCTTTATTTTTGACAGTTCCGATTTGTTTATGTAACAAAATAATTCATATAACCAGGATATTATTTGTGCTAGTGTAAAAATATAGAAACGCTTTTTAGGGTTACTGAACCCCTATAATTTATGTGTCTGTCAGTTTGTCTATCTGTCCGCAGCTTAGTTCCATATAATTCTAGAGAGTTGTGATTTGGCATGGATATACGTATTCATTGAGTTGATAATTTGGTAGATTAAAATGTGGAAGGATTTTTTTACATTTTACTTGTAAGGGACTTCCCTTACAAGTCCTCTTTTAATTCTTCTTATTAATTCTCTTTTGATTTATGGTTTGCAAATAGGTACCAGCCTCAGCTATTCATCATTTAGGGCATTACTTATAAGTTGGCTTCTTGGCAGTCGAGTTATTTGATTTTTAAATCATTAATAAATTATTTTTTTCTCTGAATTTATTTATATATACTTTGCAGATATTCTTATTAACAAAATTGCATGTAGGTACCATTTTCATTCGATGGAGAAACTTTGAACAGTATCGGAGAAACAATTTAAACTCCCCGAATACTCTGCGCTCACGTTTCTAAAAGGAATAATTTTGCCTAAATACAAGTTGTTTTCGGTAGACAAGGGGGAGCACGTGTTGGATCAAACATCGCCCGAGGGCGCCACAAATCATGACGCAAAAACCTGTTGTAGGTAATTCCGTCCGATCTTCCCGATACTCAAGATAGGCGAGCTTACAAATTGCTTTCGACCTTAAACGGCCATATTTTATCTGTTTATTTATTGCCAATATATCTATTGATATGTAATGCTTCTCATCATTTTTTACATTATGCTTCGAAATATTTAATTTTGATCACTTCTACTGATTGGCATTTCTATCGAATGATCACCTTTTTTGACGTGCGTAGCGTAACCTTTAAGGGAGAGGTAGATATGAAGGACTTGAACCGACTTAAACTGCATGGTGACTCCTGCCATATTAACTACTACAACTTAGAGTTATCCTTACATCACCGATGGCTTGATTTTTCTTTCTTGTTTTTACTATAAAATATTACTATAAAATTACTATAAAAAACTACTGATACAGAAATCCCCACGAGTATGAGTAACCCGCCCCCCAACGAAGCCAGCGGGTGTGGTTATGTTGGATGCGAAGGTGAGATTGCCATTAGCATTATCCCTCGCAACCCCAGCTGACACAGGGCCATCGAGATGGCCCCCTCGGAAAGACGGCCTCCTCAAGTGGATGGCTCTCTTCGTGTGGCCCCGACCGGCCTTGGTCATCAACATTGGCAATTTTCATCACAAGTAATATTAATAAAATCCAAATATTAGGTAATTTCAAGGTTTATAAATCGGTATCATTAATAAATCCACGGCCAGAATAACGCGCAAAATCAAAACTCTTAAGCTAGACAGCGGGGATCTGTTTCCAGAAGACGAGTATAACAGTCTATTTTCAGCGTAGTCACTTCAGCTATCAAAGTTATATGATCTGGCAAAAATAAACAAGTTCTATACTGAATGCTTTTAAATGTTATGACAGACTTACAGAAACAACAAAGGTTCGAGGTCGACTAAATGATCTATCTAAATATTGTTTACAAGTTCAATATAAAGGTTAACAACCTACAGATTGATGGTGTCCTAATGGAAGTCTTGTAGTCTAGTAATCCACGTTCTCAATCATAAGTTTTTTATCTGGGTGCTTTTGGTAGCATAAATGTCAAGGTATAAGAATTCATTTAATATTTAAAAGCAAACGAAAACGCAAATGTTTACAGCAAATAAAGCTGCTTACACACGAGACGTTATGGCAGGAGCTTAAGCGTTTTATCTTGGGATTAGTATACATCCTACCTAATTTACGTGACTTCGAGTTACATGATGAGGCCTTGTTTGTAGGATCAGGTGTGAAGAAAATTTAAGCATGCAAAAGAAATATTATTCGTCGTTAAAGTCATTTATAATAAAGTCAGGGAACTTTCAGAGATATCAGTTTTCTATGTACTAACATTTGTTAGACTTCATAGATTTTGTATTTTTATGCCACGTCATGCTGAAAATAAGATGTTTTTATTACCACTTAGGTAGCAGACAAGCACACGGCCCACCTAATGGAAAGAAAATGGGGGGGGGGGGGATTATTGATGTGTGCAACACACGGGGAATCACACTCGTACTGCCGACCTTGTAAGAACAGAGAGTTTCTGTGCCATCAGTGCAGAAGACAAGGCAGGACAAGCCTTTGTTCTTCCCATTAACAGCACAAAAACTCTCCAGTTAGCTCTGGCTACCCTACTCACCGCCAGGAACATAACACGAGGTTATTATGACCGCGGTATACTTCCCCAGTCGGACTGCTCAATTGGGGCGGAAATACCGTCGTGTCCTACCTCTGTCGTGTTCATATATCGCCAATAGAAAATGTTTTTAATTACACACTAACTTGAAGTATTCTAGTATAGCTTACTTCCTCATTACGACAGGAAATAAAAGATTGTCCGTTGTATTTTATTGCTTTATTCTCATGTACTGGATGTATCTAGCAAAATAGAAGTGATGGAGTTTCGACTTTCATAATACTTACCTACCTAATGCTTTTTGAATTTTCAAACAACTGAAATTGCAATGGAAACTGATTGAAAAGCATATTATGTAGATTTATTATATAATTATGTGCAAACTGCTTGAGATTTTGTAATGTTATTATGTAGCCTGTATGTGATTCCGTTATATTTTTATGAGTGTCTATTGATTCTTTGTCAAAATTTACCTCTCTTTGATTTGATTTTGATATGAAGATAGAATGAAGAACAAGTAAAGATAAGTTACAATCCAAATTTGTTTTAATTAGGTAGCTTGCCTGTTTAAATTGCTTTAGAAAATTGATTTCATTAATTTTAGTTACGAACTGGAAAATTATTCACATTTTAATGAAACAGAGCTCCAAAAATGATTAAGGGTATTATTATATGTTTAGTAAACTTCGTAAAAGTGACGAATTGTTAAATTATTTCCAATTGTTTAATGTGCCCAATAGTTAATTAAAATAAGTCCTTGTGTAATTATTTCGTATAGGTACATACCAGTAAACAAGGGCATCAGAAAGTTCTTACAGCGTACTAACTTCCAGCTACAGTCAATGTATTTTTTTTATTAGATAGGCATGCTAACGTGCATTTCACTACAGCGAAACGTATGCCCATTTGAATTAAAAATATTTTACCTAGTGAATTATGTATATAGGTAAAGAATAGAATACAGTTTTTCATCAATTTACGGATCTCGATTTTCGTTCAGCATTAGGTACCATTTATAGCTACTCAGAAAAGCTCATCAAATATCACCAGTATAAGATAATCTTGATAAACGGTTAAGAAGTACATAATAGTTCAATCAATCATATCGATAATACAAATATCTGCATACATATCGTATAATTTCCGTTATTCGGTGCGACAAAGTAAGCAATTGAACTACGGGATTGGAGGACACTTTGAATAGAATAGTATTATTCCGCAGTCTCACGTGTGCACGTACCTAATCACGTTATGGCGCTTCCGATGAACACGATTATTCGAGGACAGTCTTAAATTTGGTAATTGGCAATGGACACAGTTTTATCAGTATTCAAGTGAGGAAAGGTATTCTTTAATGATAGTTCGACGTCCTTTTAGTTGATTATACGTTCAAGTTACTATTTACAAATTCGCCGTGGGTATATTTGAGGTCACGTCAGGGCTTTAATCTGCAAGTCAATACCTCATTAACGGTTCATGATTCAGGCTTCTCGGGGTTTGGAAGTTAGACGACAGTCACTTCTATTAGCCAAGTCAAAAAGAAGTGAAAGACAGAGCGGACCCTGGACTCTGAGGTGAAATCCTCGGATGCGACCGGGATAGTTCCTGGCAAAATGATTATGATAGACATTCTAGAGAAAAAAAAAACGTAAGAAACCTAAGTTACAAGTAATTGTCAACTACCGAAAATCACGAGATATATCTTTTACAAACGGAAAAGTGTCAAAACGAGAATAAATTCTAGAGTAAAAAAAAGTAAAAAACCTAAGTTACAAGTAATTGTCAACTACCGAAAATCACGAGACACGATCTCTTACAAACGGAAAAGTCTCAAAACGAGAATACAAACGTACAAGTGTAAAAAGTTGTAAACGTACTTAGAAATGTACGTGTTTGGAAAAAAGGGGTGTTCAACATTTTACGGTATTGGCGTTTAGGGACATTACACATGTCAGTTGCACGGTAATGGTCATGGATGTAGAATGGAGAATATACCGGTGAGACCGCCCATCGGTCCGTTTATTCACTGTTTATTAACGTTTTAGCTCCTTTCTCACCGTTACGTTTGTGGCATCGTAAACAATCATTCTCCATACAAATTATTGATGGATATAAACAAATAAAGAGAAGAGTATTGTTATGCAATCAATTTAATTTAAATGTACTGAATAAGCTCGCAAACTTGTTAGTATTTGCTGATATTTGTAGTACTGGACGTATGTTTATTTTACTTGTCTTCTTATTTCTTATAAAATGTAAACTGGTTAATGTATGACTAACGGTATTGTAGCTTAACGTGAACAAAAATAATCAAAAATATTTATTTATTAAGTTACACAGATCCAAAGAAAAAGAAATAAACCTTAGAGCCCCCGCAAACTGCAAAACTGCAGACTTTATAATCTGCCAATTGTTTGATCGGGTTAGGCTGTAAGTGCGCAAACTGGCCCAACTAAACTGTCGGATTGTTTGTTTTTACTTTAGTTTGCAGGCAGTTGTGACGCCCATTCATCTTATTTGTTGGCCGATACCAAACGGTGTAGCGTGCGCACTTTCATACATGTTCATATTGATCAACAGCCCGATTAAACTATAGGCCGAAAGAAAATCTGAAGTTTGCGGAGACTCTTATTCGTTGTCCGAATGTCTCTTCGTATGAGCGTAAAACTCAGTTGCATTAAAAGCGTTGGGTCCCTGAGTTTATTCTCCTACTCCTTCATTATTGATTTACGTTGAAATTTACGGGAGCGACTGCCGTCTGAGCCCTCATCTCCGAATCAATCTGCAAGTACCTTCTGCATCCGTTCTACCCAGCTACCACATCCAGGTCATCAGTCGATCTGACTGAGCGACGCAGCGCCTCACTTTAAGTTTGTCGATTCACGGTCTCTACTTTAAGTTTACTCCAATGACCGTAGGCCCTTCGAAAGACATGGTCAGTCCATTACTATTACTGCTTGTTCATGCATTTAGTTCTTTGTCGAATGATTTGATACACTAATCAAATACCTTCGCTTTGAGGCACTGCTGTAAGGGTCAGGAGAAAACCTGACGTAATTAGCCAATCGTTGCCCAATCTAATAGGACCCTTCAGTTTCTATTTTTTGGTCCTTCATTTTTAGTTCACTACGAAAAACTAAGGCCTTGTCCTCCACTGTTTTTCTACTAAGAATTCTTTTTTATAAATTTCCAATAACACTGTTGGACTACACGGACTACTAGGACTAAAAGGACGACTAAAAGGATTGAAACTAATGCCAACTAGTGGAGACGTGATCTCAGTTTACCCCATTGGCAAGAAGTCGTGAGTATATATGTATGTATAAATCATAAGCAATTTTTTATTTAAAAGTTCAGTATCAGATCTACATAATATTCTATACAATAGAAGCTAATATTCAAGATCTATACAAGAACTTTACTAGAATGTATAATTAACATTTAAGACCCACTGTCTATTTACTGGCTGGTGTTACAATATATTAAGTAAGTAAGTAAGTAAGTAAGTATATCTTTATTGTGCACACCATGGAGAAAAACAAGTATCATTACGTAGTACATTCTAGGTATAAACAATAGGCGGCCTTATCACCTAGTGGCAATCTCTTACAGGCAACCTTTGGATGGAAAAAGAGAGTTCGAGTCTTTGTTCGGGTAGTGTGGTGTACAAAGTCTGTTTTGTACCATACCTATAGGTACCTACACTTTACATAGGAGTCGGAAAGAACATAATTACTATACGAGTACATAAAATATATACCTACACACCTAAATATACATCATACATACGAATAACAAATTATATGTACCCATACATACCTATATATACATATATAATACACATACATACACAATACAATATGATACATACATATACCTACTATATATAACTCATCTTGTCGTAGGAGTGACTAAGATATCTAGATGTAGCCGATGTCCCGCAGGTAGTGATCGTTCACGGATTTTTTGAATGCTGTTAAGGATTGTGCGCGTCTAATAGTTACCGGTAAAGCATTCCACAGACGAACAGCTTGGACTGAGAAGGATTTGTCTGTAAATTTTGTGGAATGTCCCGGCATTTTTAATCTCGAGTTCACTGCCGATCTCAGAAACTTTGAATGTGTGGCGTCCAAAAACTCAAAACGTTTTTTAAGGTAGGAGGGAGTAGCAGGATTGAAGAGTATGCTATACAATAGCGAGAGTATGTGAGTGTTCCGGCGAAGACGGATGGGTAACCACTTGAGTTTTTTTCGATAATCAGAAACGTGATCATATTTGCGTAGACCGAATATGAATCTTATGCAGAAGTTTTGGAGTCTCTCAAGTTTATTCAGTTGGTCTTCAGTGAGATCTAAATAGCTGGCATCTGCATAATCAAGGATGGGAAAGAGAAGTGATTGTACTAGCGCAATCTTGGTGGCAATAGGCAGAAAATTACGCAGCCTACGCATAGACCTTGGAATGAACACAATCAAATATTGTTTTATGTAGTGTAGTTGCCTTTAATTGTTCGATATTTCAACCAGAATACACGGACCGGAGCTCAAGTTGATTTTGTACAATAGTAAATGAATACAATAATGATTTTGATTATTAACCACGTTGTAATGCTAAAGCTGCGTCTATGCTAGACGAGTAAAGTACGAATGAAGCATAAGTCAAGCTCGTATTCGTGTAGTATGGACCGACTCGAGCCTCAAACGAGCATACCGAGCGTTGGGCATGTACTCGAATGTGCCTTGCCAATTGTCGTTTTTTACGAACACAAAGGGAAGCACACTGTAGGAAACTATGTAGGTACGTTAGTGTTCGACTCATCCCGCGCAGACGCAGCTTTATATAAGAGAACTGGCTCATACTCACACTATTTATGAGTAATTTAATGTAAGTATGAACCAGTTATACCTAATGGTGGCCCTTTTTGTAGTTGTATGAGTACTACTACGTCAAGAGCCACCATTACAAATACTAATACGCCGTAATTATTACCTTTAGTTTATTCAATCTTACATCACATCACTAAACAGATTTTATAATGATTCATTCTATCCAAATCCATACTAATATTATAAATGCGAAAGTAATTATGTCTGTCTTCTGTTAGGCTTTCACATCAAAACCACTGAACCGACTTTGATGAAATTTGCTACAGAGATAGATTAGACCTTGGGAAAAGGATATAGACTATTTGGTCGTGATAACCGATAGATCACAAATTTCAATTTCAATTTGGAATGAAATGCAAGTCCTGCTAATAGGAACGAACAACAATTTTAAATCTGAAACATTTTATTTTTTGCTGATGTCATTATTTTGTGACTTTTGAATTTACGACTGGTGGAGAACGTAGCGTTAAAAATTGCAGCTCGCGATGACTTCGCTTTTTAGTTTTTGTTCAAATTGCAATTAGTGAAGAGTTTGCGAATCCTCAGCGTTGTGTCAGAGATTGATGACAATGGAAATTTTATACATCGTTAGCCAGGAGGGCGTTAGGTGAGCACGCTGTTTTTTCAGTAATCCTACCCGTGTAGTCACCTACAAATAATTGTCAAGTTAGCAAGGTCACGCTGTGTAACTACCCTCATTTACCACAAAATTTATAATAGCACACCTCCCGTTTTCGTGAGTTTGCTACCACTTCGATTACATACAAGTGATACAAGCACTCGTATCGCTTCACTATAATATTTATCCATTGTTAATCGAAAAATATCCAACCTATGAATCCTATCACCGCAACAATAAATAGCCCTGTCGTATAATGAACCCACAAAATATTTGTTTATTCATGCAAGCCGCTGTTACAATTAATTTTTATGCGGAGGATGGGTATTATTAAGCTGGATGAAGCGGACCCGGGCTCATTCGTTTGTGTTTATCAGTAGGGAAACCGATAGCTCTCATTCCGCTCAGTGTGACGCAATGCAGAGATTAAAGGCTTACACTCGTAGTGCCGTGGCTGTGGATATGGACCGACTAGATCCAATATGAGCCCAGTCTGACGTGCATCCGACGTTCACGTCAATATCGAAGAGGGTGAACTGACGTTAGAATACTAACACAGTTTTCGTGTGGATTCCGAAATAAAAGTGAGCCAAAGGGGTTTTATGTTTAGTAATAAAGTAGATTAACGTCTAATAATAAATATATTCAGTTGTGTGAAATACGAGTAATGTAGACAATAAAGCAACAAATCTTTTTAATAGAGAATGAAAACAGATGCGTAAATCTTGGCTGGTTGACCGGCTGACATACTGTTACAGGCAGTTAATCCGGTGATGCGGGTCGCGAGCTGGCTCAGCTGACGTGGGGAACACCGTCTACTTTGTGAGGATCTGCGTTAAATCGTCACGTCATGCCGTTGCTATGTCACACGTTTTTGTTCGACAAAGATCATATGAAAATCTTTTATATTCAAATGTTAATGTCGGATTACTTGGTCCTGGTAAAGTGATCCATGGATTAAGATTTTAACCATACATTATGGAAAGGATAATTTATTCGACTTCTAATTTGTATTTGAATCTCGCACAAGAATGCATAAACCCCACTGTAAATACCCTAACCCATGTTTTCTTGGAGTAATACTGTACGGAAGATTTGTTTGGCATTAGTAGACAATAATGAGACCAATTTATCGTCGTGCGGTCAGCAGCCAAAGTATGGCTCTTACCTGTTTATTTTATCGGCCCTGGCGCGCTTAAATTTATTGGCACTGATATTGTCTCAGTTCGGGAATCCGCATAATGAGTTCAATTTACCATTGCCTGATAGGCCGATTAAAGCCGCTTCGATAAAGATATTAACCATTTTGAATAAGTTTCGTCTCCTTTGTAGGCATCTTTCTGTTGTATCAATATAAAGTAAATGATGATCATTTCGATGCCAGCTCCTTAGGAAGCTCAGGCAACCCGACTATTAAGGACTAGTAATGACACAATTAGTTTATCGTATCGTTATCGTAGAAATCAAAAGAATATTTTGCTACTCTTTTACCTACTATTTAAATAAAGTATTCTATATTATTTTAGTTAAGACCAGTAATTGTAAAATAAATACTGTTGCTAAAAAAGGAAGTAAATGAAATCGTTTAAATAAGTTTCCAATTCCAAATAATAGGAAATTAGGCAAATCAAGTGAGTTAATGCCATAAAGCACATAGAGAACAGGCTAAAGTGTTCCAAACGTTTCGGTAAGTGCACGAACAATCTTTTAATTTAGTTAATTGGTAGTCACTGTGAAGTGGTTCAAGTTGTTCTTGAGAGATCACGAACGTCTTTATCCAATTTATTTAACGATGGAGTCGCTCTCATTAGAGCCCGTAGTGGACGCTCCGAGGCTTGTCTGGGGCGTTTGTTGGCTACCTTCAGGTTCTAGCATTGTTCGTTAGTATTCAAGAAGTACATTCCGATATATATATATATATATATAAGAGAACCGAAGACTACGGTGCATGCTATATCTACGAGCGATAAAGATCTTAATGCTTATCGTTGGGTACAGAACAATCGCATCTATTGTCGGCGTCTTAATGCGGATTTGATGTTGAGAATCGGATTGTGTTAGACTTATCAAGAGTCAAATGAGATTAGAACAGAAAAGCTACTTACGGTCTTGTAATTTTACTACAGCGGAAATTGGTGTATTTAATTATTTACGTTGTCTTTGTTGTGGTTGGAAAACTAAACTGTTAATCTTTTCATAGCTTTTTACTGTTTACTATCAGTCACTTTATGGTATTGGAGAGGATATTGCTTAGAGTATCTAATGGATACTCTAAGGGATATTGTAATTGTAGCACAAGTTTAGATGTATCCTTTTCATTATTTTTGATTTGACCTTCTTTCATCGTAATTTTTTTTTCTTAAATTTCATTATAAATGATGTTGGCTATATGGATGTAGTGTAACCACCTCATTCCCTTGCGTCATGATGTATTTTAGAGTCATTTTTCAAATTTAGTGACTCCATATTTGAATAGAGAACTTCTGCCTCTCGTAAATTATTATAATAATGACATTATGTAGGTACTTTAATTAGCTATAAAATTGTATATTGTATTTCGAAATTAACAGGAATCGTATATCTTACAACTCTCACAGTTGGGAATTACCTTTTTATCCCATACCTGGGGACTTCCCGTGTCACGAAACTGAGGAACACGGAGAATATCCCGATTTAGAACCACTAGACGACTGTGCTTCACATGGGACTGTTATTTTTATAACTGGTAGTTTCAAATTACAGAAATAGTGGTCCCATGAGGGAATATCACTGATAGCATTCAATAATTCAGTAGTATTTAGAGAATTCACTTGAACTTCTCGTTATTATTTCAAGCTATGGGCCTCTAAATATCTTGTCTGTTTATTGAAATCGCCAAAAGTTATGTGTAGTTTGCTAAACTATTTACTGTAGCTGCTATTGTCGGCAAATGTTGATAATTTTGCTGATTATTATGTAGTTAGACTACTATCTTGCCTTAAATAAAAGATAGTTATGCTTAACTACATTTTTAATTTCTATTACCACTTAGCTGATGACAATGAAATCACCTTTTTCAGTACTTATAGTAATAGCCTAGCATTCGCATTTTGCCTCTTCTATCCTATCTTATCTTAAACTAGCTTGACCTAGCCTTTCCTTAAAATTACCTCGATCTGATTGACATAGGTTGACCTTTACCTCGCCTCACAAAAAAGACGGAAAGACAGAAATAAATTTTCTGGCAGAATATTCTTTATATTTTTTATATATTTAAGATTTTTTATCAGTAAAATTTATTGCGCTGCTAAAATGTATACCAGATGTTTATGTGTCTACTGTTGGTGTGTCTAGCAATAAATAAATGAATCAATAAATAAATAAACTAAAGACAATGCAAAAGATGTCAGTCAAAATAGTAAATTCCTTTGTGCGTAACGGTTTTTATTAATATATTAAATTTCTACCTGATGAACCATATGATACACCTACACATTACTCACTCTAGTATTGTAAAAAAACTAATGAGGTAGCAATCAAGCACATGACCCATCTGATGGTACCTAAGTGGTTACCGTGACCTACTAACGACTGCAACCCGAAAGAAAGACACTTCATTCTCATCAACAATAAGAGTTAAGTAAGAGGATAGTATTGTCTTCAATCCGTTCAATGTATGCTGGGAAAACCATATCTCTGTCACCAGATTTCATATAAAAACTTTAAATACATGGTGACAACATAAATATGACGCTCTACAAAATAAATATTCCCACAATATACAAAATATTCCCACATTTGATATTAGCCATTGACTTCTGTTTGTTTTTGGAACAACAAGAATCACGCAGAAATATTACAAGAATAAAGTTATATCTTATCGAATATCTCGTGTCGCCGCGTGTTCGTGACAATGTGATATAGACAATGCTTAGAAAAGGGTGATGCTTCGTTCACACTGACCGAAAATCCACATTGAGTAGTACTTGTGCGCGTTTGCTTTAACATCCCACGTTTACTCCACTAGTATAACTCGAATATGTTGCTCAATACAGATGGAACGGGCCTCAATAGACAATGCGTTAGAAAAGGGTAAAGCTACACCGTCCTCCTCACGTCCCTGAAATATGATTTCGATAAGTCGGGTGCTATTGGACAGGGTTCCTCTTGTTATAAAATAGTTTATTTTACACGTGCTTTAGTCGCATTATTTATGATAGCCGATATAATGTTATAGTTCGTAGCACGATGCTACGATTTATTTGTTTGACTCAAAGAATATAAATATAGCCATTTCAACTTTAAAAGTAAAAATAGTACATCAATATGTTTAACCTATTACAGGATTATTGTATACACAACGTTTCGTTTTTGGAGGCTTTTATAAAGCTCTTTTGAACTGCCGCAACCTGGAAAGGTATTACAAAACTAAATTAAGAAATTATATTTATTCATATCTATTGTCCTGAGAAAATGTAAGCAAATAATAAGTGATGGTCTGGAGCAAGATTAATCTGCCAACTAAGCTGACTATGACGTGTTATTTGATAAGCGATTGTGTTTCGAGAAAAGAGGCTATACAGAGTGTATAGCTCGAGCCTTCCCGACCGATAAAGTACGTCGTCGCACGTATCTTGGATTTGTGAACCTTCGGCCTTTCGCCTGACGTTGTATTAGGCGAAGGGCAGAATAATTAAGAAATTCAATTAAAAAACTATATAATTGATGTGTATCTATATCGATGGTTTAGAAGACAAACGTACCTACTAGGTGAAAAAATTGCAAGTGAAAAAGTTCAATTATAAACCCTATATTGATGGTAAAGAAAACTTGGCATTTTTTCTTACTAGAAAAGTATGTCTGTAACTGAGTTATACCTCCTACCTTATTATCTTCGTAAATATTAATTCCAGTTGGTATATTGGTTTAATTCCCTTTGTAATAGCCAGTTCTTTAAATCTATATTTCTTTTCTGTATTCATTTCATACCCTGATTGGCCGCCGGCAATGTACTCGCGTAGGTATTAAATTCTTTTTCTTCATGATACCATATTGTTCTTTTTGTAGGTACCACAAGTATTTCTACCACTTTTGCGACAGAATAGCATTAAGTTTAATGTTTTTTTTTAATTATACACGTATTTTTATACCATTTAGGTGGCAGACATGAACACGTTCCAACTGATGAAAAGTAGTTACCGTGGTTTATGAACGTGGGCAACATCAGGGAGTCACACTCGTGCTACCAACCCTGTAAGAACAGAAAGTTTCTGTGCTGTCAGTGCAGAAGACAAAACAGGGCAGCTCTCCTATGAGCTCTGGCTAACCTACTCAACCCTGGGAACACAACACGAAGTTATAATAACCGGGGTATTCCTGTAGGGCGAAGGTACTTCCCCAAGCAGACTGCTCAATGGAGACGGGAATTCCGTCGTGCCCTACCTCCGTCCATCGTATGTGTTAAGGATCTTGATGAATAACGAATACTTGATCTTAATGAAAACAGTTTTAATAATTAAAATAATCAAGAGTACAATCTTGGTGTGTGTCGTATGTGTGAACGAATAATGACAGTAGTAATGTCGTTCGAATGATAGAAAAAGAAAAGAGTAAGTAGTTGTAATTTTATAATCATGGTAAATCTTACTAAAGAAGCTAACTAAATAAGTAATTAATTCCCAAGTCAAGAATAATAAATGACTAGCAAACGATTAACCCATTAACAGAGCCCCAAATACTTCACTATGAAGGAAAAAATAATGATATCGAAAGGAACGTCATTACGGCAAAAGGAATAACGTTATTAATCACTTGATATGATGCCGGGAAAAATAATACCGTCACATGCTCTCGACACCGTGAGATTAACACGTCTATCCGTTGCGTTTCCGTTCTCATACTCTGGCAAAAACTGGCTTGAGTAATTTTAGGAAATATAAGAAAATAAAAACCTGTATAATATTTTCTCATTTATTTTTTATAAAACATATAGGTATGTTTTCAGGACCTAACCTGATGCAAGCCGTGTGCTTTTTTTTACTAAATAAATGGTACAAAATACTATATTACCGTGGCTCCACCGGTAGTACCTAGCAGTTTTAATTTAGTTTATAATTTTCTAAAATAACGAATTGTTATAATAATATGTATTGAATTTTATTGGATGTCTACAGAAACTTAACAAGACCCAATAATGAAATATATTGCTAACAAAGAACTAATCGAAGCTGCAAATGGACACAACAACATACGAGTATAATTGTATAAAGTAATAAGAGCTAGCCAAATACAATTAATTAAATGTTTGCTTTGCCAGATAATATTATGAAAACAATCGAATCCTGCCATCTCAGCGGGCGTCATTCGTCTGTCTTAGTTATTGGAAACTTCACAGATAATGTTACCAATTAGGAGGTGATATTTAAACGAACAACTTATTTAAATGGAAACAGGATAATGGAAGCTACTCTAACACCCACGGGACTTAATAAAAGTAGTTGAAGTAGACTTTATAGTACGGTGAATATTTATGAAGGTTCGGATATTGTAACTGGGTGGAAGTTCACCGCAGCTTTCCTATGCAGCGGGTCGCGTTCGCCTATTGTATAGATATTCCAGCTAAAAGTGGTGAAATACGACGAGTTGCCTCAACAACTTTGGACTTGCATATTTATGAGTGTACTTTCAAAGACTTGAGTGATGAGGAAATAAAAGTAAATAGCCTGTACAGTGTTGTTTGTAACTTAAAGAGGACGGAACAACATAAAATGGTATTTTTTCTGTATAAATTGTGAAAAGATTCTGAAGTGCCATCGTTTCCACTCAGTGAAAGATAGAAGGTAATTTCTTTTCATCAATATGTAAGATTTAATGGATTTTTTTAAAGTATTAGCTACAATCATATTGAAAGTTTTAAGTTTTTGTTATTTGTGTTTGTTGTGTGTGTGCTGTTTCCGTGAAACCGATGGGTTTCAGAAATTGTCTCAGTTTTTATCACATTGATCTTTTCATTAAGTATGGTTTAAACTTTTACGAAACTAACTGGCATTTTAACCCCCACCCCAATAGGAAAGGCTGCGCCAGGATTTCATTCTACAAACCGCAGCTGAATCGGTTTGCAGGTGAGGTTTGGGCTCCGAAGATTTCCACAGGACCTTAAACCTTTTTCAGAAGGTTAGGACTGCACTTTCAAATGTATTATGATCAATAACGTAAAATCATTCGTGATGCTCCTTACAACTATGACAATGGAGACATGGTGCCACCTAAGCGGAAAAATTCACCAGCATAATGTTACACGAAATCTTTACGCCAGTAATAACTGGAGGAACTGAATTTCATAATTAGTAACCAACAAGGAAATAAAAGTAGGTGCGTCCAAATACCACCCGGGTCGAAATCAAATCCGTTCGATGAAAACCGATTAGCTGCTATCAATATAAGATTGGTTTTCAAGCTATCGAGCGAACTGGTCTATAGGTATATTCTAATAACCGCTACCGACTTTCGTATCGGTGTTCACAGGTCATGAAATTTTGACAATAATAATAATGGAAATAAATGTGCGAACTTGTATATTAAAATGTATTACACAAATAAAACATATCTAATGTAACTAAGAAGTAATACGAGATGGAATACTGTAGAAATTAATATGTATTCGGGTTACTGCGGGCTAATCAAGTTATTTAAATATAAATTACGAACACGTGATTTCGGTCATGGTAGATCAAAGTTTATTCGGTATTAGTTGTTCCTATATTATAATGATGCTCAGTAAAATATAAACAAAAACAGTGTTTTGCTTTGGTCAAATGATAGTAGTATTTTTAAACAAATATCCATTTGTACCTAATTTCAAATAAATGAAGAATGAAAATGAAGGATGAATAATGAAGATGAAGGATGAAGGATGAAGAATGAAGATGAAGAATGAAGATGAAGGATGAAGATGAAGGATGAAGAATGAAGATGAAGAATGAAGATGAAGGATGAAGAATGAAGATGAAGAATGAAGATGAAGGATGAAGATGAAGGATGAAGAATGAAGATGAAGAATGAAGATGAAGGATGAAGAATGAAGATGAAGAATGAAGATGAAGGATGAAGATGAAGGATGAAGAATGAAGATGAAGAATGAAGATGAAGGATGAAGAATGAAGATGAAGAATGAAGATGAAGGATGAAGATGAAGGATGAAGAATGAAGATGAAGAATGAAGATGAAGGATGAAGAATGAAGATGAAGAATGAAGATGAAGGATGAAGATGAAGGATGAAGAATGAAGATGAAGAATGAAGATGAAGGATGAAGAATGAAGATGAAGAATGAAGATGAAGGATGAAGATGAAGGATGAAGATGAAGGATGAAGAATGAAGATGAAGAATGAAGAATGAAGAATGAAGAATGAAGATGAAGAATGAAGATGAAGGATGAAGATGAAGGATGAAGAATGAAGATGAAGAATGAAGATGAAGGATGAAGAATGAAGATGAAGAATGAAGATGAAGGATGAAGATGAAGGATGAAGATGAAGGATGAAGAATGAAGATGAAGAATGAAGAATGAAGAATGAAGAATGAAGATGAAGAATGAAGATGAAGGATGAAGATGAAGGATGAAGATGAAGGATGAAGAATGAAGATGAAGAATGAAGATGAAGGATGAAGAATGAAGATGAAGAATGAAGATGAAGGATGAAGATGAAGGATGAAGAATGAAGATGAAGAATGAAGATGCAGGATGAAAAATGAATTATCATAAAATATTTGTTGCGAAAATGTACTAGAACAGGCAAAATTCATACTGGATTACCACATGCTAGGGTACTATGGAAAATGGGTGTCCTACTAAGCCCTACTAAGATATACGGAGCGAAAATCAACCTCTCCTGCGGTTTAATATATATTATGCGGAAGCTATTATACAGGTTTGTATTGTACAGCCTTTTAAAGTTTGGGAGTCAGAAGGTAATCGCTTCTACAAAAGTTAAAATAAGCCATATCAGGAGAAGAAACCATGTGACAGTTAACCACACGTTTTAAGTGCAAGTTTGCAACTCGAATGAATGCTGGAGACACTTGCGAAATGATGAGTTGTATAACTAGCTTATGTAACCACACCACTTCACAGGAGAGCCGTAAAAAGTGACTAGATTATTTAAGTAGTTGAGTGATTTACCTGAGAAATATTCGTTGTCGAGCAGAAGAGTTCTAAAGTTTCGTAGTGAATGAAATAAAAACTTTATCTACTGAAACTTATGTCGGAAGCTTTGCCTGTGTCTACTCTCTGTAGATGTATTAAATTTCGATTAGTGAAAACACCTTTGATAGTAGATTATAATCCTAAAATCTATAAAAAGGTCAAAATAGTTGGGTACATAATGTGGCTTTTACAAATAGGCGACCCGGTAGTGGCTCTGCCTGATAGTAGTTAATCCATACTTCCACACTGTATTATAAATGCGAAAGTAACTCTATCGGTCTGTCTGTCTGTCTGTTACGCTTTCACGCCTAAACTACTAAACCGATTTTGATGAAATTTGGTATAGGGGTAGTTTAGATCTTGAATAAGGACATAGGCTATGTTTGGTCGCGATAACCGTCATCCACGCGGCCGGAACCGCGGGTAAAAGCTAGTAGCCTATATTCGTGAAAATTTTCAATTTACAGGCATTTTCCTTATCAGTCTGACTTCAAACATTGCAATGTTGTTGATCTATTAAATCATAATTTTAATATTGTTTTAGTGTCATATTAATTTACTAAATAACCACATTTTCATTTTCAACTAAATCAGATAGTACTTCAATTGGCTACTGGTTTAAATATGGTCCAACACAGTAGATAGTGAGTTTAATGCCTATTATCGTAGTTTCCAACGAATACGAACGCAACCCAAACTCTTTCTGTGGGTGTCGTACAAAACTACTTCGGGATAAGGAAACTATCCACGGGACTATGGAAAAATGCTCTTTAAAATGTATGAAAATTATCAAGCTTTAGATATTTGAATATGCAATGGTCGATAGAATGTTATGCAAATGTTCTTGTACTATTTCACAGACTAGACAAGTGAAACCAATTTGTCTAAGTCACCAGGTCATTCGAAATTCACCGAATTTTAAATGTTGGCTTAGTTACTATAACACGATATTATTACCTATATAACCTGTAACGAAACATAAAACTAAAATAATGTCTGTAATTTATTAGTTACAGAATGCCATTTATTAGAAAATAGTGACTCTGACTAAACAAACATGCAACTAATTTAACTTGTCTACTACTAAAATGAACTCCTAAATTGTTAAAATTAATCAAAAAGCTAGTCTACCTAAATAGGTAGACTAGCTTTTTGAAATAAGGCACAAGTTTTCTTAAATGAAAGACTTTATTAATTTGTCATGACATTCTAATTAAAATGTACGAGTATAAGGACATGATATTGAGAGACATACATAATTGTGGAAACCGATTTAGAAGCTAATTTTAGAACACATTAAATACCCGAGATAGATAGATAACAATAATTAGGTAACGTCAGATAAAAATTTATCTGACGTTACCTAATTTACTTATTGCATCTAAATACGCATCCAATAGACATGCATACACGCATGAAACCCAAAAATAAAGAAATAAAATCATGGTTCATGTCATCAATAATATTTTTTTATATTCAAAATTTATAGACCGGGTTCCCTAGAACATTTCCAAAACTTGATTACTATCAAGCTAATTTTCCGTTAGTAGCTTCGTTTTGATGAGACGCCCAACAAAAGCTTGTATGCAATTTTCGAATCTGGTAGCTAACAGAGCTAGAGTGGGTCAAGTATGTCGATTTCATGATTCCAAAAAACTTATTACTAACCGGCTAGTTTTTCTTATATCTCAAGATAATTATCTAAGTTATTTAAAAAAATATTTGTCCTACAAAAAGTATGGTTTGATTAAAGAGTCCCCCTCTTCGAATATGTATTGATATCGAGGTCATCAAAAGTGATTACTAACCGGCTGATTTTTCTTTTATTACTTGGTTAATATTTATATAATATAACAAACATGTTGTCCTACAAATTGAGTGGTACGTTATCCTGGTCCTACGATCAGAAGTTGTTAGTACCACAAGATATTTTTTCTCATTACTAACTGTAGGACAAAAATATAACATAATAGGTAAGTGTGTTCTCTGCCCAAAAGTAACAATGTCCTACAAGGAAACTGGTATGTATCACTAGTCCGACAAGAATTGTTATTTTTTAGTTTTCCTATTTGTAACATAACATGCTGTGAATAAATCTTTTTTTTTAAATTTAAATAACTTTCGTTTTTAGTAGACTAGGTAGGTACGAAAATATAATGTAGTATAGTATAGTATATTATACAGGGTGGAAGATTTTAACCTTACCTGGAGGGAAAGTGCTTTAAATACTGGAGATAGCTAATTTCACTCAAAGGGAACATTCCTTTATTTTTTATAAGAAACAAAACTGCATTCATAGTTTTGACCCGGGACCTCTTGATCGTAAGGCCCACTCCTTAACCATAAAGCTACCGACGGCGACGCTACAATTATGTCGATTTAGGTCCAAGATACGTGTCTCGAGGTATAAGTTGGACTTGGAAACCACTGCGTGGTACACCGCATCGCACCCTGGACAACGGAGATGACGAGAGAATTGCCTTATATGTTCGTCTAATACGTTAATTAAGACGTTAATAGTCTATTTTTCAAGTACTTTTTAGGTCAATTTTTTTTTGGTACCTATTCCTCAGAAATTATTATGATTGAGGTGTCATTCCATTCGGAATGGGATGCAGATCCATCCATCCATGCCATAATTTTTGCCTAGGATCGATATTTTTCGATATAAATCCATCGTCTCATCGAAATGAAGTTATTGCTATATTTTGAGCAGAGACATTATTTTTATTTTGAGCGTAGGACCGGGATAACGTACCACTCAATTTGTAGGACAACATGTTTGTTAAATTATATAAATATTAATCAAGTAATAAAAGAAAAATCAGCCGGTTAGTAATCACTTTTGATGACCTCGATATCAATACATGTTGGAAGAGGGGGACTCCTTAATCAAACCATACATTTTGTAGGACAAATATTTTTTCGAATGACTTAGATAATTATCTTGAGATATAACAAAAACTAGCCGGTTAGTAATAAATTTTTTGGAATCATGAAATCGACATATTTGACCGATTCTAGCACTGTTAGCTACCACATTCGAAACTTGCGTACAAGCTATTATTGGGCGTCTCATCAAAACGAAGCTATTCACGAAGATTCAGCTTGATACTAATAATTTTTATATCAAGGATAAGTACTACTACTTTTGAGTGTAGGACTGGGCTAACGTACCACACAATTTGTAGGACAATATGTTTGTTGAATTATATAAACATTAAACAAGTAATATAAGAAAAATCAGCCGGTTAGTAATCATTTCAGATGACCTCGATATCAATACATGTTCGAAGAGGGGGACTCTTTAATAAAACCATATATTTTGTAGGACAAATATTTTTTCAAAGAACTTAGATAATTATCTTGAGATATAAGAAAAACTAGCCGGTTAGTAATAAGTTTTTTGGAATCATGAAATCGACATATTTGACCCATGCTATCTCTGTTTACTACCACATTCGAAACTTGCGTACAACCTAATAATGGGCGTCTCATCAAACTCACGGAAAATTAGCTTGATAGTAGTCAGGTTTTGGCAATGTACTATACCCCGGCCTATTACATTTTGCACGCTACCAAAGTATATACCTAGTAAAAGTGTCTAATAACGTAGTTGAGATTCTTCTAAAGAATTTACGTAAACCCTACGTAGTTCCATTAAAACGTGATTGAATAAGAGATAGCTTATTTACCCCACAGGTAAAGGTGCTTCACTTCGACGTCTTTTTATCTCATACGAGATGGGCAGTAACACGCTCTAATCACTACTGCACAAAGATTTTGAAGATATCACGTAGTGGTATCTAGGGGCATCGACCTCGTTACAGTAATGACAAGATCGTTTGACTACCTTCCAAATTCACGACGCGTGCGTTACTCTGAAACTTTTTACGATTATTACTACGATTTTTGATCCCCTCTCGTCGACGTAGCCACCTTTCTTCTTACTTTCGACCCTCTAACATTTATTAACCGCTAAATGATAATGGTTGTTCATGATCAAGAATTTATACAGCGGGTGGTCTTATTAGTAGAAGCTCGTGTATAATGTAGCGCTCAAAACAAACAGACTTGACGTCAAAATAACCCTTTTGTTTGTATAGCAGAGATTGTGGCTCGGTTCCGCAAGTGTATTATATTATGTAGGCACTGTAATTACACATGTTTTCTTAACTACTGCATTATAATATGAAACCACTGTTAAGTTAGTTATAATATTATTCTAAATAGGTAGAAAAGGTCAAATTGAGGGTTTATTTTAGTATGTATGACTAAATTCATTTATTTAAGAAATTAAGCTTAATAATTAATTTTAAATTGTTTCTTTGGGTAAAAAAGTGACTATAAATAATGGCATATTTAAGCCTGTTCAATAATAATCAAGCAATCTAATTTAAAAAAATTAATACAATATTTTTTTTTAAACAGGATAAAACTTTTGAGTCATAATAAAGCATCAAATTTATCTGCCTTATCTTAACAACTTAAAGAAATAAAAACTGAACAAAAATAATTACAACATTATTGAAATAAGGAACCATATCCCTTGGTCTATTTTCCTTATACATAATATAAAAAGTTAACTCGAGAGTTTTCTCGAAGAAGTTATCTGTACTACATTCCATATTATACCAAATCGAGAGAGTAGTGAGGAATAAAGTTTGTCGTGGAAAGTTAAACAGTGGTACTTTATCGTTTGTTCGCGCCGCGACGAGGACCACAAAACCACAGTCACTCCCCAACTTCCAAATAATGATGTCAGTAATATATTTTTATTAACTTATACCCTTGAATATAGCTTTATCTTTTATCTGGTCCAGTGACGTAATCGCTAACATTATAATTCTAGCTTTACTTGTGGGGTCGAATAATCTTTTCTACACTTAAGAATTCAGTCTGAGTATAAGTCAAACGCTTCAACCTTTCTTATTTCTTTTATTCATTTTCTTCAATCTCTTTTGGAACCTAATCTTGCAATGTAGCTGACATTGCATTGCAAAACGAAATATCTTTTAAAACTCAGCTACTATGAAAACGTGTTTACTTACATTGGAAGAAGAATGTTCCTTTTATGAGTTAACCTACAGCTTCTTTAATTTTTGTATGAATCTGGCTCATATACAAAATACAATCATTATGCTGAATAATGATATATTTTTTCTTTACGCATTAGAAGTGAAAGACATTTTTTTCATTCGCACGCCTTCATATAGGCAAGGAAAAGGAGTTAGTTACGTATAAAAATTAAAGAAGACAAAGTTACATATTCTCTGAACTGAATATCGCAAGAGTTCATCTACGTTCACTTTAACAATAAATATTTACGCGGAGGCCCACTCTAATAGTAATCAATTACGTATGTACATCATTTCACACTTAAGAGTTTAACGCTAAGTCCTTCTCATAATAACATAAAACGTACAATAGCTTTATAAAAATGTGCGTGTATAAACTAATTTGACAGAATTCGTAATAAAAATTTACATAATGCGAGAAAAGACCACCCCGCAAGAAAACACAAACGACGAGAATTTTATTTTCATGCTCACATTTGCGCAATTTGTATACATAATGTAAATTAGAAAGCGCCTTATTTCAGCCAACGGCGTCAGGTTATTTGGCTCAGTGTCGCATTCTAGCTTGACGAATAAAAAGAAACAGATACAATGAGTGAAACTCTTTAGTTACATTCGTTACCTTTCAAATTGCACTCTCCTAATGAAATGTTATGATAAATTTTAATAAAAAAATATATTTTCTCGCAGTCTTTCTTTTTCTGACACCCTTTATTCTCAGTTTACATTACGTTAATGGTCCGTTTTTATTAATTTTTCTGTTTATAATAAATTGCAAAATGTTTTTGAAGTACTTCAGAAACTAAACGTTCAGACACTTCATATTAATTTTGAAGAACTTAATATGAATTAATTGTTTTATTTAGAATATTATCGGTGGCAGAAAGGCACATTACTTACGATGGGAAGTGGTTACCGTGGCCTATCGACGTGCAACATCAAGGGTGTCACCCTCGTGCTGCTGACACTGTAAGACTTTCTTAAAGAACCCTATTTTGTGGTCGCTTGAAAAACCACAGCAACACCTCTTTTTTGATATCCTTTTACACTTTACATGACTTTAGAAATCCAACCTAAAACCTCACAATCGCAAACAAACAAATGTGTAAAGTTAGGTGACGAGATCAACAACTAATAGCTCCGTTCTATTACGTTGAATATATTGATATTTGATCAATGCTCACCATTCCGTGTACAGAACCACCAGATAACTGCAGATTTTATTGCATGTGAATCCACAGCTAGGCAATATCCACTGTTAAGTTCTGTAACATTTAAATGGAATACAGTCAGCAACATTGTATGGAATGTACAAAATCGAATCGGTGTTCCCAACGGGATGAATGGAAAAAATGTTTTGTTGGTAACGTCGCGCTGTCCACTGAAAGATTTACAACTTTCCATTACAGCTTCATGTTGCGATGTCCCGGGCCGACCTATTCGGGTACATACTCGCGCGATTTAGATTAAATTGTCTGTCGGATATTGTCTAACTAAATGTTTTGAGCGGTTTGTACCAACGTGATTAATTAGTGTATTAGAGCTTATTCGACTTCTTCCTCTTAGCGTTAATTCCCAGTCGCATCCGAAGCTTTTTCAGCTCGGAGTCTAGGGTCCGCTTTATCAGTCTTAACTACGAATTTTGGCTAGACCTCGATATTTTCCGTGAAGCGATTGTCATCTGACCTCCACAACCCAATGTTAACATTAGGCGATATCGAAGCTTTGCAGTTAGACCGTTGTTTTTTTTGGATTTTTGAGGGCTCCAACTACCCGTAACGACTGCCATAGATGTTCTTATGGCAACCGGGACCGACGGCTTAACGTGCTCTCCGAGGCACGACCAGACCAATGCAAATACCCATATTTCATGAACACAAATATTTGCACTGAGCGGGGATCGAACCCGCGCCTCCTGCGTAGCGGCCGCGTTCACTACCGCTACGCCACGGAGGCTGTCATGCGACTTATACTATGAGACTTACCGTATTTACTGTAGGTAATGGATTTATTTATTCTTTATTATTAGTTTCCCGTGGAGTAAAACAGGGCCACCCCGGCTCTTCCTGTGGGTGTCGTAGAAGGCGACTAAGGGATAGGGCTGTTCTCCATCCGACAGTAAACATAAAGCCCATGAATAAGTGCTTGCTTGAATGCCATAGGCTCGCACCCTATTACGTGGGATCGAAAATCACAGTTGGCGAAATGTGGGTGATAGTTAAGATAATGCACCTCTGCCTACCCCTTCGAGGATTTACAGGTGTTCCTTTTAGTATATGTATGTATGTATTATACACACTAATCATATATCTTAGACATTATCATGAAATAATATGAACCATTTAAGCTTAACTCTTGGCTGAGAGACTTTGCTGTCTGATCTAAGAGTGTTAAAGATCCACCGAGACCTTCAATATCCATGCTAACCTCAACAGCAAGCCGGTACGCCTGCTTATAGGCTCTAGACAGACTTTTCTCTCGGAGATGGGAGATCAGTCCACATATCCTCCCATAAAAGTCAAAATCATGGAGGAAATTACGAGAGAGCCACGGGCTCCAAATATAAAAGCTTTGAATGCACTCGAAATTGCTGGTTGGAAGATGATGAGTTTCATTATTCAGAAAAATAATAATTTTAAAACCTTAATCATTTCGAATGAAATGATTAAGGTTTTAAAATTATTAAAGCAAATAATATGGTAACCATTCAAATGAGCTACTGAGCCAGACGGTCAGAGCATTCCCCCTGTGAGAGTTTGGGCACGGGTTCGAGTCCCACCTAGGCGATTCACATTTTCCATTCTTAATCAACGTAATCGATTCGTTTTCACATGTACAATAATTTTATTTATTAAATTTAGATGGTAAATGGTAACACAAATACGCGCAATTTCATTACACATTATAAAACAAAAACCTTAATCGTACTTGTTTGCATATAACTCGAAGTCTATTAGACGACGTTCAATGCGGTTTTCACCCTCGCTCAGAAAATATATTCGAAAAGGTATACCTGTCTATAGATATATTATTACAGTGTGCGGGTGAAAGCGAGTGGGTAAGAGCTACTTGGGAATAAGTGTACGCTTCAAACAGATTTTAACTCTTAATTACCGCTTGAGTAAACTTCTCCCTTAAGAGGCTGATCAATGACCATGGTTAAATAATATTGCTGTAGTCAATTATATAGATCGGTGGCCACAGGTAATTTAAACTTAATCTGAGTTTAAGCGCTATTATTTAATTAATGTAATTTTATTTTAGAAGGTTTCGGAGTGTTATAAGAACATATACGAGCATAGTATATTTTAAAGTAGACATAAATAAAGGTTAGACACTTAAAGCTCACACTCACTTCTAATAGCCACGTCTAATGACTTCAAGTACTTTACAATTAATGTGATTAGGGTGGTCAGAAGTGATAATACATAATAATCATTTTTGAATATTTTACTCTATTTATACCAAGTTTAGTTTACGGCTGCCTTTTGTTTCCTACAAAAGTAGAGTTTATCTATATAATAAAACTTTTGTAAACAAGCTTTCTTTTAAATAATCTGATGTACTAAAAGGTTTTACCATGGCACACACCAATGACTTTTCGATGCTTTTCGAAGTTATGTGTGTATTTATCGCAGGTTTATAAGTGCCCGGTTAATGGCAATAGGCTCGCCACCTATTACATTGGGACCTAAACATAAACGGCGAAATGTGGGTGCTAGCACCTCTGCCTACCCCTTCGGGGATACAGGCGTGAGTTTATGTTATGTATGTACTAAAACGATAATAATTTTATGTAAGGGTTGTGCTGATTTGAAAAGCTTGTATCGCGTAAGTTGTTTCTCTGTTTTCTGTTCACGCTACAAGCTTTTAAAATCAGCACAGCCCTTACATAAAACTATTTAAAGAAAAGCTTATTTATAAAAGTTTTTTATACAAAAAAATATCTCGATAGGTTTATCTTATTTAATTTAGGAATTTCTATAGCCACCTTCCTAATCCAACATCAGACCAGCTCCAGCTTTTTGAGGTCGTCAGCCCATCTCATATTTTATATTTCTGAGGTATTCTACTACTCCATCCTAATCCAAAAAGAATATAAACCCACAAAAAGCCCTACTATGAAAAGGCTTTTCATCTTCGATATATTTAATAATCTCCGATATCTTAATAAAGTTTTTTAGTTTGAGCTTGAGAATAACGAACCTCATAAGCCTTCTACTAAGGTTATTTGACTTCTGAAATTGTGTGACGAGAATAGGCTGAATATTATTATTTAACCAGTAGATAGCCTAAAGTGGTCAAGATATCCAATGGTAAACCACTTGTCAAAACCTCTGAGGATTATAGGGTTGATTTTATGACAGCAGAGATGAAATACCTTTACTGAATTCTGTTAGAAGCGGTCGGTACAACTTTTTGCTTAATATTTTGTCTAACTTATACGCCTTGGTACTCGATTATATTTTCACCAACACTCATTATGATTAACTCATTACTTAGTAGATTTGGAAGCCAGGGAACCGGACTAGGCTTTACAATTAGACTATCGCTTACAGAAAGACTTATTAGATCAGGCTTTCTGTACTATTTATTTATTTGTGGATATAGATTAGATTAGGTATAGATGTTGTTGCTAATTACTTCACTTGTCATACGTGTTTATGCTTTTCTCATTATTATATTATACATGCTTTTATTTTATTTTCAATATAATTGTGGGAGTAATTGCAAGTAAGTAATTAAAAACGTGCCCTAATTTAACACAGATTTAACAAAAATAATTTGCGGTTGTTTCCACGAAATTAATGCTTTTGTACTAGTTATGCTGGTTGCATAATGTAATGGGAAAATACAAATCCATTCAATGGCATAATTATAACAGAGACTGAGTAATTCTTTTTATTTTTTTATATTATTGACTGGAATTACAATTGCTTAATGCCACTACTACTACTTCCTACTACTTCCATTGGGGATGGCATTGACCAGACAGGTGTTCTGATCAGCCATTTCACCCATTCTCCATAAATAACAACTGCCAATAGATGTTCGTATGGCAACTGGGACCGACGGCTTAACGTGCTCTCCGAGGCACTACCAAACCAACGCAAATACCCATATTCATGCATACAAATATTTGCACTGAGCGGGGTTCGAACCCGCGATTCCTGCGTAGTAGTAGCGTCCACTACCGTCACGCCACAGAGGCCGTTCCTTCTAATAATGCTCTAATAGCATTTAATAAAATTTCAATTTTGGTTGGTAAGTATGTCTATCTATTTCATATTTCTAAGTAGAGGTCGGATTTTTATGTGGTTAATAATATAATAAAGATTTGATTACACCTTTTATTTGTCACCTCTCTAGCCAATTCTCCATTACCATTACCGCTGCGTGGTTCCCGGCAGAGTAGAATTTGGGCCACCCCATCTCCTCCCATGCGGTGTCGTACAAAGCGACTAAGGGATAGGGCTGTTTAACATCAGACAGATATTACAGCCCAGACTCAGCCTCAGATACATGGCTCGAGTCAACGATAGTGTCCGGAATACGGCAATAGGCTCACCCCCTATTACGTGGGACCTAATACAACGATTCGTGAAATGTGGGTGTTAATTCACCTTTGCCTAACCCTCCAGGGATAAAGGCGTGATTGTATCCTCCTCTTAGCGTTAATTCCCAGTCGCATCCGAAGCTTTCAGCTCGGAGTCTGGGGTCCGCTTTACCAGTCTTAACCACGGATTTGGCTAGACCTCGATATTTGCCGTGAAGCGATTGTCATCTGACCTCCACAACCCAATGTTAACATTAGGCGATATCGAAGCTTTGCAGCTAGACCGTTTTTTTTTGGATTTTTTTTAGGGCTCCAACTACCCGTAACGACTGCCATAGATGTTCTTATGGCAACCGGGACCGACGGCTCGAACGGCTCGACGGCGGGGATCGAACCCGCGCCTCCTGCGTAGCGGCCGCGTTCACTACCGCTACGCCACGGAGGCTGTCAAGGCTGGTGTATGTATGTATGTATGTATGTATGTATGTATGTATGTATGCGTTGTATCCTAACTCTAAGTATATTATCACAAATAGTCACCGTTGACATCACAGACAACAAAGCAAATAATATGGTAACCATTCAAATGAGCTACTGAGCCAGACGGTCAGAGCATTCCCCCTGTGAGAGTTTGGGCACGGGTTCGAGTCCCACCTAGGCGATTCACATTTTCCATTCTTAATCAACGTAATCGATTCGTTTTCACATGTACAATAATTTTATTTATTAAATTTAGATGGTAAATGGTAACACAAATACGCGCAATTTCATTACACATTATAAAACAAAAACCTTAATCGTACTTGTTTGCATATAACTCGAAGTCTATTAGACGACGTTCAATGCGGTTTTCACCCTCGCTCAGAAAATATATTCGAAAAGGTATACCTGTCTATAGATATATTATTACAGTGTGCGGGTGAAAGCGAGTGGGTAAGAGCTACTTGGGAATAAGTGTACGCTTCAAACAGATTTTAACTCTTAATTACCGCTTGAGTAAACTTCTCCCTTAAGAGGCTGATCAATGACCATGGTTAAATAATATTGCTGTAGTCAATTATATAGATCGGTGGCCACAGGTAATTTAAACTTAATCTGAGTTTAAGCGCTATTATTTAATTAATGTAATTTTATTTTAGAAGGTTTCGGAGTGTTATAAGAACATATACGAGCATAGTATATTTTAAAGTAGACATAAATAAAGGTTAGACACTTAAAGCTCACACTCACTTCTAATAGCCACGTCTAATGACTTCAAGTACTTTACAATTAATGTGATTAGGGTGGTCAGAAGTGATAATACATAATAATCATTTTTGAATATTTTACTCTATTTATACCAAGTTTAGTTTACGGCTGCCTTTTGTTTCCTACAAAAGTAGAGTTTATCTATATAATAAAACTTTTGTAAACAAGCTTTCTTTTAAATAATCTGATGTACTAAAAGGTTTTACCATGGCACACACCAATGACTTTTCGATGCTTTTCGAAGTTATGTGTGTATTTATCGCAGGTTTATAAGTGCCCGGTTAATGGCAATAGGCTCGCCACCTATTACATTGGGACCTAAACATAAACGGCGAAATGTGGGTGCTAGCACCTCTGCCTACCCCTTCGGGGATACAGGCGTGAGTTTATGTTATGTATGTACTAAAACGATAATAATTTTATGTAAGGGTTGTGCTGATTTGAAAAGCTTGTATCGCGTAAGTTGTTTCTCTGTTTTCTGTTCACGCTACAAGCTTTTAAAATCAGCACAGCCCTTACATAAAACTATTTAAAGAAAAGCTTATTTATAAAAGTTTTTTATACAAAAAAATATCTCGATAGGTTTATCTTATTTAATTTAGGAATTTCTATAGCCACCTTCCTAATCCAACATCAGACCAGCTCCAGCTTTTTGAGGTCGTCAGCCCATCTCATATTTTATATTTCTGAGGTATTCTACTACTCCATCCTAATCCAAAAAGAATATAAACCCACAAAAAGCCCTACTATGAAAAGGCTTTTCATCTTCGATATATTTAATAATCTCCGATATCTTAATAAAGTTTTTTAGTTTGAGCTTGAGAATAACGAACCTCATAAGCCTTCTACTAAGGTTATTTGACTTCTGAAATTGTGTGACGAGAATAGGCTGAATATTATTATTTAACCAGTAGATAGCCTAAAGTGGTCAAGATATCCAATGGTAAACCACTTGTCAAAACCTCTGAGGATTATAGGGTTGATTTTATGACAGCAGAGATGAAATACCTTTACTGAATTCTGTTAGAAGCGGTCGGTACAACTTTTTGCTTAATATTTTGTCTAACTTATACGCCTTGGTACTCGATTATATTTTCACCAACACTCATTATGATTAACTCATTACTTAGTAGATTTGGAAGCCAGGGAACCGGACTAGGCTTTACAATTAGACTATCGCTTACAGAAAGACTTATTAGATCAGGCTTTCTGTACTATTTATTTATTTGTGGATATAGATTAGATTAGGTATAGATGTTGTTGCTAATTACTTCACTTGTCATACGTGTTTATGCTTTTCTCATTATTATATTATACATGCTTTTATTTTATTTTCAATATAATTGTGGGAGTAATTGCAAGTAAGTAATTAAAAACGTGCCCTAATTTAACACAGATTTAACAAAAATAATTTGCGGTTGTTTCCACGAAATTAATGCTTTTGTACTAGTTATGCTGGTTGCATAATGTAATGGGAAAATACAAATCCATTCAATGGCATAATTATAACAGAGACTGAGTAATTCTTTTTATTTTTTTATATTATTGACTGGAATTACAATTGCTTAATGCCACTACTACTACTTCCTACTACTTCCATTGGGGATGGCATTGACCAGACAGGTGTTCTGATCAGCCATTTCACCCATTCTCCATAAATAACAACTGCCAATAGATGTTCGTATGGCAACTGGGACCGACGGCTTAACGTGCTCTCCGAGGCACTACCAAACCAACGCAAATACCCATATTCATGCATACAAATATTTGCACTGAGCGGGGTTCGAACCCGCGATTCCTGCGTAGTAGTAGCGTCCACTACCGTCACGCCACAGAGGCCGTTCCTTCTAATAATGCTCTAATAGCATTTAATAAAATTTCAATTTTGGTTGGTAAGTATGTCTATCTATTTCATATTTCTAAGTAGAGGTCGGATTTTTATGTGGTTAATAATATAATAAAGATTTGATTACACCTTTTATTTGTCACCTCTCTAGCCAATTCTCCATTACCATTACCGCTGCGTGGTTCCCGGCAGAGTAGAATTTGGGCCACCCCATCTCCTCCCATGCGGTGTCGTACAAAGCGACTAAGGGATAGGGCTGTTTAACATCAGACAGATATTACAGCCCAGACTCAGCCTCAGATACATGGCTCGAGTCAACGATAGTGTCCGGAATACGGCAATAGGCTCACCCCCTATTACGTGGGACCTAATACAACGATTCGTGAAATGTGGGTGTTAATTCACCTTTGCCTAACCCTCCAGGGATAAAGGCGTGATTGTATCCTCCTCTTAGCGTTAATTCCCAGTCGCATCCGAAGCTTTCAGCTCGGAGTCTGGGGTCCGCTTTACCAGTCTTAACCACGGATTTGGCTAGACCTCGATATTTGCCGTGAAGCGATTGTCATCTGACCTCCACAACCCAATGTTAACATTAGGCGATATCGAAGCTTTGCAGCTAGACCGTTTTTTTTTGGATTTTTTTTAGGGCTCCAACTACCCGTAACGACTGCCATAGATGTTCTTATGGCAACCGGGACCGACGGCTCGAACGGCTCGACGGCGGGGATCGAACCCGCGCCTCCTGCGTAGCGGCCGCGTTCACTACCGCTACGCCACGGAGGCTGTCAAGGCTGGTGTATGTATGTATGTATGTATGTATGTATGTATGTATGTATGCGTTGTATCCTAACTCTAAGTATATTATCACAAATAGTCACCGTTGACATCACAGACAAAAATCAATATCAACATACATAACGCAAAAGAGCTTTTAAAAGTTATTAAACAAGTATAAGTCGTCAAGTTACGATGTAGATTGTAGACCATACATACAGACATACAATTCTTTTGATTAAAATTGATACATTTAGTAGTAACAAAAGTAGCTTAACCTATCCCAAAATACATGGAACTTTAGTTCAAACATCTTTCAATTATTTTCTGAGAATTTCGATCCTATTTTTATTTATTTATTTATTTTATTCTTATTGACACTTACATGGCATTTACACAAATTAGTGAGATTTTATGTACAAAGGCGAGCTTAACTCAAGGATTAGTTTTCTTCCAGCAAACCCTCACTGAATTTATTTTTTATACTTAAATGTAAATATCATTAATTTTGTTAGAATTCAGCTAATTTTGACACTGACTGTACGTAGGGGGTGATTAAAATGCTACCAACGTTTCATAGCTCGTAGATTAGGTTGCTAATCGGTTCCCTTGTGTATTGTAATCGGGTACGAAGGAGTTTAACAAGGATACGGAAGCTAGTTATTTACCAATTATGATAACTACCTACTGTACCTAATTAGGTGCTACATTACTTTCTTCTACTGCTTTACAATTATTATTTTTTCAGTAATATTTTCAGTATTATTTCATGAAAATTATAGTAGTTAGAATATTCAGAAACCGACGCTAAATCTTCCAAAAAAAATCAAATCTTTTGTAATTTTACTCGAGTGAACAAAAAGGAGATTAATGTTTTTTTTTAATTTATTACATTAAATAAAATTAAAGAATGCATTATATGACCCGATTGATAGTAAACGATTACCGCTCTCTCACTCATCAGTTGAAATATGCAGGAACATAGGCGTAAAGATGAAAAAGAAATGGAAGAGAGATCAGCCCGGCTAAAGCTGGGTCCACATTTGAATCATTTGCCCGATCCGATCACCGTATCCGTATCGGCGAGGCGTATCGTGGACGGGTGATGATACGCGTATCACTGATATGTACATTGTGATCATGATACGCGTCGCCGATACGGATACGCTGATCGGATCGGGCAATGATACATAATGTGGACCCGGCTTTAGATATGTGGCAAGATCGTGCGAAGGGAGGAGGTAGAGCCGGAATGCGGACCCTGAGCTCCGAGGTCATCTTGGCCACGGATGTAATCAGGAAAATGCGTCTACACGAGGATGACGTACGCAAGTGGCAATTCGTTAACCGTCGTATTAAATAAAAATAAATAAATATTGTACAACATTCTACACAACGCTATCTAGACCCATGGTAAGCTTAATTAGCTTGTGTTATGGAATCTAGAATGCGGATATACATACTTAGATACTTTTTTTTTGTTAACACATACATATTATACATAGAAACACCCAGATCAATGCAAATATTTATATTCATGCATACAAATATTTGCACTGAGCGGGGATCGAACCCGCGCCTCCTGCGTAGCAGCCGCGTTCACTACCGCTACGCCATAGAGGCAGTCATTTCTATTGTAGAATAGAATGACAAATGTATGGGATTTGACGTTTATGACATACATTGACGACAGTAATAAGTGTAATGATACATGTACTGTCTACAAGTGGGCAGGCACAATTTAACGCACAGATTCGTTACGGACAGCCCTACAGTCCCTAACAGTTTTATTGATTGTTTTTTTGTTACTGAGGTGTAGATAATATTGAAACTGGAAAACTATTAAATCATCTTACATTAACGGGCAAAATAAAATTGAACGAGACAAATAAAACGCCAACGTCTCAACAATATGATGGATAGTAAACAAGAAATGCACTGAACAAAAATAAACTTAGTCAACTTTGTTTTATACTGGGAACGTTGAGAACGCTAAAATATGAAAGTTGGACAGACTTGAACGTCGGTTAAAAATATCTCAAACGGGAGTAGTCAGTTATTGTTGTAAACTGGGGTCAACGTGAAGGGGAGTGAATTGAATGCTGGTATTTACAGCATGTGACACTTTATCATAGGCCCAGATGTTTTCTATGGCGTGCTTTATTATTATATAATATACTAGTTGTTGCCAGCGGCTCTGCCCGCGTGGTTGTTCGTTATCGCAACCAAACAGCCTATGACCTTTCCCATGGTCTAACCTATCTCAGTACCAAATTTCATCAAAATCGATCTAGTGGTTTACGCGTGAAACCGTAGCAGACAGACATACAGAAAGACAGACAGAGAGATAGACAGAGATACAGACAGAAAGACAGACAGAGAGTTAGGCAAAGTTACTTTGGCATTTATAATATTAGTATGGATAGGATACATTATTAAATTATGTGCTTTTATTTAACAACTTTAAATATTTCTTTTTTATACTGCGCCGTTTAAATTTAGGTAATAAAAATTTAAAATATATCATAGATGATACAAAATAAATAAATAAATAAATAAATAAATATTCCACAACATTCTACACAACGCTATCTAGACCCATGGTAAGCTTAATAAGCTTGTGTTATGGAATCTAGAATGCGGATATAGATACTTAGATACTTTTTTTTTTTGTAAATACATACATATTATACATATAAACACCCAGACCAATGCAAATATTAGAAAGAAGAGACAAAAGAAGTTTTAAAAAGTTTAAATTAAAATTTCACAGTTATTTCATTCTTGAAAATGGTTTTTAACCTTCACTAAAGATACAATCTATCCGTAAACTATAAATAAAACAATAAAATAAACGTCTAGATGTCTTAAACGGTACAAATCGTACACTATTTCATTATGAAAAGGAAGAATGATAATGTACGCTACTCACGCGGGGTTCGTTTGTGAAGGTAACATTGTTGAGAACAAAAAAGAGTTAAAACGCTGGCGGGTCTCGCCGACACTACAATCGCAAGACTCGCAAGACGCAAGTGGTCGCTCTCCGTTTACAGCCACTTGTGACCGCGGATGTAATACAACCTGCCAAGATTATTATCTCTAATAGTTCATACGCTTTTTATAGCGTATCGTTTTATAGATGCTATTGAGCTATTTTCTTTATAGATAATACCATAGTTCTCGTTCCCTCTATCTAAATTTAATGAAATATTTGTAGTTACGGGGATACGTGGTAATAAACATTCACACACACTTTCGTGTTTATAATAACAGCTGTTACTCACGACCTTATATTATACATTACATATGGAGCGCGTGTATCATTCAGGCCCGTTGTACCGAGCGTAGGCACGGGTATGAACAGTACCGAGGCAGATGCACGTATAGTGACGTTTTATGCGTTACCGAAAATATCAATAGTTGGACTTATGAATTTAGTGTTACATTTTTTTATTTGATTTACTAAGGATGGATAAAATTAAAAGCAAGATACAAAATAACGGTGCATTTTATGTATTACGAAAACAATAAATACTACAAATAATATTAATTTAAAATACTGATAATTATATCAAATTAAATATTTTTGCTAAGTCACTTTGACAATAGGTACCCCTATTGTTTTGCTACCGATTGAGGTTGAGCAAGGAGCCTCGGTATGAACGATACCTACTCGCGCATACGGTTTATACTTTATATGTATAAACCTACTTTGAGCCCACGACACACGTGAACTTATTTCTGGGATAAAATGACGTGTCCTATATAAAAAAAAGTAGCTTAAGCTGGGTCCACATTTGCAGCATTTCTGCGTATCGTATCTCCGTTGCGTGGCCTCAACGCGTATCATGATCGCTAGTTTTGACACAAGATGATACCCATTAACAATACACGCCGTATCTGATACAGCCCGATCCGCACTAAACGCGTATCTTGATACACCTCGTATCCGATATACAGCATTTACTAAGTATGGACGCGTTTTTTTACGAAATACGTCAAAATGATGCGATATGGACAAAATGAGCGTCCATATTTATGGTACAAATACTCGATACGATACGACTGATCGTGATACGACAAGGTGCTACAAATGTGGACCCAGCTTTATGTGCTATTCGAGGCAATAATCATCTATGTCTGTGCCAAAAAGTCACCCAGATTCGTTAAGGTGTTTTTGTGCCTGAAAGGGTAACAGACATCCAACTTTATTGTTATATTTTTTAACTTTTTTACCATTAAGTACCTATACTCTTATTATAGGACTAGTAGGACATTTTTAAGTGTTGATTTTTTCCCAGTTTTGCTACTGAAACCCAAAGCAGCAATACCACTACTCAGTCTAGCTGCTTCTGAGATTAGCAGGAACAAACAGACAGAAAGACAATAACTGTAGAATTTGGTTTTAAGTTAGAAAATAGAAACTCCATTTTATTTATTTGTATGGATTGGAAGTATAACTTGTATTGTACTACAAAACATTTTAAAATGAATGATGATTAAAGGCCAAATGTCAATTTATTCATTCAGCGTCCGTCGGTAGAAGATAAACACAAATGGAAATGGTCGCAACTAAATCGGATCCAGGTATACACGGGCACAAACAATTGGAGCTTATGGAAATCAGGGTCCGTAGTATTTTACCGGATTAAATATACTAGCAATTAGTGCCGTCCGGGCAACCCCCGGCCAGTTATTTATCGCGAGGTCTAAGACTTAATTAAAACATCTTACTTTGAGCTGCTCACAACTATAGGTACGTATCCCTTTGATAGTGAATTAAATTAGGTCAACTTGCATCACAACGGTTCTTAGTTTGTAATTATTAAATAACTGTACTTATTAATTATTAAGGAACTTTCGAGTTATGTATTATAGTGTGCCAGTTCTGTAGCTATGTCAAGAGAATAGCCATGAAATTTTAATTATGTGTAATTTCGCATAACTAGACTATTTAATTCCACTTTATAGGTACTGTTATGAATTTATGTTTTAGTCGGGTATTATCTATTAAATTCGCAATGTTAAATTATACAAATTTTACTTCAGAATTTTGCATAATACATAAAACTTGACATGAAAAAGATGTCCTTGATGTTAAGAAAATTATTTGACATAAAAGACAAGAGATTTGCCTCCGTGGTGTAGTGGTAGTGAAAGCAGGAGGCGCGGGTTCGATCTCCGCTCAGTTTAAATATTTGTGTGCATGAAATATGGGTATTTGCATTGGTCTGGTCGTGCCTCGGAGAACACGTTAAGCCGTCGGTCCCGGTTGCCATAAGAACATCTATGGTAGTCGTTACGGGTAGTTGGAGCCCTAAAAAGTCCAATGAAGTGCAAAAACAACGGTCTAGCTGCAAAGCTTCGATATCGCCTAATGTTATCATTGGGTTGTGGAGGTCAGATGGCAATCGCTTCACGGAAAATATCGAGGTCCAGCCAAATCCGTAGTTAAAGACTGGTAAAGTAGACCCCAGACCTGTAAGCTTTGGATGCGACTGGGAATTAACACTAGGATTAAGAAGAATATAAACAGTGGAACAGTGGCCGTTGACTATTCGCCATTATTCTTTTACATATAAAGTTTACGTTTACCTTTATAAAGTTGTATGTAAAGGTGTAACCGTATCTCCTTTGTCAACAGTATCTATATTAGTACATTATGGTACAAGCGTGTAAAGTTGGTGATTACCGCTGAGGCGACATTTCAACACACTTGCGAATAAAATAATACTAAAAATACTACACACATAACACAATCAAAACACAATAGTAAATATTTATTTACTATTGTGTTTTGATTAAAAAAATAATAGAAAACATTCTGTTTTCTAATATTTTTTAAATATGAAAACGAACTTGAAACTAGTAAAGTTAAAAGTCAAAGTAACAGACATTAGCATTACTTTAATCACTATCGTGGGTCGGCCGATCTTCCCAGCTTTTGAATGTCCGACTGTAGGTAGGTACATAGTAGGAGGGTTGGAATAGAGATTCAAATTAAAACTCCGTTTATAAAGACCCTCGTTGGCTTAAAGTAAGTTTTCACAGAACCACGCGCCATTCATTCCGTATTAATTAAATGAATTTTACGTTTAATGAAATACTAATTGTCGGTGTCTTTATCACTGAGAAGTCTGTGATTTAGTTTGTCACATTTGATTGAGAAAAGATTCTTTGAATAATAATTGAGTTTAAAATAATTAGACTATTCAGTATTTTTATACATTAATTATATCTAGATGGTTTGTTTTATTTCTTGCCGGGCGTCTTCACAATTTATTTCGGGTTGAGTAGACTCAAACTTGAGTAGGCATAAAAATACACGGGTTAAAATACACTGCTATAAAAGGTAATAGATAAGATAATATTATTATGTATTATAAACCGGAAGCTCGTGAAGTCAAAAAACGCGTTATGCTCACGCGTTTTTTGACTTCACGAGCTTCCGTATTCCTATGTACGTATATATAAATCGAAATAGCATATTTTATGTCAAAAACAGCGTAATATAGGTGCAGGAAGCAATCGGACACTTGCCTGCACCACGCATGCCAAGAAACTAACATTGTTGCGCGACACCAATAACTACCCGCTTGGCAAGTTAATGATTTTTGTCTGCTTCTACATTGGCTCCTAAATTTTAAAAGAATATGTATAGATAATATACCCCTGGCTACCCCTATATTGTACTAAGCTTGTAGGTATACGTATTTCTCTTCTAAACCTTCTACTTCATTCTATTGAGTAGTAATGAGTTGAAAGTGTCTAATAGTAGTGTATTAAATACACTACTATTAGACACTTTCAACTATATTAAAACATTATACTAAAATACTATATGCACGCTGCGGAAAGAGTATCTGTTTGCAAAATATCACTTAACAGTCGGCCAATTCCATATTGGTAATGGATACTAATGGATGAGAATGCCTCAGGGCATGAAAGAAAGTTTACGAAAGAAATTAAATATGTAATTTTAAAATATTACTTGACTTGTTTTAGTATTAAAATATTGTATTAATCATGCCGAATAAAATATTTGTAAACTATTATATGTGAATTTATTATTAGAGAACCACTTTTAGATAAATTGAAATTTGACTTTTGGATAAGCTGTAGTTACAGTGTGCAAATATAGCTGATTCGATTTATGAAAATATCCCTAATATTATTTAGTAAGTGCTACATAAGTTTTGGTAATTAAATTTTGACTAGTAAAGTCTTCAAAATCATCATAATACCTTGGTATTCCCCCTTGGTATATAACTACCTTTAGTTTGGACGATAATACAATTTAAACCAATAAAACAGTTTGAATAGTTAGATCATAATACATTGGTATTTAAATGCGTGTATAATGCGACTAATAATTTTAGAAATATATAGATAACATATTGAATAAAGCACTTGTACTTTTCCACAATTTATTTATTATTTTGAACCTTAACGGTTTCGCCTTACGGCATTCTCAAAGGTTTATAATGGTTTAATGGTTTACCTTACACCTTTACGCTGGTCGATAACCTTACTTAACTAAAAGGGAAAAAACCTCATTCAAAGGCGCAAACCATTACATATAATAGTATATATAGTGTACTTAAGCGATAGCTAATGATGATGAGACTTAATGGAGGTTGTTAAGGTAAAAGAATGGAGCTAATTAATAAAATGAAAACGGAAAATCCCTGTCCATTACAAAACAAAATATGAATGCGCATACGTCAAGTTAAGTATAAATAAGTCAGCGTTATTACATGGTTGTATGCAAGCGCAAATTTGTTAATTATGGCAGTAACACAACGTTACCGTCGCGCGTGACTGTAATACGAGTTGTTCAAAACAAAAGTGTTTATTTCCTTCTATTATAATTTATGACGAATGCCGGTGTTGTTCTACACAGCTGATATTGGGTAATTGGTGTAATGGTTTGTAACTAAATAATGATAAACTTTAGCATTTGCAGGCCAAGGGGTCAAAGCGATCTCATTGCTTCATTTATGCCATCCAGATAACGAAGAAGAGTCTTCGTCGTTATGTGTATAGCAATATTTTTAAGTAAATGTATTGGGCGTATACAAAATGTGACCAGCCCAAATCTCAGGAACATTAAAATCTCTTTCTAAGTTTCCAATTACGCAGATATTGGGGTACAGCATAGATAGCGCAAGATAGCGTATCCGTATATCTTTTGCATCACTGTCATTGCCACAGTGAGTTGACCAATAGTCGTAGTGTAAGAATTATAAACGGTACCTTATGTTGATGAAATCATAGATGTTTCCTTAAATAAGTGTGCTGCTATCTGAAGAAATTAACAACCCTTTGCTATACATCTCATCGATTCCTTTTTATTATACTGCTTAGGTTGCAGACAAACACACAGCCTTCCTGATGGTAAGAGGTTACCGTGACCTATGGGCGAGTGCAACACCAGGGGAGTCACACTCGTGCTGCTGACCCTGAAAGAACAGAGATTCTGTGCCGTGAGCGCAAAAGATAAGTAGGACAAAGCCTTTGGTTTTACCACTGACAGCACAAAATCTCTCCAGTGAGCTCTGGCACCCTACTCACCGTCGGAAACATAACACGAGTTTATTATTCCGCGGTCTTCTGTAGGGCGGAGGTACTTCCCCAGTCGGACTGCTCGATTGGGAAGGATATAGGTACATGGATACCTATACCGTCGTGTCCTACCTCCTACATTCTAAAATTAACAAATGTGTTTATTTAAATACTATTAGTAATTAAACTTTAGGATTATCTGTTTGAAAAGTTGAAAAATACACTGATAAAAATATTCGTATCGGTAATTATTAATGTTGATATGAATAATTTTTCGAACTTTCTTTAAGTTTAAAATAGATTAATCACCGCAATAGTGTCCCTAATGACCACGTTACGCAGTCTGTCATTGTGGCTAAAATAAAGGTAAAAGTAAACTTTTTATCGTGGATAGGTACAGAATGAACAAATCAATAGTGATATTGATCGAATAAGGTCTTAAGTTCTATATACAAACTGATTTACCGAATCAAACCCGCATCAGCGCTAACCCACATCTCAGCTGATTGTTCAGCCATGCTATTATTACTTCGACTGCCTGGTTTATTTATTTACTTGAGGTAGAATAATGAGTATAATATTTCATGTTTATCACGCATAAATTGACTATTTACTAACAGTAAAACTGGAATAAGTGGAGTGTGAAGAAGCATCTGTCAAGGTCGTTAAGGTCCTTACCATTTTTGGTTTTTCAACACTTGAATGGTGAGCCTGATCATCTGGATCTTCACCCTAGCTTCTTACCACCTAACAGGATAAATATAAAAAAATACTTTTGCGAAATATTATTCATTTTTTTATCTTGTTACATGTTTCATCATCATCATCTTAGTGTTTTCACTTCGGAGCCCATGATCCGCTTACTCCATATCCTTTTAATTTGCTTATACTTATTTAACGCAATTAACGCATAACCAATAAACATTATCAATCAATCAATTAGCCTATTGCAGTCCACTGCTGGACATAGGCCTCTCCCAATATGCGCGACGTTTGCCGATCCACATTAAGGAACCAATAATTTCTAGTTCTTTAATTATTCATTAAACAGAATACCCTTTTGCACCTCGTTTTCACATCTAACTCTACACAATGTAAGCATGGTAAACTACTATCTTTACATAACAGGAACATCAACTTTGTTGTTTGTTTATGACGTAGCTATATAACGCGGCTCTTCTGGCGCAAGTGAACTTCCATGTACAATAATGTGGAACAAGTGCAGAGCGCGATTCCCATTAGCGCTTTTTGGTGACAGTTGTATGTACAAATCGTTGATTCATATCGTTAGCACTTCGTAAGATCATTCAAATTCCTAGTTAACAAAAATTTAATCCTTAAACTATCGATCGAACTTAAAGTATCGATTCTGTACAAATCAAAACTTGCATAAAAACATGGTACAGATAAAAGTTATAATAAATTCAAAATATCGAGTATAAATGTTTTGCCAGTGGTGAACTAGCGAGCAAATATTATTTCCTATCAACGCCTTTGTTTCGAGAAAATCGTCAATGCAATAGAAGCTACGTTCATTTAGCCATTTGTATAATTCTTTTTTAATAGTCTAGTGTTTAGTACTTTTAGATAGATTGGTATTTTATTGAAAATTCGTACACATATAGCAAAGCAACTACATATTATATTTGGTGGACCTCGGGATATTACTCAACACTAGCCTATAAGGATCTCTCCGGCTATGTGAGTTTATTTCTTTTGCTACTTATAGACTACCTAATGCCTGGCAATGGCACCCCTGCCGGGTTCAGGTAAAAGGGGTAGGCCCAAGAAGTCCTGGCTTGCCGTCATGGAGGGTGACATGCGTGCGAATGGTCTCAATGCCATATTAATTTTATGCAAACCCCATGCGATAAAGGTAAGAACAAAAGTGTTTGATTAGCAAATGAAACCTAAGTGGTATAAAAAAAAAAAAAAACAACGTCACATAAAGAGACAATGTTATATTTTCGTTTCTAGGTACAGTCAATTATCAGATCGATCGTGACTAGTAAAGTACTCAAAATGTACTTAATACCTTGGTATTCTCCCTTTTCTATGGACCGATGGTTCTGATATTTGGTACACACCTTCTACATACATTACGATAATATCATTTAAATCAAAACAAGCTCTTTGATATTAACATCATTAGTAGGTATTAAGATCATTTTGAGAACTTGCTAGTCAAGATTGATCTGATGCTGAATGTACTCCTTTATTTTATCTTAATGTCATCAATTGGTAAAGAATAGCTGTAATATTTATTTTAAACATGCACAAACATTGACTAAATAAATAACTCTTTCCAAAAAGTCACTTAAAAGTATATTTCGCTATAAGTAATAATAAAATGTTAAAATCTACATGAACCGCCTTTATTGCCGTGAACTAAAAATATTACTCTTTTATAAGATCAAATTTTCTTATTCCAAACGGTAATTGAAATAAATGTGCTTAGGTGTTAAATGTAAAGGAATAAAAAGTGTTTTTCTGGAAAGAAAGTAACAATGCCGACCTGGCATTCAGCCAAAGCTAAATTAGATAATGGAGTTTGCGTGCAAAAATATAGGAAACCGAGAACAAAGACAAATGGGGTCGACTCTGACTCTGAAATGGTGAAATAAAATAACACGGGGAAGATTGAGGTTGGCCCCCGTACGGGTGAGCCTCGTGTCGTCACGTGCTTCAAATGTGGTTACACAGAACGAAACCGATATTACACCTAAATGGAATAAGTTCCTTTTTAACAAGCTTTTGTGTCGGTTCTGTGGGACTCGTGAAAAAATGCACCAACTTGTGGAAGCTGGCAAACTTTTTAAAGTTTGTTTTGAAGACTCCCCCGTGCCACACTCGAGATATGATATTTATAAATGTAGAAAAGTTGCATTTTTGAAAAATTCTGGTGCATTAAGGTGCTATAATATCTTTTAGTATACTCGTAGTGCTAATTTCACAATAATATACATAGCACTGTTATGTAAAGTTTCCTTATTTTAAATTGGTTGTAACCTGTGACTCTACCCGTATAAACATGTGCTGCAGCATATAACCCACAAGAACGTAATATTCTCAAGATAGAAATTCTAATGTACTATTATAAACTGTTATCTATAATGAACCCATTTTCACTTACTTACTCAACCTTAACCACAATGTTTCGTGTGTAAGAAAACATGACCAGGGAACATTCATTACAATCTTGGTTTAGTTTAGTCTTTCTTTCTGAGATTCATCGCGACTGGGTTATGAATACTACATAATACATGCACGGGATAAAACCGACCGGACTAAATAATAACGCCGTGATGCTGGCAACGATGATTTATTATATCGCTTTCCTCGACCGCCCGAATGAACCACATGAAAAATGATCTCGGTTATTGCTAGCAGCAACTCTGCAGTTGACGCTTTGTTTAAGCACAAATGACTCCCACTATGAACTTGTTATTTCGTCCGACTTATGTTTTTACCAGATTGTGAATGTGGCCTGCCTGTCGCGATGCCGCCCTCTAGCTTTCGCCATACTATGATAAATTAATGTTCGCTTCTAAATCTCGTTTTTAGCCTTGTTTTTCATTTCTAAAGATGCTGTATATTTGTTTGCTCTCTATAGCCAACATTTGCAGAGCAAACGCAGCAGTTTTATATATTGCAAGTAGTATAAAAACTGCTGCGTTTGCTATAGTGTAAGTGCGGTTGCATTTGTTGAAAAAGGACATTGCGTTGCCAGTTTACAACTGGCAACGCAATGTCCTGGGCGCAATGGGCCAAGTGCATTCTCTTCTTTTTTGTTTTATCAAGGAGCAGAGTGACGAGTTTTTCTTTTATAAGCATTCAAAATGTATCAGGCTACAGTAGGCAGTAGGTAACTCATTTTTTAAAACAAAAATATAATACTTATTATGCACTATGCATTTACGCACATTTAGTAAACCTTTCCCTTTTTTCCTGTGGGAACCCCCTAATGCTTCAACTCACCGAAGCCAGCGAAGAGGTGGGTATTTTTTATTATTATTATTAGTCGGACTCGAACCGACTAAAAGCGCACGATGTTTCGTCACATCGGCATATGTGGGCGGGTAATTTGGTGTTCTCTAGAGAAGATATTCCAAAGAATCAAACCGGCCTTGGCCAACCACAGAGGCGACCCCGACGTGTTATTGGGGATCTGATCAGCTCTACCCTTTTCTAAGTCTAATAAAAAATACAACATTAGAAAATTAATTTTCTGTGAATCGTATAAGTTGACCTCAATTATTATAACATTTTCATTTCTAGCTTCATATTGGATAAACTTCTAGTCGATGTAACAGCTCTCAATGATTATAGACCCAAATTTACATGAACATAGTGAGTATTTATAGTTAATCAACGGTAGAGTCGAGAATGGTATTTTTTGCGGCAAGACCTTTTAATTGACACTTCACTTTAAACGTGGAGTGCGAAACGGTTGTGATAAGGGTTTCTTTTCTCCTCGGTGCCGGAAATTAATTGTCACCGAACGGAAAATAGGGCGAAAGTCCAATTAATTATTAGTCACTTCATTTATTTAACCCGCCTGTGCGGAGCTTCTTTCTGATATTAATGCCCAAGTGCCAGACTAATCTTAAGTCGCCATTAAAAAATAAGGGTACCGAATTTTTCCATTCCTAATTTTGCCATGAATATTCCGGACCGGAACATTTTCGTTAAAAGCTTTTGGACAAATACGTGTATTTATAAGTGTCACAACTACGGGAAAGCATTTTTTGTTGTGTAAGATGTTTATATTCGAATCAGGTCATCAAAGTAAAGTGATAAACAAGCATCCGAAGGTCACCAATAACTATCTACTATATTTCTAACGCAAGGTTGTAGCACCATCCTAACTAGGATGGTGCTAGAGTAATATCCGCATGGTATTGTAGTGATACCTACCCTAGTTACCTACACTAGGTGAATCTACCTACCTACACTAGTTAAAAGGGGGTTCCTCAGGGGGAACTCAAGAAATTCAACATTCGCCATCAATTATACAATATTGAGTCAATAGCTGTGATTCTCTCCTGCCTTCTGTTCCCAAAAGGGTGGCTCTAAATTTAAACCAGTAATGCCGTTGTACCTTACCACCTCCTAATTCTATTCCAAAAACTGGCATTGCGATAATATTTTAATATATTAGGATACTGAAAGCGCTATTCGATGAAACAGTAAATGCATAGACTTGAATGGTATTTAAAGTAAAAGTAAGCCAAAAAGCGTAGTATTTAGTTGTTTTCAATAGTAGTAATATTAAACTCGTGTAATGCAATGGCACGGTATAAGGCATAACGACGTAACTCAACCTGGCAATTCCCTCCCCATACACAAAACAGCAATTAAGTTGCACTAGCATAGTGCTATGTTTTGGTTGGTAATTAGGGTATCCAGCGTCTAAGCAAGGGTTAAGACTGCTAGAATACCATCTCTAATGTTACGAGTATTTAGGTACAAGCATCGATTTTTATTTACTGAGAGCACATTATAAGTATGCTTGTTTGCCATTATAAAAGTATTAAAACATGTATATACAAAAAGGTAAAAGAAATAACTAGTCTGGAAAGTAACAGATTGGTTTACTGTACCAATATAAAAGTTATAAAAAATATTTCTTTGTGATTTTCCTCTTCCAACCAAATACAGTTTACCGTATAACATTAAGCAAATACAATCTACTTTAAGTCACAATTACATCAAATCTTGACAAACAAAAAGGTCTTAATGCTAACTTTTGTATCTAAACAAAAGTTTTGTCTAAAATTGGCAAAAGTTTGAATGAAGTGACTTAGGTAACTCGCGGCGTTTCACGCCGTCAGCTGCGGTGATCCCATCGCCTCCCTAATGTAACGAAATAAAAAAATATATATATGTAGGTAGGGATACGTATAGCCACAAAGCCCAACCAAATGAAAAACGTTTGTTCAAAATCAATGCTGCAGGAGTTTTGACTAACTTCCTTCAAAAAGTTAATCTGTACCTTGTAATGGCATGGTGCTTTTAGTGTTTGTTATAATCACTGTGACTGTGCAAGTTTTAAAGTGGAGGAGTCACAAAAATTAAGTTTTATGGGCTCGGTTTGTTTTTGGATTCCTTCGTAAGAATGTGTTTATATATTATACTAGCTTTTGCCCGCGGCTCCGCCCGCGTGGATGTCGGTTATCGCGACCAAACATAGCCTATGTCCTTTCTCAAGGTCTAACCTACCTCTATACCAAATTTCGTCAAAATCGGTTCAGCGGTTTAGTCGTAAAAGTGAGACAGACAGACAGACAGACTGACAGACAGACAGAGTTACTTTCGCATTTATAATATTAGTAGGGATTATTCTTTGTTTTTAGGGTCCCGTGTATAAACGGTATTCAAATATAAATATTTTTATAGTCATGTGATGATAGAGTGACAACGATTGGACGTTGCCATCAATGATGTTGACAACGTGCTTGTTGTTGAAGATTTATGTAAAATATACAACTTTGTGTGTTCGATTGTACATAAATGTAGGTACTCGTATGTGTTAAATATGTGAAAAATTGCGTCTGTCACCGGGTACCACTGTAAGACCTGTCGTAGAGCAATTATTTTCAAAACAGTCATATTTCCCTCTGATTAGCGTAATATTATTTCTCAATTCTTATGGTGCAGTATAATACGTTGCCCGGTACACCTCTATAAAATCAATGGTAAACTGGCGGAGCGTCTGAAAACTTGTTCATAGATGGTGGAATTGGTTTGACATAAACTACTGCCTGGCGCCCATAACCGTAACGGTGACTTTTTGGGGAGCTCCACCAGACATAAGTGATGGTGGAGCCAGCAGCTTCATGTCCTGCACCTATTTATAAGTTCCACATGAAGACGTTTCCAATCGATGACCGACACTTTCTGGCAATTTTCTGGTATGAAACACTTTTAGTCGGATTCGCCCAACTCGCGCTTGGTCAGTTTTTTCATTATTTTTAAACTATCGCAATGTACTCTCTCATCGTTTTTGTAATCGCAATAAGACATGGGGATCGCGATTAATTATTATTGTTATGGAACACAAATAAGTTCTTAAAAATAATTAATCGCGATGAGTCCCGATATCACAAAAACGATGGGTTTTTTCACTATTTTACGCATACGATATCTAGTAGGTAGGTAATGTAGGTATCTCAAACAAATTTATTTTGACACATTAATCATTTTGGTACCTAATATAGGGAGAAGAACACTATTTTGATTTCATGAATCATATTGTTCCTAGAATTACGTTAATTATTAGTTACCTAGGTACTTGTAACAGACAGGTTTGCGTGGGAGTTACTATAGAGGAACTCAAATTAAGTTTAGGAAAATTAATAGATAGCTATGTACTTTAATATATATATAGGATTTATAAATAACTGCTTTAATTTCCACACACAAGGTTAACACAAGAAAATATTCTAGTTAAAATATCATATTACTATTATTGCTGTTAATTAAACAATTTTGAGAAGCGTGCACTAAGCGGAAGCTCAATTCATAGGCTCGATTTTCTATTGTTTAGAGAGAAATTTTTAAAAACAATTTGACTATCTCTTTTTTTTTTCGATACTTTACTGATTGCAAGGTGAATAATTTATTCAACCACCTTGTTCCCATTCAACACTAATTAATAAAATTCTTAATTCTTAATTATTTATTGTAAACTGAAAATAATACATTAAGGATCGTTAAAGAATTTAGTTGTTATATAACTTTTAAAAACGGAAAGGCGTGTTTTTGTTCTTTTCAAATATTATTTATTATATTTAATATGTTCTTGTGATAAAATTTTAGGTATTTTTACCTGTGATACTAATTTCATTATTGAATGGCATTGTTTATTAAAGTCACGTCTGTATAACTGAAGGGATGATTTATAATCATATTGCAGCTGCTGTATTTTGTCGCCAAACATATCAGGGGGTGAACGTATTGCCTTCTATTAGGGACATTTCATAAATACAATCACGCCTTTAAACCCGGAGAGTTAGGCAGAGGTGAATTAACACCTACATTTCACCAATCAATGTATTAGGTCCCACGTATTATTTTGCCTATTGCCGTATTCCAGGCACTATTGTCACTATTGTTGACTCGATCTATGTATCTGAAGCTAAGTCTGCGCTATATATACCTGTCCGATGTTAAACAGTCCTATCCCTTAGTCGCCTTGTACGACACCTCATGGGAGGGGATGAGGTGGCCCAAATTCTACTCTGCCAGGAACCACGCGGCTATCTGCCGGAAACCAAGCGGGGACATTTCCTAACAGCAGAACATGGAAACACTTCGCACAACTCTGAAACTGGACCCAGGACCTTAGCTTAAGAGGTTTCTTAAAGAAGCTGTTTACTTTGATTGATTCATTAGACCCAGACCGGTACAAATCAGGGTAAATTAGATAAATGAGAAATTTACTCCTCCAGGGCAGATCCTAAAATTACTACTGTGAGTACACTAAGTACACGTCCGGGATATTCTCTTTTTTCAATTTATATTTTCTTATAAATTATTTGACCATTAAGTAATGTCGCTACATGAGTAGTATTCTTAAAAAACCTAGAAATCAATTTTAAAATTATTATTATTAAGATAACAATGTGGAGTATAATATTCTATTCAATTTGCTACTTATGTATAAATATACAAAATGCTTGTAAAAATAATATCCCATTAAGTTAAATCGAGTCTAACTCTCGCAAGTCTTATTTGTGTTATGAGAATACTTACCTTTTCTCTTGAACAGTCAAGGAGGTGCTTGTCATTTCAGGATTATAACAAGATTCTGTATTACGAAACAAAACGAGTTGCCAAATTAATTGTCAAACAAAAGAGATTAGCTTTCTGTTTGCGTTGAGGTACACAATTTAAATAATCACTGGGGCTGGTACTGAATACTGATGGCAGTATTCAAATTGTGTAGAATTGTCAAAACAAGAAAATTGTTCGCGGAGTGAGCTCGACATACTCACCGTAGAGTTGGTACAGCTCCCGCGGTGTCGATTAGGGCAATGCTAATGTCATTTGTTCACCAACTTGGCAGACTAAACGTAACGGTCGAATACGTGCATCTGTGTAAATATTAGTAACCAAATGGAAACAAATAAACTGTCTTATCTGTCGACTTCCATTCCCGTATATTGTCATTTCGCTTTCAGTAGCAATATTGTGGTATTTTAAACGTATTGTTTCAGTCTTGTTGATTTCAGGACTTTCACTGTGCGTGGATATAGAAGGCTTTGCATTCGTTTAATATACGTTATTGGAATATATTTTACAATGGGTAGTGATTTTTGTGGTTTATTTTTACAACTGTCCAATTTTTCTATATACGAAGACATTTTTCCCAATTGGTAGATATAAAGTTTTGAATAAACCGATTTATTTTTCGGTATGTGCCATATACGCGTAAAGTTATAGCCCTTTTTTTCTTGTGTCATTATGTAGCGTTAACAAAGAAATAGGAGGCATTAGATTATTGTGAATCGGATCGTACCAACGCAGCACGCCCACCTTACTCGTACATCGCTCAATCGCTCGTGCAATCGCGTGGAAAAGGTTCCGTAACATAAAAATAGTATTTTTATTTTCAGATTGCGAACAATTTGAAGTATGAATTTTCAGACTAAAAACTATATAATTTAAGACTACAACATGCAACTGCGATTGTGGAATATTTTTAATGTCAAAAGAATCCAGGACAAGTATTTTTTATTTGAGTATAAAACATCTACGACTATAATGATGACCCGAGTGTGTTTGGAAGTAACCCTTATGGAGCAAATTTGCAGCATTATCAGTGCCATTGCAGTACTTTCGTAATTAACGGTAATGTTCATAACGAATCAGCGTGCTCGACCTCAGAAAGGAAACTATAACCGCAAAGTGTTCGATTCAGACTGTTTACACAACAGTGTCTTGGCACGGTGCGGTGCACTTCAACTACGGTCTGTAACAAGGGTTAGAGCACATTTAACCCGTTTACTTAGCAGTCAACCACTATGTAGCCACCATCTCGGCTCACTGGGACTTCAGCAAAGTACCTCTACCCCACAACTCTGGAACCAGTACTCAGAATTCAGTGATATCTAATGTGTTAGAAATCACTAGAGGAGACTAGCAAATTACAGTTTATTCACTTTTGCAACAAGACCATCCGACAATATTACCCTAGCTGCACACATATACCGCTTTATTGGAGGATAGCAAACATTTATTGAATACATGCTAAGAGCTTTTTTATGTCTATTTCTTGCCAAGGACCTAATAAAGTATAAATGCACTCAAACTGAGTACACGAACTATAACAGTATAAGCAGACTTAGAAACTCATAGGTATTTTATCTTAAACGGTGCACTTAAATCGAATGAAATATATGGAGTAAAGTTTTAGTCCCAGAATTCAGTTATAGCTGTATCAATGAATTTTATATTTGGTGACTTTAGTGTCGACTTCTGATACTTTGGGGAAATTCATCCCCTACAGAGGGAGTCTTCGTCCGTTAGGGTACCATTATTGGATTCTGACATCTGTGCATAAGAACTCTGTTTACGTATGAAAAGTCAGAACTGATTTAAATCTTCCCCTTTTCGTTTTTATTCAAAAGTCCTCAGAAAGCTCTAAGGACTTTTTCTTTTTCTTTTCTGTTTCAACGTGAATATTACTCTTTTTTCAATTTAAAGTACCTTAGTATTTTGTTCCAGAATAACAGGAATTGAAGAAAAAACCTACTTCACTTTACCTGATCTGTTACTAGTTACATTTTATCTATTACGATGTTATCTATTACGAAGACGGGCTGAGGAACTACATAAATATAAAATTTAAATAGGCAATATTTACTTAGCAATGCAAATTCTTTTTAAAAAAAAAACTAGCGCGGTAGGTATACGATCTTATAAATTGGCTCTAAATAATATTTGAATCGGTAACTTCTAGAAGTACAAAAAACCTCTCAACTTTTTCATTTCCATCGACCTTCATTGCAACTTACACAGCAGAGGTCATCATAAATAGGTTTTAAATGTAAATTTTTCTTCTCGCATCTAGATTATATTATTACTATTTTATATAAGTCACATACTATTTTTTAAAGTAATGCGAGCAAATAAATGACAGTCATATCTTACAATTCATATGAATTATACTCTAGAGTTAACAAAAATCACTCTTAAGTGAGAAGTAAAAATTCGAACTTTGTAACATATTGGAATTGCGAGTCACAGCTGGTAACAATAAAACTAAGCTTAATCAAACTTACACTATATTTTTAATATCTAGTAGTTAGCAATATGAATTTCATGAATATAGCTACACTTTACAGCATACGAAGCATTTAGGGTGTTTTAGGGTTTCACAAAGATCTTGGGGGCTCTAGCTAACCTCTAGCAATACACACACTGATTGACGGACGAAGCTTTGGTACAGGCTTTCTTAACAGGGCTGAGAGGTCAGAGTCCAGTCGCTCCTAGAAAAGACAGGTAAGTTAAACCAAGAGAACGACAAGGAATAAGTGGACCAGATTTCGAAACGTAAGCCTTGGGTACAACTCAGAGAAGCACACTAAGATGATAGTGAGATAGATGAGAAAACTGTTATTTTTCCAATAGCATGTGCTAGCACTGTATAATGTACAGTGCTAGCACATGCCATCATTGGTTTGAAAAATAACAGTTTTCACGATAATCATAACGAATGAGTTGAAGTAAAATAATGTTTATTTTTATTTTAACTTGAAGTACATTATGTAAGTACTGGCCACTAACTCAGTAAGAAGCTTAGCAACACTGGTCTGGGCTTTAACACCGACAGTAAATAAGACCACTATGCAAATATCCACTAACCAACTAATTGCCACAACTTAATCCACTAAAATAAAATGGGGTCGGAATTTAAACTAGTGGCTACCTGTGATTTAAATATACGCTTCTGTTTCCTTATTGAAATCTCAGGACTTAGCCGTGGATTATTTTTAATGGATATAAATGTTATTTAATTACTACGAGTATATTAGTTTATTTTCTAAAGTGAATTACTTCTTGAATCATTTGCCTAAAATAGGTGTTTTTGTCAGGATTAAATTTCGTCACAAACAGTAGGTGTTGTTTAAATGGTTTATCTCACTATATCCAATATTGGGACTTTGAATCCCACATATAATAAGTATGTTAATAAGATTAATTTTGTATTGAACAACTTTTTGTTTGTGAGGGTGGGATAACTGTTTAAAGTCAGACCGCATTTTGAATATTTACTATTTGGTATTCAAAATGTATTTTTATAGGTATAAAAAAGATTTAGACTCCCACCTAGAAGAAGGTATGGTAAGTTACCTAATGATAATAATTATTTCGATGATAATCTTAATAGATGATCAAACGAACTTCTCGAATGAAGTTCGATCATTATTATATGAGCCGCTTCATTCGAAGATATAATTAACCAGGTAGTCCCTTATATCTACTAGGCAACGTCGCACATTTTTAAGAGTTATGAATATGACTAAAAATTTTTACAAGTACCTACGGAGCTGTGCTCTTGACAGATACTCATTCTTTAGAGATAAAGGTATAACGCATAAAACTTTCTTGCTTTGGGTACAGTATCAAACCTATTAACAATGCTGTTTGTGTACTATGGGTGGGAGGGAGTTTATATCTTCGAATGAAGCGGCTCATATAATAATGATCGAACTTCATTCGAGAAGTTCGTTTGATCATCTATTATATTTCGCCGCTTCATTCTCGATATAATTAACCAGGTAGACTTTCAGAGATAGCACAGAAAGTTTTTAATTCAGTGGAACTCTCAATATGAACTTAATGATTATTGGGAGCAAAAACAGTTACTTATCCGTTTAATTTATTTAAATAAGTTACTAATGCAATAGTAAATTCCAACTAAGTACTTATTACCTAATACTAGGTAAGGTACCTATATTAAATTAGCAAAATTTTCGTCACTGATTACCGTTAGGTTATAGGATTTTGTGAGTGTATTGGATGTGCTGGTCCAGCCAGCAATTTACAGAATAGCTTCGACTGGAAGACCGCGCGAGTGCGCGGCGGATGTGGCGTCATGGCGCATGCAGTGTGCGCTAGAGACGCACGTGTCGACGCCGCTCTCTGTCAGTACCTGTTTTATCCAGCGACCAACTGATTGTGTGGTAGCTGGTCTGTGTGGTGCTTTGTATGTTAACAACAATTTCATTGACCCGTTCTGGCAGTTCTCTTATTTTTGTAGCAAAAATATATTTCTTGAGGACTGTTGCAGGGCAGGTAAATACGTGTATGTTATCCTCGAAATGAGGTAGGAACAGAATAGGTTGGTCACGTCCAGGAGCGGCAGTTTTTATCATTTTGACGTCTAAAAAGCTGTAACAGTGTTGCACCATTTTGAGAAACAAAGACTTTGACTTTGACTTTGACATATCGTTATCGAGATGTGAATACCATTGTTTGAAAAGAATATATATTTTCGATTTAAAAAAAAAAATGTTTGTACACAATGAGCTGTACATAGAGCAGGGAATATTACTATTTCTAGTTTTTTTTTTTTTTTTTTTTATTTTTTTTTTTTTTTTTTTTTTTTTTTTTAAATCTAAGTCAGTATTGGAAATATTTAGGCATTGACCTAAATGCATCTTACAGTAGATGCATCTTTCGTCTGAGCCGATATTGTCACCAGGGAATATTGATAATGCTGATTGGTGACTATTTAAGTTACTGTATGAACATCCGTTAGTAAACTGTTGACTTAAAAGTGATAGTACTGCCGCTATTGGAGGTTTGAATAAATTAATGGTTGTGTTGGCAATTGCCACCACAGCCTTAAAGTAATAGATACTTATACTGCATAATAGTACTGTCTGCTAACGAAGCTATTAATAGATTTAGTGCATCGGGAGGAGACCCTCGCTTAATGAAGGCCTGCCACAGGGCCTCGCTGCAGCCAGGGTAAGGTTCCGATGAAGGGGATGTTGGTCTCTAAAAAAAAAATTGAAGAGGGTGTTTAAATCAGAATTAAAGGTAAAGTATTTCTGAATTTATCAACTATTTCGACATGGGAAATCGGGGCTGTGAGGGCCAGTAGTTTTGTCGTCAATCACTTTTCTGATGCATTTTTATGCTAAGGTATCAGGATGTTGTTTAGATCGTATCGCATTTTGTACTGGTGCGAGAAGCGGATAGGTTGATTTCGGGGTGACCTAAACGTCTTGTAATCATTTCGAATGCTTTATTTGATAGCTCTTATTCCGTGTCCGGATTTATTATTTATGAATTGAAGTCACGATCCAAATATTACGTTTCTCGCACCACTGCCAAATGAGCCGAGACAGGTCGTTTAACTGGGGGAATTGAATTCCACACATTCGATTTACGTAGTTTATGATTGTCGTATTATCGACGCGAAGTAATATTTTAGTATCTCCCCTCACTAAGTGGAGACGCTAGTACTAGAAAATCCTTGCGTCCCCCCCAGGGGAACCAGCTAGGGGAGAGGTCAGTCCGAAACCTACTACATAGTTATTCTCTAACCGTATTAAGGTCTCTAATCCAAGAGAAACTTAAGGACTAAGTAATTTGTGTTTTTCGCGTTCAAAAGTTGACAACATTCCGTTAGTTCGACTGTTATTACACACTGCAGCCCAGTTTATCCGGGAGGCATTCGTGCAAATCTCGAATTTAAAGTGAGCAAGGGGCATATGATTAGATTTTGAGAATATTATCTTGCTCCGCCAATCGAGGTCTTTAAATAACTCTTCTTCTCTTTCTTCTCTTTAATCTTGGTTTCGTTATTCGATAACATAGGAAATTTACTTAGATCGTTCTATAATATTTGTGTATATAGGCGGTATTTTTGTTAATAGCCCATGTGTAGGTATACCGTGACAGGATTTGAATAAAAAAGGGTACTGCATTATTATCTCGCAGATAATAAAAAGTGTACGTGTCTATCTATTTTAGATTGTATTTATGTTTGTTCAAAGTTAATTTTGTGATCGCAGCTAACTTGCAATTTACCCCAATATAATTTATAACGAGGCCAAGTATTTTAAAAACTACAGTGTTTCGTTTATATCTTAGGAAGAAGACACTCAGAATAGTGATCTCTTATGCCCAATATGTCATCCGACTGTACGAGTAGGTACACCACGGACCTAAAGCTGCCGTTTCATAAATAAGATAACACCTGCTTCATATTATGTTTGTGAAGACTCTTGGTGTCACTGCACTGATAACCCATATATTATGGTAAAGCTGTGAACTCCTAGGTGGTTTTTACCCTGGAGGCAGATTCGAATTGAAATCTTAATATTATTATTTTTTTTTTTTTTTTTTTTGAAAAATTATTATTAGGGCCGGTGACTTGCCGAACGTCTTTGCAAAATGGAATTGAATAACCACTCTTAAATTCATTTGAGAGCAATTTTATTGTATTTTGGGTAACCATAAGCCGACAATTATAAAAGTAGGTCATACGGTCGGTATGTATACTTGAACTATAGTTGTGTCGTTGCACGGGGCTTGTTCGAAGAAATGCTCCTGCTCTTCGTGTTGGGAACACACTGGTTGTCGCGGCGCGAACTCGCAGTTGGCGCCTGGCGACGGTTCCCTCCCCGCTCCCCCCCCCCCTTCTTGTTCGATGGGAAGCGAGGAGCTTGCCAGTTTCCCTGGTGTGGATAGGGATAGAGGCCTACCTGTTGGGAGGCGCTTGCAGTTTGAGTTCGTAAGTATTAGTAAACAGCACCCATAGCTTAGGGGCTTTATTGCCTGAATTTTATGTTCACCTAATAAGAAAAGGTCCATGACCTTCTTTATGGTCGTAATTCCTACACTGAGTTGTTACTGGGTAGAAAGGATATTTTTGTCTTTATTTCCAACCCTGTCGGGTATGGCGGCTGCAATCTCCGCAAAATTAAGTTTAGGTGCTTGCAATAATCTACAATTGTCTAGGATTAATACTCCTAAAACAATTTTTATTTATTTTCTATGGGCATACCTTTCTTTAGAAGTGGTAGCCATAAAGGATTTTTTCGCCATAGTCTGGTGGCTCAGGGGTGGATTCGCCCAGTGCTGATAACAGTTTTGGGTCGCGACCTGGGTCGCCCAATGTCAACGGTTCAGGATTAACGCTAGGTGTTGTAGTTAAGTCGGTGATTTCTTGTTTTCCGATTGAGACAAAATTATCGATAAGTGTTGGAGCTGAGCTCTCAATCATTTGGTCTTTTTGACCTAAAATGATATAAAACTGCATTGCTCTCTTGTATTTAATAGTATGCCGCTATTATGTATAAATGAGGGTATAAAAATAAAAATATTTTCGACACTCGTTTTATGCATTGCCGCACAGTAATGGTTGATATTACTGTTTCACTATGTAATTATCGTTGGACGCACGCAGCGAACCCCGATGATTATTTTATGAAAGGTATTTATTGTACATACCTGTAGCAATATCGTAATGTACGATATGATAAAGATTGTTTTACGATTTACGTAAAATAAGTATCATCGTTGGAGACCCTCGGTCAACCCCGATGTACATGTGAGGCAGATATTGACTCGCAGTCAATCCGTACCTGTAGCAATATCGTAATGTACGATATGATAAAGATTGTTTTACGATTTACGTAAAATAAGTATCATCGTTGGAGACCCGCAGTCAACCCCGATGTACATGTGAGGCAGATATTGACTCTTAGTCAATCCATACCTGTAGCAATATCGTAATGCACGATATGATAAAGATTGTTTTACGATTTACGTAAAATAAGTATCATCATTGGAGACTCGCAGTCAACCCCGATGTACATGTGAGGCAGATATTGACTCGCAGTCAATCCGTACCTGTAGCAATATCGTAATGTACGATATGATAAAGATTGTTTTACGATTTACGTAAAATAAGTATCATCGTTGGAGACCCGCAGTCAACCCCGATGTACATGTGAGGCAGATATTGACTCTTAGTCAATCCATACCTGTAGCAATATCGTAATGCACGATATGATAAAGATTGTTTTACGATTTACGTAAAATAAGTATCATCGTTGGAGACTCTCGGTCAACCCCGATGTACATGTGAGGTATTTATTGTATATACCAGTACCACAATGGTGGTAAGGAAATAACTATATACGACGATAACTTTCACTTTTTCACTTGTATTTTTATAATAAGTTTTTAACTTTTATATCTATATACGACGATAACTTTCACTTTTTGATTTATTTTTTCTTCGGCGCTGCGTTTTCGCATTGCTGAAGACGTGCTCGCGTTGCCACGCACAAATAAAGAATGAGTATCTGTCAAGAGCACAGCTCCGTAGGTACTTGTAAAAATTTTTAGTCATATTCATAACTCTTAAAAATGTGCGACGTTGCCTAGTAGATATAAGGGACTACCTGGTTAATTATATCGAGAATGAAGCGGCGAAATATAATGGTAATATTTGTAAAAGTTCAATTAAAGTCAGTAATAGGTACTTTTGACAATAGAATGGTACCTAGTACTCATGCGAAATTTAAATATATTGAATAAATAAAGTGTTCAAATTTTCTTTACATTTTTAACGTTCAAGTATTTGCAGACTCATAAAAATTAAAATTAAATATCATTAAAAATAATTCTTACAAAAATTTAACTGCTAATATTCTAATGTTATAAACTTATAATTCTTAAAGTACAATATATTAAAAACTTACATAAGTAATTCATATGAAACCTACAGCAATAAACTAAGTCATTACAATTGACATCTGTATTCACACTAAGTCGCCGGCTATTTTAGTGTCGGAGCAGGAAAATTGGAGCCCCTGTGGTTCACTAGACGTGTGCCCCGGGCACTTGCCGCTTCCGACACGCAATAAATACGGCGCGGGCGCCCGCTCCGATTAATCACGGATACCACCTGCGACTGCCCGCTCCACGTGAGAGGTGGGCAGGCAAAAACATTACTCCAGATTAGTGACGTCACAATACTAATATCCTTGCTACTTCTCATGTGCTTTTATGCTCAATTAAGAGACTGCTATTTGATGTTAGCTTTTGAAAATATTGCAAGTATTGTGATTACTTGTATCTTCTGTAGGTATTTGGGAATGAATGAGTGTGTTACTGTCTGCATATACAAATCAATGGCATGTGTTAGCTTGTTGAGTTTAGCGGTTAAGGAATCAGCTTGACCATTGCGAGGTGCCTTTCATATTCTGGCCATTATACTACCAACTTGTCTTAACACAAAAAATAAGCTTAATTGGTGGTACTCTTTTTATTTTAGCCGGAACAGGTAGATGAGGTTATGTCGGACTTGAACCGACTAAAACGCACGCCGTCTGTGACTCAGGGCCATATCTCTCGATCTGGCCCTCTTCCGGTAGCTTAATTGGTGGCACTTGTACTTTACTTTCGGTTATTAGTAGGTACTATTTATAAAAAGCAAACTAAACGCACTTAAAAAAACGAATAGGTATTCATAATTCTTTGTAACACTAAATACTCGTCTTTGATGTAGGTTCACGTCAGTAATTTATATTAGGTGGGGTTTAAACTCGTAACCTCAAATTTGTAAGTCGGCTGCTGCTTTTCGGTACGTAAGTAGGTAGTTCTCGTATAGTGCAGCTAAGAAGATTTATTGGCTCGTATTTTGGAGGACAAATTTATCTTAGCTTTCTATTCATGAATAACAAAAGGAAAAGAAGAAAAGATTATAAAACTCCAGTGTCCACCTATTTATTTTTTATTTAATGCATGAAGGCCTATTAGTTATACCTTTTTTTTTATCGTGCGAAAAAATCCCCACGGATACCTCCCCCGCCGAAGCCGGAGAAGGAGGTTATATCGGACTCGAACCGACTAAAACGCACACCGTCTGTGGGCCGTCGGTTGCCGGAGGTGAGGTTGTCGTAGCCATATCCCTCGCACCCGGCCGCCTATTAGTTATACCTATACAACTTTGTAAGGAATTCACTTTCATTTGAAAAACATGAGATTCAATTACATTCCTGCCCCCGGCACACTGTTTATAAAATGGTAACTAATCAACTATGAAGACTATAATTTGTAAAACTCGGTTTGAGTTCAGTGACTAACAGCTAAGAACGGTTACAAAAGTCCATATCCATAAGAACCAGCCGGGTGTTTCTTTGAAACCGAGTGTATTTGCCTCATTGATATGGCTCAATTTTTTTTTAACTTTTAGACTTAAATCACATAAAATCGTGACCGGATCATTATATGTTATATCATATTTCGAAGGCACTGATTTGTACCCAGTAGTTTAGGAAATAGACAGTGCTGATAAATTGGTCAACCAGATTAATGATGACCAAGACAGATGAATGGACTTTTGCACCATATTAATTAGACGCATGCAGATAAATGAGAATAACATATTATATTCACTCAACTTTATTATAAAATATCTGGCAATCATCATCACCATCTGCATAAAGACGCATTTTCCTGATTGCATCCGTGGCCAAGATGACCTCGGAGCTCAGGGTCCGCCTTCCGGCTCTTCCTCCTCCACTTCGCACGATCTTGGGCGTCAATGGCAGTGAGACCATTTGCACGCATATCACCCTCCATGGCGTCAAGCCAGGACTTCTTGGGCCTACCCCTTTTACCTGGACCCGGTGGAGGCACCATCTGCGCCATTGCTAGGCATTTGTTACCCACGTAGCCTGGCGGTTGCCGCAAGACGTGGCCGCACCAGCGAAGGCGGCTCTCTTGCATTTTATTCGCGATATCACGGACGCGAAGGTTGCGGATGCGAGAGTTCCTCACGTGATCTTTACGCATGACGCCACACATCCATCGCAGCATTTTCATCACCGTGACACGTAGTTCTTGCTTGTGTCGCTTCAGCAGCGGCCACGCCTCGCAACCATGTAAGAGAACAGGTCTAATGATCGTCTTATAGACCTGCCTCTTCAACCTAACTGGCATTTTGGGATCACGCGTGACGCCAGTCATTTCTCGCCACTTGGCCCACGCGGTAGCAATCCATGCCCTGACGTCGTAGTTGATTTCACCAGTCACATGAAGTACAGATCCCAGGTACTTAACCTGGTCCGTGCGCTCCTGGTCATCGCCTATGCGTATGGGTATGGGATCTGTGGAGTTTAACGCTAAGTATTCTGTATTCGCTACATTTAGCTTCAGACCGCCGCCGTTCTCAAGCACTTCCTTCCACCCTTTCACGCATCACACCAATCTGCTCCTGTCCACGTCCATCAGCGCAATATCATCAGCATACATGAGCAACCACGGGGGCTGCTCATGCGAGTTTCTGATGCTGTCCGACAAAACGTCTGATACTACGCTGAACAGGTAAGGACTAAGGACGGATCCTTGGTGTACCCCAACGGTGATGAGGAAGACTTTCGAGTCACCAACAGCAGTCCGAACCACAGAACCGGAATCGTAGTACAAGTCTCGGATGGTGTCAATGTAAGTTTCTGGGACTCCCTTGGCCCGCAATGCCCATCAGATCACCGCGCGAGGAACACGGTCGAAGGCCTTCTGTATGTCTAAGAATAGGCAGTGCAGAGGCGTGTTCTTCACCCTGTGTTTCCCCGCCACAATCCTTAGGGTGAACACCGGGTGCATAGTTCCGTGCCTGGGACGAAACCCGTACTGACAACCCGAGAGTTTACTTTCCTGTCGGATCTGGGAGTCGGTTATCCGCGGTAACTGCCACTCTCCTGCACCGATTCCTTGCCTTTGAAGATTGGTGTGATGATGCTTAGCCTCCACTGGCTCGGGATCTCACCGGGTATGCGGTTATAGAGATTTGCTAGAATGCTCACACCATGGGCACCCATTGCCTTCCAAGACTCGATAGGGACTTCGTCGGGTCCTACAGCTTTCTGGTTCTTCATACGGCGAATGGCAGTCTCGATTTCAGCAGGCGTAATCGGTGGCACTAGTCCTTGATTCGGAGGGAGGTCTGGTGGCTGCACCTCTTTATGCTGCTTATTCAGCAGCTGGTGGTAGATGGGCGCCATCTCTCCTTCACCGCGACTTTCTCGTACAACAGATTGCCCCCAGGGTCTTGAATGCAGCGGCACTTGGATAGACCCTGTGCCGCTTTGGCCCTGGACCGCGCCAACTTTTGCCCCTCAGACGATTCCACTTGTAAACATCATTTTTGTACCATATTCAACAAATAAAGGACATTGAACTTTGAACTTTGAACTTTGAACTTTGAACTTTGAACTTTGAACTTGAACTTTGAACTTTAACTTTGAACTTTAAACTTTGGTATATAGCCGTTGCAAGTGGAGAGCCACGGGCTACGGCTCTCCAGGCGGCGAATTTGCATCTTTGTACGCATCGCGGTCTTCGGAAGATTTGGACGCTTGCTACTTTTATAGAGGGCTTTCTTCGCCCTGATCTCTTTCTGGACTGTGTCGTTCCACCAACAAGTGTCCCTGTCACACTTGCGTCCACCCTTAGACATACCGAGTGCCGCCCTCCCCGCTTCAAGAATAGCTGCCTGAATCCTGTCCCAGCAAACCTGTACTGGTTCGTCTACACTGTCTACAGCATCACCGCACTTGTCACTGATGGCTGAGACGAGACTTTGGGACTTGACTTCATCAAGCAGCCACCACTTGATTCTGCGTTGGGCACGCTCAGCACGTTTGCCTTTGGGTTTCACGCGGAGGTCCATGACAAGGAGACGGTGTTGGCTAGTGAGACTCGCCCCGGGTATAACCTTGCAGTTAGCCACCTAGCTGATGCTGTGCCTCCTAGTGAGTAGGAAATCGACCTGGGTAGAGCGCCCCCCGCTCTTGTAGGTGTTAAGATGTTTGGATTTCTTTTTGAAGTACGTGTTCACGATGGCATGAACGGCAGTCGCCCATGTTCTGAAGATGTGCTCACCCTCTGGGTTGCAACTTGCGACTACCGTATCCAAAGCCACCGTAAACACGCTCAAACTCCTCACACCCACCACCCACATGACCGTTCAGGTCACCACCCAGGACACCCTGCGACAGTGGGATGTCACGACGCACTTCCCCGAGTTGGTCCCAGAATGAGATCATTTCGGCTTCGCTACGCCTAGCCTGTGGCGCGTAGGCACTTATCAGGTGGGTTACAATTCCATTGATAAGCACCCTCACGACCATAAGTCGCAACGTCCGAGAGAGCACCACAAATCAGGTGCACCTGTGTACATCAGCTGATAGCCGTCCCCAATGTGCATGGAGCTACTGCCACCCCAACGAGTCTCCTGCAGGAATGCCACGGCCACTCTCTGCCTGCAGAGTACGTCAGCCAACTCCCTCGTGCGACCGGTCAACGTGCCAATGTTCCACGTTGCGAAGCAGAGTTTTTGGGAACTACAATGTTGGCCTAACATCTTTAGCCGTGCCCGGCTCAGGCACGGTGGCCCTAGCCGACTTGCGACACAAGGCGGGCGGCCCTCGTGCGCACCGTTTTGCGACGGTGCCCTACCCTCATCGTATTCCCTTATTCTTATTGCCATTTATGTTGTGATTTGGCATTTTTTGGCCTTTCCGGGGGCAATTGCCAACCTCCAACCCCGAAGGGAAAGCCAGCGCCAGAGCCTCGTCCGTTCTTCAGCAGGTGCACCGACTTGCAGATGAGGTTGACCTGGGGCCCAAGATCTTGGTGGACCACCTTGCACCTAAAAATTCTTGTTCATTAAAGCTCATAAAAACGTAAAAAAACTGGTCATAAGTTTAGATTATTGTTGTTATTTTTAATTAATCCTAATTTATCTGGCCCGGTCAAATTCATCTGGGCATAAGAGCCAGATAAAACCAGACTAATGGGAGCCAGACAAATTAGAAAGTTATAGTTAATCGAACCCTGCACCTTTATTTATGAACAGATAGAATTAAAGGTGTAATTAACATGAATAGATAACATTATGACAGACCTTGGTTAAGTTTCAAAACATAACTAAAAACCCGCAATCCATGAAAGAATACAGATTAATTATGCGACATGCGTGACAAACTCCCAAATAACAACTTTCAGTCGTATTTTTTAACAAAATATAACATTTGAACGTGCAAGTGTTCGATAGCTCGCTACTGATTGACGCGACCAATCACGAGTCGGTAGTCATTAAGCAAATATTTTGTGTTTACATTGAAATTATGCTTGAACAAGATGCGCCAGTTGAATTATCATTTTCGTCGGGGACATTTTTTACAGTAATGTAATTACGAAGATATCCAATTATTTTGAATTTCAGTTATAAAATATCAAAAAACATATATTCAAATATCGATGCAACATTCTTATTTTAATATAATTGCTTCTTAAGATCGCAAAAAATCTAATAATTCAACAAAAAGCGGCATGGGGACACACCAGATTAATTAGTTTTTACTGTTTTCTGTTAGTAAAATTATTGCTTGTATTAAATAATCCCAATTAATTAATATATGCGTCGATAGACATTTTTATTTACTATGTAACCTGAAATTTTTGTGATAATTGGAGAATAAATTGATGTGTTCTTCAGTCAAAAACATGTCTAATCTGGTTTACAAAGAATCACCCAGCCAACCTTGCAAATAAATTAGGAATATTATTCAAGATTTTTACAGCTCTGAGTTATGACTTAGACTAATGGTGAAGGTATCTGTCAAACTATGTCCACCGCAAATTCAGAGGCTAAATAACCTGACGCCTCGTTTGTTTTCTACCGTGCCCTTTGGTTATCTGGTGGATTGTGGATGAACCTAGTGATCTCAAAGCGTGTTCGTGACTCTCCGAAGTTGCTGAACACTAACAAATTTTCAAACAATGTTTACATCGAAATAGGTCAATAATTTATATATATATATATTATGTACAGTCGACCAAGTATATAAGTATACACCTATTGAAATAAAACTTACATAGTTTGTGACAATCTATCTATGTGACTATGTGACAACTAATCAACCCGCGACTATGGCTGCAAAAAGTAGCGGAAACGTCGGTCTAAAAGTAAATAATAACAAATATCTCGCGATAGAATCAGTTAAAAAATAGTTTTATTTTAGTATGTGAGATTCGCGTAAGCTTCAGGTAGTATCATTTATACCCCTTTTTATACAACTTTATATAAAAAGGTATACACTCATATCCTGTATCCTACTTTTTTAATCTTCAGAGTGGTTTGTTTGTTTTTTATATACAGTTTTAGAAGTTTTTTAATTGGTTGATAAAATTATTTGGAATGTGTTAAGCTAATACCGATGCTGACTGTACAAGACGTCGAGCTTTTGCTAACAGTGTTTGTGAATAAATTTTATAACAATATACACTATATACAGCTTCTATCACTATAGAGTATAGAGACTTTCAATATACTTAATCATAATATTATTCAAACTATATTACAAAGATATATTGAATAAATCACTTGTACTTTTCCACAAGTATTTATTATTATGGCATTATACGATAATGCCGTAAGGTGAAACCGGTAAGGTTCAAATAAATAAATAATTGTGGAAAAGTACAAGTGATTTATTCAATATGTGTACCAAGTTTCACCAAGTGCCATCAATCTCCAGTATAAACAGTATATTACAAAGGCTAAAAACCACGTAAAATGTAGATATAAACAACTCCCCACAAAACAACTCATTACCTGTTTACCAGTTACGTAGATTGGATCACGTTAGTAAATAAGTTTACAAGAAAAACATAGGGACGAAAAAAGAAAATCTCATACCGAGTATCCCCTATAGATTCGAGCTGGCAAGTTTCCGATCGCGGTGCACTTACGTCGGTATAAATAAAATAGGTCGGGGAACATCCTGCTTTCTCAGAGGGGCAATTAATCACGTTGACCACCTGCTACTGCACTCTTGCGTCGTGTGGACAATACGCTCCTACTAATTAGAGCCAACATAATGAGTCAATTCGCTGCTATTAATTAGAGCAAATATAATGAGTTCGGTCGAAGTGATAGGAGGATTATTAAGGGTGTTAATGAATACTTTAATTGATGAGGAAAAACAAGATTAGTAGTTACTCCTCTCATATTATGCCGTTACCTTAAAGACGGGCACATTTATGACAAAACTAGCTTTCGCCCGCGGCTCCGCCCGCGTGGATGTCGGTTATCGCGACCAAACATAGCCTATGTCCTTTCTCAAGGTCTAATCTACCTCTATACCAAATTTCATCAAAATCGGTTCAGTGGTTTAGGCGTGAAAGCGTGACAGACAGACAGACAGACAGACAGACAGACAGACAGACAGACAGACAGACAGACAGACAGACAGACAGACAGACAGACAGACAGACAGAGTTACTTTCGCATTTATAATATTAGTAGGGATATACCCGTACTTATACCATGTACTTCAATAAAATGATTTTGTTGTAGAATCAAAATATGAATAGTGCGGTTCTTTGTTGTATGGCCTTGTAGTTTCACTAAAGCCAACACAAACACAAAAGATTTACATTTGCTTGGCGAGAATATGAAAGAGCCTAAGCCCAATACTTATACATAAGTTATACACGTTTTGTGTCCATCTGCATTTCTGCAGCGGTAGCGCAGACGCTCGTAAATAATCCTTTGGACCTGAAAAACGTTTCAGTGAATCCAATAAAATACGTATCCGCAGAGACTACGCCGCAGCGAGCTCGTTACCACGCCTAGACGATTTATTGAGATTTGAAGGCTGAAATATTGTAGGTGTTCCATTTTAAACTCTTTTATGAAATACAACTACTCAATATGCCTCACTTTACAGCGTAATTCTGAACAAGCGGATACCAAGTAATTCAATACATAATAATCATTGATATAAAAAACATATAATACATTAAGCGTATTTGCTTTATTTTGAGGCACTCTATAGTGGCTCTACATAAACCAAAAGGTCTGTACCTAAGCAGAGACGCAGGAAAGAGTGACCCTCTTTCTGAGACCTTACCCGTCAGCTTACCATCAGGCGAGGTGAAGTCAAATTGACGTGTTCTACATAAAAAAGCATAGAACGATCACTAAATTTGTTTTTTTATTACATAAAGGGACACCTTCACGAGTAAAAACGTTACGATATTTAACAGTTAGGTGATTACGTCACAATTGAATCAACTAAAACTAGTAGATTTTGCCGGGGACCCAGGTATAAAGGCAACGTGAACTTCCAATATTCAGGTACACGCTTGGATGTGTAAGTTTGTTTTTGTCATCACGTATTTAATGCTTAACGCTATGTTAAGGTGCGTACAAATTATATAGCATAACATGTTATAAAACAATGTTATATAACATGTTTCAGTAATGTAGACACTGAAGTTAGTACAATGTTGCAAAGTTATAAAACAATGTTAGATAATGGGGACGTGTTATATAACACAAATTATACAACATGTTACATAATCTGTACGCACCTTTAAGCATATTGAATACACACTTGGACTTTGCAACAATATTTTAGTACTGAACCTGACCGGTTTCACCATACGGCATTCAAAACTGTCAATGTAAACCTTTGAGAATGAGAAACCTATGTATTCAATAAATGTGTTGCCATCGATCAACAGTATTAAATAGCTATTAAAAAAAATAACTAAAAATATCAGATATCATTTACCTTTTAATAATGTTAAATTGAACTACTTACTAAGTAAACACACTCACAGTTTCGGAAAGTTAAACGTTATTTAAATTTAATTTATAACGAAAAATTCTGAGTATCCGGTGAATTCATTACAAAATACCGTAAACTAGATCCGTAATGGCGAATGGGCTTACAGTTTCTAGAAATCTACCTTCAATTATTATTTCCTCTTTGTGCTTTGTATTAATATTTCATAAAAATATTTCCTCGAACGAGAAAATTCAATTATTATCAGTACTGTCCAATTAATTTCCGGCAGCGCCCGAGCGATAGTGTCGTGTAAATTATAAATTATCGTACCAATAATGTTATCGGTACCTACTGTATCCATTTTGTTCTAATTATAAAGTCGAGTAAGTCAATTCCTTGCAAAATACAAAAATATAGCTAGTATTCTAAACTTGTAATGTCGGAATGCCTTTAAGGGTAACCCGCCTAAGTCACCAATGTCACCAATAATATCAAAACTTTTAGGTCACTCTATAAAAGAAAATTGCACTTTTTTCTTTTACAAACGACAGTGAGGACGAGTTGCTCTAATTTGACAGCTTAACTACTACCGAAACCACGTTTAGCACTAAAATGGAAAGAGAGCTTCACGTAAATGTGTTTCCATTGCTCTCTGAACAAACATTACTATATAGCTTATTTAGTATCGAAGCGCCAGTAAACCGCCATATAATTACACAATGCAGCGTACAAAGCGAGCGTGGCTAAAATATATTCTGCTTAATCTTCATTATGAATGTGAAATCCGTTCATGGCCTGAGGCCGCCACTCCCGTTTCATGTGACATAGGACACAATGTAGTAAAGATAAGGTGTCCCCTTCCAAGCCACTGAGTCTATTGTCGATCTCTTACGCAGCTCGGCATGTTAAAAGGAGCCCGATAGCTCGTCCGTTACAAAGCACCCATTTTTATATGAACATATAAATTATAACATAACTAGCTGACAATTACGGTTTCTGTTCTTAACAGCTATACAAGATAACGACGTACGAGTATTACGAAATTTCTAGGTTCTCTGTAATGATATGTTTAAAATAAATGCAAATAATACAATAATATAACCTCGGGACACGTATGTAGGACCTAAATCGTTTGAAAAATGAGGCCCTGACGCGCGCGTTTTGTAATAATCTATGCTTGGTGAGTTTCAGCTCGTCCACTGCCGTAGCACTCCGTGCTATCCTCAAAAGACACTCAAGAAACGTGGACTGCGCGTATAGATCACATTTTAGCTCCAAGATATATGTTCCGAACAATATTAACAGAAAATTATCACGATCATGGTATAGGTATATACATTTCCATACCAGTCAGCCTGTGACCACGGCTGAAGTAACCTGATTGAAACGTCAGGCAACTCAAAGGTATGTATGTACATATGCCTATACCATGATCGCGTTAGTACCCGTTAATATTATTGTATATCATGGAACGCAAGAGTTTAAAAGTTAGTAAATGTAAATTTTCAGAAACAATAAAAATGATAAGTGAAATAAAAATTAGACGGCATAGTTCTTCTTTAGTGAAAATGGCTTCCTTTAGATAGAGAAAACGTATAATGGAATGCAATAACTCTTGACCGGGTGTGCGAAGAAATAACACTGTGTCATATTTCACAACCCTCCAACATTTTTATAAAAGCGGACCATCTGCTTTTGACCCCTCATTCTTTTTGTTTCTCGAATTATTTCTGTATAAGTAAAATATTAGATATCAGCGGATATAAGTTTTCCGGTGCACGTTCCAAGCCAATTCATACTGGTACTGTTTTTTGTTTATTATCTCCATTAGACTTCATGTACCTTGCACATTCTTTATTTTATTTCGTTGGGGTAAAGTTACATTGTACAAATAAAGTGTTTATTAGTTATATTACAATGTAATAATTATCTTATGTTATTATACTTCCGCAATTATAAGGCCTGTATAATTTATTTTTTTCTTACATTATTTTTGATTCATATATGTTTCAATATTGTACCTATGCTTGAATCCATATTTGTAATTTTATAAAACCTACTACTAACATAGTTCGTAAGACTAACAAATATGGAAAATTGATCCGAAACGAATTATTATTCTATTCTATTCTATTATTTAATTTCCAAACCAAGAATTACTTAACTACAATGTATAAATAGCTGCAAGAAGAAAAATATAAAAAAATATGTGTAATAAAAATGTGGACTTGATAAAATTTTATTGTGACTTGTATAATGTATTCTTATCTTATAGGAAAATACTCCAGATTAGATGCGTTTGTAATCACCGATGTAGAATGTAGAGATTCTGATACTTCAACACCTAACTGCTACCTGGTAACTTTACTCCTTCCAATCGCAGCATAACCGCAATAGTCTTTTTATTATTTAACGAAAATACGAATATTTAGTTTTATATTTCAACCCTCAATAGTTTTGTGTCATCCAGAAAGAAAATCTTAGGGGCGAGCGTTCTTCGTGTCCATAAAAAACTTCTGTGGAGTGAACGTGTAAGGAATACTCGTAAGCGTCACAGGAACCGGGGTGGCTGCGGTCATTCCGCTAAACGAAGATCAGAATCGCAAGCTGTTAGCATAGAGATTGCGATCGAATGAATGCCGCCCCAAGTATTCCATCCCGAAATCGAGGGGTTCTGAATATTGCGGCCGCCCGATACAGCCCTTTTTGACTTTACTAACATTCCAGCGATGTACTGAGCCACCCTTTGATTTTCTTTATATCTTAAAATACTTTCAAATTTTACGAATTTACATACACATTTCCCCCGTCGACAATTTATTGCCACTAAAATGTTACATGTTAGCATTTTTGTGTGATAAACTGGCGTGCCATCAATCCATTCATGCCTTACAAAAGAAACTGCCATTTATTTTTAAATATCACTAGTGAAATATTTGAACCCATCGATTGTTTTGTATTGAGAAAAACTTTCTTTGTAATTTGATCGATGGCCTTTTGTCCATTAGGGACCTTTTAAAAGTTGTCGTTTGATTTCATTGTGTATTTCAACAATAATCACGAAGTTCTTTGTTCGAGAACTTTCGGTTTATTCTTGAAAAAATAAATAACCATTAATCATGCAAATGTTTTGTTTCAAGATTTATTTTACTTATCAAGTGAAGGGTAAAACTGCGTAAGGCGCAGAATTTCTCAGTGTCGGAGACTGTATGCCGTGACTTTCAATTTGCCTAATAATAAATTGGCTTACTGACGAAGTGTGCTTGTTTATTTGTCGTGTATATTTTTTGTGTCGATCAAAATCAGATTGTAGATATGAGATTGGCGGGGTGGCTGTCGTGGCGCGAGGCGAGGTTGCAGAAAGTGCCAATATATTTCCTGACGGTTGAACGGTCAGGTAATTGTGACTGAAACTTATCTCAAGGGGCGGACGTGAGCTGAATACCAAATAGTTCTCAGGTCTTGCAAATTATAAACGCTGTTCTCAATGTTGGGCATTTTCATTACAGTAGATACACGAAGACTTGCTGACGGCGCATGAACGAACTAAGTTAACAATTTTGTGTAGCTAGGGTCTCGATAACGTTTGAGTCATTCACCATCTCGCGATTTTAGTTTTCGTTAGTCAGTCTCTTTTGTCATAATATATTAACTATTGAAATGAAATGAAAAATTATTTAAAATGACAGATTTATATTAATATTAGAGATATAAATTCGGGAACACAGTATGTAAATAAAGTAAATTATATTAAATATATTGAATCAAAAATACCTACTTGACTTATCTTTAAAAAAATACATAGTAAAATAATACAAAAATAAATACATTTCAAAGAAAACGTTTCTAAGCCTATTTAGAAAAGTTATTTAGTAAAAAAAAACTTATGCTAACAATTCCTTCCTTTATAAGTATCTGGGCATATTTTTTACTTCTTTAACAAGTCGCCGCTATTCGCTGTCGAGTATCAAAGGTTGAAACTTGTCTGAATCTCACTGACGTAGACTTTGTTCAAGTTATTTACTTTAGAGCGCGCTCATTAGCTAAATGACCGTACTTTATTGAAAGAGTAATCAAAAGTAGATAGGAAGGAACTCTCCAGTGCATCTCTTGATACTGTACCAATTTGTCGAAAAAATTCCATGTTAAGAAGGGTGGATGATGTAGTATGTTATTGTTAAAGAATTCGAGGGGTGCTTACAACAATTTTAAATGAATCATAATTAAAAATTTTGTCACTCATTCTATTTTCTATTCTCAAACTCACGAATAATTATTTTTTTACTTCATAGTGAAAACGTATTTTTTTGTAAACTAAAATACCTACGTTACTTTTTCAATATTAGATATTCCATAATTGACCCGTACCTTAAAATATTTGAAATTTAGGAGGTATTACTTATTACCTACTATTATTTTTATTTTTACGAAAAAGTTACCAACGGATGAGGCTTTGACATTAAATGAATGAATGAAATTGACACCTTTACGAGATTGGGAGGTCAGACGGCTGTCGCTCTAACAATGTGAATGTCATTGACAATGTGAAATCTTTAAACATGGAGCTCCGCACTTCTAAGTGAAAGCTTCAGATGCAACCGGGATGAAAATATAAGATGATGTTGATGATGGTAACAAAATCACTTCGTAACATTTTAAACATACTCGTACCATAAAGTTCAAAGCTGATCTAAAGGTTCTATTTCCTTCAGAAAATCAGAATTATTAATAGAATTTCATATTTCAGTCATTAGAATCGTATGCTTATAAGGGTAGTTTTTCATTAACCATCCCATATGGTAATCCTCCTAGTCTTCTGCGTACATATTATGCCTAATCCGGATTTTGGACGACAATCTGAAAAATATTCGTTAAAGTCTATTTCGAAACATCTTAACTCTTTTACCATAATACCTTAAGCTTATTTATTCCTTTCAAGTTTCATTTACTACTATGGTAATCAAGATTTTATTTTAGTAGGGAGAATAATAATAAACAGTAAACTGATATAAGAGTTGAAACAGCTTTATTACTGCAATAATAATTATATCTGCATATAAAATAAGTTTGAAACTTCATAGCACGTCATTAGAAAGTTTTTATGATTCTAAAACTAAAGTTAATCAATATTCGTAAAATATTTGCATAATTTTCATGAACATGATGTTGTCTAGTGTACAATAAAACATGTTCGGATAATTTAAGTACACGGGAGAGATAGAATGGAAAGGAATTCTTGTCTGAGGTAGCCTCCCTGAACATGCACTTTCATCCTGAAGAAGATCATAAATAAAATAAGTTTATGCTGTGTTCTTCTAGTGGGTACGTTGTAGGTACAGAAATTTAGAGCTTATTTTCATAACGCTGTATTAAAACGCAGTAAGTTCAGAGCAATATTTATATTTTATTATTTTGTGTGGTTCCCGGGGACGTAGATTGCAAGTGGTATCCTACCGAGTTATCGTATGCGGTAACTAAGGAATAGCTCTTTTCTCTATTCTAAAATAATTATGAATACGGCCCGTGAATAGAGTCCGGTGACGGCATAAACTCGCCCCTATCTAAGTATGTATATCCGCATTCTAGATTCCATAACAATTAATCTTAACATGGGTCTAGATAGCGTTGTGTAGAATGCTGTAGAATATTTATTTATTTATTTATTACATGGGACAAAAATATATTTTAGTTTATTTTAATCTGTATTTATTTTGGGGTTTTGATCCAGTATTATCATCAGTGACATATCCTATGTCACATAGCAGTTAATATGCGCAATGCGGGGTCTACTTTTTGTTGTGGTGCTCTTGTGATCGGCACATTGTCTGCTTCCAAGCCCTGATTTATCTATGAATGATCTCTGAATGAAATCCTCCGAAACCAAGGCATACCTTGACCGCTTGTGTGTAAATCACGCCCTTGGCTTTAAGGTTCGCACACATTATGTCTGAACGCAGCGAGTCGGGTCGCAGCACAAATATCCGCTCAAATCGCTAGTATTTTAACTTTTTTGTAACTGCTATAGTTACAAAAAAGTTAGAGCTAGAGCGGGTCGCACATTACGGTAATGTGCACGTACACACACATATGTGCTTAGCATTTGGTCCTGCGCTGCGGCCCGACATAACAGGCGCGAACTTTGAAGATGCGCACGCGGCACATATAGCGCTGCGAATACGAGCCTACTTTTTTAGGACAATACGAACAGTTCTTGACTCACAGACCCAATATAAATGATTCTTAACAATATGTATCTCAATTTTGACTATAAGCACTGCTTCTGAACCCATACAGAAAATAAATGTACATTTTTAGTACCAGACAGAGAAATCACTACGAACTTTATACTGCCAGCTACTTTACAGAATAACAATAATTTCAATACAATTGAAGTACACATATAATTTCGTTGTAATGCAGGTAGGCGCGCAGGGACGCAGTGGAAACAAAACCGATATACGGTTATTCCCTGACAGCTGAGCTCTTAGGTGATTGTGGCGGAAACTTTTATCGGATGTCGAACGTGAGCGAAATAGCGATTCCCGTGAGCTCACCTGTTTACACCGACAAACATGTGCCGTCTGGATGAGCCAAGAATGTAGCCGTGTCCCAGCACAACATAGCAACATCCCAGTAAGCCGCTTCCTTTAGAGACGTTACACAAAATTGAGAAATTTTTGTAAAACCGTCCATAGAGGATTTGGTCATCCAATTTAATTCGTGGAGCACGCTAGCTCGGAAATTAAGCTTTAGACTCTCTGTGTTGTTTTCATTTCAGTTCCTTTAATGAAGTGTAACTTTTCACAAATATTTAGTCACATACAAATTTCATTACAATTTTTGTGCTGGCTAACTTATTAACTGTCACCATAAGATATACACTGTCATCAATGTAGCATTGGGAACAGTAAAGTAATTAAAGATTCACATTAAACTTACAACTATTAATAATACCTACTGCTTAATTGGCACACTATCGACAATCCAATCGAAAACAGATCAAATCAGAAAAATAATAAATAATCACTGATTCCAGCTCGAGTTTAATATAATATCTAATTATACTCAGTTGTTTAGTATTTTATAGAATGTAAAGTATATTGTAATCTTCCTGATGTCTCGTAATGTGCTATGTGGATGCCACACTCTTCCAGTAACTAAGTCTCCACTTCAGCTTTTAGCTTCCCACTCCCAAACATACCAGTTTACTATCAATAACGCGTCATTCTATCCCATAAAATGTATAAGCCTTATGAACTATAAAGCTGAACAATTGAATTATCATTTCACTATAATACTTCAGAAATATAGCGGGAAATAATATAGTAATGCTTTTACAGTTGCGGAGTATTTGCATAATCCTTTTATTATGGAAAATACAATACAATTTTTCACAAATATCGCTACTCCGTGATTCAATCACACCTTTAGAGATATTAAATGTTTTAAAACGAGATCTTTCTAATTTTCACTAGACCGATCGTCCCATACTTAATAAGGTTTTAATTTTAAAGCGTTTATTGACTTGAATTGCCACTTGCGAAACATAGATTTCAAAACCTACTTCACTCTAAAAATAAGTTTATTTGCCTTTACTTTTAAGTTTACCTTAATGAAGCCCCGCACTGAAATATTTTATTATGATCTAATTTTACGAAATTTAACACAACTATTTAAAGGTTATCCTGAAATAGATTTTTGGTGCAAAATATCATTTCCATACCTGCAGATGTTTCGAAAATATTATTGTCACGCTCTGGACCATGACTTTGAATATACAGCGTCACATAGCTGAATGTAACTACATAGACCGCAGCTACAATAAAATGTCGTTATCATTCGCCGGGTCGCGTATCATTTTACCTCTATCCTATCTATATGCTATTCAATGCGTCCGTAATCCTTACATTATATTCCTATGTTTGTTTGTTTAACCTAGCAAAATAGTTTAATATATATTTTAATTCAATGTTTACAGACTTTCAATGTGTTTTTGAATCTAATACCTAAGTTCATGAATAAAAAGGTTATATTGTTTTTCCTTAAATTGGGTTTAAACATTCCTAATTCCTTAAGTCGATTGGTCTAAAACTTTTTTGATTCTAAGTAACTCAGTGCAAAGAATAACAAACAAATTATTAAGGTTGATCCTTCCAATCCTTTCTAAGAAAATTGTATTCATGTGATTTTCCCTATTTTATCCGTGTAGTCTAAAGAGAATACTATTTCCCCAGATCCCAAGTATTACGGGGTCGGTAAAATGTAGGTACGGCCCATGCACAGTGCAGCCCGGAGTAACTGGAGTGAGACGTAGGTGAGGGCGGGTGTTCTCTTTCGATCCCGGGGAGCTCAAGATATCTGTAATGGCCACTCGAGCTATCTGCTCAACCGTTATTCTCAACAAATCTTCCATATTGCGGCCAACCGGAGCTCAATCAATACTGTGCAATGCGCGTATAGTTTGTTTTCTATTTTGAATTTATCCTCTGTCCGGCTTCAATAAATACATACATGTTTTGCGTTACTGTAGTTTTAAACTGGATACATTTCATGTTTCTTTGTCCATGCCGTTTATTTTACACATTTATCACCTAGGTGGTTCAAAAACACTTTTAACGTTTATCATAAAAAGTGCCGTGATCAACTACATTAAAATTTGCTCGATAAATTAACCGAACGTCGACATTGTAAGTCTAGCTGCAGTCTCAGCAGATTCAAATGATAGAAGTAGCGTAGGTTAAGCAAAAAACTATTAGAATCACTGTTAGAGCGAGACTTTCCCAAAGTCTAACTTTTTGTACTTTCTCATTGGAGCTCTGAACAAGTGAAATTAAGATAATGTTCTAATGGATCCCATAAAGGAAAGTTATAATAACCAGAAGCACATTCGCTACCTTGGAGGTGGCCTGCTTTGTTTCCGACTTCATAAACTTTTCCTTGTTACATTGTTCATTTTGTTAGTAATCGGTACTACACTTTTTGAATTGGTACCTATTTGTTTGTTGTTTACACATACTTAAAAACCCACTCAAATAAAATGTGTTAGAAAATGTTAAGGGAAGATTTTTATTTGTAGGTATTGAAGGTGTTGTTTACAGTACCTGGATTAAGTGCAGCTGTTAAAGAAGTGACGGAAACTCGAGCTCCGGCAAAGGGGAGGCGGCGAGGTGAATAATTGCTGCAATCAGTGTCAAGCCAACTAAGCAATGATAACACTGAGGCGAAGTAAACTTGTGAACTATTTATTCGTCACTTCTGTAGGCACTTTGTATTTATGTCATAAGAAAATATGATGAAATTGTTAGGTTTTTTATAAGTTTACAAAAAAATTGCAATGACATGGGTACATCTATCTGTTAAGGATAGATTGCCTTCTATAGCATACACTATAAATGAGAATAGTTAATGAAATATTGTGAAACTAAAACTATCGCGAAATGTGCGGCGATGCCCAGGTAATATTTCTTTTATTTTTGATAAACTAGGTATGCAAAACCGTGACCCGAACCGCTGAACTGATATAAAAAACCACCATAATATCCTTAGAACTGCTTATTTAACAAATTAATATTTCAGTATACATGAACGTATTACCTACACTTCAGCTACATAAACAATATCAAATATCAATAGTCTGAAAGTTTTGAAAGTCAACTCAGCAAATTAATTAATATTATTAAACAAATTGATCGATGAGCTTCGTATAGTACGGCAATTTGAAACAAAATAGAACTACTACACAACCAACTATAAATCTACTTATTTGTTACAAAATTTAACAAAGAGAGCATAACTGTAATGACTACTTCCAGTCTAACTGCTGAACACAGCTAATCAAAAGATAGAAAACATTCATCATGAACTGAACTTTCCAGGAGGATGCTGGAGTCAGGCCGTTTTTATGGTCCAAGTTGGAGGCACAATGCCTTGGAATGTGCGAAGTAAACACTTAACTGCAGGTTTACTTGTCGTAATGCAGTGCAAGTTTCGCCGCACGCTCGGCCACCGCACAACTCTCGACGTACAAAGTTTTATGGTTGCAGTTTTAATGTGGACTAAGCTCCGTTGACTCTACCGAGGGCACGCTCTTCTCGCTACGTTTGGTCATCAAATTTCAAACGTAATTTTTTTCGCTCCAACTTTCGTGGAATAACAGTTTTTAGACTAAAATTGTGCTATGTAACCTAATGAGATGGCCGTTTTCCTTTGATAACATCACAGTTTTTAAAATTAATTTGTACTCCATTCATTTATTTCTAAGTTTAAGGTAATTTTAGACCAAGAAAACATACAAGTTAGTAGTTCACATAATACCTAGAAAGCAGTGTCTATAAATAATTCAGAACGTCTCAGGAGTGTCAGGAGTTACAATCATACTCCGCAAACATTATTTTGCTCTTCATGGAAACCTAGCAATCTTACTCACTGGTAGAAATACATTGCAATGTAACTGCTATTTAATTTGGTTTCCATTGGCCGTTGTGGTTAAGGAGGGGTACTTCCCCAGTAGTTAATTCTAAATTCGAATGGGAAATACACCTTCAGATTTACGACCTGTTGCTACGTAAATATAAATGTGAAGCTTAAAGACGAAAAACGGAACACGAGACATGGCTAAACGGAATTCCCATTGGGATTTAAAGTCACCCAACTCAGAAGGCTCGGCAACGTGACGAATGATATATTTATAGCTATGGTGTGGTGTTGTGAGCGTTCTTAGCTAACGGCTCCTATCTTGTTTGTGATGAACTGGCCTAAATCTTATTTAGTACTTATTTCACTAGTACAATGAAATAAAAACAGCAAACAAGACTATATAATTACGTAACCAGTTTAACTAAGAATAATATAACGATTACCGACATTTAATAGCGCAGAAAAGAATTAAAGTAGCTCTTCAAGATGATTTTAAAGTAGCCTAAAATAAATAGCGAATGTTCACGTAACGGTCGGTGAGTCAGGAAAGTTGGAAAGTAAATGGTATTAGCATCGTCTAATCACTACCAGGGGAGCTCTCCGTCTAGCGCTCTGAACAGGGTACCGACGTTTCGGAGCCGTTCCCGTACACTTACTTGCCCGTTCAGGGAGCCTTCTTGCATGCAAATAAGCATTAGTAACGCCTTTACAACATCGAGAGGCTCTTTATTGGGCCTGTTCTAGCATATAAACCCGCGGTTCCACAAACATTTACTTTCCACGCACCTGTCTTAAAATTGCGCGCCTACCACTAACTTAGATTCAGGTAGGCGGCACCGATGTTTCTAATTAAAATTTAACTGTAAAAAAGAGTAACGAAGATGAACTCCACCGTAACAAAATCTTATCAGTGTTCGAGGACAAAAATCAAGAAATGCAAATTCAACGGAAAAGGCGAACTTAAGTGGAGCTGTAAATGTAATTAGATTTTCAAGTTTACAAAGACAAGAGCGCTCAGGTTGGTAGATTTACTGCTGGCTGACCCACCTCCCCGTGGAGAACGATAAATGAGACGCCGCGAGGTAGCGATACTAATTATCCTATAGGTAGACGCGTTACACCGTCCACGTTCCCTCTAAATCTTGTTAGCGGTTGAAGGTGCAATTCTGATTAATGCAATTGCCGTGAAAATTTACAACTATTTCCACTACACCGAACTTATTTCGCGTTGATATCATTTTACTCGTTCTTGGTATAAATAAAATCGGCCAAATGCGAGTCGGACTCGCCCATGAAGGGTTCCGTAGTAGCAAAGGCGAAAATTGCGGTTTATGACGTATTATAAAAAAACTACTGACTGGATCTCGTTCGAACCAATTTTTAGTGGAAGTTTGCATGGCAATTTACATCATATATTTTTTTTAAGATTTATCATTCTCTTATTTTAGAAGTTAGAGGAGGGGGGGGGGGGACACATTTTTCCACTTTGGAAGTGTCTCTCGCGCAAACTATTCAGTTTAGAAAAAAAATAATTTAGAAACCCCAATAGCATTTTTAAAGACCTATCTATAGATACCCCACACGTATGGGTTTGATGAAAAAAAAATTGAGTTTCAGTTCTTAGTATGGAGACCCCCAATATTTCATGCTTTTTTTATTTTTGTGTGAAATTCTTAATGCGGTTCACAGAATACATCTTCTTATCAAGTTTCAACAGCATAGGCCTTATAGTTTCGGGGAAAAGTGGCTGTGACATACGGACGGACAGACAGACGGACGGACAGACATGACGAATCTATAAGGGTTCCGTTTTTTGCCATTTGGCTACGGAACCATAAAAAAGGTAAAAAAGTGCAAAACGAGTTTTGTAGTTGGCATAGTCAGTGTCAAAAGTATATTTTACCCTTTTCAGATTTAAAATGTCAGTTTTAGAGCTTAATTAAAGCACTTGATTACAATATAATGAACAATTTTCATTCAGATTTTTAAGTTTGTAATCTGCGTGAAAATTATCTAATTTTGCCGCTGACTGTAGGTACTTAGAAGAGTAAAAAGATGGGGTTAAAAATTAGGGTATCATTACGAATATAATAAAGACTGGTAAATAATCTTGTACAGAGAATAAGCATTACCATTCAACGTGGCAATGCAGCCAGCCTTCTGGGTACGTTACCGATTGGTGATGATGTGTGGAGGAATTCCACGACGCACTATGTATGTAAATATTTTATTTATTATATATAGGAATAATAGTTTCTTGTTTTAACTTAATTTAGTGTTAATTGAAACTATAACTTTTTATTATTTTTACTTTCCAAACTAGGTCAAAATATAAACAATCAAAAATAAAGTTATGAAATAAAATCATCTCATATTTTCATTCTAAATATAGATATTAATATTGAAGTAAGCGAAAATATTTTACAACCATCATTATTTAGTTGACTCTAGAGACGAATGATAACAAAAGTTTATTCAATTCTTTTAACCTAGAGTTTCTAGTCACGATTTACGGTAGGTATCTCATGCATCATGGAAATTCTTTTAAAGATTTCGTGAAAATAACACTGCAAATATTTATGAAACACCTTTTTTATTTCTATTTTTTTTTCTATTCGAGAATCGAGCAAGAGAGGGTATAAACTTTTACTATAGCTGTAGGGTAGGTATTTATTTATGTCTGTAAAGTGTACACCTCGTCGTAGTAAACATTGCCTGCGGGTCGGACGGAATTAGACATGAATAATTGCCTCAATCACTCGATGGTGACTGACAAACGTACGGTCTTAAGCTAAGGTTGGGTATACTTATATGAACAATTAAATATATAACTTTAACTATATCTAACTTTTTTGATTCTATTTTCCTGAACTGTTTGGTTTACATTAACCTAAAATATTGAAAATTAATAATTCAAATCAAGTTTTTTAGTTAGTCCGCGTATAGGTACGAGAACTAAGTTATAGTTATGGTAAAGCTCCCATCAAGTCCCCTGGCTTTTTGTTCATTAAACTACAACATTATAAAAATGCATATTGCCACAAACATGTTTTTTTGTTTAACTCTTTATTTTTATTTTTTTCATTCAGGATTTGATTTAGCCTCCCTACCCACCAGCCAGGTCTGTATCTTCGTTTTGGGGTATAACAGGAGAGTTGTGTGACAAGTTTTCAGCTTGCCTCAAGCATGTACTCAAAAAATGGTATCAGCTATCGGATAATTATATTTGTATTTGCGCATTTGACATATTTGACAAACAATTACTTTGTGTAATTAAAAATTAAATAAGATAGATAAGAAGATACGTAAAAGTTCTGTAATATTAGATGTGGTAGAATCTTTTTTTTTATACCACTTAGGTCGCAGACAAGCACACGGCCCACCTGATGGAAAGTGGTTACCGTGGCCTATGGACGTATGCAACACCAGGTGCGTCACACTTGTGCTGCTGACCCTGAAGAAACCTTCAAATGCCCTTCTTGAAGAACCCCATATTGTAATCGCTTGGGAAAACCAATAATATGAAGAACAGTTTGTTAATTTGGATATTCGCGACTAACGAGCTTTTAGCACTTCATAGCGACTGTAGCTATCGTAGCGAATGTATTGATCGTTGCTGTGTACCTGTGTACTAATGACAGGCCACTAGCTCATCGTACCTGACTGCCTTAATAACACGTCCGAGCAACCGCCACCTACAAAATAAATATGACCGGATTTTCGTTCTTAGTCTAAGATAGAGTACCTATTAATTTTATTGTATAAATTATATTTAAGCTCATTTTTTTACCAAAAGGACTACTAGACCTACCTATTTCGTTTTTGTGTACCTAAATTTTGTTGTCTAAACCTTATGATGATCAATTTTATTTTAACTCTACAGAGTTAGAGTCTTTCTAATTATTTTTTTAAATTTACTCACCAAATTAAATGTACAAGTATAATATCACATAACAACAACTAAGGTTTGTAGTAAGTGCTCAAAGTAACTATTATAATAAAAGCATGTGCATAAGAGTAATATCATGTATCAGTTTTCCAAGTTCATGAGAAAATTATACTTAATTTTGAAATTTGCGATAGTAGTTCGAAAGGTAGTTTGTTCATAAACAAAAGTAGGTATATAAGATAACGTATACGTTCGCCGACATAATATTACCAATTAGCACGAATGATGCAAATTTTGTAAAAATAGAAACGCTATAGTGCGGCGTTGAAGAATAGAAAACGACTTTTCTATTGGTGTTTTAGACAAACGTATTCATGTATAGTCGGTTGATAATACAAACTGCAGATAAGTGGTTTTATCTATTTAATAATGCAGATAGTCACTTGAGAAGACAGAATCATTTGTGGAACTACAAATTAACATGCAAATGTATTAGGTAAGCCATCAGAGTAAATACTTGAGCAGACAAGGCGGTTAGGTGGAGCTAGGAGTACTATTGAGTTACAGCACTATTTTCGGCCGAATTTCGCTTGATGTACCTGATATCGTGGCTCAGTGAATTAGAATATCTAAGAGCATCTTCTTCATCCTAGCGTTAATTCCCAGTCGCATCCGAAGCTTTAACCTCGGAGTCTGAGGTCTGCTTTACCACACTTAACTGCGGATTTGGCTAGACCTCGATATTTTAAATTTATATCTAAGAGCATATTGAGGATAATAATAAATTTACTAACAAATACAATAATTATTTTTATATAGAGTATAGTTTGAAAGTAAGGAAGAGAAGCATTTAAAGCGATATCTTTGAACACCCTCAATACTGCTACAGCAAAAACCAAGCAAAGTATAGTAAAACCAACCTCCAAAAATGGCATTAAATATAAGACTTTATTGTTATAGGATTAAAATTCAATATTAAATGAAAAAAGTTTCTTTCAAGTTTTTATTAACTCTCCAAAAACCATTTAATTTTAGACTTTAACCCCTTACTTTAAGGTCTTAAATTAAATGGAATTTTTTGAAATATTCGCGGTATGATAGTGGTTTTGCTTTAACAAAATCGAGGCCCAGGTAGTTATACAATCAAAGTGAGACATTTAAACGCATCTAAGTTATATTGCAAAAAATATTTTTCAAAAATGTCTGTACCAAGTAGAATACTATATTCAGTATAAAAATCACAAACTTGTCCAATGGTTTGGCATCTTTACCCTAGAGAAAACACTGTTACACATTGCACTATTATTAGCTATCATGTTTTTACTGGAAAGATTAGGTTATAAGCTAACGTCCATTGTTTAAATATGTTAAATATCTTGAAATTATTAATGGTGTTAATAAACACCATATTGCATTGTAGGATAATCGCATTTTACTCTATTCCCTTATGTGATATTGCATCATGCCGCCAGGGTTTTGATATGAAATCGATTGGGAATTCTCTGCTTGACTTAAGTCTTATTTATACTCACGTGTGTAGTTGAAGAATCTAATATGTGATTTAAGATCCTTTGGTAATAAAAGACGAACAAAATGGTAATAAATAATGATTTAGTGCAAGGCAACGTTTCAGTAAATCTAATAAAATACGTATCCACAGAGACTGCACCGAACTCGTTACCACATCTAGACAATTTATTAGGATTTACGAGGTACCTACTGCTTTGGATCATCGTTCTAAAACTTCTATAAACGGACAAAACGGTCGAACACTTTTCATTCCAATTTGAATCTGGAATCGGGAAATCAATTTCGACCAATGAATGATCGACTACATTCAATAAACGTCATATAATTGTTCGAATTCCTCTTTATTAGAGCATTTAAATAATCGGGTTGTGATGATTCATGGTCTTTGTTATTGATGTAAAAAAAATTTTTTTTGAGCAGTCAATATCTATAGGTAGTGTACAATATATAGGATATCAAACTATGGGTAAACTGATTAACTGGACACAGTAGAAATCCTCAACGATAAATAGTCCAAATGTATAGATTGAGTTAATGTTGATATTCGTATTCCATCGGGATCAGAATTATGAATAAAATTATGTTAAAAAAATGTTCACATAAAACATAATTTTTCTTACATCAAACGCATACCAATATAATAGGTATTACTGTGAGCATTTTTAAAAGATATTCCACAAAACAATTCTAAGATGAAATTGAAATAATATCACAGAACACGGCGTATGCGATTTCCAATTATCGATGTGCGCCGACTGTTCCGTCGGTATTGCAACTGGGTATGACGAGAAATATTTCGCTCAGGTTTCATACGTATATACCTTCCGAGAAAATGTACGCCCATGTACATGCACATGTCGGGCTCTAATCTTCGGTTATTTGAAACTTGAGATATTTCACTAAAGGAACGACGATATTTTTCCTTGTCTTTAATATATTTTATCGCGTTTAAAGTTTAGTTAAGTAAATGCTCTACTTTTGAAAACATTAATATAAGTCAACGAAGAATACAACTTAAAGCGCGGAAATACTGTGTGAAAAAATACTGACTACCTGTTTGAGAACCTCCATGTAAGACCTTTAAAAGTGCGTTAGATAATGTGCAGGTTGACGCACTTTATAAGGAAAAAATTAAGTTTATCTTGTATTATCGTGCCTATAAAGTATGTTTTTAATATTTCCTATAGTATGATATTTCAAGAATATACGAGAAACAAAATACAAACGTTATTAAATTATGAATTGTCTATAAAGAGTAAAACAAAACTAAACTTTGTTAGATTCATTTCAACAACCTGCATCGTGTGGAAATAAAGCATGGGCCGCTTAACCAGTCAGTACCGAGGCTACATAAAGGCAAACCTTTTTATAATCAGTCTTTTGGTCGCCCTAAAAGTCCCTTCCATTTTATCTGTTTTAGCTTCCACTTGGAAGCCCCGGGTTCACTCTAAACTGGTAGCTTTGGATGTATGCGTCCTTTACACGTTCACAGACGCGTCGGCACATGACATCTGCAGATGCATAATTGTCTACGTGTATAGGGCTATAGGCAATATAAAATACTATATAATAGCGCCTGGTCCAGTCCGTGGCTTTCACAGGAACCTATATAAGGCTATATAAAATGTAACCAATCTTCCCAATATATTCAAAAAATATTATTAAATTTTATTAAAAAATTCCCAATATATTCCACTTGCGTGAAAAAATTCAGCTAAATCGATTCAATCATTTTTACGTGAAATAGTACTCCAAACAAATACATAGCGCAGACGCTCAGAATAACTATCTGAGAATCACTTAGCTAAATAATTAAATGATTAGAAAATCGAATAGGTACACTTAATTCACTAACACTGCGTTATTAATGTCAGTTATATCCTATTTGGCCAGAAATATAGAGGTAGAACTTTGGAAGTTGAGGACACTGCACTTTAGAAGAAGGTTATTTTAGTCCTTTATTAGTACTAAAACTGAGATGTATAACTAAAAGTTTGGTTGCAAGTTTTGCAAAGTTCGCTGAACAGCATTATGAATATTCACAAACGCCTCGGGATTGCTTATATGCGCCAACTCTTTTAATAGCACGGTTGATGAGAGAATAAACGTATAATTACCAGACATTAAATAATTTATTTTATGTGCAGGGAATGATACCTTTATTTTCAAAATTACATTACGTTTTTTTACTGAGGATAACACTATTCTCATAGTGATTATCTAATTGCGCCCAAAGTTTGCTCTTTAGAACCCGAGGTCCGCTTATAATTTTTTACTGATGTGGACTTTTCTGGAAACGACTTCTGTCGACCTCCGTAGCTCGAGAGGAAAGTCTGCGCCAGAGCCTCATTTGTTGTTTAAGTTGGTTTAGGCTTCAAGGATATCAATGTACAAACAACACTAATTCTTATACCTACTTTTAGAATAGGTTATGAACGATTTATTTATTTTTTGAATAACAATTAGGTAGGCCGTTAAAAATATTCATCCATGTATTTGTTTGTTTCTTTGTCATCACCAAAAATGTCTTCCGAAGGTAAAACAAGACGTGTTGACAACGCCAACCTCACTTACAGTAATAATGTATCAAGAGGGTTCGAGGTATGCAAAGCGTATTTGGCAGCACGTCCACCGCTTAAAAGCATCGCTTACGTTAAGTAATCCATTCCCTCAGTTGATACTGAAACTTCTCTTAACAACAAAGTTGCCAACATAACAGATTATCGCGTACAGTAACTTTCTGTTGTCGCTAAGATTTTGTCAAGATGTCGACAGGTACTGTGAATGTACCTCAGCGTTTTCACAGAATAAATTAATAGTACAAGTAGGTAGTGTAGGTACACAAGTCACCTAAAATATAAAATAACGACTGACAGCTATGCAATGATCAGAAACATACCTATATAGTAGACTGATGATGCTGTTTATCTACCGTATCGTATGATACTGGTCAGAGAAGTCTTTGGTGTCACTAGGGAAGTAACCAATTTTAAGTTAATTTCCTTCACAATCACACTAACAATCATTGACTAACTTCTGGTACCTTCTGTTGACAAAGAAAATGTATTCAAATCGATTTAGAAAGGAAAAAGATCGGCTTCGTGCGGGCTTCGGTGGCTTAGCGGTCAGAGCATTCCCCCTGTAAGGGAAAAATCGCGTGTTTGAGTCCCGCCCGAAAGCGATTCTTTTTCCTCTTCTCTCTCTCGGCAAAACATCTCCCCTCTAGACTATTATAGCGACAAAAAATATTAGGTATACTATACGGTGAAAACTCACTGAAAGATTCGAGCTTAGGTATAGGAAAATACCTAGCATACCTACTATACTAGCATAGCTACTAGCAAGACTGGATAATCGCTTATTGCAGTCACCTACCCGTCTGGAGATGAACAATAATGATAGTGAAGTTCATGGTGACGTATTATCAGAATATACTCTAAGCAGTGTAGATGTTGAGCCCTCGTCGCAGTATGAATTATTGTTAGTAATGGTTATATTATTAAACTAGTATAACTGTGAGTGCACCTAATAATTACGAGAAATAACTAACTCAGACTTTAAGCAATTTTATTATGAGTGCCCACAGTAGCTTGTAAGTATAGCATAGTAAATGCTTGACTATTATTGCCTACATAGCATACAAATTGTTGTTATGCTATTATGCGTCGTTCATTTAATTTACCATACATCACACAGTCGACACACAAAGTCAATGAGTTGTAAATTTACCCGGAACACTCAATCCCAATCTACTCAATTATGATGAATCATAGGTATAATATTTGCAATCACGTTGCATCGTGCAAACAGATAAATTGGATACAAAATAGTCCAAACGGATACAGTCCTCGCATGAAACAAACAGCCGAGGTTTATGATCTCACTAACATGGACGCCCAAGATCGTGCGAAGTGGAGCAGAAAGAGCTGGAAAGCGGACCCTGAGCTTCAAGTTCACCTTGGCCTCGGATGCAATCAGAAAAATACGTCTTCATGAGCATGATAATGACCTACCTCAGTATAAAAAAAATTATGCATGTGTATACCGTACTGTCTGACCTTATTACTTCAAAAGAACAGTCTCGTCTTTCTTTTTGCTGGTTCAAATTTAATCCGTCTATTTACAGAGTTACTCATTCCTATTATCAATTACTATTATGAATAATATTCCCAAAAGGAGTGATATCGAGTTAATTATACTAAGTAATTCGTCCGTTATTGCCAATCGTAAATGACTATCCCATCGGAACCATGTAACTATTAACTGACAAGATAATAGATGAAGATATTTCCTGTTTAAGCATACATTCTTCGCAGAAATACTTTCAACCATTCTATTAACTGTGTAATGATTCAAAGAATATCCGCTTCGGACTTTTCATTACAACACTTAATTAAAGAGGTATTGGTTTAAGAGTAAGTATAATATATCATGATAAAATAGGTTTTTAACTAGTCTTGTCATACATAGTTACATATTTTGCCCTAAGATATTGTAAATAGGAACGCAAACCCATAAAAAACAATACCCACATTTACATTCTAATAGTATCGATCTAGGTATTAATTTCAGAATACTCGTTTGAAACTGTGCCGCAAGTTATTTATGCCAGTTCTCAGTGGTTTATTTATTCATTTATTGAAAACAGTGCTTGCATCCACCGCCACCAGGCCATTATCAACTAAACAGACCAAACTTAAATAGTTTTGTACACAAAAAGCAAAAATTAACACTAATGTGATGTCAATGGGATTATGCTTCCATTACTAAATAAACCTACCCCGGAGGGAAATAGGCGTGAGCGTATGTACCTATGTGTGTACTAAATAAACCAGGTTCTCATGTGGGTGTTTACTGTGATTCACTAATAAATTGTGCAGAAATAAATTACAACATCCTTGTTATATACCTACGAGTAAAATAAAAATGGAAGTTGCTAAGCGCATAACTCTAAAACGGCTCGACCGATTCGGCAATTTTTTTTGTCGTACGTTCCAAAAGTTCCATGCAAGGTTTAAATAAAGTTCTCATAGGTTACGGGAACGAGGCCAGAATTTCACGTGAGTGAAACGGCGAACCACAGCTTGTTATCAATAGAGGACTTGATGCTTTTAAAGCGAAAGATAGGAAAGAAAATTCGAGGAGTATGAAAGCTACAGATTTTGAGAAGAAACAACAGCCGAATTTTTTTCAAGTTACTAATTATAATAGTAAGATTAAAGGTGCCTACGTAAATATGTTGTTAAACAAGTGTTTTTATACTTGGGTAGTTTTTTCATAAGGGATTGAAGTTGTTAAAAGGAGAGTAAATGCGGGAAATCGCATGAATATCCCTACTAATCCCTACTAATATTATAAATGTGAAAGTAACTCTGTCTGTCTGTCTGTCTGTCTGTCTGTCTGTCTGTCTGTCTCGCTTTCACGCCCAAACCACTGAACCGATTTTGATGAAATTTGGTATAGGGGTAGATTAGACCTTGAGAAAGGACATAGGCTATATTTGGTCGCGATAACCGACATCCACGCGGGCGGAGCCGCGGGCAAAAGCTAGTTATAAATAAATGGATATTTTTATATCAATAAGATAGAGTGAGAAGAGGAAAATTTATCGTAGTTATTATACGCTTCTATCTTTTGTAACATACAAATACCTAGCAGTAGTGTACCTATTTACGCGTTACAAAATTTTAACAACCATTTCGTCCCGTTTTTGAAAAAGCATGGTTAGTACATAAATTACTTCATAGAGCTGGTTCCAATATTTTACAACCGCTATCAAAATTGATTTAAGGTGTAAAAAGATAAAACTTTTAATATTTTCAAAAGAAAGAAACGTTTAAGCGCGTAAAATATTGGAGCATTTGATGTTATGAGCAAAGTTCGCGGTCGGAGCCAGAATCCAGCAAAACGATTTTCCTTATAAAGAAATTTGTTAGTGTTGTTAACATAACGGTGTTAAAATAATTTAAGGAGTAGATAAATTTTAACAGCCAACGTTATTGACTCTTTTGTAAGTTAATGCGATCCCGGGGCCCCGATCCCTACTCGCCTCATAATAATCTCATCGACATTGTCTACGGTATGGATATTTTTAACGGCTTTCCTTGTACCAACAAATTATAAACCAATTTATCGGAAAATTAGAAGTACCTAATAAGTTTATTCCTAATTTTTAACATCATTACTTTCAGCAGAGATTTTATTCGTTTTATGGAAGGCTTTTTATTCCATTACATTCTGGAATAATATAAAACATTCAGTCATCGTTACATTGTTTGAATATTTACAATGTTTACAATTTGAAAACTAAAATTAAATTTATGAATAATGTTATTCATTGCAAATTATGTATAACAGAAAATAAAACAGCTCTATTTAACATCGGAAACAAATGCTGAAAATATTATGCAATTCAAGTTGGTAATGAGTTTTGAAATGAAGAGACAGTTATTTTAGTAATGAGGTCAGAATAAATAGTAGTCTTAGTAGTCTCAATAAATAGCGCATTTAAATCAAGGCACTGGAGGCTGGCCAAGTGAGCATAGGCGAGCCAGGCGCACCGGGCGTCGTTCCCCGACCCCGTTCGTTATGTTTTCTGCATTTGTCCACTTTACTCGCTTTCAGGAACAAACAAGCTCACTTTGTGATCGGAATGCTAACATTTTAAATGTAATCAATGTAGGAATCCGTATTACTTCTAAGCTTTATTGCGAAGCACAAAATTTGATTTTCTCATTATCGCATTTTCCTTTGAAGCGACGTAATTATGTTGCTATAATTTTATTTTTCATAGAATGAGACCTTTTTGTTTCTCAATAGACACAAAAATTATCTGCAAAAAAGAAAAGAAAACCTATAATTAGTAAAGAAACTGAAATAATGTGGCTGTAAACATTCATTGATATAGTAAAGGTCTTTTTGAAATAGTTTCGTTATTCTAAGATTTTTAATTAATTGTTTTCTTTCTTTTAAATTAAAAAAATATTCCTAAATAGGTACTTGAAAAAAAAATATTGACGAACGAGCTTGAACATGGAACTAAGAGTTGTAATATAATAGTACCTACGTAATATTTTATCGATAGTATAAAACTATTCTAACAATGTTTTCAAGTACGGTCATCCAATTAATAAATCATTAAACACTTAATGAAATAATTTGAATTAAGTAACGTTCATCATGCGTTCATCACACAATATAATTAATTTCATTTCCTGTTTGTGTATAGGAGCAACGATTTCTGAATGATTAATGATTTTGGCAAATGAAATTAATAACGATACACCTCTGAACTAATATGTATTATTAGGATATTGTTAGTGAGAAGTAGTGTGTTATTTATTAGTTAGGTCTATTGATAATTATTACACGTTGTGCATAAAATAAAAACTACTTCCAGTGTAACGTATAAAAATCTGGCAATAGTATCTATTATTCTTGAAAAGGACTGTTGGCAGATATATTGGGAATAAGTACTAAAATGACTACTTAGTTATGGGTTTGTTGTCCTACATCCTACTTGGATGTTGATCTCAGAGCCTGTTATGCAAGCGGTGCCTTCCAGTCTGGTATCGTTTTATGCCTCACTGATATCCGAGTAAGAACAACAGTAGAACTAACTCGACAAAGGTAATAAACTACGGATAGATCACATTCTAAACCTATTCTGATTCTGTTATTATTGTTACTTGTTTTTTAACCAGATTATATAATTGTCATAAGTACGCAATAGACCTAGCTGCAATGCTTCGATATCGCCTAATGTCACCATTGGTTTGTGGAGTTCAGATGACAGTCGCTTCACGGAAAATATCGAGGTCTAGCCAAATTAGCGGACCCCAGACTCTGAGGTGAAATCTTCGGATGCGACTGGGAATTAACGCTAGGGTGAAGAAGAAGTTCTGTTCCTACGCAATAGACACAATTAAATAACCATGAATTGCATCCACAAAATTATTTTACATAGTTTGGATGTAGTCTGTTAGAGAAAAAATGTTTCTAAACTTTTATATAATTTTTTATTTCAATCCATTTTTAGATTTAGGCCTAATTTCAAATAATAAATGGGCTTTATTCAGATCCGGACACTCATAATATGAGTCAATTTACGTAAGCTACGAGTTCTTCACGTTATCCTACAATAAGAACACTCCGTAAAAATCTTACACAGTAAGATATATTGTAGATACAATATTGCTTTACAGAACGGTAGACTAGGTGAGAATTATTATTGTTGACGAATGGGTAAAGAGACCTCAACACGTTTCGTGTGTGTCACACCAAGTTGGGCTAATATAGAATTATGAGTTAGTTAATAAACGACGCCGTCTTGGGAGTAACAATGTCGGGATCTTCAGACAAAAGACTTGATTTGCATATAGTGAACAAAATAATCACAGTAGGTGGTGCTGTCTGGCCAGTATGAGAGTGAAACTAACTAGACTTCATTTCGTTTATATAATTTTATTTTCATCACTTTGTTCTTGAGCAAATTCTGCCAAACCTCGGTAGAACATTATCTAGAAGTAGCAACACCTCCCCCGAAATAAAGAAGAAAGGTGTTTTATCCAACCTCATAATAAGATTTTACTGCCATCTTTGGTGTTACTAGTATTTACGGTTTCTTCTAGGTATTGGGCGTTGTATTTACTTATCGACTTTCTAGAAGTTTTTTTTTTATATTTCTCCTAATTTTAGTAAAACTGAAATGTAGCAATGTAATGGAATATTTGAGCTTTTCATGATAGCCATATTCTTTGTCAGCAAACAACCTTTATGAATCGTACTTCAGAAACTTTTTACTTTTCTTTGCCTCAAACCACCCTTGTTAAACCCTCTTCGAAAGTGACATATATCAATGACTCAAAAGATTGCATTATGCGAGGTTGTGGGGAAGCTTGCTTTTTTTCACACTAAAGCCAAACAACACAGAACACGCAGTTAGTGTCCGTGACGAGCGTGAATGAATGGCGTCGCAATTTTCTCGCTAACTCGCGTCGTCTACGAAATAAAACATTCATGAATTCAAAATGTTACTACTCAGTACCTATCGCATGGATGGGGTGTTGCTCCTTTGCAAATATCCGTAGGTACAAAATTGCAGTTCCGATTTGTATCCAAATGCTTATTATTCTTGCTTATAGAAGCAGACGTTCTTTTATACTTTTTGTATCTCAAAGATCATAATGTAATGTACATGATAAAATAACATTAAATTAAGTATGTCTACTCTTTCCAGAATAGGAATAACGAATCCTTGGCGATCCATAAAGATAATGAACATGAATTATTGATGTCATGGACGCGATGTCGTGCGTATCCAACCAATACATGAATTCAAACTGCTCACAATAAGACGAGTAAAGAATAAACTCAATTGCAAAATGAGGCAATAAAAGAAATAGCTGCAGAAATAGATGCATAGTGTTCTCAACATCTATAGCAGGATTGCTCCGCCGCCGGCGGAAGTGCGGCGAACTATGCATGGCGCGGGGACGGAATGCGGACAATTTCACAAGACCCTGCCGAGTGAGAGGTCTGCCGTGATAACCGTCAAAGCTAACACATTTATATGTGGGGGAGGTGACGAAAGCATTAATATGCTGTGTATTTGAGTAGCATGATATTATTTTTACGTTTTTATTCATGATATTGATGTGTCCTTGTATATCTAAGTTAGAATTATGTACAATAATAAATACCATTAACTGGTATTTCTCTGATTGAAAGACTTTTCCGCTTAGGAATTGTACTTATCTATCTTAATGAAATTCCCGGATACACCATTTCGGACAGTGCAACGAAGACATGTACAGTTTCATAAGATCGGGATAGTCCGTTATAGTTCATCACGTCGGTGTTCCTGTGGATCTGGCTATGCTCTAGGATTTACTTCAGAGAAGTCACACCCTTACGCACGTGTAGGAGCCGCGCGTTCTGGTTACGTTATGAAACATGAGCTACGGAGTGAATGATGATATGACTTCCACCACAACCACTCATCCAGTAGCATTTTTGCTTGTTACTTGCTTAATTAGCTTACTTACTTGCGGTCGTAGTCATTATTCAAATTTTGTCAGGTGTTTCCATTGCGACGTGATAGTATCACATACACTCATTGAAATAAAACTACTTATTATCGGATTCTATTGTGATTTATTTGTTATTATTTGCTTTTATTCCGACGTTTCGGTCACTTTTCAGCAGCCATGTTCGCGGGGTGACTAGAGATGGTACTTGTCAAATAGTTTTGTGTTCAACTAAACTACTAACAAAAAAAACAACAACAACAAAACTATATCGTTTTAAAACTTATTTCAACTCAGCTGTAAAGTTGTTAATGCAATACGATAATACATATAATATATAGATATCACATTTATGAATAGATTAACCATATTGTGTAACAATCGAATAAAGAAATGTCTTATTTATCACGAGAAGTTCGAGGACCAAAAAATCTGCTCAAGTTGTTATCTAAGCGTTTTCAGCGCAAACATGTTTAGACGTCAGATTTATGTTTTCTGATCCATCTGCCGTGCCGTCTCGCATAATATTGCGGACGGACCTGAAAAATAATAAAGGCGGGAGATAAGGTTTTCGTCTGTTCCAAGGGAAACGGCGGAATTGAGTTGGGACAATTTTATTTTTCATTTTCCTTAAGCCAAATATGAATGAATTATTTGTGCTTGACTGATGTTAGGTTCACTCGGTGCCATTTATTATTTTAAATTCAATATACCTAGACAACTGTTGAGGGTTGATTTATGATTTTTCTTATATCATTACCAAAATAAAACCGGCCAAGTGCGAGTCGGACTCGCCCATGAAGGGTTCCGTAGCAGCAAAGGTGAAAATTGCGGTGTATGACGTATTAAAAAAAAAAAATCGTGATCATAATAATACTATTTGGATTTACTTAATATGTAGCTATTAAAGTATTTCAATGAATAAGCAACAGTGAATATAGAAATGAATTTTTAATTTAGATACTTCTAAGTATAGAACTGTCTTTGAGGACGTACTGGGATTAATATGAGCCAGGCTTCCATATTCAGATTAATGTACCACAACATGAACATACGCGTTCGTATTAGTCGACCCATATACATATCTAAGTATTTTTAGGTTCATACTGGTTCTTTCTTCTAAATCCATGGTTACTCTTGTGTTCTCGTTGTCAAACAGATAAATGCCGAAATAGGTTTCTTGAATTAGATGTACATATCAACATAGAATCGTAATCTCATGATCTCTATCACAGTCTCAATCTAGACTGTGTGTCCTCGGGCCCTTATGCCATGAATTGACCCGCAAATGTATTTGACTTTGAAAGCCAATTTGAATCCCAGTGTTCCAACATTGTTAACTGTGAAATATCTTCAAAGCTCTTGCGGGGAGCTAAACATTGACACGATGAATTTAAAGGGTCGACTCCTAAAACTTAGAGATAATAGTCCAGTTAAATAACATTTCCCTATATCGATTATAAATCATAGAATAATATTGAGAATAGAAATGATATCGCTAACGTTTTGTTTCAGAACGATGTCGTCATTTTGTCCCACATATTTGCCTACCATTAACTTTTTTACAGACTGAGCCGAGAAAAAATTACCTACTTACCAGGTTTTACAGCTTCTATCTCTCCTCATATTTCTGTACCTCTTCATATTGGTTCTGTGATTATAATATAATCATAATAATATCAAGGTTAAATTAAAATTGTGAAGTTTTGGATATTTTGCGAATGAACAGGGTTATAAAATGTTACTATTACGTTAATGGGTTAAACCATTGGGACCATGAATAAACGTAAAGTTAAACCTAAATAATGGTAAGAACTAATACACCACTGTTTTTGCGTTTAGGTATTACTTTGCAATAAAAATGTTAATAACTAGCGACTCCACTTGCGCAAAGTGCTGATTCCATTCCCATATCCCATAGAACTTATTCCTGAGACTAGCTGTTGCCCGCGACTTCGTTCGCGTTGAGTTCGGCATGGCTCGAACAAATGTATTAAGTAAATTCATCGTTATATTTTTAATTTTATTTATTATGAAAAAAATCTTCTTCGAGTGACTAATACATACAGGGCTAAACTCCCGAAAACTACGAAATTAGACAGACTTCTTCTATGGGCTAGGCAAACGCTGCTAACGGGTTTTGAAAACTTCAACTTTTTGCTGACCAAACTTTTTGTATCCACATTTAGCAATGTTCATTAATTATAATTGTTTAAACATCCTTCCTTCCTCCCAACTCCTCAGAACACACTACTACCACTTACAAATTGAACAGATAAAACTACATTGAGAGCGTCACGAAAAAACTTCACGAAAACTCAGAGCCCTGCATAAAGATGTCTTTTCACGTCGTAGCAGTGGTTCTCTTTTTAACCGAGTCAATGGCTGATTATTTTGGTTTTATGTAAAATTTTACCGACCACAGCCACATTGTTGTTCGTTGCCTTTACACACAGGTGAATGGGCATGGAATTACACGCAGGCTAATTGCTACTGGTCAATATGGCCTCATTTCGCCATATTGCCCTTGCAGCGGCCAACTTGTGTCAGCAGGTGATTTAGATACTTCTATGTTGGTAACTGGAGTTAAGACTGGTGGTGAGACTTCTTTTGATCTTATGAAATCTGCCGGAACTGGATGTTTCTCTGTCCACATCTGCACTCTTTCCTTGAATAGGAACAGCGGTATCTTTTTATTATACACAGGTTGGCTCCTTGTGACACACTGTTCTCATCTCTGGGATGGCTTTACGCGGTACTTCTATGAAACAATCGATAAGATTGCAGAGACATGCATTGGTAGTCTTCAGGTTATTAATATTTTAGAATTTCTACAGTTGCGTAGAGACGTTGCCTCTCTGGCTGTATTTTACCAATTCCACCGTACTACGGCGAGTGTCCTAATCACCTAATGAGCTCTTTCTACTAATCCCTTCTTTTTTCTTCATATCCATAATGACACGTGCTGAGCTGCGGTGTCACTCACATACGGGAGAAATAAGTAATACCACCTTGAACTAAGTATTTCGGATCTTCATTTCTTTATTACACGGTAAAAAAACTGTATTGCTCTACCCACATCCATGTTTTCTTCTTCTTTCACACCTCGCTTGGGTATGAAAATGCAAGGCCGTCAAAGTTGGAATCACCAGCCTCTTGAGTGGTGGCCTTATGGTTTGGTACATGGTGCGCCGCTTCATATTGTGAGGTGATAATGAAGGCAAAAGACGCGATGAAAAGGGTCACTACTCGGGCGCTCCCCATAATACGCAACGGGCATTAAAGAACATGCAACGATCTCCGTGCTCCAAGAACGCGGATTTGATGGCGATGAGATGGGCTACCCGTCACCCTAGCCCAAGCAGGGCCGCGACGGTGGTGCAAAGTGTTACACACGCAAGGTTCACACTCACCACGTTAGACTGCCTATTTATGATAAGTATTCTATAGTACCCCACCTCCTCTGCGTAATTTTAATCGGTTCGATTCCGACATAGACACGTCTGCGCTAGCCCCGGTGTGGTGGTACCCATGATACTGGATATAGACCATTGATGAATAAATAAAAAAAGAAAAATAATAAAAATAAATAAATAAATAGACGGATTGAGTAATTATGTATAAAAAACTATAATATAAAAAATGCAAGTCGGACTCGCGCACCGAGGGTTCCATAACTTAAGCTACATAAACCGCAATATATATTTTGATTGCTTTGACTTTGAAGCTCTATTTTTGCACAGTTTCAAGACGTTATAGACCTGAGTATGTGGTGGGTGGGGTAAAGTGATTAAAATTTCACGACTTCTCGGGCTGGTGGGATCACCTTGACCTTCTAAAGGGTGGGTTAATTGGAAGAGCTCATCAAAACATTCACCATAGTAGAGACGGTAAAATATCGCCAAGGACGCTATATCTTTACTCATCTGCAAAGGCTCGAGGGTGTTGGTGACCTCAGGATTAATTCATTTAAAACAAAACTAACACATAAAAATAAAATAATATAAATAATAATATAAATAAGTCAAACAAAATAAATTGAAAGGCTATAAAAAAAATTGCCTTTTAGTAGGGTTCGAACCTGGATCAGCGAGATTGGACGTCCAGCGCAAACCCACTAAGCCACAAACACCACGGCATTAGTTTGCGAAATAGACGTTTATATTATATTTTATTACATTATAGTTTAAAATACATTCTGCCTCGTTCCTTATTAAAATAGCGTGGTGATATTAATTATGAACCAAAAATATTACCAAACCAGTTACTCACTATTGTGTCGGATTCGAGAGAATAAGATAAGAACAATGTGAACTCTGTCGAGACTCTTGCTGTGCCGAAGATTCCGTAGTTACTTTTTTTTTACTCTTGCCTCTCGATGTTATTTAGACTTCTATGATCGAAAATAATCTCTTCTTTTCAGCATTTTGCTACTTCTATTGTTTCGATATATTCACACAATTCACAATTTTTAGGTGCGATTTACTATTATTGACATAACTTTTTTATTTATGAACCGATTTCAATAAAAAATACACTAAATTTTAAGTGAAGGCTACCACAATCGATTAGTGAAAACTGCAACCAAATCGGTTCAGCCGATTCTGAGATTAGCGTGCACAAACGCACAGACAAACAGATAAACAGACAAACAGACAAACAGATAAACAGACAAAAATTCTAACAAACGTTGTTTTAGCTTCTATTACGTTAATAAAGTCCCCCTATAATGGTTTTTCTCATTTCCATGCCATGTACAGACACCGATCGGTTACAATTTTATTATATGTATAGAAGATAAAACAGCGTATGTATTATATTATAGTACCTAATATTAGATACACGGTATGACATTACAACAGTGTAGTAATACTTAAAAAATAAATATTTATTTTCATACCTAACATTTACAGTTACGACACCTTTTTCCCACTGGGGTAGGCAAACACTTTTTCACATGCGCTTGCACCCATTCGCTTCTTCTACTTTAATAAATTATACCTATTGTTTTATACCTACATGTAATGACTTGTACGTTCATATTCACCACAATACACATACAAGCTTTTTAATTTGGTTTCGATCTCCAATTTGTAATATTGTGAGATTCAGATAAAATATCTTACAAATTAATATTATAATATTATGTTCATGTAATTATACATAGGCATTTTGCAACATAACTGAACGAATATATGCGAAGCAAAATAAGTTATTATAACAACAAATACTCATTTCTCGAAACACAATGTAATACGAAATATTGTTTACCTCGGAACTAAAATTGCAATGGAGATTAAAACCAAACATTGAAATAAAACGAAATGTAGGCAGAATGGAATAATAAAAATAAGTTTTAGCGTAGCAAGTTTCTTCGAGCAGCGGAGCGGCAAGAGGAACCAATTTCTGAGCCGATGCGAGCGTTTTGTTGGAAATAGCTTTCCTTCAATCTGCATTTTCTTGCTGATTTACCAACTTTCATACAGAACAAACTTTCCGCAAGATACCTAGACGGCGTAAGTTCGGAGTCGACACATTAAAATATTATTAAACTCAAATGCATAGCTCTAACCTATTTCTACAACTTGGTATGTGTGAATATTGCTCTGTATCTCTAGAAGAGTTGTGTACGTGAAGAGAAAAGTTTTATATGAATTTAAAACTGTGATGTGAAATTGTGATTTATTTTGTGTTACCGTGTTATTTACACTGATCCTAACTTTTCAGTTGCTTACATGCGATAGGATCCATAAATATGCGATAGGATAAATATAATATAATGCAAACTTTTAAATCCTACACAACTTTCACGTTTTGATGTTATCCATTGAATGTAGGTAAAATCATTCTCAACTTACTTCTTTTATTTATTTAAGTCGATTATCATATAACTACATGGAACTGTCAAAAGAAAACTTATTCCTTGGACGCAGTATAATACGCTAGCTTTGTGTGTTGCTTACTAATTGATCCGGGATTATTCCATGAATATTCTATTCAAGACCATTTTCCTCATCGAAAATGACACAATTCGTTATACCACAGGCATAAACTGCTGACCAAAACAAACAACCAATAAGAAATACACGAGCAAAAATAATAAAGAAACGGACAAAATATAGGACGTGAAGATTAACAAAGTTCTAAATAACTAACTTTGCTTATTGGGTGAATGTCATAATAAATGGGTGTGGACACGTCCCGAGTCGAGCGGTACACTCGTAAAGTCCCCGGTTCGATTACATACACGAGCGGCTCGTACTGAATTAACTACAAACGGGTCCCAACTCCACGTGACTTGAATATTTTCAAAAAAATCCTTTGCTTACCCTCTATGTCACGACTGAAAGCTTGATGAGAACCTACGTGTGTATGTCATAATAATAGTTCTACGATTCTCTCGCTACCTTGAAATATTATTAGTAATTTAAAATAAATCTTGTAGTTACCACTAAACTATGAACTTTACTTAATAATAAAGAAAACTGTGTCTCTACAAAAGACATGGTGATATTTAAATTAGTTCAAAGCACAGTTTTGTAGACCATGGATGTGTAGAAATTTCTTGTTTAGCCTTGCCATTACCTTTACAAATGCATTACCATTACCTAGATACCTTTTTTGTACATGTGGAAGCTCTCAACAGATGCTGGCCCTGGTGAGGACCGAGCCTAAAAGTGAAGTGGGACTCTTAGCACATATCATGTAAGATATAACAAGGTTGCACCTGCATTTGCTACAAAATATTCATATTCTAAAGGGCAATCGACATGCAGTAGGTACCTACTCTTAAAAGACGTATTAGAATTTAAAAAAATTATAACAGATACTGTAAAAAAATTACCCGTTAAATCCACTTCCCATGGTAAATCAGTTAATGGAGTGAGCGTGACTTGAATCCCCAAGCCAAAAGGAAAATCCAATGAGTGTGGAAATTAAGATTTTACAACCAAAATTACTTTATCAAGAGATATCATTAAGTTTTAAAATCCTTGTTACCATCAGCTTTATGTAGCATTATTAATTTAGTACCAGGCTAGATGAATGCATTTTGACGAATTATATTAAAAGAAAACTAATTTTGTAAAATATTACTACACTAGTTTTATGTTGAAATATAATAGAGATATAGTTGTTATAATTTGTGAAGAATAAAGATTATTATTATTATTAATATATATACTAGAGGCCTTTTAAGAGGGCTTTAAGGTTATCGCGGCTCAGTTAAATATCAGTTTGTTCATGAAAATTTTAGCCACTACAGACCTTTGCAAGTCTGGAAATTGTGTAATCCTCGTTGAAATTGCTTAACCTTGTCCTTTTCTGCTCCAGTGAAGGTGGGGTGTAAATAGATGGGGCCATATGTTAATTTTCTTGTAAACTTTATGCAGATTAAATTTTATGAAAATTGCTCGTACATTTTGAGGGTTATATCCATTAGTGAAAATATTTGTAGCTCATCTCGTTGAAAAAGGCGCCGACAAACTGTTACTTTATAAAGTACGTTTATGGTCCTGTTTATGTTTAAAGCAAAAGGGGTCTCAAGAATGGTTGCTGCGTTAATTTTGCACTAATAATGATTAGCAGAGAGAGAATTACTGACATTCTTAAGGACTTTAGTTATATAAAATGTTATTACGTGAAATTAATTAACTAACATAACCAGAAAATACTTATCGTAACGTCCTTAGCTAGACAGACTCTGTGGCGTGGTGGTAGTGAATGCGGCCGCTACGTAGAAGGCGCGGGTTCGATCCTCGCTCAGCGCAATTATTTGTATGCGTGAATATGGGTATTTGCATTGATCTGGTCGTGCCTCGGAGAGCACGTGAAGCCGTCGCTTCCGGTTGCCGTATGAACATGTATGACATTCCGTATATAGGGGAAATGGGTGAAATGGCCCACACAGAAGGGCTGATCACCCCTCCAGTCTACGGCGTCCCAACTGGCAGTAGCTGTACGAGTACAAGCCAAGGACGTTACTTCTACTCGTAGCAGCAGTAGACTGCTTATGTACAATATTTATGAACATTTCTAAAGTTATTGAAATAAAAATTATAGTGTCAATAAAATTGTTTATACTACTTGTATTTTATTTATTTTTTATTAAAAATACGGTGATATCATTACTTCTTTTCAAAACATACAATTTTATATAACTGTGTCATAAAAAACAAGCAATCAATGAATAGTGTAGTCAAAAATCCTCTACCCAACTTTTCATAAGTAAGAGACCCACCTAAACCAATATTGCCCTCTAAAAACAAAATAGCTTTACAAAAAATACAAAATCATTTTCTTACGTAAACTGCATTTTATTCCGCATGGAAGTATGTTTGAACCGCTGTGATTTGGTTATACTTTGCGCATCACAAATCCCTTGACAATGAAGCGCGCTTTCCCCCGATGCCGCCCGGACGACCGTGTGATCAAAGGGTGAAATATAAAAATTCAGCGGGTTTTATTAACCCTATCCGTTATTTTTCAATAGCATTTTAAAAGTAAAATTATATTCTAGCTATCAAAGCAACCAGCACCAGTTTAGTTCTCATAAGTACATTAGGTAGGTATATTTTCTACCTCTTTGACTACATCGCGTAGCTTTTTGAGATATGAGTTGTTGCAAGTGGCGAAAATCTCATAAGTTACCATTGTGCAACACAATGAACGAATTAGTAATAAACCGCAACTACATTTGCTTTAACATCGTGCACAGAAGTCAGTTATTACCTACCTACTGTGAAAGGTACGAGTGCTCAGAGAATTACCCACTCGAAAGTTGCAAGTACCTGCGTTAACATTGGGTTAACATTGTTAAGTAGAAAACGAACGAGCAATTATTTTAAACGCATCCATTGCAGCAAAAAACAACGTTAAAGACCTGATGCGGAGTGGTCGTAACAAACGTCGTTATCCTACATTTTGGGGTCGATAAACTGCGGACAGGCGGTGAGGCGACGCCGACGAGACGCGTTGGCTGGCCTCCGTCCCATGATTTGAAAAAATTAGGTATACGATAAAAGAAGTACTGAAAATACTTACAAATATAAGTGTCTTCCGATTATTTATGAAGAATCGAATAGTCAAGGACAACGCTCGGAAGGAAAACAGTATCAGAGAAATGGTTTTTACTCGAACATGGAGCTGCAAGATAACTCATCTTACTTCACAACTTGGTAAGGGCGTAAATATACTAAGTACGTAACTTTGCACTTTTTCTAATTAATAGTGACAGAACAATAGGTACAATAATCTTTAGAAATTTATTGAAATTAAAGTAGACGGGTGTTGACAGTTAAAAGAATAAATCGGTAGACACTCGGATAAATTTTCATAAACACAATATAATAAATAGATGATAAAACTTTTAATATGGATCTAATGAAATAATTCCAGACATATTTTTGACGTGTCAACCATACATCAGATAAAGAAGAGAAATAGTACCTAGGGATTTAGAGTATAAATTCAAATTCAAATTCAAATTCAAATTATTTATTTGCATAATACATGTGAGAATCAGATGGTCATAAAAAACATAATAGAGGTCGGTACATTATGAACGAGAATGAAAGATATTCTATCTTCAGCTATTGCAAATGGAACAGTTAATGGGGGAAGTCAATGAAACTTTTTAAATTCTCAGATCATGCTTGAACACCTAATTTGTTGTAATAATTTTACAAAAAAGTCCCCTTTCGTATTCTGGATATCTGTAGGTGCTACTGGAATAGTTAATGGGGGAAGTCAGTGAAAGTCTTTAAATTCTCAGATTTTACAATAATGTCCCCTTTCTTATTATATTGTGCTGGATTTCTTTAGGCGCATAAGATACGTTTGAAGTCCGGCTCAAATGTTTTTTATCATTATACTATAAGATACGAAATATATCAGATAGGCTTTACGTGATCGCAATAGCACAAGATTTTAGAATACACGATGCTAACGTTCAAAAAATTACTTTCAGGTGCATATACTCTATGTCTTATTCTTGCGGTTACGCTTCTAGCAAGTTTGTGATAGTAATATATTCTGAACTAAGGGTTCAGGAACTTGAACTCGTGAAGATCCATGAGACACCAATGACAAAATCACTCAGCTGTCACAGTTTTGCATGAATATAAAGAAAAAATATGAGAAAGGGTCCACCACTCGTCATCCTGCGGAAGTCATAAAAGTACGCACAGGCAAACATATATGCCAAAAAATAGGCAAGGGTCGACTTCCTATCGCAGTACGGTGCAGTTTTGTGAGTCATTCTGAAGTAACGGAACACAATGTTGTATAGGTTTTTTTAGTTATGTATTTTAAAAGTACCTCGTTATTTAAATTTCAATAGTTTAATACAACGTTCGATGCAGGACCTAGAGTAAGTACGGTTTGAAACCCTTTAGGCTCAGTAGTTCGGTTGCTAGTCCGGTTGATCGGACTACTGCAACTTTTCAGTAGCAGTAGTCCGGTTGTCAAACGGAATCGAACTGTTGCTACTTTTGTGTAGCAGTAGTCCGGTGAGTAGTTCGGTTGACCGGACTACTGCAACTCTTCAGTTGCATTAGTTCAGTTCAATTGGATAAATATAATTTTATAAGATAGATATCTTTGTAAACGTTTAGTTGTGTCTTCGCAAACGACGTTTCTGTTTTGTGACACAGGCGGCGCTGTAGTCCTTTTCTTTTGTTTTTTTTCTTCTTCTAGAATGTCACTTTGATTTGTTCCGTCAACTGTTTGTGTTCAAAAGTAAAATATATAATTTAAAGAAATCTGACGTGATTTTTATTTCAATGAAAATTGCAATATTGCCTAATTCCAATTGAAAGATGACCCTGTGCTACTCGGTGTTGTTAAAAAATAATACATTTTTTTTTATTCATAGGTACCTATATCGGAATGGATAAAAATCGGAATTCTTGTGCCATACTGTGTCAATACTAAGGGATGAGTTGATCATAGTTAGTTACTCATAAGTTACTCCTTGTACGGTTGGACGAGAAATGGATGCACACCGTTTGATTCATCAAATTAACAGGAATATAGTTTTATGCTACGATTCTATATGAAAGCTGTTAATATCCATTACAACGGAGAAGGCTGTTTGACTATTAGTATTACTCGTATATGTAATCGTCGATCCTACTAAGTAATCTGATTCGCAATTTCACTACCAGGTTTTTTAATAAATTTGTTGAATTATTGGACGTGATTTTAATGGTTTTATTATAATTCCAATCGTTGTTAACTCACTATTGCAATTAACAAGCGTTTTGAAGCAGATAATAATAACATCCTCACACTATTTTTCTTTGCTATTAAAACAAATGATAATTAAAATCTAACACACATTTGAACTCTCAAAAATTATGGTCTCGTCACTGGGGACTGTACTATGACTGATGATACACTAATGGTTTGATGATGATACGTTCACGTAAAATAATTCCAGTTTTTGAGATACAGAACACGATAACGCTATTTTTTTTAAATAGTAACTAAGTATGTAGTAACCGAAATTACTGGTTCTCCCGTTTATCTCTTCAGCTAAGCTAAATTGCTTGTCGGGTTCACGTCGGTACTATAACAGGCAGGAGCCCGGGAATACTCGCTCGCAAGGCCGATGCTTTGCGTGGTGCGATGGTCCGAGAGATGTCTCAGACAATCTCACCTCCGGCAACCTACGACCCGTAGACGGTGTGCATTTTAGTTGGTTCGAGACTTATCCACTCACACCGGCTTCAGTTGGGGGGCGGGTGAAGTTGGGAATGTTGCGAACGTTAAAAAAAGGCCGATCCCTTAGCTACCGAAGATAGATATTCTCTCGTTCTACTTATGTCAATGTAAATTAACTGCTAGCTGATACCCGCGGATTCACTCGCGTTCCCGTTCTTGTCTCGACCCATGGGAACATTTTTTTTATTTTTAAAACTTTCCGTGTACCTAAGGAACACACGAAAAAATAATTACCCGATGTAGTGGAGCCGTTCTCGAATGTGGCACTTAATTTTAATAATTAGATAGATAATAGGTACTGTTTATAATACGTACCTCCTGTTTCATGCGAAAATCCCGAAGGATGCCGCCCCCTTTAGCTATTGGTATGTCCGACTTCAACCGACTAAGACCGCACACAGTCTGAATTTGAAGTCTCCAAAGTTCCAAACGTGAATATTTATACAAAGTAAGATAAATTAAGTAACAGGTACCTATTGTTTTCTTGCACTCATCTTTTCCCAACTTCTTGGCATCACACCGTGTCAGTATGATAATAAGAATTTTGTGTGACTGGTGTTTTATGTTTTAAATTACGCTCAAAATCAATTATAAATGAACAAACTATGAGTCTGTATTTATTTTTGAACTCTTTCATTCCATGCTGTACAATAATTCATCATATCTATAAATAAAATGCCAAAAATATCGAGAATGCGTGGGTGGATGAAGAACCTTCTCTACCTCATGAACTTGAAGACGCCGGCGCACACCTCTGAATCGCTGAATCTCCTGTGACCACGGCCGGTGTATGTACTTAGGTAAGTACATAATATGTACCGTGGTATAAGTATACCATGATCGCCATTATTGTAAACTGTGAATCACCAAATGGAAGCACAACTCGAATTTGCGAATGCTAAGTAGATCTGCATTTTTTCTTTTGGTTTTTAAATAGCTCGTTATTCTATTTTTAAGTTCTAACCGCGCTTCGACGCATTTTTGTTCGTTGCTTTTGACATTGAAAGCGATTACTTACAATAAGAGTAGTTAGAAGGAATTTTAAGTGATAGTGATTATAATTTGTTAACAAACGGTTATTTGAACTAGAGAAGAAATTTAATTTTAAGGCCATTTTACTAGAATAAATGAATGGATGACTGGCATATGATGGCAGTTTTCCCTAGTGATTAATTCAATGGTAGATATTTTATAATATTTACGTATAAATTAATAAATTGGTATCTTCAAGAAAAAACAAATTCTAATATAAAGAAAACCAGCCAAGTGCGTGTCGGATCACACGCAATGTAGGGTTCCGTCTATAGTTCTGTTGCCCATCACAATAATGCGAACTCCGAAGAGCTTTCTTATTAATTTAGAAATGATTTTATTAAAGATGTTACGATTTTATTTTCTTATATTTGTATATGGTTTATGAACATTATATTTACTTCCTGGTTTACACAACCAACAACGTTCGAATTGATTTAACTGATTTTCAGATAATTACGAATCTACACTGAATACCTAAGACTGTTATTAATTTTTGTTTACTGTAAAACGCATAGAAATTCTTATTACCAAATACCATGCAATTCATAGTAAAGTGTGTGGATATAATGGAATGTTCCCCCGGATAGGGGAGTACAAAATAGCATTGCAGATATCAGCTGCTCATAATCCTGTGGTTCCCATAAAAATTGACCGAGAGGAAAGGTTGGAGCTACTAGTAGAAAGAAGAACTATCCATCACTATGGATCAAGTGGTATAACTAATTTAGTCTATACAACACGGAACTGGATATTATTGCTGTTTATCTATTTTATCATTATACATACAAAAACTTACTAGATCAATTTTGGTAAGTCTTCACATTGGTAATCCCATGACAGTATGGAACTTATAACCTTCATGAAAATAACAATTGGCGACCTGACCATACCAGCCGTAGAGTCATAATAACAGAATAATAATCAAAAGAGTCGTCGTTTGAGGCAACATAACCAGCCAACCAGCGTTTATGTGTAGGATATCTTATTAAAATTTATCGCACTTGCGTACGACGACAAACAGATCCAATTCTATGTATATGTTTGTAATAAAATGTTATTTGTAGCATCAAAAGCATAAAGATAACTTTATCTCGCTTAGCAAAATATTGTTGAACGTTCGCTCTAGATAGATAATATATAAATATAAACATTTATATATATTTTCTTACTCAGTGACAAGAGCTTGCGGGCGTTCTACAAGGGCCAGTTACACTTAAGAACATTATTGCGATGCAGTGGTCTGGTGTCTCGGATGTCGGGACACTATCGTTGTGCATGATACAGCAATAACACTGCACATTGTACTCTCATACAGTCGTTATTGTCGTATTATACGGATATTTGCTGATTCAAATGTTTAGTAAAGCGCGATTGTTACTCAAATCCCTTTATTGCTTATAGTGTGGTACATTAAATATTTATTTAATGTAGATAGTTAACCAGGTACTTTGGAGGAATAAATGATTTTATTGTACCGTGTAACATTGTTAGGTGATGGTAGACTTTTTTTATTTTTTTTTATTTATTTATTTAATAACAAAGGTATACAATTTTCATGTGCACTAGAAGTGTAACAAAAACCAGAAAGGTTTATCTTACTTACTTACTTAGGGTACATCAGTACCCTAAAGGAGGTTATCTAGATCACTAGATAACCTCCTCGAGGCATCTTGGGTAATGGAAGGAGCAACACCTGTCATCCTTTCCAGAGAAACTGGTAGTGTTACTGCTTACTGCTGCTGAGTAGACCATGTTATGGGCTTCTGCATACGCCACGTATCTCTCTGATTGGCAGAGGGCCGTGTAGAGAGATAGTGCGTTTGCGCGAAACGGAGCTATACCTAATAAAAATAATATCTTTGTAACTACTGCAAACTGCTTTATCGATGGCGATATTTTTGACAGCGGTGATATTGTTAATTAAATTAGATTTACCACTACGCGATTTTTAATTTATTCAGTGTGAAATAAAATAACTATCAAATCTGCTAGGTCGGGTAAAACATTACTTGTTATACCTAATATAACTATATCAGCTCACCCCAGGTAAACTTTAAGTTCTACTTTCCAATGATAAGTATCACATCTAATTAAGTAAATGAGTTTCAAATTTTAGCTCTCATAAATACAAATTTTCATAGCTCGCGATAAAAACTAAGTACCTACTTACTGCAAAGTAAACTAATATTACTTAATAACTTACGCTACTGAATTTGTTCTAAAGTTAAATAGCACATTTCTAATATTCTTGGAGTAGTAACCCATTTTGTTAATTTAACTAATATCTTCAAAGGGGAGTATTACACCCACATTTTGCCAGCTTTTTGTAATAGGAGTGGGTAAATGGCGAGCTTATTACCGTATACAAGACTCATAGCCCCTATTTTTACCTCACGATCCTGTGTCATGATAGGTATCTTTTTATAAATCACTCTTTTCTATTGAAACGAAACCACTTTTTAATGCATTCTATCGCAATTTATTTCTTATTATTAACTTTTAGTCCGACTTTTGGCTACTTTTCAGCAGGCATGGTCGTGGTCAGAAAAATATCACTCCACTAGTTAAATAGATATCCTACACAAAGTTAGCGATCGTGTGCTCTGCCAAAGGTGCACACGATCGGCCTAATGGGAAGTCAAAGTCAAACTCAAGTCAAGTCAAAATAGACCATCAAAACGGAACTTACAAAACGACTAGCTTAGCAAATGGACCACCGACCGGTTCGAAACGCGGCCCCGGCCTGAAAAGACTCCAGCAAGAAACGTGATAACTTTATCCTATGGAGGACCAGGGACGTCACACTCATGATGTCGATTCTATAAGCACCTACTTGAAGAACCCCACATATTAGGAGCAAAAGGCAAAAATATCTGACAGAGATCACTTTCCATTTCACGCTTTTATATTGTGTTTGTACCAAACTCCTCCAAAACGGCTTGACCGATTTTTATGATTTTTTGTGTTTATTTGATCATTTTGAAAGTAGGTCGAAACTATTTTATGCCTCTATGTGATAAGGATAAATAATTTTTGAAGGACCACCCACTTCAAAAATTATTTTATGTTTTCTCATAGTATTTATGTTTCGGGACTTATCGCGATTAATTATTATTTGGAACTTACTTGTGCCGACGTTTCGGGTGCGTTGCAGCACCCGTGGTCACGACTTGACTGGTCTGCGAGCGTCGAGAGGTGCGCGGGATTAATTTGTGTGCCTACCCTCCACTACTTATTTGTGAATGGTAAGGCTGGCGACACACAACACTCACTAATAATAATTAATCGCGATAAGTCCCGAAACATAAATACTATGAGTTTACACCGCGATAGTTTAAAAATATTTTATGTTTTTTGGACAAAGTTTAGTTAATTTTTTTATGATTTAGCATTAAAAATACATACCTACCCTTAATTTTCAATGATGTCTACCGAATGTTCATAACTAGGATACCCCAAGTTCACATTAAAAATGATTATGCCTGGTGGTTATAACTAAAATTGTTGTTCTTATCGTAAAAGGCCAAAATTAAACATGGGTACTTGAAATACCTACAGAATTCGCTATTATGACTGTTGACCGTGAACATATTTTTGGAACGGTGAAGCTAAATTTATCTTCCAAGCCGATTAACGTATTTATTAGAGCAATAGGTACTCGGCGTTTTCATAATAGGTTTATAGTAAGTTTAGAAGAAAGTATAGGTACATTCTTCTAAACTTGTTTACTGTGATCGTGGATGAATTCTCTATAATAGTCGGTATGAGAGTCAGACATACCATTGCTGTCAATTGACTTTTTAAATAAATTTTAGTTGGGTTCCATCTGTTAAAGGAAACTAACAAAATTCATTATGTACAGTCACCATCTGAAAGATCTGAACACTAAAAAGTTTAAAAACGATCTTTACGTGAAAATAAATCAATAGGGAAATAACATATTTGATTTATAATATTTTTTATAATCTTCAGAGTATCAATTTAACATTTTGTAGTTCTTGTTTATTCCTTAATGTAAAGTTTTAGAGCTAGTCGGAAACTTGGAATGTGTTAAGCTAATATCTACCTATGGCGACTACACACAAAATTGCAATAGCAGCTAAGTTGTTTATATTTTATTTAGTTGGCCAGACGATAGAATGCAGTAACTTTGACAGCCGACATTGTTTTCTTATAACAAAATTGTTGCCACAGATAGAACTCCAAGTTTATCTCTTACCGATTTAATTTGATGATTCACATCCGAGTGAAATCCGCTCGAGTTGTTCTTTACTCGTCTTTTGTCTTATTTTATTATGCCGTTACTCAGTCGCGGCGATAAAGGCTAGCGAGACGGCTTGTCTGCCTGTTCGGCTGTTCCCGGTTTCTCGCCCTTGTTTATCCGGCTGGGGGTAGTTAGCGCGGCGGAGTGGCGCCCCGCGGCAGTGCCTCTGCAGCCCGCCCAGCGATGGGACGCTTGATACCCGCCCAAGTGTTTCCTACCGCACGCGCTCGATCCCAACAACACAGGTGAACCACGCGAGCACAAAAAGGACTATCTATCTAATGTGTATCTGACAAAATGACTCCTTTTATACATTTATATTGTGTTATATGGATAGCGTTATTGACTGCCTGCTACACAACGACAGGTGAGTTGATAGTGTAATTAGCATTTTTATCGAATTCACCGGCAACTTGTAAAAAGTTTTGTGTAAAATCTGAATTATGTTTTATTGTTGCGGAAATAATAATTTTGCCGGTTTTATTAAGTTACGTTCTTTAGTCTTTTTTACTTCTTTTGCAAAACTTTGAAACTTAAGAATTAATTTCACTTAAGTTCTACACCGCCGCGCCGCTGTTATTTTTAACTCATTTTAAGAGCACTTTGAAAAGTGCATGTTAAATTAAAATAGCAAATTAGGTATTGATATCATTTTTTAAATTACATGAGCTTTGTTTATAAATTATTCTTAAAATATCTACTCGACGGTGATATACTTTGACCTTTTTCAGCCAACAACATTTGTTTTGTAAATATAGAACCATTTTCGCCCCAAGTAATGCAAATCACTATCAGTGCCTCTTTCATCTTGTCAGAATAACTAAATAGTGCTAGATTCCGAGAGCCATTTCCGCGAAACAAATGAATAATATCCCAAATGTCTCAAAGAAACACATACACAGCAAGCATTACAGATAAATATTTTCATATTATTCTCATACTGTTCGCCGGTCCGTGTGAAGCAGAATTTCGTATAAGTGCTACTCGAGTTTTCATTTGCTTAATGATATTGTTATTGTTGGATGATTTATTATGAAAATATTTATCATCTGAAATCTGGATTTGTTTTCTTTTCATTTTGTGATTTCTCCATGAAATGTTTTATGTACAATCATATTAGGCGGAGTGAAGCTAACCCAAAGGAGAATAGAAACAATTCACCTACAGAATAAGAGATTAGCTACAAAATGTATTATTATGTAATATTCTATATTCGAAAACATTTTCAGAACATTTCAGGTTGCATACTGCTACAGTATTCTTTATACAGTATAAGTTAATCTACATTAACCGGTATCATTATTATGAATAGTAGAAGAGTTCGTTTAACCAGTAATATTATACATCTTAAACCTACAACTTTGAAAATATAGATCAGTATGATTCGCAATGACCATGCTTTGTTTTTTCAAGACTACAATACATCTAAATATCTACTACAATCTTTTGATTCTTCGAGAACTTCATAAAACGTATCGACACCGCACTTTATAAGTTATCGTGACCGATTTTCACTTCGCAGGCCGTACGCTTCTCCTCTTAGCGAAACTTTTGTTTGAACACATTTTTTTATAATCTAAAACTCCTAATATAAACACAAGGCTAGACCACTTCATTTTTCTAGAGGTGTCGATTCACACACTAATAAATTTTGAAGAGTCATTTCATAGATACAAAATGTGTAAATAAATTCATGTGAATTGACCAGTACGCCAAAATATTTTATAGGTATACACATAACGTACAATGATAAATAAATTATTAAACAATCACCTCTTTGTATTGCCGCAGCTTAATATTTGTTAGTGGTTTTTGAAGCCGTCGTATCATTTATGAGTAATCGACATCTGTTATTATCTTATTATCCTTGACGCTTAATTAAAACCATTTATTATTCACTGTAGCCTAGATTAGGCGCCACACAACAGCTAAGGAATATAAATTTATCGGTTGGCAAAATATGAAAATTTTGAAAGCCAATAATTATAAGAAATTACAGGTTTGATTAATAGACGACAGGTCTATAATATAGAGAACACTTTAAATAATTGTCGATGTAAATGAATACGGTTTGAATAAGAAATCAGTACCTAAATAGTAGCAGAAGCTATCTTTCTGAGTGTTCAATCAATACAACTTTCTAAGTAGGAAATATTTTATGTGGAGGGTCACAAAGACGCTGTTGTGTTTCCATAACATAATTCGGTTAACAAGGGGGAAGGATCACAAACAAAATGTACGCATCAAGGGTGGACGACGGTGACGCATCGTCCGGATTTCCGGGGGCATCTTACAAGAAAAACTGACATTTATCGATGTACTTTATCGATAAAAATCTACTTACGTTGACGTCATAAGATGAAATCCTTTGGAGTTATGCTTTTTACATGTTGATTCTTTTCATTCAAGTGATCGCTTTGATTCGAATATTATTTTCATTAGAATATCCGAGGGACTTTTTACACAAAATAAATAGTTAATTTACCTTGCAGTTTATTGTTAAATAGCACAACACTGATTTCCCCCAAATAGCACTACAGCAATAGTAAAACTTAGACTTATTTATTGCATTATTAACATTTTTAGAATCAAATATATTCGGTAATACAGTTACAATTACTTTGAAATCTAAAAATATGCGTAGGTACCTATCTTATGTAAAGGTAGGTAAGTATGTGCATTATTATGCATAAGATATGTTCATTACTGTTGATTACTTAAAGAAATAACAACAAATAAATAAGAAAGAAGTACAAGAACCACCCTATCGCTTCACGTTATAAAAAGAAGTTTCATTTTTAGGGGTACACAGGCGGGAGTATCTGTATTTAGTAGCATAATATTTAGGTACCAAAAGTATTAAAATTATTTAATCACTTGGCGACAGTTGAATACTATTCGATTAAGGCATATTCGATTAAGGATAAATGCCTTTGTAGTGTATTCACATTATCGTTATCCGATCATCGAACTAATTGCATTCATAGCTTGTATTTTGGATGTGGTTCGTTCTCCTAAGGCCTACGTCACAGCCTCATCTGCAAACCATATGTGGTAAGGTCCGGTACCTCTCAGGTGAGATTGGCTCGAACCCAGTAGATCACGCCCCCCCATAGGCCACATAACATCAGGAGGGTCGTGTACATCCCGGTTTAAGTTCAATATATGTATTATATCCACCGCAATACATGATAAAGTACAATTCTCACAGAGATCCGTTTTTCTTCTCTGGTGAAAATAGGTGGTAAGCTACGGATTTTTTTTCAATTAAGTTTTTATGTAGAGAAAAATATTTTTACAGGCGAAATAAAGTACTTTTTCTATTTTCAACTCAACAATTCAATCAACACTGTAGTCGACAAGTTTTAATCGCATTACAGTGTATTAAAGTTGAAGTGTAAGAAAAGATTTTGTTCAAATTTAAACAGCTACTCTACTTATAAAATAATTGCATTTAAATCTTCCTTTCCTAGCTGTTCAAATTATTTTTGTCATTTAATAACTAATAAAATAATATTAATTCGTAAAAAGCGTTGATCCTTTCATTTCTGACGTCCCTTTCCGAAAAGCGAATTATAAAACAAAGATTGGAAATAAAGAAAACACAAAGCTGAAACATAATAATAATTGTTATTCTGTTGAACATTTCGTTTATTGAATTGACGCGATTCAAGTGGCCACGGAGGCTGGAAATTTAAACCATAAAAAGGCGGTCAAACGCGAAAGGCCTACACAGAATTACGTGAGAGAAATGCGTAAAAAACACATCTAAAACAAATATAAAACTTTTTGAAAACAAAACGAATGTAAAAGAAAAACAACTTTTTCTTATCTACTTGTCTAACCTCTGCTAAAAAACGTAGTCGTATAACTTTTGATTTAAAATTACATTTCATGTCGTGCTCTGAAGAACTGGGTAGGTATAATGGGTATAATAAATAATATCCTCGTTATATTTATTAAATAAAATTAGAGAACTCAAACAGCTCATTCTTCAGCGTAAACGTACCTAATACAAAAAACTTTTTCTAAATTGGTTTTAAGGCTGCGAAACTTTTTTCATAAATCTATGCTCCGTAACAGCCCAGCGAATCTTTAAAGTGTATTCATTTACTTTACTTTCAGTAATCACTTGTTAGAAAACAGTTTTTGAATCTTAGTCATTTGGACTACCAGTGAAAGAATACCTAATATAAAAGTACAAACACAACTCGCCTTATTGCTGCTGTTCATACCTACCTACATCCGTAAGTTGTCACAATATTTCCCTTTCTTTGTGATGCCGTAGGTAGGTATAGTTTTGTCTCTCTTTTCACATGTAAGCGAAAAAGAGCATTCAATAAATAGGTTAAAATATAAGGCCTATATAGAGTGCTATGCGGATTTTCCGTGAGCTATATAGCTCTCCGCTAAGCTGAGAGTCCGCGTCACTATGAATACACTAGGGTCTATACAATGCGGTATATACCATGCTGAGTATACCGGATCAGCGGATACCACCCGATGCGGTTGAGTTGCGCACATAAAGACCTAAAGGCGTAAACGCATGAGTTCCGCGGTGCGGAGGAGTGGCGCGGATTTCCCGTCCGAGAGCGGGTAGCTCTCTGCGATGACGTGGAGAGTCCGCGGAGCAGTGAAAGCACTAATATAATAAGTTTAATACATACTGCTATCCATCGCGAGCATCTAGTTCTTATCAAAATCTCACGGTTTTGGGCCAAAGTTTAAACTTTATAAAAATTAACATGTTTTGTTTTGATTAGCAAAAAAAACTCGATTATGTCGTACAACCAGATAACAGAGCTAACAAAACAAAAAATTAAGAAGAGTTACGTAACCGCCAGATGCTGACAATTTGCTTCAAATAAACAACACGTGATCCGTCTTGTACAATTAGACTCAATATCTACTAACTACTATGTCATTGTTTATTAATTTTATCTATTTACTATTAGGTATATAATTGTACATTGAAAATATTTGTTCACGATAGACGCAAAAACAACTGAACGGATTTTGATGCGGTATTTTTTTTGTTAGAAAGGTTTTGTTTAGGCTTAAAATCGGACGTTTATTTGATTGCAATCGATTAAGTAGAATCGGAGAGAAGAGATCCACGCAGATGGAGCCGCGGGTGGGAGGCTAGTCCTAGATAAATAAACTAAACTTAACTACAATGATTTTTTTTTAATAATTTGGTTTAAATAAATAAATACTCGAGAACTTTTCGACCCCATCGGTCATCAGTCCTCCGTGCTATGTGCCCTGCCCACTGCCATTTCAACTTACTAATCCGCTGGGCTATGTCGGTAATCTTGGTTCTTCTACGGATCTCCTAGGCAGCGAGAACGCGCTGGATGCGAGCCGCTTCCAACCGGTCTTATTGAAGATCTATAGGGGAAGCCTATGTCCAGCAGTGGACTTGTAATGTGATGATAATGGAATAAATACTAATCAAATGTTAGGGATTGTTTAATGAAAAGAATTAAAACTCAAATATTATAACTTACCTAGATAACAGTACAATTTTACAAATGAATTTCTAGATATTTTAAACAGATTATGCGACCGGCAAAAGTTTCTTCTCTGTACTGCAACGTGTAAAATAGTTATACATTATTTAAAAAGCTTTTAGTTCATTAAACGCAATGCTCGAAAGTAATACATAGTAATTTCCCTTACAAATCTATTTACATTACAGAGATTATCTAACGGCGACGAACTGCCCACTTATCATACCGTTATGTTTGGTTAAAAGTGGTATTAAAACAACATATTTGGATAATAACACTATAATAGCCCATTATGATGCTATAAACAACCTTATGATGGTACAGTTTGTAAACATGAAAATCTAAATTTGTATAACATATTATAACTATAATATTTTGTGATAATAACTTTGTTTTTTTTTCTTTGCTTATAGAATTATATTTATAGTCATAGTTCGCGGCTTCACCTGAGTTCAATCAATAAGCATTATGTAATCCACTGTGTCATCATCATGCTCCTGCCTTTACCCCAAGTTTATTTGCGGTCGGCGGGGTATATGTAATCTACTGTCTTTAAGGTATAATAAATTACTATTATCATAGCTTACCCTCAATTATATTAAACTATGAGTTCAAATATACTTAAAAATATATATTATTTGTCTACTGAATAGCTAATTCTAATATGAAGCGCAATGCAGATGCATCCGAAGCTTTCAGCTTGGAGTCTGGGGTCCGCTTTACCAGTCTTAACAACGGATTTGTCTAGACCACGATATTTTCCGTGAAGCGATTGCCATCTGACCTCCACGACCCAATGGTAATATTAGCTGATATCGAAGCTATGCAGCTAGACTGTTGTTTTTGGACTTTTTTTAGAGTTCCAACTACCTGTAACGACTGCCATAGATGTTCTTATGGCAACCGGGACCGACGGCTTAACGTGCTCTCCGAGGCACGACCAGACCAATGCAAATACCCATATTTCACATTAAACATGGTAGTGAAATTTGATACTAAAGTTATACAGAGAAATCCTGTCACACTAAATAGCTATTATACAGCTTTCATAGGCCTCAGGTGCTTCGACCTGAACAACGTTCATTATATAGTTCTGCTTATAAATACTATAAGGCTAGAAGAATGAAAATCAGTGCTAAATATGCTTCCTATCTGAGCACTTTTGCTGTCTCGTAAGTTTTTGCAACATTGTAATGAAATCTTTTAACTAATCAGTATTGTTTATTATTGAAATTTTATGGATAAAATTTCATAAAGCTTTCTCCAGACCTTTTATATAATTGATCAATCAACATGAAAGTTTATCAAGGTCGTAGATACCAACATTTACTTTTCTAATTCCTAAATTAGCAAATTTTAATGACGGCAAGTAGTTTCTCTATAAATAATACCCTCATACAGAAACCGTAATTTAACCGGCGACGCGAAAACTTCGCCCCTATTTGAGCTTGTTTCGGTTTACCCGTCATAGTGCCAACCAAACTCAACCACAACAAAACTTTTTCGAACCAAAATAAACGAACAAATTCCCAGTCATCGTCCATGAAAGTACGCCTAGGCCTAGTTACTACTTTGGTATCTGATTACATCCAAAAACAATCATAGACATTGGATTTTTTCGACCACTTTGTTCGGTCTTCGGCATACAATAAGACCGTTGATATGCATGCATGTCTCCTTTCTGGACATACAGCCAACGTTTGTTGGATCTTCCCCTTCTACTGGGACCTGGCGGAAAATATACCATTATGAAATGAATACCATCAAGAATGAAAACGCGATGATCATTAGTTACTTTGTAACTACCACCATCATGAACCATAGAATTTTGACAATTAAATGAACCCTTAATGGTATTACCATGTCAACACAAGTTTTATGATTTTTTGTTTTTAGTTCATAAAGACACTTCTAATTCTAATTGTCATCAATCTTAACAGTAGACGCCGGCTGAGGGATCGATTACTTGCTTTTTTGTAATCGACCCTTCGATTACAAAAAGCAACTATACAGGGTGTATTTTTGAAACGGGGCAGTAAGAGTAAGTACCTTAACCGTTGTAGTTACAGCAAAACGTTCTTAGGAGACCTTCCCTAACTTTTTGATATATTTTGAACTGCATTCACAGATTTTGCAAAAATCTTACAGTTAGCAAAAAAAATGCAAAAAGTCCAATTTTTTTTTTCTGTGCCAATCGATTCTATTTGATGTGGGGATCAAAAGACTCTATGGGACCATTTTAGCTTTGAGTACTAGGTAAGACAGAAATCGTCAAAAGCTTTTCCCATACATTTCGTGCGGAAATACGGTTACAAAGTTAAAAAATGTAGGTACCTGACTTATGAGAGTATGAAAGTGTAAGTAAAAATTCATTTAATTTAAACATCAATGAAATTAGTTTTTGAAATAAATTGATCAAAATGACTTCCATTTTCACGAATACATAAGTATATCTTTTTTGCCCTGAACCAATTGCGGCTAAATGTTCTGGTATGAATATTCCGTAAAATGGTCGTTAATGCATCCTTGAGCTCTTGAACAGGTCGCTTTTTTTACGAAGCCTCATAAAAAAAATCGAGTGGCATTAGATCGGGGCTACGATCGATTTTTGACAAAATAGGCTTCTAATAAGTCAATTTTTTCACGATTAAAAGACATTTTAGCCAAAATTCTTAATTAATAACTTACACGAATTTTCTCAGCTGAAACTAAAAATGACATAAAGATACATATTCGAATCAAATTCGAAATTTCTGTACATATTGAATAAATCACTTGTACTTTTCCATTATTATTAGATAAATAATTGTGGAAAAGTACAAGTGATTTATTCAATATGTGTAGCAAGTTCCACCAAGTGCCATCAATCTCCAGTATAAACAGTCGAAATTTCTGTCTTTCCTAGTACTCACAGCAAAAATGGTCCCAAAGAGTTTATTGATCTCCACATGAAATAGAATCGATTGGAACAGAAAAAAAAAATCGACTTTTTGCATTTTTTTTTGCGAACTGTAAGGTTTTTGCAAAATCTGTGAATGCAGTTCGAAATATCTCAAAAAGTTAGGGAAGGTCTCCAAAGAACGTTTTGCTGTAACTATAACGGTTAAGGTTGCCCTTACAGCCCCGTTTCAAAAATACACCCTGTATATTAGGATTTTTTTTCTAAGTCTTTTTTGTCAGTTTCTTCAGTTTGAAGGTCGTTTTAGTAGGATAGGTTTCATCTCTCAAAATATACAATACTTTCCTTAAATTACTTACACCACATATTATGAAGAAGTAACAGGCATGAAGAATTTATATACTTCACTCCTTCCCGCCCTCCACATCCATTGAAATAATAATAGGGATATGACTAATTTACTAAAATAATCTCAAATAGTTACAATTGATTAGTAACACACCAAGCAGCCATATCGTGGTTAAATTGGTCGTAATACTCTTAAGCAAAATGTAGCTCTGTTATCCAAAGGGGCAACTTTTAAATTCTGCCAGAATCCAATCCACTTATGGATAAGTTGGCAATTGGGCTGGAAACGGCATGTTTACCCTCGCAATGACCCCGCGTCAACGGGGCTTGAGAAGTTGCGACCATCCCCACACTTGGAGCCACGAAACTATATTTGCAGATTGCTTCTGTTTAATTTATATTAAGGCCACAGAATTGGTCTCGTGGAAGTTGACGAAACTTTTACTAACAATTTTATGGATTTTACAATGAAATTAGGAAATGTCTGCTATTTTAAGTAGCATCGTTATAGTATTTTGGCTAAAGTTTATTAGTTTAGGTATCTTTAGGTGCACAGTGAAGTGAAATTTGAATATTTTCATAAATACATTTTTTATATGGTAGTAAAATTACTCAACACATATGAAAAAAAAAATACAATTGTGTCCTATTTTATGCCTAGTATTGAGGTCGCAGTAACCGTGATGAATGACAAAATTGTATTAAAATCATTGTTTTTTTGTAAACATGGAAGTAAAAAATTTGGATTTGCAAATAAAAAAATCAGGGGTATAAAATGTACAAACAGTTATTAAGTCTATAAATGAGTCCAAACATTAATACTTCATACTATAAACGAATTTTCATTAAACTTTAAATCATTTCAATAATATTTAACGACCTTACTAAATAAATAAAGTATTAAAAATGAATCCCCCTTCTACAGTGAGCAACGACGAACATAGAACCATAAAAATTATATTGGTAACACGTGTCAAGTGAGTAGTATAATATCGATTTCACCGCATCCACTGAGCTCACTTGCGAGTGTCAATTATTCATCTTCATGGCGATAATGGAACAATCCTGTCGTTGCCACGGAGTGGGCCTGTCAACGCTAGACGTAATGGCATATACGGTTCTATTCTACAAAAACCTATGGCCGCTTTAATGTGCTTGCGGATGACTGAGATAATTAAGGCAACAGTATACAAAAATGATTTTTAATGCATTTTAAGACTGTTATTATTAAGTGCAGAGGAAATTGTTTTAAAAAGATTTTTAACTTGACTATTTCATATTGTATGCATGCTAGGTATATACTTAGTAGTTTTAAACTGAAGGAGACAACATTATCACTTAATGTATTTTGACCAAATTCAATTTTGTCAGGCTTAAAATACAATCTATTTATAAAGGGCTTTCAACACAATCACGAATACATTTTTGGTACTGAAAGACAAAACAGTCTAAGTGATTATGTTAGTGTACGAAGTAAAAATAGAGTGCTATTTACTATCGCCGTCACAATTAAAAAGCTATGACTAATAGCAAAATTATGTATTTACTGCTCATCTACTTACAATATTAAAAATAAATATATATCCGACACTTATGTATCTACGTATAAAAATATATTTACAATGTTGCTTTAAAAATAGTTAATAATATTATTGCTTACATTGCATAAATACATTGATCTGGGTGTTGCCATGCATTATAATAATATGTTATAGGTACACATATGTGTAAATAAAAATTCTAAAATCCATAAAACACGCTTACCTACTTTTGGTCTAGATTGCGCTGTGTACAATGTCGTTGAATGTTTAAAAAAACGTTTTAAGGGCATTAAATATAATGCATTTCCTAATACACCAAAATCTTCAGGGCCAAACCAACTTCACCTTCACAGATACAATTCATTATCTCGGGGTTTGAAAATCAGACGATAATCGGCATCGCTCACATACAAATGAAATCAAGAGAAAAGTAGGAGAATGGATCACAGACTCTAGGGTGAATACTTTGAATGTAACCGGAACAAACGTTGTGACGATAATGATGCAATATAGCTTAGCAATATAGATTATTTTCTGTGGTAAACATCGAGACACATATCTTGGACCAGTCGCGAGATAAACGAGGTCTCGCGAGCGCAGATTGTAGTAATAATACTATGCTTGGTGAATTTGAGCTCTTCCACCGCGCCGTAGCACCCCGTACTATCCTCAAAAGACACCCAAGGAACATGTACAGCGCGTATGGAGCACATTTTAGATCCAATAGATGTTCCGAGGTATATGCCATGTGGCATTTATATAATAATAGGTACATTTTATATTTCCAATACGTGAAATTAACGTAAGTAACTCAATTATAGCCATCTCCGTACATACAGTTAAACTTTTGGAATACCATCCCCCTATAATATTCACTAGACGATTTTCTAATGTACGATAAAGTGTAGAAACCATTTCAAAGTGGAGTACTTCGACTTAGTAAATGTTCCTAACGATATACATTATCATATTAGCTGATCGATAGACGTTTTGATGGCGGTAAAGTAAGGCAGTTAAGTTATAATGAAACTACTTTACATAATAGCAACTATTTGATATGATTATTAACTTTTAAACTCACGAAACAGAGTTTTCTTCATGAAGTCGTTTAAGGTTAATTGAAGATCATGTGACAGTCATTAATATCTAGAAAAATTATAAGATTATTGTTTTTATAGCGTAAATATAGTAAAATTTATTGTATTCCGGGTATCATTTATTTTAGTCATAAGAAAAAAAAATGTATCTAAGTACTTATGTTTATCCGCATTCTAGAACCCATAATACAAGCTAGTTAAGCTATGCTTACCTTGGATCTAGATAGCGTTGTGTAGATTGTCCTACAATATTTATTTATTTATATAAAAATAGACGTCAAATATTACGCTATGCTAATGAATGAAATTAAGGAAAATGTTTTGCACCATAGATATAATTTTATGGTCTCTAACATCCATCTCATAACACGTATCACCTTGTAACAAATTATTCTCATGTAAAGCATCTCAGGCTGCTGACCATCTACCTACTTACCATTTATTATAACTAGGCAAGCGGGATTCGTCGGTCCGGGTTTCAATCACATGTTATTATGATAAGTAACGCCGAATCGCAATGCAGTAAAATTATACCTAGACTCTACAGACGTAAAAAAATGAAATGCGGTGATTGAATAGAATAGAATAGAAAAAACTTTATTCTACATTAAAAAAAAAATACATGTACAGAAAGCAATAAGCAACATGTCTGTGGTCTTATCGCTACAAGCGTTTTCTTACAGGCAACCTTTGGATGGATATAATTTACCTTAACAAATATAACTTATGAGTACTTATTAGTGTAGTCATAAGCTTATCTAAACATATTGAAAGTAAATTATTATAAATTTTATTAAAAAACTAACACAAAATCTTAGATTATAAATAGTACACAAAACTGTCGCAACTCGCAAGCAGACATCAAAATCAAATTACATAAACATGCTATAACAAAAAATAAACAACAAGTGCGTTAAATAAAATTATAAATATCCACTTAGAAACGCACCCTGGAGGCAGAGGTAAAGCGTAATAATAACGCTTCTTTCAGAGAAAGACAAACAAGTTGAATTACTAAAATATGACAGATTGTTTGCTTTATTATAACATGTTTACAGTTTGAAATTTAAGACTAATATAACAGATAATAATTAAGTAAATAAATTAGATTAGTCAGAAGATTAGGGCTTGTATACACAATCCCTTAACGCACATAATCTCAACTCCAAAAAATAAACTAATCTATCTCTTCGCCCGTTAATATATTCGAACGGTGGTCCTAACCTAGTTTAGTGCCTAGCTACCAAAAAAAGCAAAGTCCATGGTTGTGTTGTTAAAGCTAGTCGTTATGATTTTTTGCTGGTACCATAGCAAAAATTGTATTCTAAAAATAAATATCAACAGATTATGAGATGGCATATAAATTGTTTTTATATTAGATATTTTTTTCGAAAATTATGTGATACCTAGCTATTGCCCGCGGTTCCGGACGTGGATGTCGGTCATCGCGACCAAACTGCCTATATTCTTTCCCAAGGTCTTATTTCTTTCTGTAGGGTGAGCACCCACTGGTCCCCTGGAATTCGTCCCCAGTGCCCATTCGTCCCTACATAATTTTGAGGTGCCCACTCGACCTCTGGTCTATTTTCTGTACCATAATTCATCAACATCGGTTCAACGGTTTATACGTAACAGAAAGACAGTTACTTTCTCATTTTTAATATTAGAATGGATATTGAATGAGGATTTAGGTAGGCCCCACTAAGTCCGGAGACATGCAAGTCGATGCAACTGCTGATTAACGGAGTAAGCTCTGGCGTCGGCTTTCCATTCGGGCCAATGCAAATCCACCAAATGACATAGACTGCGAGGTGACGGGTTCGATTCCCCCTCAGTGCAAATATTAGGATGGCTAATCGAGTTGGTCCGGTGTTTATACTCGTATGTATAATCATTATGTATCTAAGCATTAAAAAAAATCCTAAAACGTTAATTTAAATTTTAGATTAGGACTTTACCAGTAGGTACCTACCCCTTATATTCTCTAAAGAATATCATAGACTTTTATATTGACATCACTTTACCATTTTTATGGTGATTAAGTAAAAATAAGATCATTTACAAGTTCAATATTACAATAATGTTCTAATTGCAGGTCGGGAATTACCCACGGGGCAAAATGTAGTGTCTGTAGCACCTATAGAACTTCCCGATGGTAAGTGTTTCATTTATAAATATATTTAAATTCAATAACGTCTTGTTCTATACAAGAACAGACAATTCAAAAATGTCTATACCTGACTTTGAACCTTTCTAGTTTCAATCCTTACCAGCAAAGCAATTACCCTGGTATGGATTTCTTCTGAGAGACAAGGCAGCTATAGTAATAGTAGCACTACGTTATGCAAGCTTGAGATAATAGACTTGGGAAATTAACCCGTATAAACGTTTATAGGGTCCCGTGTTTAAGTATTAAATAAGTCAACGCGGAAATCTTATAGTTTCGATGTCCGTTCGTATGTCCGAACGCCGAAATTCGCACGGACATCGGATGATTAATAAATATAAATCTTTATATTAATCACGCCAACAAAGTGGTACCTATCTGCAATATCAACTTAAAATATTTTTAGGGTGTCTAAAGCGTAAAGTGGGCAGTTATTTTTTTCTCTTGTCTACCCCCTCGGTGTGGTGTATCTGCGTCCCCCACCCGCTGTCAGCCAAATTGTTAGCTTTGGAAATATGAAAATTATCACAGTAGTATTATAGATATATAACGAGTACCTACCAAGTAGGTTATTTACGAGTAATAGTCGATAACTTGTAATATACCCATAGGAAAAGTTACATTTTCTTACGTATCCCATCAAACTTTCATATTATACTGTCTATATACTTTGCTTTTAATTAAAACGTTGTAGATAAAATATAGTTTTTTTATTTCAAATACGATTAAGTATATTCAAATATTTACCGTAGTCGTTATATATTATGTACATAATATGATTCTAATAAACATATTATTTTATTTATAAAGTACCTACCTCTATCTAGTTATAAAAACAGATATTAAACAAATAAGAATATCAATAATAAGAAAACCATGCCCTTCTTTATATCAAACTAGCTATTGCCATCGACTCAGTCTGCGTGAAGAACAGAGTCCATTCCTTGGACTCATAGGAATTTATTCCCTACTTCTATAAAAAATAGCCCAATATGCTCTCAACATAAATGTAATAATAAAATAGGTAATTCTGTGCTAAATTCATTCAGATCCGTCTTACGTGATGAGTACCTAATACATCACTCAAAATCCACACACACATACATTCACATTTATAATATTAGCAGGATTTGTAATATTATAAAGATTCGAATATAAATGATCGTCGAGTAATTCCATACCGGATATAATATACGTAAACGATAATCCTGCCGAAACCCTGATGCCTGTATCAGATGTTTTTGAGTATAAGCTCTGAATTATATCTTTTAATGTCTACTTACTTATTTGCACAAATGTATGCTTCAAGAACTCTCATTCACAGGTTTCCTTTAAGGAAATTTTAGTTTCCTTTAATTCCTTATCATGGAAAACTGTGGGTAATATTCTACGCCTATAGATCTATTTATTCTAAACTAGCTGACCCCGCCTAGCAGTCGATCCTTTTTTTGTTTTTTTTTTCTCTCCGTAAGAACCATCCTCGTACTTCAAGGAATATTTAAAAAAAAGAATGAGTGAAATCGGTTCAGCCGTTACCGAGATTTGCGCTTAGCAACACATTTAGGGATTCATTTTTATATTATAGATAGATAGATAGATAAACGATTGCCATTTATGCTATTTTATTTTCTAAAACTATTCAAACACAGGATACATTATCGTGAAACACGTTCGGCATATAGTTTTTCATGCATCTCAGGCCAGAAAACGTGCAAGCAAGAAAAAATCATAGGTACATGACTCTATGATGCATCATGAAAACGGTGTTTGATTTCAGCAACGAATTTAATTTTTATTTCCTAGTAAAAACTATTTAGACAGGAATAAAAGTGTATGTATCTAATGAAGGGAAAAAATAAAAGAGAACTTTGGTAAAGCGCCGGGTTAATCAGCAAATTAGTCTTAGCGCTCATCTAAATTCATGTGAGACAATACAGTTATCGTACAATGGTACATAAGTGAATCAATTTTTTTATGTTTATTGAAAAATATCATATAAATACAAAATTAGTGACTCCAACCGCCTTATATATTGAATCAGTTCCCGATATAGAAAGTAGCCTATGCCCTATTCCAAGCAATAATCTATTTCAATGCTAAATTTCACGTAGTTCCGTCCTTCCGTTCAAGTAGGCGAACAATAAGCATTCATCCAACCATACGAGTACATAACTAATCTGTCTATCATTCATGTATCCGTCCAAATTTTTGCAGTTACAAAAGTAGATTATTTTTGTTGTTGATTATGTGAACAAGATCGTCTTCTTCTATTTTAAGAAACTATAGACATTTGTAATTTGACGAATAAGGAAAATTCACCATCTAACAATCAGTTGATCTCACATGTCATGTAGTCTAATAATATATTTGATCAAAGGCCTTCCGCAATAATTAAAATGTACCTACCTATATTATATTAGATATCTAATATATAAAAATCAATACCACTTTTCGTTGTCTGTATATATAAAAATGAAACCCGTTTTCCGTTGTCCGGCTGGACCGATTTCGCTAATTCTTTTTTTAGAACATTCCTTAAAGTACGGGGATGGTTCTTACGGAGAGAAAAATTGAAAAAAAAAAAAAAAAAGAATTGACTGTTAGGCGGTACGAAGTTCGCGGGGTCAGCTAGTTATTTTATAACTCAAGAACGGCTGAACCGATTTGGCTAATTTAGTCTTGAAATATTCGTGGGTGTCCAGGGAAGGTTTAAAGGATGAGAAAATAGGTGCAGCGGGAACGGGAGAAATATGGCGGTACGAATTTCGCCGGGACAGCTAGTTATATTATACTTTTGTTTATCGTATGTTATTTATAATTATAACAACAATGCTAATCTATGGAGCATAAGGTTATCATATAACTACTTCCACTAAAATAAGCAGCCGTTATAGGTGGTCAAGGTTATTATCAAAATACTTTGCTTGACACTATTCAATCTAAATACTAAGCCACATATGTATTAGGTACTTAGTGGTCATGGGTTCGGCCTGGCTTATGTTTAGCAGTAGACTGTAATAGGTTAATTTGATTGATCAATGTTATGTTATTACATAAGGAGGCTTTCACTTATTACCAAAATATCCATCCAGAGAAAAGAAACATTTTAAGTAATCATGTATTGATCCCAGTATACCTACCTAATTATCTTGTTGTGTTAAAATGGATTAAAGTATTAGGTAAATATACTTACACAAAAATATAAAAAAAAAACTTTTACGAAGAACTAGAAGATAGAATAGGAATAAAGGCAAATAACCTGTGCACGAACAAGGTGCGGATTAGTGGCATAAGCCTATTTCTAAAGTGACACGAAGAAATCCATATCACATAACGATATTAGTAATGTGTGTGTGTACCTGTTTTTATTATAATTTAGTGCCTGTTATTTTATTGTAATCTTATATATAAAACTCTTAGTCCTGACTGACTGATTGACTTAGAGACAACGTACAGCCTAAACCGCTGGTCCTAGAGACTTGAAATTTATAGAGAGTGTTTGTTTAGAAGCGTGGAGGTGTACTAAGAAACGATTTTTCGAAATTCAGACCCTAAGTGCCTAAAAAGTGCCAAAAACGTACTTTCTTATAACTCAAGAACGGCTGAACAGATTTTTATGATCTTTGGTTTTTTGAATTTGGCTTTGTCGCGGAATAGCAATTATCACAATTAAAATGTGGCAAATCCACGAAATAATGTAATATTAAAGAAAATACGAAATATTATGGCGCTAATATCGCTAGCAAAATTGTTACCATGACAACGGGTACTAAAGTGATGGTGTCAACGCTAAGTCACATTTTGATCTGTCAAATGATAATATTCATAAAACGTCACCGCAAGCCAATAAGCAAGCGGAGCCATAAACCAAGAACTGAACTGAACTGAAAACGTCACTCTCTGTCACGTATAATTACACAATATAGCAAGAATGTGAAAAATATTAATTAATGTATGTAAGAGTTAGGTAAATATGTACTGCAGTTTCTGTATTTCATTGATTGGAAATAGAAAAGAAGTTTTTGAGACTGGCTCACTTCGATGGAGTATCCAATCTTCAGTTACGTTCCACGGACCCCGAGTGGTATTATAGTAGAATAGCAGCGTGCGTCGCGAGGACAACATTCGAAACTACATATCAGACCCATTATTGGTAGTATTGGCATCGAGCATTAAATAATATTCTATTGCATATACTGCGTCAGCTACCAACTACCATAATACCATAGTATTTCATCACTAGATCATTGACTACAGGACATGATAGCACAGCGATGATAGCTCTAGATGTACCGTATATAAAAGAAAGCCTAAAAGTAATACAGCACGTTATCACTCAGATGAATACTCACTTACAAGCTCTCAAACAGTAAGGTACGTGAATTTAAATCTATTGACGCCGATATAACACAAGGGGCTGCTTCATAGCTAGAAACAGAATTACAATTTATATCAATGGCTCGAAACGTTTTACCAACTGGGCGAAAGGGGCGAACGCCTGACTTCTAGAAAACTTCACTTCCTTTCTTGACGAGAAGATACTATAATAAGTCAATAATTATTAGAGATGGCAGAACACAATTTAATAACTTCCTTTTATCAGCTGTGGGCTCTATTAGTCAAGCACAGTGCACTTCTGATTTAGATGACAAAGAATATAATACGAAATGTTTATTTTCTTACTATTATTTTTAGAGAATTATGAAAAACTAAACCACCACAAATGATATGTTGTTTTATTTATATTCATTTCCTTAACATTTACCAACGCATTGGAGGACGTCTTCAAGACTCTGGAGTAGGTAAATCTCGCACCTTCTTCGGTTCGCCGGCGACATCATCATAGTTGCGGAGTCGCTGGAACAACTGGGCGAAATGCTGCACAGCCTGAATGGAGCTTCTCGACAAGTCGGCCTCGGTGTAAACTTGGTTAAAACCAAGATCTACCTGGGGCAGGTTATCCAGCTCGGTAAAACCAACTTCGAGAAAGAAATAGCCAGAAGAATCCAACTGGAGTGGGCAGCATTTGGCAAACTACGTCGGGTCTTCTCCTCCCCCCTGCCGCAATGCCTCAAAACAAACATTTTCTACCAGTGCGTCCTGCCTGTTATGACCTACGGTGGTGGCCATTGAAGGTAGGGTTAGTCCGTCCGCAGCGGGCTATAGAGCGAGCTATGCTTGGAGTCTCTTTGAAGGATAGAATTCGAAACGAGGTCATCCGATATAGAACCAAAGTTACCGACATAGCTCACAGAATAAGCAAGCTAAAGTGACAGTGGGCTGGCCACATCTGCCGAAGGACTGATGGCCGTTGGAGCAGACGGTTCCTAGAGTGGAGACCGTGAGAAGGAAAACGGAAGGTGGGACACCCCCTAGCCAGGTGGACCGACGCGGACGGCCTACGAAAGGTGGCTGGGACGGACTGGATGCAGAAGGTGAAGGATCGGCAAACATGGCGTATATTGGGAGAGGCCTATGTCCAGCAGTGGACTGCAATAGGCCAATAGGTGATTTATTGTATCCTCACCATACAACAGCAACCTTCATACTGTTAATATCGCACTGGCGGACAGGGCTTTTAAAAGCAGGGCCCTTAAATGCGTTGAACGTTTATACAACAAGTCCGTCAGTTTAGAAAAAATACTTTTGGTGGCAATAGTCGACATCCACGCAGGCGGAGCTGCGGGCGAAAAGCTAGTATCTAATAATATTATGTACAGTACATAATATGTGAATAATCTAATCAATTTACACAATAAAGGTACAATTAACTGCCGCCAATATTATGTCATAGTCAATTTAGTCAAGTAATTACCTACCTATATACTTGTTATTAACGGAGGAGCGGAGGACAGTGACAATTTTTTAAAACAAATATCTAATAATTTACTGAGTACTTAAAATATTTGGCAATTATTGATTTTTGAAATAGAAAACCTCTGAATTTCTAAAAAGGGAACTAATAAAACGGTAAAAATAATGAAAACATAGTTAATTAAAATATTTTGCGAATAAAATAATAGCTATCGCACGAAATCTCGTACCTTTCGCATACAGAAAACATTTTTACAAATAGCGTAAACACGCAGTTTATCAATCTCACAAACCCTTTCGCGACGACTAACTTTTTACAAGCAAAAGCTTTAGATTGATGTTTTTTAGCATTGTGCTTCTTATACATTATTTTGTCGGTAAAAGAGCGATACAGCGACAAACCGCTATTTGTCGTTGGTGGGCCGTGTATAAATCACGCCACCCTGCGAGTAGGGTCGCCATGTATCCGCTACTGTCCGATATGTATGCAACTTATCTTGGCAAATAAATTGACACTATTGTATGTAAATTACCTCTGAAGGCACCTGTGACAACTTCTATTAAGTGTTAATTAAAGTGAAGTACACATGTCGTGTAGTTTTGAGGGAGATTAGTGTTAAGAAATACATTAAAAGCAGATTAAAACGACGTAGTCTAAAGTCCACTTTACAGACCCACGCACTAGGAAAAGGAAATAATTATTTTGTCGTCAACTATGTGCCTTTTAATTACTATGAGATAAGTTACCTTCGGCAAAGACTTGGTGGGTAGTACTTCTATTTTTTTCCTTCAACAAGAACCACATAATACATATTGAAATGACATTATGTAAATACAAACATAGATCTACCAATAAAAACCGGAATATAATATTTATTATATAATTTATTGTACTCCAATTACAATATTCATGACACAGCAATTAAGATGACAAGAGCAGTACAAAGGGCGGCCTTATCGCTTTACGCAATTTCGGCCAGGCAACCTACTTGAAGGCAAGCTATCTAAGTACTGATTCATGGCAAAAATCGCCTATAAATCACATTTAGTTTTCTTGGATATCAATTAAAATTAACCAGTCAATTAAACGCTGAACAGTTTGCTTTGAATTAAAGATAGGAAAATTAAATCAGCCTGATCTGATCACGATATTTGGAACAAAATAATACGTTATTACCTAAATGTAACTGTATTACAGTTTTGTCCAAAAGTAGCACAAATTTTTGAAGACACAAAAAATCTCTGTGTAATAGAATAATATAAAACTGTCTACTAATTTCATCACAGCAGTTTGTGCACCATTCCGACGAGACGCGAAAGCTGGAACGGCGGCAGACGCGACGGCACCGGTCGTCATATTTGTGACTCTTTACTCCTCTGCGCTAAAACTTTTATTACTAGTAAACATGTTTACAAGTCATTATACGAAGATATTTATTGAATGATTTCTTTTCAGAATCCATGTACCCGAGATTCGCAGAACCAATACCAAATGTAACGGTGACGGTCGGGCGAGACGCACTACTCGCGTGCATCGTTGACAATCTAAGGAGTTTCAAGGTAAACATGCTTATGCTTAATAATATATCATTATCGATAATCCGATTCAAACTTCACGATTAATGTGAAATATTTAAGAACCTATGCAATTTGTGTTTGTCATTGGTTATTGATAGTTCATGTAACATACCTACCTACTTATACCTATTGATAGATGGATCCTTAATTTGTTATTGTTTCATTTTGTATGTACATAATGTTATATCATAACTGGAAAATTTAACATTATTCAGCAGCGAATTGCAGACAAAAATTACTTAAATAATTTGATCGAAAACCCTGCTAATTAAAATAAGCATTTACTAAATATAATACACACATCGTATGGCCATAATATATGCATACATTATAAAGTGCTAAAGTGCTAAAGTGGTATATGTGAGTTTATACAGTGAACAATAAAGTTCATTTCAAAAAGTGAATTTAGTAAGGCACCTATTTTATATGGTGCATTTCCTCACCTAGATACAGGAATATGCAGATCAAACTCCACTAGTAATTTCAGTCATTGTTACTTTAAGTTGTTATCATCAATCTTATAATAGACTGATACAAGAAACACAAAAGCTTTACGAATATAATCATATGAGGGAACATAAAATACAAAAACTGCCCTCATAAATAGACGTTCACATAAATGCCGGTTTAGATTGATATAAAGAATGGTTTCGTTTAGTCATACCCCTGTTCATACAACTATAGACATGACTATCAATAACAATAAATCTATTTTTATAGGTAGCATGGGTTAGTATGGACAAACAGACAATCCTGAGTATTCACCATAATATAATCACTCAGAATTCACGCATCAGTCTGTCATATAACGATCATCGGTCATGGTATCTACACATCAAAAATGTGTCAGAGGTAGACCGTGGATGGTATATGTGCCAAGTCAACACGGATCCAATGCGCTCCAGAAAGGGGTATCTACAAGTCGTCGGTTAGTATTATTATTTCAGTATTATTTTAATAATATCAAACGGCGAAATAAATTATATGAACATTCAAATGAGACTCGATTTAAAGATGTTTTTAAAATACTCGTATCATGTCATCGCTGTTACTATAAGGGAAGTTACAGCGATACCTAAAGTTGAGAATCGTTTGCAATAATAGAAACCAACTAATTCTGTTGCTAGTTAAACTTACATTCTTTTCAATTCCATTTTACTCTTAGTCAGTTATTGGATATTCCAAGATTTCCAAGAATATACATTTTTTAATTCGTAACCTTGTTCCGATTATTTCCAGTTCTAGTTTTTGAAAGGTATTACCGACATAGCAGCTTTATTATACGTCAGGCAGGTAGCGTGCTGTATGAAAAAGCGGCTATGTTGTCGCAGTCCAAACTAATAAAATCGTGCAGTCCCGCGAGTTTGGATGTTTGCATAGCGAATGCCCATCATTTTTACCTTTTCCTATCCTCTCGAGAATTACACGCGAAACAAATCAGCCCTCCTAGGCAAGTGGCAATTCGTTGACCGGCGTATTTTAGAATAGAATGATGAATATATTGGATTTGACGTTCATGACATACGTTGACGACTGTCTTATGGTCCGTACAAATCATATAACATAACATGTTATAAAACAATCTTATATAACATGTTTTAGTAATGTGGACACTGAAGTGGATACAGTATTGTTAAATGTTGCAAAGTTATAAAACAATGTTAGATAATGTGGACGTGTTATATAACACAAGTTATACAACATGTTACATGATCTGTACGCACCTTTACATGGCAACTACCATACATTTGTCATTCACAGAGCCATTCATTCAGAATTCATTCGTTCTACAATATGCCGGTCAACGAATTTCCATTTGTCTAGGAGGCAAGTCGCTTTCTCCAGCCCTAGTGATAGAAATCTTATTCTTTGTTTCTCCAAAGAGCTATTACTATCATTTCTACCTCCAGTAGCACGAAACCTACCTATTGATTTTTAATATATTTTCGATAGACATAATATTAAGTTAATTAATATAGTTGCTAACAAAATGTACGTACAATTTATTGGTTGACACAGTACCGCCATCAATCATTGATAACATGACGTCAACGGATATGGTGGTTCGGGAGGGCGCTGACGTGACCTTGGTGTGCCGCGGCTCGGGATATCCAGAGCCTTATGTAATGTGGCGGCGAGAGGACGGACAAGATTTTAATTATAACGGTGAATCAGGTAAGTCAAGACTTCAAAAACAAGGAGATTTTCAATTCGGTTGGTATTTTTATGTATGCACATCGATTACTCTGATACTACGGAATAGCTGCCATTTGATCCTAAAAATGTTATATAGTTTAGCCCAGTACCTAGTTTTCATTTTTATGAACATTTTTGTGTTTTTAATATAATTTTTAATAACTTAGAATAAAAATTTAGATATTTCATTAATTGGATGTGAGGGTCGCAATTTTTTTTTTAAATAAGCTTAGGTATATGAAACAACTGACAAACATGAGAGATAGGAGAATACAGAAATCATGATTAAAATCACGCCGATAGTAAGCGATTATCACCTATCGTAGCAGATAAACGCACTTGCAATACATGCTTTTTACTAACTACCTAATTTTTGCATGTAATAAAATGAGGGAGATGGTTGAAAAATAACGGAAATTGGAAAGTGGAAAGAAGAGAGTACAAATGTATGAAATATAGCTACTAATACATAACATTGATCTTAAATCATGCTGGAAAGAGCTAATTTTTGGTTCACATTGCTCATGAAAGTAAACGCAAGGTGTTGCGGAAAACTAAACTTAGGAACCAGGTTGTTCTCTTAGTTAAAAAGATTTATTATTCTAAAATAGGCCACCTTTTTTTAAAGTATTATGCAAGTCCCGTTGCAAAGTTTCCTTTTAATGATAATTAGGACTAAACTACGGTTGAACTTTATACCACATTTTTATTAGTAGGTAAATTTCAAATTAAAAACAAAAAAGTAACGATGAAATGTCCCAAATACTAGTTCTTTTATTTTGAACTAAACTTTTCAACTATCATTTGAAACACATTAAAACATTTTAATTGGATCTGAAGTCGTTAACGTTAATTACAGTTTTATTATTTAACAACGTTGTTTGTTTTGTTTCGACTATCTCTATTTTCTAGATACATATACCTAAACAGTTCAGTTTACATCGCTAATAAGTAAACCAGTATGTGACGGTCAATTGTGCAGTTACACTGCCCAAGTGACATTATGAAAGAATGTTTTCAAAGACAAAAAAAGACTAAGCGATACAATTCTAGTTATCAACGTTTCCTACTTATTCATCAATAATAATGTTTTAACCATCTTTTTTATAAGTTTACCAACGATTGTTACATTATTTTCTTTACTTTTGAAGGTTTAAATAACCCCAAAGACAACCAGTATTACTTACTATTTATTTTAATCGAGTAAACTACACAAATTGTTGGTAAAGAATACCTATCCTATCTACTACCTACTACTACTATCGTGTCTCTATAGGTTCGTACACTCAAGCGTACTATAAGTATTACTCTGGCTAAGTGCCATGTGAAGTAAGCCGATGCCAAATTATCTCAAAAATCGTTGTAGAGCCACTCTTCAACAATGCACTTTGTTATTTATCTTCACAAGCTTGCATCTCTATTTCATTGATCAACTACAAAGATATTAATTTGATCAATAACGAACGAATCCACAAACAATCTGTTTTATGGTAGTAGGAAAGGGAAAAACGGAATCCCCCATCCCATAATTAATAGAAACACATCGTTGTTCGTCAAGACCTATCTCCGAGGAACGCGTAGAGTTTCAAAAGACCAGTCATTTATGCAGCATCTTTAGACTAGAATCTTAGAGCTGAGAATCGTTAAATTTAGCAGATAAGGTAAAGATATTTTTTTTTTGTAAATACATGTGCACAGATGATGTATTGTTACAAAACCTTTGTTTTTCTCTTGTTGAGATTTTTTTAAATTGACAGATTGTTTATGTAATGAATAAGCTACATGTAATGTTCAGTTTCATAAACCAACAAAAAATATATATTATAATGCATTGCGAGTTTCAGAAAGCAATTCCTTATAGAGCAAGTAAAGAGTAAAGTCTGAAAGCCTTAAAGATTTGAAAAAATAATACAGTTCAAACATAATAGACTATACTAAACCCTCAATGCGTGAGTCCGATTCGCATTTGAACTTTTTTTTAATGTCTAAAATTTCTACTTCTTTATGAACCGAACTCTTAGAGATCCCAAACCATTCGCAACCCCTCTATAAACTGTTTCATAAACCTCATTTATAATCCCCAGAGGAAGATATTAATTTCAAACAAACTTTGTATGTAAGATCATTGAATCGAATCGCGTCTTGTTCATCGCTTTTAATAATATATTATTGTAAACCATTCAACTGAACGTAATTCGCATTACAACTCTTTACTTTACTGGTGATATTGAAAAGAGGAGAAAATTTATTTCGCCTATTAACTGAGCCACTGAATTAAAATTAGTACATTGAATTAAACTTTTGGAACCATCTTTTCTAATTTTGTGTAAATGTCGATTACTTTTTCTGAGATTTCTGTTTGTTCATTACTGCTACTACTTAACAATATACCTATAGAATCATTTGAAAAATAAACAGATTCCAAAACCAAATAGGCGCTGAAAGGTGAAATATAACTGTAGGTTAAAATAGTCAGAAATGCTTGTAGAACTTACCTGTTAAAATCAGTACCAAATCCGAAATGCAAAGATTCAGAATTGAGAATTCTTTTTTGCAGTCGATTAAAAATGTTACTCCAATGGTATCTTTCTGTCAGTAATACACTGAGATACTTTTTTATAAGCTTGTTTTTAAAAACTACTTACATTTTACTTCCTTTCTAGTTTGAATAATGAATATCAATTTATCATTTTTTGTTTTGTTGCCAGTGAGTGTAGTGGATGGAGAGACGATGACAATAACAAAGGTGTCTCGATTACACATGGGCGCTTACCTCTGTATAGCATCTAATGGCGTGCCACCTTCTATTAGCAAACGGATCATGCTCATGGTTCAGTGTAAGTATTTCTACTCTAGTGCGTAGATTTGACAATGCGTCTAATTACGACTGACATAATATGTATTAGATGGGAAATATGTACAGTAATCTTCTTCGAGGGATATAGTTTCAGGTGTGTTGATACATTCATGTACTATCGTCGTTCTAATATTGTCTGTACTGTCATACTGAGTTTGATAGTTCTGTTTATTATGTGTGTAATATGTGTCAATCATTTGGTACTTCTGTCTTATGGCTCCATTAAATATTTAAATAATAACGTAGTAGTTAGGTAATTCAGGATATTTTTCTGGAGTAATTAATTAACATTTTTTTTAGGAAATTACACTGATGTACATTCGAAGAATAGTTTCCAAATTTCAGCTAAATCATGAGTAATAATTTGAAAACTATTGTCCAAATATACTTTTGAAGAATAGGTTTCAAAGTATTACTTACCTACTGAAAATAGATGTTCTCGTAAATCAAGCTATATTTACTTTATACTTAAATGGTATGGGTAATGGACTGCTGAGACGAGGTCTCGGGTTCGATCCCAGGTATTACCATGGCACACACCAATGACTTTTCGATGCTTTTCGAAGTTATGTGTGTATTTATCGCAGGTTTATAAGTGCCCGGTTAATGGCAATAGGCTCGCCACCTATTACATTGGGACCTAAACATAAACGGCGAAATGTGGGTGCTAGCACCTCTGCCTACCCCTTCGGGGAATATAGGCGTGAGTTTATGTATGTATGTATGTAAAATATAACGTTCAACTATTAATACTGCGTACTATATTGAAATTTTATTTCAACAGTTCCTCCAATGCTGTCTATTCCAAATCAATTAGAGGGGGCATACATCGGGCAAGACGTAACGCTGGAGTGCCATACGGAGGCATATCCCTCCTCTATCAACTACTGGACCACAGACCGTGGAGACATGATTATTTCCGGTGAGAATTATATTGTATGCGAACATGCTTTGACCCGGAAGATGAAGTAATTTAAATAAGAGCTGAATATACAACAATGTTAACGGGCATTAACGCGATCATGCCATAGGTTACATACATACCTTTGATTTGCCTGACTTTTGACCAATTTACACCGGCCGAGGTCACAGGCTGATTGGCAGACAGACAAATCATAGTTCCATCCCGTCCATCTGATATCATAATTATAAAATAGGTAGAATTTCTATACTGTGATAGAATACCACATTTAAATTACTTTTTTCTTTTTTCGTGCGGAGCACACCGCTGGCCAGCAGTGGTATTTATATCGAATTCAAACTGACTAAAACCGCACGCCGTCTCAGGTCTTAATATATCTATGTAATGCAATAGTTTAAAAGTTAAGAGCTGAATAGATTTTCTAGGACCTAACTTTAGTACGTAATCCAATTCTAAATAATACTTTCATTGCATTCACAAAGTATATTGGGAAACAAAACTATGAATTTTGATGTGATAAGCTATTTTATCCTCGATCAGTACACGATGAATATAGTTAAGTATTTATAGCTTCTGATATCATTATTAAACTCCAAACCCGCCACAAATACAAACATTTATCATTTTAGCATAAATAACATGCGTTCCTGTCAAGGAAGGTATCGTTCGATTGTATCATTGATTTATGACTTCATAATGAAAATAGTTTCTCTTGTATCGGAGCAAACGAACGAGGCAGAGTTGAATACATGCCGAATGTACTTACTCATGCGCGAATAGAGAATACTTGTTTAATGAAATACTTCACGATATCCACTTCGTCTGAACGGAACAACTGATAAATTAATCGAATAGCAACACTGAATAAGAAACTTTTCCGAGATTCTTTTTATTCGCAGTGGTTCATACTCTATAGCGGACTGTTTGCAATTACAGTTGATTTCTCTATTTCGCCACTGTTCAGACATTTTTATGCTACTGCACCCTGAAATTGACTGCACCCTGCTAGGTGGTAAAGAGCTGATGTGCAGTCCAAAAGATACTTGATTTTTTGATGATTGAATGACAAGGATTTTTATTTGATAAAATTAATTAAAAAATATTAAAATATGTAATTAAGCCAATAGCTGCAGAATGTTGCAATTTTATCAGGTAACATGCCAGTGAGCAATGTTTTTTTACAAATTATAAATATATTTCCTTCAAGTGTAAACCTACACGTATAATACATATTTCCTTCATAATGTGTATATTTAACATAGTGTTGGAATAACCCTAACTAATTAACAGCAGTTTGGATTCTTGGAAATAATGAAGCAATCACATTACCTTCTTATAGATAGTGGTCATTTTACATTAACAAACCACATTGGTTTTCCTTAATTGACTCACTATCTTGTCAGTTTACAAGGTCTTGACTTTTAGTAAGTTTATAATTTATATTCAAATTGTAGGCAGGTAGGTACCACAGGCAAACCATTGCCTATGCATGCACAGGCAATGGTTTGTCAAACATATACATGCATAGCAGAACTGCTAGGGGCTGGTGGGTTCTACATCTTAGGTAAACCCTTGCCACTAATTGCTGTATTAGCTCCGGTGGAGTAGAATAGGGTCACTCTATCTCTTCCCGTGGGTGTCGTAGAAGGCGACTAAGGAATAGGGCTGTTCTCCATCCAACCGAAACTTCGGAATTTTTATAGAATTTTGATAGCTAGGTTACCTACGCGCCAGTTAGTGTGGCAATACGAGTCATTTACATTCCCCCATACAGTGGTGTAGGTATACGAAATTTGCAAAAACGACAGTTTCAATGTTAAAAGATAATGTAATACATAATTCTTAATTCTTAATATTTTTGATTTACCTTTCTTATTACTTCGTATTCGTAAGACTTTGTTCCACTCGTATTGCCACACTAACTGGCGCGTACTACAACACATACAGGTTTTATATTGAAGTAGAAATGGAAATTATAGGTGGCAAGTACGAGGCATTCCCGATGGACAGTGGCTACAACAAGTTCATGATGCTCAAAATAAAGAACATCACCAAAGAAGATTTTGGATTCTACAAATGCATCGCAAAAAACTCTCTGGGTGAAACCGACGGAATCATCAAGCTTGATGGTAATTTTTCAACATTAGTAGATTGATTTAAAATGGTTCCCGTCGGAGGGAGCGATTGAAACCGTTGAAAGACTCGTAAAAACAAACAGCGTTTTTACGATCTTTGGGAATTTGAGAGTGTGGGAAAATCACACAAAACTGCCTGTCAATTACCGATAAAGCTTTTTTTACTTAGTGAAAAGTACTAAACTGCTTTTAGCATCAACATCGTTATCGTTTTGTTTGTTAGATGTTTTTATCAGTAGTAATAAATTGCAAGCTAGCAACACTGATACTGAACGACTTTCATGTTGTGAAGGATATTTGAATATATTTTTACTTACAGAAATACCAGCTCCACCATCTGCTTTCACTTCAACCCAAAAATCTATTATGGACAATCAGACTATAAGGAAGAAAGGTAAGTGAAACCCGAGCAACCAAAACCGCGAACATCGTGCAGATTCAAAACAATACATCCGAGTTAGTAAATATTTCAATAATTTTATATCATCCATTTAAACCATTACTTTAACAGGCTTGCCGCAAATCATCCAGAGTAACAACGCGATCAGTTCAAATTTCCAAGGTGAAATGTATGGCGAACAAATAAGAGATTTTGGTAAATATTTATCATTATATGCAATAATAGAAGAAACACGCAATATATCTTGTAAATTTATCATTAAACGTATCCGTTCTCTTTTGCAATGCTTTTATATTTTCTTGTTTTTTACACAACTTATTTAATTACGAGAGGCTGTGTAGTCGAGTATTATAAACTATTAACGTCTTTAGTTTTGTACAAACTTTAACTAAGTATTCATGTTTAATCCATGTTTAATTAGTGTCAATTTTTAGATTTCGACTATATCATAATTGATTTTATAACAAGATGAATTCACGTGCCGAAATGCCTTGCAGTGCACTCTCCATGTCGTTCATTGTTGATGCCGCCGTGATGAGAACTGAGCTTTTGCATGCCATGCAGAATATAAAGAAATTTTAATCAACTACCAGTAGGTAGTTTGCATGTCATTCATATCAATCAATAAAATCAGACAGTCATGCATGTGAGCACGTAACACATTATCCTACCGCATGACTATCTAGTGACAGTTTAACTACTACATACGGTTCGAACTACCTAAACTAAGATATTTGTATTGAATAAAAAAAATTGAAAAAGGCCATATCTCCCATTGGGACCCCGCGTTTATTAATTGAACTGGAGTATCAGGGTAACTATCGACCCCCTCATTCAGACGTTAATGCCACAAACTTCCCGAAGGCTTTATATTTACATGCCACCTGTCAGCTCTCTGTCGCTTATCATGTTTATTTATTATTTTAATGTATTTTTAAGGTGACTACTGTATTGATTGTAATATAACTTTTACTTCAGATGAGTGTAAACTTTCCTACTTTCGCGTGATTACCTACACCGCCAACTTTTATAATTTTATATTTTTTGCCTAAAATCTAATTGTCATTATCTAACGTTTCTTTCCTTTTTCAGACGACGACTTAGAAAATTCCGGATCTTGCAGTAAACTGACTCTAGTGATGAAATATGTATTACTATTTCAAGTGATAAATATAGCAAGACCACTTTTACTTTCTTGATACTAGAAATAACGTGATAAACTTAATGTTATATGTTGCTTCAATTATTTTCGTTATGTTTTAGGCTGAACAGACAATAATTCGCTATTGAATGTTTTCTTTATTAAGTAAAAACCTGTTTATATGAAATAGTATTCATGTTATTTTAGTTACTGTTTTTTAAAAAATATTTTATATCACAAATAGTATAATTGTCATCAACATAATGAACATTACTGAACTGTTGGTAATTAAACAGGGTGTAACCTTTTTTTGCAAACTAAATCTCCACTCACGTCAGAAGGATCTGTCTTATATAATGTATATACCTGCAAAATAACTACCCAAGGTGGACCCTAAAGAAAGGCAACCCCATAGTAACCTTGTGTTGTACTCCCACGTTTTTGCCGTCTATTCAAAGTTCCTTATAAAAGTACTGAAGAATCAATGCAGGAGTTATATTTCTTACTTTTTTCTGTCAGCACAGCCACTACTTCAATATAGATTTTACAGACTTAATTAAAAATAAAACGATTTTCATAAGTATAAAAAGTAAATGCAGCAGCAAAATTGTAAAAAAATACTAATAGGTAACTGTTAACGTTAGGTTACTAAATGTGTCCTAGTCCTAGTTTTGCTTATTTTTAATAAAATATTTGTACACAACATTTTCTACTACATCGATTTTATAAAAAGCGCCTAGCTAGACTTTAGAATTAAACCTAATATCTGTCCATTTGAAACTTGTACGTAGGTCTTGTAATTCCTGATAAAAGATTTAGTAAATGTGTACTAAAAATGTGTACTTCGCTTTATTAAATTATATTGGGCTGTTATTTTATACGACTTTTAGAAATTAAAATAATAATATAAACATAACGCAGCGGTTTCAGTACTTTCCATAGTTGGAAAGTTCCTCCCATGAAACAAATATTTTTGTAATTCATATACTGAGTTTGGGTATACCTTTGGGTTAAGTACCCACAATAAATGGCTAATTTTAATACATTGGAAGTTATAAAAACGAATTTACCATAATTTCGCCTACCATAATAATGTGAACTATAAATACATACCTAATGTAACTTTTTAAAAATTATATCCCACTGTAATCTACGGCCATAAAACATCTTGAGGCTTTAAGTACTTGTCTCTTAGATTCAATCTGATATACCAACGGTGTAGCGGTTTATCTCGAAAACTATTTCAATATGTTATTTCGATACACATTATATACTTAGTGGGACATCTACATATTTGTTTGAGTCACGCCATGTGTCATTCTGTAAATTTTCTTACATCGTTGTAAGGTCCACGCATCACAATATTCATTCACAATGAACCTTGTGATACGTGGACTACTAATGTACTTTACATTTTAAAGAAAAGTATTCATTACCTTGAGCTATAGGTACGCCGCACTTACATTTATTGTAAAATGCTGTATTACCTTAAGTAGCTATAAACGAATTAAAGAATGTATTTATAGTTCCATTCAAATATGAATGCTACATTACGCTTCCTTCAAGGACAAATACCACGAATATTCTTAGTTAACAGTTAAAAACCTCTGCTCGATGTTGCAATTAATATTGATATTGAACTTCAGCCCTACTGAATTTTAAAAACGTTGCCACTGTAATTTTACGCTTTGGTTTATATCAATTAATTCTACAACTGTCAATTTTGAATATTTTTTGCTGTAAAGTTAATTACTATTAGTAATAGGTGAATAGAAATATTTATGATTTTATAATATTGCTACAAAATGAAAACTGCCAAATGAATGTGTAAAATATTGAAATAAAGTAAAGCTTAAAATGTACTATTTGTTTCATTAATAATTTACTGAATTTCTGAACTGAACTTCTTCATTGAGTTGACCAGTTAAGCCTCGTATTAATGGGCAGGGAGGATGTATTAACATATTTTTGAAATATTCGCGCTTTTTACACAAAATTATGCGGGTAAATATCAAACGAGACTTTGGTATTTACATATTTTGGAATGTGTATGGAGCCCCATCAAGATTCAGAGGCCAAACCAACCTTATGTGCGAGCCGATAGGTGTATCGGCTACAGAGCCTGAATCCGTCAATCAGTTTGGCTGTTTTTTTTATACTACTTAGGTGGCAAACAAGCACATGGCCCACCTGAAATAAAGTGGTTACCTTAGCCTATGGGTATGTGCAACACCATGAGAGTCGTACTTTTGCTGCCGACGACGGTGTAAGAACAGAGAGAACCCTGATTTATGAAATGAAACTCTAACGTAGGTTTTTCGACCGTAGAAGTCAAGCTAAACCAATCCATAAAATAGTGAGAAGTAGAAAAGCGGATCTCTGGCTACAAAATAGAAACTGGATGCAACCGGGATACTTAGTATTATAATTGTGTTTAATCAGGAACATGGATTGTTAATACAAAGACGAAACTTGGGAGGAAAAAATTTAGGTGAAACCTTTTCAACTTGCTTTTTGTAACATGGACCTCGACTGCATCTTAGGCTTTCATCGCAAAACCTGGGGTCCGATTTCCTAATCCATTCTTATTGGTCAATTTTGGTTGAAGTTCAAGAGAAATCTGCATCGGAGACGACACATGATGAACAATTGAAAATATTATGACGAGATGATTAGCATTTACGTCAGCAAAAATATTACGTAGAAACTGATTATGCAAATGAACTTCATAAAATTATTTGACTGCATGTCTAGTATATGCCTTCGTCGAAATCTATCTAATCTAAAACGAGATTTTCAGAATACAGAACTAATGAAAAGTCATCAACAATTTAAATGCTTGTTGAAATGTCTGTTATTGTCCAGTGTGATTGGCAATTTACGACTGGAATCCTCGAATGCACTAAATTACTAAGTGGGATATCGATTGTAACATTTGTAACTGCTTTAAAGGGCAGTGCACCGACTCTGAACCATATTTCTTATTCATAGTGATGGCTAGAAGGTAAGTACGTACACATATTCATACGATCCTGTTAACGCGGTAACAGAGGCTCTTAGAAAATCCACCATTAAAAGTTGATAGATAATCATGATAAGTCTTTAAATGATTTATTAATTTATTTCTATTTAAAGGGTATTTTGATTATAACATAACCGTAGTACTGTGCACAGAGCCATTCATAAAAAAAACCCTAGTACTGTAGTTATAATGATACAGGATCGAGAAGAAGAGAGGTTTATGTTAGCTTTAAGTCTTTTAGGTGTAGTTGGGATATGATTTAGGATAAGCAGGCAAGATTTAGGAAGTCAAACATAATCAAGGAACGGGTCAATATTTTTTCTTGCGCTGCATAGCGAGAAAGTGTTTGATCGAAATCGAAGAAAAATAGGTTACTTATCGCTCAACTTATGATGAAGGTGAATAGGTAAGGAATCGTGGAAGGTCTGAGTATTTAGTATTTTATATAGGACACGTCAATTTTGCTTCACCTCGCCTGATGGTAAGCTGAAGGCAAAGCCATGTTACAATGGTGGCACACAGCTTGACGGCCTCATCAGATGTTTTTTCACACCCCGCTTAAAGAACCCGGAACTGTAGGAAGAGTAAAACAAGTGTTCTGGTACGGAAAAAAGTCCCTGGGTCAGCTGGGGTGCGAGGAATATGTCTACGATAAACTCACCACCAGCAACCGACGACGGCCCGCAGAGGGCGGTTTTAAAAAAGCCGCACGATAAAAAAGGTAAGGAAAAACGTAAAAAGTAGACATCTTATTGACATGGACATGTCACAAACTGTTCAGTTTTTTAATATTAGTATACACAGATAATCTCTGATAATGAAGTGTAAGTTCCCACTAGTTTACTAATCATGAGAGAGCTGAAAGTGGCTCTTAAAGGTACGTCAATGATCAATTTGTGCATCGTGCAAGAGTTGTATGAAATCTAACACAAACTTTATGAAACTGAATGGAAACAAATCGTAATTAACAGTTTCTGTGACCAAGTAATGACTAACTTATTGTTATTATAATGTACTAATATTATAAACGTGAAAGCTTGTAGTATGTGAAGATGTATATGAGGATAAACGTGAAAGTTTGTAAGTTTGTGAAGGTGTATGTGAGGAGTCGGCTATCAACTTGTACCTACTCTTTCATGTAAACTCCTAAATCGATTTTAATGAAACTTTACAATAATATTGCTTAAACATCAGAATAACACATCTAATCTATCTATATCTATACTATTATATAATTGTAAAGTGGTCGTGTCTGTACATTGGAGATATTTAAAAAAAATACTTGGGTTATGTTATGTTAACGATACTGAACACGAAAATATTTTTTTTTAATTTCCTGTCTGATTGTCTGTTTGTCCGCGATGGACGCAAAAACTACTAGACGGATTTTGACGGTTTTTTTTTTGTTAGAAAGGACTTGCGCAGACTTAAAATCTTACGTTTGTTTGATCGCAATCGGTTGAGTAGAACCGAAGATATGAGCAAAGGTCGCGTTAACCGAGATTCACGCGGGCGGAGCCGCGGGCGGAAGGCTAGTAGGCTATACACATATCAGCGATGAACGGGATCAGGATTCCACGCGGGCAGAGCCGCGGGCAAAAGCTAGTGTTTAATATAAGTAGTGTCGAGAACAAATGCCGAAGCTAGTAGACATAACAATTATATTTAGGGAATCATATTACAATATGATTTTTTTTCATAAATGGACTTCAAAAAGATATAAATAAAAAATCATCATGAAATAATTTAGGCGTCTTCAACTTCTTGGAAGTGCCAGTTACCTATCAAATATAAAGAAAGTTCACTTTATTGGCAGGTTTTTGAGTCTCGTTGAGTCAATGTATACTTCGCCGAATGCGTAATACGAAAATATATGTGTATTGTGTAGGCGTTACAAGTCTAACATTCTATTTCTCGATTCAGAAATTGACTATTGTAAGTATAATTTGAGTCGTTTATTTTTGAAGTCGAATTTAAAAATAAACTATTTACTTGCTCTTTGCTACGCTTTGAACGCTTGAACTAGAAATATTATTCAGTATAGTGTAAAAAATAACTCTGACTTGAATTATCTTAAAAATAATAAATTATGAAAATTCTACTGACATATCTAATGAACTAAATTTGGTCAAATATTTTTAATCATGACTACTAGAAGGCGTGTGGGTCAATTGAACTCAATGTTTGTTCTCTGTTCCATAACTTTTTCAATATTCGCAAATTCACCCGGTCCCCATAAGTTAAGTACTATATAGACTACCCGGGTCACATGTGGTGCTTGAACAACATGTTCATACCTATATGTCTATGGGGCAAATAATGATCGGTATGGTATTTAGTTGTTATCTTTTGTAATAACACGTCGAAATTTTTTCATGACTTGCTGTTGCCCGCGGTCCCACCTGCGTAACATTTTGTACCCATTCTCATAACTCATGAGAACCCTTTCCGTCTGTTTTTTCCATCCCTGTACCAAATTTTAGCAAGATCCGTTCTGAGGATTGAGCGCTAATGAATAACTTACATTCAATCGATCTTCACTAACTTTCACACTTAAAAATATTATGTAAGTAGGTAGCAATAGTTCTGTTGAAATTGCACCTATGTAGTATAATAAAAAATTAATGTGTGGTCCCTGCCAACCTCAATGGGAAGGAGGCATGACTGTATTTATCTGTAACCACTTAGTTTATAATTAGTACCTACCTGCCTACTGTGTTGGTTATATAATATATTTATTAATACTATTCTTTTAGTGCTAATTTATTGTAATTAATTCAGTGACACAAAAATATTTATTATGTCATAACAAAATGTACGACATTCATAACACTCTACTGCCTGCTGCACTAAATTCATACTCATCATAATCATCATCGAGTTCCCTGGTGACACCCATTCACTCCAGAGCCCGGGGTCCGGTTCCTTCTTCTTCTCCTATTACTATACGACGCCCATCTGAACTCTCAACCCCGTTCGTCAATTTGCAGGTGAAGTTGACTTGACTCCAGTCTTGATGGAGCCACATACCTATAGATAGATGCAATTTGTACATTAAAATAACAATTTAAATTAATTAATTAATCGTATTGATGTTTAAAATGACTCAATTGAAATATATGGTATTAAATTAAATAAATCACTAATTAATACGGTAAGTCCCAAGTGCAATGACATTTTAAATGATGTTAGTAGAATATAAAGGTACTTTTCCACCGCATATTAAACTTAGTTTACATATAGATTTATCCGTCATCAATAAGTAATAATAAAATCCAGTTATTTAATTTCTATAGTTAGTTATGAGACGACGTTTGATGTGATGCAGTGTGTACGCTACTTTAACAAATACAATAACCAATTAGTCATACTGCAACGTATGTAGTATATATAACTTGTTTTCTTCATTAATGAAACAGTAATACAATACAATATCAGCATTGTAGTTGAATCTTGCATTCGAAAAATAATAAAATGTTGAGTGAAAAATTATGTGTTTACGGTGATCAAGATGTCAAAGTGCCAGCCCATTTGAATTTCGGTAAATTTATTTTGGACCGGCTTCGACTATACAAAAATGAAGTAGCATTGGTAAGTACGAATATTTGGTTTTCCTCCTATAATGTTTCCTCAATATTGATAATACTCGTAGGTACTAACATTTCTGTTATGAGATTTTGGTAAATCATTATATTATTATGATTTGGTGTTGTTCGCGGTCGCATACGAGGCGTTCACCTTCAAAGTTCAGGGTCCGCTTAGTCCTCCTTCTTTTGATATCCTATACAGCTTGCTGCCATTTAAATCCTAACCCCGAGAAAAAATCTAAGTGGTACAAAAAAATTAAAAAACCCTGCCCCAGAGTCTAGTTTATCAATCAGCAGCAGGCTTGGATTTGAGATTGGCTTGGCCTCAAAAGTACTGATAGAAATATTAGTGGTAATATAAGTGGTATTATAAGCTTAAATATAAAATAATATGTATTAGTTGAATTAAAAGTATTTGAGACTATTAAATAGTAGGAGGATTACTATAAATTATATAGTGACTAGCTGCATGCCCCGGCGAACTTCGTACCACCATATTTTCGGCCCGCGTGGTATTTAAATCCCGTTCCCGCTGCACCCTTATCACTTAGGGGGATGAAAAATAGATGTTGGCCGATTCTCATAGATACCGGATAAGCACAAAAAATTTCATCAAAATCGGTCAAGCCGTTTCGGAGGAGTATGGCAACGAAAACTGTGACACGAGAATTTTATATATTAGATATAAATATAAACATCAATATTTTAGTGTTATGATTATTTATTTTTATAAATCTTTAGGAGCACGGCGAAACACATGAGAAACTAACATACGAAAAATTCACACAAATTGCCGTCAATCTATCCGCTGCTTTGACAAAGCTGGGCGTGGGTCGAGGCGACATTGTTGCAGTGGGATCTGAAAAACGCAATGAATTCGTCCCCACGGTCCTAGCGATCGTGTTCACCGGCGCGACGTACACCCCCTATGATTTAAAGAGCGGTCGAGGTGAGACCAAATATCTTATTTCCACTACATTCTTTAAGCGCTTCATATATTTTATGTGACGTTTTAAAAATTACGGCCAATAAAATAATGAATGTAGCTAGAATAGTGATCATTTTATATTCCAGGTAGTTTAACAAAAGAAATGTGACTTTAAAATTTGTTTGCAGTACCGTACTGTATGTTGATTAAATCATGTATTTCAGATGTAAAGGCATACTATTAGTAACATGTACAGTACTGTCAAAGGATGACCTTTGATATAGCACTGCACAAGGGTTCGAATTCAGTACAGTGCAATATGTGTACCTATGTATGAATATGTCTATTCATTTAGTCGCGTATTCGGATCTTTATTATGCTCTACGTAAAATTTAGAGATTTTAGTTCGGTTAAGTGTAAATGTACCTACTTACCTATAACCGAATCGAAACCATTATACACCTTTGCCATTATTAGAGAAGGAATAATTTTAAAATAGATATTATGTTATTTCAGCCACATTGATACATAAAATAACGATAACAAAGCCAAAATATTTCATTTGTTCAAATTACTTTTGGAACACGTACAGTGATATTTTAAAAAGTTTCGACTGTATCAAGAAAATCATAACACTGGACTCGGAAGCGGAATTGATAATACCTATAAGAACATTGGTCACGGATGACGTGGACATAAATACGTTTCAGCCAATGCAAGTTCAGGGACAGATCGACACGGCATTCATTTTGTATTCCTCGGGCACAACTGGAATGCCAAAAGGCGTACAACTGACACATTTAAATTGCATTCTGAATAGTCTTCCCGCAGAGTAAGTATTTGACCGAATCGTATTAGGTAGTATTTGTGGTGTAAATATTTATATTTCAGATATTTTGGAATAATAACTGTGGATGCCTTTAATACAGTATTTGAAGTTACAGTACCAAAATTTAAAAGTTTATAAATAACTCCTTCTACACTGGCGCAATAAATTTCTAATCTATAGGTAGGTATTATTCAAGAGTTTCAGTGATCGATAACGCAATCATGCCTGTAAAAGCCATTATAAGATTTTATGCTATCTTTTGATGGCTAATTATTGAACACTACATTGATAGAATAATTATTAATAAATTAAATTTGGCTTAGTCAAGTATATAAAACTTGATTACATACCTTTAAGTAATTATAAAATCGAAATATAAATAATGTCATCTTTATTTACAGATGAGTGTATTCTTTATTTATTCAAAACACTCAGAATAGTCGGCAGATATTATTAGGTGTTTGAAATTCAATATTGAGTCCAGAAATAGTCTCAACTTCATCTGAGCGTCAATCTCGGTTAGGTAGATACGTCCAAAGCCTGCGCTTTGGGATCTACAACTTAATTATTTTGTTTATTTTGGCTCGTAAACCCATGCCAGAGCTTCGTATTATCGGTTTACAGGTAATGTTGGCTTGTACCCCAAAGATCGTGACCTCATACACCCATAAATTTAGAAATACGTGATATCAAAATAATAATACCTAATGAAAAGCGTATAAACAAGAAATGAACTATTAAATATGAATGTAAAAAATAGTCCCATAATTTAGTTAAGTCATTGATACCTCAGTTAAGTTAATATCGTATAAATGCACACAACACATCAAATAATAATAAACACATACAATCACGCCTTTATCTCTGGAGGGTTAGGCAGAGGTGAATTAACACTCACATTTCACCAATCATTACATTAGGTCCCACGTAATAGGGGGTGAGCCTATTGCTGTTTCCCGGGCACTATTATTGACTCGAGCCATGTATCTGAGGCTGAGTTTGGGCTGTATATATCTGCCCTATCCCTTAGTCGCCTTGTACGACACCGCATGGGAGGAAATGGGGTGGTCCAAATTCTACTCTGCCGGGAACAACGCGGCGGTTAATAACGAGTGATAATAAGATTAATACAAAAAAATAGGTCTGCCCCTCTAGACAAGTAGCAACACGTTTGTGGAATATAATAAAATAGATTGATCAATGTATAATATGTAGATGAATAACATGCATTGACGACAATCGTAAAGGTCTCAAACGTAAAAATACTTAGCAATCTTATACATTCATCAATCTATTCTACAATACGCCGCGCCGGCCAGCACATTGTCACATATAGGTATAGGGGGTTAAATCTGATTCCACTACAAGACGCAATGCAATGATCTTATCTTTTGGCATTTACAGTTTTAGCGACGAGTCTCTGCAAACTGCATTTCTATTTGGAGAGTGGTATCACAACTATGACACGTTCATGACGTATAAGTTTCTTGCTATGGGGAGGAAAATTGTTTACTTTGAGGAAGCGTTGCCTCTTCCGTTCTTGAAATGTGTTGAAAGTTGTAGCGTAAGTACCTTATCTCGATTTCACACTTACTTTTTTATTTTTCAATTATAACTATATGCCATGTTTGTTTATTATTAAGGCAGGCAGGTAAGGTATGTTAAAACACCATGAGTTGGGATGTGAATACGATATACAAACTTGTCATAATAAAATCTAGAAAATAAAATACTCTTTTTATCAAAAATTACAAAAGTGTTTAGTCCGAAGATTTTACATCATAATTTAAAAATAGAAAATAAAATAGAGATTTTCATATGTACCTTAAAAATATTTTCTTACGTCTATGGTTATTTCAACTTTGCGACGAAGATTTATATATCGGCTGATTCCCAAAGCAATGTAATATCTAATCCTTACCCGTCAATATCCTCGAACGCAGTCAATTCTTGATTACAATTTGATACAATATACCTACCTAGATAATGTGTACTAAAATATTCCTAATCAATAAAAATTTGTTGTTCCAGGTGAATATCGCATTCCTAGTGCCCTCTTTTGTTCACTACCTAGCCAAGGCGAAGGAAGTAGAAAAATACAATTTAAATTCACTTAAAATTATTTACTCGAGGTCATCGCCACTTCACAGCAAGACGATCGATGAGGTCAAATCGAGGCGAGTATGGTTATTGTTTAACGATTTCAAACCATCTTACTTTATCGATGCTTGATAGTGAGTTTACTATTTCATAGAAAAAAAGATTCGCATTTAAACCTTCAGGACTTGTAGGGTACCTACAACTCCGCTTGTTGTAAAATAATAATAAGACAAAAATATTTCTCTTATAGATTTCCTAATCTAAAACATATCCTTCAAGGCTACGGAATGACAGAAGCTGGAGAATTGACCTCGGAGAGCTGGGGAACCCACGGGCCAAGAGCTGGAAGCGTAGGTATGGCTTCACCTGGTATTACTCTAAAGGTATGTATAAAGTTACGTACTTTCCTTTTTATAATATCTTAAGATAAACCCTTCTTTGAGAGAAGACTGCAAACTGAGACTGAAGCCGCAAGAAATTGTACCTACGCTTATTTTACCTCGACTAATTCCTATTTAGCAAATTAATTTATTTATTTACACAGTGTAGTAGTATAGTAACAGAACCTCTTCTTTTCATCCACAGGTCAAGGATCCGAAAACACATGAAATATTGGGTGAAAATCAACGAGGTGAAATATGCCTGAGTGGGCCTGTCCTTATGAAAGGTTATATCGATATTGATCCTTCAGTTTACTTAGATAAAGAGGGTTTCTTTAAAACTGGAGACATGGGTTATTACGATGAAGATAAATACTTTTATATTGTTGAAAGGATAAAGGAAATATTTTCGTATGACGGCTACAAGGTACGTACTTACACGATGGTTTAGTTAGAATACTGATTACAGCTTATAATTAAAAAAATGTCAGTCTAAGATACAATTGAAAAAGTATCGGTAGTAACACGTTGGTACCTACAGTTCTAAAGTTGTTTGACCAGTGCTATAACTACATATTTACAAACATTACCTTAGGCAACTGTTTAGTATACAACTCATTAGGTAGGTATGACATGGTATAATTAACTGGATCCTTGTCATTAGTATTATACATAATTACATGATTATTACTACATATTATTTTCTTTTGGACTATTATATAAATATCGAGTGAATTTATATTACATACTGACGGTGATTTTTATGTATTATTTTATTATATTGAAAAATGTGAAACTACCATAAAAGAAAGAAATTGTAATATTTGCATGCCATTACTAGTGATAATACAATGTACTGATTTTATTTTATGTGACCAGCTTATTAACTGTATTATGCGAATAATTAAATATGAATATTAATATTCATTTATTAATTCACATTAAATGAAGCACTTGCACGTCTGAAGAACTTCAATTGATTATACATCGTAGTCTAGCAATAAGCTGCAAGGCTTTTATAGATAATATTAGCTAAACTCACTAACACTCACTGCGATACATTCAATACCATTTCATCTTGGTAGAGAAATCCCGTCTTGGTAGATGCCTGTGCCATAAAAGGAATAAAGCCTTTGTACTACGAGTATATACGTATTTCTAGATCCGAAGCTTATTACGAAAATGTGAATTACGATAGTTTTATCCAGATTTGGTTTGCCCTTTGTACCTTTGATCCTCATACTGAGGCTCTATTTCCGAGAACTAAATACATTTCGTTGGGCTAGGAAATTACTTCTGGTAATGCTGGTATATTATTTGATTAGAACAACATAAATGCGTATCACCTCGTTGCTCGACAACAAAGATAATGTTGATTAACTACTTGTATTTAAGTTTTGTATGTTCCAATATATTATGTTGCTTCAACTGGTGCGAACTCTATTCTTATGATAACATTGGTCTATTAATTAAAATTACCCCTTTTAGTGTGACTGAAATTAAACTATCAACAACAACTAATAATTTAATCATTAATTAAAGCAGATGCTCATAGTAGGCCCTAAAAAGTAGAATGTTAGATATCCAAAATAATAAATAAATAATGATAACTTTTGCAGGAATACCGCTGCTTGCTTGAGTAGCTTAGAACATTAAATAGCTTACAACATTTATTGCTTGAATAGCTTAGAACATTTATTTAATACCGAATAAAATTTACTTACTTGGTCATTTTAGATAGCTCCGCTCGAATTGGAAACTATACTGCAATTGCACCCAGGTGTTCGTGAAGCAGGAGTGGTAGGTAAACCGGTACCTGATTACGGAGAAGAACCAACAGCATTTGTGGTGAAGCAACCTGGAATTGCTGTTACTGAAGAGGAATTGATCAATTATGTCGCTTTGGAGGTACATTTTGCTCAATTTCAATATAGATATAAAAACAAAGGCTGTGTTAAACTCATGTGGTATCCATCAATCAATCAATCAATTAGCCTACTGCAGTCCACTGCTGGACATAGGCCTCCTCCAATGTGCGCCACGTTTGCCGATCCTCCGCCTTCCGCATCCAGTCCGTCCCAGCCACCTTTCGCAGGTCGTCGGTCCATCTGGCTAGGGGATGTCCTACCCTCCGTTTTCCTACGCGCGGTCTCCACTCTAGGACTCGTTTGCTCCAACGGCCATCAGTCCTTCGGCAGATGTGGCCAGCCCACTGCCGAAGGACTAGTAACTAGTAAGTTCTGTTGAGGAGTCTTACAACAAAATTTAAGGCACGATAAAAGAGTTGTTTGATGTTCTTCTTATTAATGATTTCTGCAGCAAATCGTCGCAATTTTTTCAATGTTCTACGCGTGACTGATCACGAGACTAGCATTCTCACATTATTTCTCTTTTCAAAAAGCTACTCCATGCTAAGCAGATAGTTTCCGTGGGCCGGTAGGTAGTAAATTGTAAATTATCACAAAAAATTTAATGGCGAGACGCCAATGTCAAGTTTTTCAAGACATTCTACCAGAGCCATGTTAGCCACGACAATAAATTTGTTTCCGTATTTCCACCCCCTACGATATTCAGAAAAAACCCCTAAAATCCAACCACACGTCTCATCCACCACGGATCAGACGTGTGGTTGGATCTTAGGAAGTTAAAAGAGAACCCTCGTAGCTAAATATTATTATATAGGAGCCATCAAATATAATGACGTTTGTGTCAGAATTACAGTTTTCAATCAAAATTAAGCATTTAATCTATATCACCTTCTTTCTCATCATCTGCTGACCTGAACATGGGTAATTCTTAGAGACACACAATGAGCATTCTTCAGCTGATCGGCTTTTGCTGAGCTTTGATAAAGTGTTTGTATGTATTACTTAAGTGTGCTAAACATTCACTAAATTGGTATCTTCTTATCTTAAAAGAGACATTCATTAATATCATTTCATTCATTCAATAAGACATTATTTACTTTAGTTTGTTTCACAGTAGTGAGATAACATTCCTCCAGTTAATTAATTAATCACATACAAAGCAATACCATAAATGATTTTATCATTATCTTTATTGCTCAAGTAGATGATAGTATAAATGCATAATTGAATAAAATACAATTATAATGCTGATTATTGTGAACATTTATTAGTTATTGGTCTATTACTTTCTTTTTTATTAGGTACCTATATTAATATATTAATACCATTTACTTTTATGTTAATGGAATATGAATTGTTTTGAACTTCAGTGATAAGAAGATAATCAATGCGTAGTTTAAATAGAAATACTATAAAAGAGATAAGCAACATAATTATATGCCTATCAACAAAAATGAAGTCATTAAGTATGGAAGGTGATTTACTCGGTATTTAACTAACAAAATAAATATTATTTATCAATTTTTCAGGTAGCACCATACATGCAATTGAGAGGTGGTGTAAAATTCATTGAAGAAATGCCGAGAAATCCCAGAGGCAAAATTGTGCGCCAACGATTGAGAGAAATGCTGAAATAAACTGTTTAAACATAATGATGATAGGTACATTACAAGATTGCAATATTTTGGAATAGTTAAATATCATTTCTAATAGTTTTAGTTTCATTATACATCGTCTCAAGATAGACAATTTGTGCAACCTGTATGTCTCCCTATGTTTCCTAACAGCGGCAGGCTGCGGCTGATTTGAGAGATTGATTCTTCTATACGTGAGTGCGGCTAGGTACCTATACTAAAATTAAAGCGGCTGATTTTTGACGTCCAATGTATGTTTGCAAAAGTTGCAATCTACATTTCGAAGTACTTACTGTAATTTCTACTTAAATTATATTAAATTTTTAGAACATTAATCGTTAACTACCGTAAACTTCTAGTAAAGTAGTAAACACGATATTTTTTTTACTTCCTTGATGTTCCTTTTTCTTGAAGAGATGTTCACATTGGACTTGTAAGTCATTATTATATCATCAAGCTACTATTGAGCGAGGTAACAAAAACATTGTGCAGACGCGGCTCGCCTGAAAGCTTTATACGGCGTAATATTATTCAACTTTGTATTCCGTCTCTTATCTTTAGAGACGTCTTTATTAATTCAGTATGATTTAGATTATCATAATTCCTTACCTTTTGCGTAAAATTATATTATAATAGGACAAATGCTTAGCATAAACAGATTTTGATAATTTCTCTTCACAAATACAATATTTGGTTTATTTTGATGCGCGGATACATAGTTTTTAATTACATAATTATAATTGAACAATATTAAATATTATATGAAATAATCGTACGAATGAACACTTTCTTATTTAAAATATAGAAGTAGATTCATAACTTTTAAGCTTCTATATTGGATTCTGTGGAAATGTATCTGTACTTAAATATGCAAATACAAAAAAGTACTTTTCTGTCTGTCATTTGCATCGCCATTTTTTAAATGAAACTCTTTTACCATTTAAATTGACTGGTTTTACCTCGGAGCAATTTAGCTCGCCTTAGCCTCTTTCCAAGAATGGTCCCTGCGGCCTGTAATAGGTTTCTTAAAAGAAAATCGAGTTAAACAGGCGTGATTGACTTAATTGTAGAAAAGCTTTTCCCAAGATTAAAGAATTGCTTTAGAGGGCGAGCCAACCTGATTACATCATATCGTCGCCAATGAATAGCGATGAGATGTTGATTTGATTTACTCTATACTGACACTTGTATAATGTACCTACTCGTAGTTCATTTAACATCACCGACTCTGAAATATAGAGCGCCCTACCGACTACCGAAAGAGGTATTATTACATACACACGCCTGCACGAACTCGAACATGGTGGTTTTCAAAAATGGCGCTTACAATTTTTTTTTTTTTTTTTTTTTTTTAGATTTAGAACGCGGACAACGTATCTATAGTTTATAATATATAATTGTAATTTAAAAATATTCTACTTGAAATTGCTATAATTGACATTTATGATTTAAGGTGTACTATTTACATACAATACATACATACATTCACGCCTTTATTCCCGGAGGGTTAGGCAAAGGTGAATTAACACCCACATTTCAACAATCATTGTATTAGTCCCACGTAATAGGAGGTTAGCCTATTTCCGTATTCCGGACACTATTGTTGACTTGAACCACGTATCTGAGGCTGAGTCTGGGCTGTATATATCTGTCTGATGTTAAACAGCCCTATCCCTTAGTCGCCTTGTACGACACCGCATGGGAGGAGAAGGGGTGCCCAAATTATACTTTGCCGGGAACCACGCGGAAGGACGGCCGGGAACATAAAAAAAAACTAAAATATATAGGTACACAAGAATAAAAAAAATATTATTAGTGGTTATGTGGGTATCGTCTACCGATCAAATTAAGAATATGAGCAAGTATTATTATCATGGTCATTACAAACGCGGGCCTATTAAATATGGGTATATAACAATGGTACACTGGGTGCAGATATTTCATAATAATTCAATTCAATAATCATTCCCAATTTAACAGTAAATCAATAATATAATCTTCTTTCTGTTCGGATACAAACATGGCAAGTGTAGAAGCGTCATTAATGTTTGCCACTTCGAAAATTGAATCGTTTAATCGCAACGGGGTGGAGTGAAAGAGAACGTATTAGCTCGGTGAACATAATTGCGTCGGAGTACCTTTGATACTGAGTGGAAATAGAGCAATTAAGTCCCTTGAGTTGGAGAGTTTACTTTGAATTTTTATTGCTATCCCTTTTGTGTGCATGCGGTTCAAGAGTTAGCAAACATGTAGGTAAGTGGACGATCGTAACAATACTCAAATAGTGATATAAAACTTTATCTACGAGTACATAGGTAATTCCTTGATCAGTTTATCGTAGGTACTCAATTGTTACTAGTACGTAATATTATTTCGTCCTCAAGTGTCAAAATAAATGTACAACGAAGTGATAACAAGGTAATTCACTTCAGAGTTATTCCTCCTTTGGTGCACAGAAGGTAGCAGCTACATCAATATTGCCCAGCTTTCAATGCGGTGACTTGATTCTTCAGAGTTTCTTAGTATCTGTAGTGGAATTCTGGATACAACACTGCCCAATCTTCCTCCTAGCGTTAATTCCCAGTCGCATCCGAAGCTTTCAGCTCGGAGTCTGGGGTCCGCTTTTTACCAGTCATAGCTACAGATTTGGCTAGACCTCGATATTTTCCGTGAAGCGATTGCCATCTGACCTCCACGACCCAATGTTAACATTAGGCGATATCGAATCTTTGCAGCTAGACCGTTGTTTTTTGGACTTTTTAGGGCACCAACCACCCGTAACGACTGCCATAGATGTTCTTATGGCAACCGGGACCGACGGCTTAACGTGCTCTCCGAGGCACGACCAGACCAATGCAAATACCCATATTTAATGCACACAAATATTTGCACTGAGTGGGGATCGAACCCGCGCCTCCTGCGTAGCGGCCGCGTTCACTACCGCTACGCCACGGAGGCTGTCAAAAGGATACAACACTGCCCAATTAGATTGTATGAAAACCTGACTGTTATTGGGTAGATAGTTTTATCATCCTTATGACGAAATACAAATATCATGCATAAAATCAAAAGGGCTTTTGATATGTGTAGTAGAAAAGCCTTAAAACAAAATAAATAAAAACAAATAAGAAAACCAATAAAAATAAAATCGGCCAAGTGCTATTCGGACTCGCCCATGAAGAGTACCGCGAAAATTGTGGTTTATGACGTTTTAAAAAAAAACTACTGACTGGATCTCGTTCGAACCAATTTTTAGTGGTAGTTTGCATGGCAATTTACATCATATATTTTTTTTAGATTTATCATTCTCTTATTTTAGAAGTTAGAGGGGGGGGGGGGGGGGACACACATTTTTTCACTTTGGAAGTGTCTCTCGCGCAAACTATTCAGTTTAGAAAAAAAATATGTAAGAAACCTCAATAGCATTTTTAAAGACCTATCCACAGATACCCCACAAGTATGGGTTTGATGAAAAAAAAATTTTGAGTTTCAGTTCTAAGTATTACCCAAAATTTAATGCTTTTTTTATTTTGGTGTGAAATTCTTAATGCGGTTAACAGAATACATCTTCATACCAAGTTTCAACAGCATAGTCCTTATAGTTTCGGAGAAAAGTGGCTGTGACATACGGACGGACAGACAGACAGACAGACAGACAGACGGACGGACAGACATGACGAATCTATAAGGGTTCCGTTTTTTGCCATTTGGCTACGGAACCCTAAAAAGACTGTCATATGATTCGACATATACATTTATACTCGTACTAGTTTTATTTTCACTTGCATAAACCAATAGAATAAATACCAAACTTACATTATTTTGTTCAAGAAATTGTTAGATAATGATTTTGATATTTATAATTGACATATTTCATAGGAACATTTTTTTACGATTATACGTACCTAAGTAAATATTATTGAGGCCCTATTTTGGAAACTCATGCTTTAGTTGTTACTTATCAATTTAATAAAGCTAAAATCGTGTGCCGACATTATGTTTGTGACGATGATTCAGTCAATAGAATTTATATACATAATTTCTTCATACTCTCTTATAACGAAATTAGAAGTATGCAGTGCACCTAAAGAGCCTTAGAATTCGACGAAGAAAATTTTCTTTTGGTAGAATTATTAGACACATTGAACATAATAATGCTTTTTTATACTACTTACGTCGCAGACAAGCACACGACCTACCTGATAAAAATTCCTAGAATTCCTTACCAGTTCACGTGTTTCCCTCTTCCTACAGTTCGCGTGAAAAAGCATCTGATGAGGCCGTCAAACTGAGTGCCACCATTGTTAGCTTACAAAAAAAAGTGGTTACCATGGCACGTGGACGAGTGCAACACCAGGGGAGCCACACCCGTGCTGCCGACCCTGTAAGAACAAAGAGATTGTGTGCCATTAGCGCAGAAGATAAGTAGAACAAGCTATTGGTCTTTTCACTGACAGCACAAAAATTCTCTATTGAGCTCTAGCTACCCTACTAACAGCCGGGAACACAACACGAGGTAATTTAGCCGCGGTATTTTGTAGAGACGAAAATACCGTCGTATATTTGTAATTACAAAGAATACTCTCAATTACGTAGAAACTCATAGTCAGTCTTTTCCATTTGTAGCAATTACAATTAGGTAAGTGTGTCCTCAACTTGACTTGAATACCTAGTAGTAAAACCTATCTTGAATAGCTCTGACTTAAACCAACTATTTATTGATCCCATAAATGAGTATGTTTCCCGCAGCGTTACTGGCTAGTGAAACCGTTTTACCTCTCACGTAGTCGATTTTAATGTATCTGGATGACTTTTACTATAATGATATAATAGTAAATATAAAAAAGTAAAATATACATTATAGGCAATGCCTATTTATTAAAGGCAATGCCTATTTATTAAAGGCAGAAGGAATGCTCAATGTTCTATAAGATAGGTTAACAAAAGAAAAGAAGGTTTCTATGATCAATGACCCGGTTTTGATACATTAAGTAAACTCTTGTAAGTACAAACTTACATCATAATATGTACACTATACAGGCAGCAACAAACTTAAATAAGATCAAAATTAGTAGTATAGTACAGCCTAACTTAATGCTAAAGCTTTGATTATACACTAATTATATTAACACTATGCATTCACTACAACTAGACTTCAATATAGACCACTCCAATTAATGTAATTGGAGTCATTTAACAAAGTAGAGCTTGCGTTAATAGCTAAGGACCTAACCACTTAAGTAAAATCTTCCTGAAACACATAACGCAACATATAGAGAGACCCATTCATGTAACATTTAATTAAGTAAGTAGCATCTAAACACGGCCGGACGGCCATCATAGTCCGATCTAACCGTTGAATAAGTAAATGTAATAAAATAAATCCACTAAAGCGCTATAAGACCCTGGATTTAACATGGCTTACTAACGCTTTCAAAGCTGTGAAATCACCCTCTTCATATGCTTGCGGAAAATATCAAACTTCTGACGTGTACTTATGACATACTAATTTATTTCTTTTTTGTTGCTTTGGCACTACGCCGAGTAAAATGGTTGTTTATCTTTTTAACCTTTTCGAAACAGGAAAAACATAATACCAAACTCGAGCCCTCGTATTTGTAAAACCCAATACACTTTGCATATTGTGTGAGAATTCCAAGAAAATTAATTTGTATAATATTATTCGGACCTAGTACATTTTTGAGGTAATGAAAGTGATGCTTAGGTAGGATGCATTTAAAAAATATCAATATACTAATATACTTGTACAATCAAAATAAGGTATTTTATAAAAATATTTTGTTTGTTAATAAAATATTCTTTCAACTGGCGGCTCTTTTTAATATCTCGTATTACATTACATTACATTACATTTTATTTGTTTTTTTTTTGTACTTTATTCTGAAACGTCTTGTTGTATGGACATGAGCAAATGTATACATTTTATTTTTATATTATAAACAGCTATAGCTATAAATCTTGGTAAAATATAGTCTTTAGCGAGTGAAAATAACTAACTTCCATCCAGTCAAATCTTTATTGTTATGAGCTACTCAAGCCTTGAGATACCTAATAAAGATTTGACTACCCATAAATACGTTGCGTTTACTTATAACATGATAATTATATCTAAAGGAAAGTTTTTAAGTTTGAAACTTTTCAATGTACCTACCATTATAATGACTAAAGCATGTGGTAAAGCTAAGTGTAGACATTCCAGCAGGAGTTCCATTGCTACTGACGTACATTCCCGTTTTACGGGTATTGCATCCTTAAAACGGGAATGTACATCAGAGATTGCAGCAACTCTGGCAATTCGAGTTTTAGATAAAGTTATAAGTTATGTTATTCCTTAGCCTCTATCATATACCTACTCTTTACAAATACAAGTTCTCTGCACGGCGCAGGGCTAGAAAATCTCCTTGTAGGTATACCCTAAGTAACGAAAGTAGCAATGCTTCTCTTCCTTAATTTTCAGTAGGAGTTGTTGCCTCAGGTTGATCCCACAAGTATAGAGAGACTGCAAGAAGGTTCACTGTAGAATTGCAGTGAATCTATGAAATAATTTAGAGCTTTAGAGAATTCTAGAGTTCTAAATATATAATACGGTAATACTTTAGAGATCCTATTAAATAATTTAGACCTTTAGAAAATTTAAAAGCTCTAAATTATAAAACTCTAGATACAACAGTGTCAACGTATACAATTCTTTAAAATTCTTATAAAAGCTATTGCACTTGACTTTCTGATTTGAAACCACAGCCTATTTGAGAAGTATTAATAATAATGTGCGAGTAAAAGCAAGCACAACATGCATTACGTATATCGGTTGTTATGTATTATGTATTCATCGCTGGTGCAGCCGGCCCCATGCGGTATAACCTAATGAGCCGTGAATCGGAGTTAATGCATGCTGCTAGTAGTTTGCCATAAAACCTATGCCACAATACCATCGAATATTTTCTATCGCCGTATCTGCTAACATCGCGGTTAAATTTATAAAATATTGCACATTTTCTTCTTAAAATATGCCAGAATGCTTTTGTCATAGAACGTAGGTATGCAAAATGTAAAAGAACGTGGTGATAGGAAACTTTCTGGACGATTTATGTCTGTTTGCTGGCGCATGTTGTAGTATTCTTTGTAAAATCTTTTCAACATTTGAATAATATTTCCAAGATTTAAAAGTTTGATTTTATTAAACAATGTTGTGCAATTGTATGGAAATATATGTTTTACAGTTCTGCAAATAGGGTAAAAAATATCGAAGCGGTATTTATTTGTACACAGTAACTAACCTTAGGTGAAAAAACATTGATACGCTTTGCCAACCTACATTCGGGCTCACACCAAGGCTTCACTCGCCAGCCGGTATACCTGCTCTGACTGAGAAAGAGTAGGAGAGTCGACCTCAGGAGACAAAGTACAATTTTTGGATGCAACCGGGACTAACGCTATGATCATTATGATGATTTCTGTAAGTTGATTACTGCGTTTCCTGCGTAAAAAACATAAAGCGGCTTCAGTTTCAACTTTTAGGTTTATACATAAAAAAAAATTACGAAGAGCGATACCTATGCTCGGACCCTCTCCGTGAGTAGCGGCACCGCCGTGAAACCAATTACTACACCACGATGGCAATCCAACGTCGTCGATTCGACAGAAAAAGAGACATAAAAAAAATATACTGACCTTTTGGAGCATTGTCCAAAAACCGCAGTCAAACTACTAGATATCATAGTGTAGTGTCATAATCCAAAATCCACAGATCATTTACCAGCGATGATCGATTAACAGTTAAGAGAGTTTGTGTATGGATAAAGTTTGTCCGCCTAGTTTAAGAAGCGTTAAGTAAAACTTGCTGGGCGCGGAAAAACTCTCGACCGGGATAAGTCATCCATCAAATCGATACCTCCCACGTAAGTTGTTGTAACCCACAAAATTGCCATTTTGTGTTTTTCACGTAAAAGTGTCTAATTTTATGTATAGTATCCTGTAACAATTAGATCAAATCCAAAAATCTATTAATTTCGGTAGTTTTCAGAAGTATAACATCGTAAGTTCCGAAGTATCCCGGCGTATATTGTGGTATTTATTACTTGCAATAGTTTACGGCGGGCGGTGTGAGTCTGACGAGCGCGCTCATCCCGCGTATGTGTGACATAAAACAGACTACGTTGGAAGTCGCTGTAGGTTGCATGTCACGCGCGTATTTTATGTGTTGATTTGATATTTATTACGTAATAGTACTAGCACATATTTTCTGTATTTAAAATATTGGTTATTTAAAATGTGGTATTGATTACATACAACAATATACGTTCCCGAATTTACAAGTATTTTGTGTTAAGTAATACATACAACATTTTACTTCGGAATTAGTTATACTAAAGTACATGGCAAGATGACTTACAATGATTTACGTGGTCAAATTAACTATTTTATGGTTACTAAGTAACACATACAACAATCTACTTCGCTTATCACTGACATTGTGTAAGTTGTAAGTAACATTTGCGGTTTATAGATGTGATCAAAAATCTATAGAAATCAATAAAATTGAAGTGTCTGTTTGTAATGTCAAAATAACAAGTGAATAAACATTTGAACCTAAAAAAAATAAGAAGTTGAATGAAATTTTGAAGCATTTATTATGCTAACTTAATCATCTTATCATCTTATCTTCTTCATCTTTTTCATCAAATCTTCTTCTTCGATCATCAATCATCATCATCATATTCAAAATAACAAATTTTTACTAAATGGATGTGAATGTATATCAGGTACCATTAACAAGAACATAATTTAAATGTCTTTGGTCGGTCTGTCTGTCTGTTCCGCTAATCTCCTCCCTCCTCTCGAAGGTGACGGAGCGTATCATTAATACATAGCTTCTGGGGTACTTTGAACTGTATGATCTACTGAGCAACCGACAGTACGGCTTCCGCCACCGTAGCTTAACCGGTGTATCTTATCTTAACCTTCTTTTGTATCTCACAAACCGTTGCGCGCAAGCCATCGAGACTCGAGGTGAGGCACTGGCGGTTAGTCTCGATATCGGAAAGGCCTTTGATCGGGTCTGGCAGACGTCTTCTTGCAAAGCTCTTATGGACTCCCCAAGGAATTATGCGAATGGATTGCCAGCTTTTTGTCCAACAGAAGTATCCAAGCCGTCGTTGATGGCAGTTGCTCGGACCGCATGGACATAAAACGCTGGTGTCCCACAAAGTTCCGTGTTGTCTCGACCTTGTTACTGCTGCATATCAATGACATGCTGTCGGATGACTCCATTCATCACTATGCGGACGACAGTACCGGAGACGCTTGTTACACGGACCGTGCAAATATCCCTCAGTCCGAGATGGAGGAAAGCCGCGAACAACTTGTGTATGAAATCGAGACTACGTTATCTAGAGTACCCGATTGGGGCAGACTGAATTTAGTACAATTCAACCCCTCTAAGACACAAGTATGTGTATTCACCGTTAAGAAAATCCCATTTATTGTAGCAACGCAATTCCTGGGCACACTGCTTACCATTTCCTTGAGTATTGGGATCCTTGATATCGATATCTCCAGCGACGTCCAATACCGTAGTCAATTGGAAGACAAGGTGAAGCTAGCATCAAAGAAGCTTGGAGTGATCAACAGGGTGAATACTTAACTGTCGGGCAACGACTCCGCCTACATAAGGCACAGGTTCGGCCCCACTTGGAGTATTGCAATCACCGTTTTGTCGAAGCGCCTACGTGCCAGCTTGAAACTTGAAGTGTTCAACCCCTTCGACTCGGTACAAAGACGACTATTGAGGCTCGTTGACCATCCCATACTCGCAGGTCATGTGGAACGTCTCAGTCTCAGAAGAGACTTTGCCTCACTGTGTGTGTTCTACCGAATATACAATGGTTTGTGCTCAGATGAACTATTTGACATGATACCCACAGCTACATTCTATCATCGCATCTCGCCACAAGCAGGGAAATCATCGTCACACACAACGTCCGGAAACAGTACGCACTGTGCGGTATGAAAGGAACTACATCCCTCGCACACTCAACCTGTGGAATGAACTCCCTGCGGTGGTTTTCCCAAGCGACTACAATTGATTGATAAATTGATAGCTGCCGTTGACTGGACAATACTTGTAGACTACACTTATGAGAAGCACTATAAAAGGAGGATGTCTGTACCTCGTCATCCAAACCCGATATATTCCTTTTTTCACGATCGCATAGGCGAGCAGTGCTTGTAGAACGCACAGTACCGTGGAAAACTAACATAACCTAACCTAAAGACCACGCTATAAAGACGAACAAATACTTTGACCTGACTAACGAGTTAACCAAAAATGGCTACGTGATTAAACTCCACGCCGTAGCAGTAGGACCAAGACGATTTCAAGTTAAATCCCTGTACAACTTAAAGACCTCGGATTGCCAAGAGCTTCAGTAAGCTCTTTACTAAATCGAATGTCCAAAGCGGCATTGATAAGATCTTACCAAATTTGGATAGGTAGGGGGGTACACTACTGACGGTGGAGGTGAGCGCTGATGCATCACAAAATGGCCACCCTTAACCTACATCTGGGTCGCAAGTCCCAGTCGCCGTCACGGTGTGCTCGGTATCACGGGTCCATAAGGACCCGGGACCGCATGGTGAATCCATGGAGTGCTGAGAATCGGATCTCTGGGGCTCTTCAAGAATGGGCATTAGAAGGTTTTTTCAGGGTCGGCAGCGCGAATGTGACGCCCCTGGTGTTGCATACGTCCATAGGCCACGGTAACCACTTCCCATCAGGTGGGCCGTGTACTTCTCTGCCACCTAAGTGGTAAAAATAAAACATACCACACCTTTTTTCTCTCTTGCTTTTCGGCGTAAATTGTTGTATCTGGTACATACGACTAAATGCGACTCATGTGTTCCGGTGTACATAATTGTAAGTGACTGATACAACAATTTGTAAAGGTCATATACCGCGGTAAAGTGTTGTAACAGCAAAATCTCTAAAACCTTTGGTATTTTTGAATAATACCATGAGGTAAACGCTAAAGTATTATTAACTGAAGTCACATATTGAATTTTATAAAGATTAGTTGAAAACTGCGGTTTTTATTGCCAATAGTACCTTTGAAACGCTCGCCTGTAAAATCACATTTTAGAAGTTACAACAGTTTACGTAGGAGGTATCGAAATAGTTCCCGTCTTGTTAAATTATCAAGGTCTTATTAAACCTCGCTCGAACTTCAACAGCTTCTATAAAAACAAACCAACTTTTGGACTATGACAACACAAGTTTTTAGGTTTTTAAAACACAATGGATTGCACAATAATCATATATTCTTCGATATGTAGGCTTTCTCGGCTAAATAGTCATCAAAGTTCATCAAATTGGGCAAACCATCTGATGTTGTTTACTAATAAGATCTGTTAGGAAACTACTGAAAATTTTCCAACAGACCAAAATCTAATAAGATTTTTACCCGATCGGGGAATTAGATCAATCAATTAGCCTACTGCAGTCCACTGCTGGACATAGGCCTCTCCCAATGTGCGCCACGTTTGCCGATCCTCCGCCTTCCGCATCCAGTCCGTCCCAGCCACCTTTCGCAGGTCGTCGGTCCACCTGGCTAGGGGATGTCCCACCTTCCGTTTTCCTACAGGGAATTAGACTTGGAGCTTTATATAAAGCAATCGCAATATAGTTCTACTGTACCAAGATGGTACCTACTAATTGTAACTACATAACATGTAGATACATGTTAAATTGCATTATAATCTAACATATAATCTAACAATATTATACTGCCCAATTCTTAGCATGGTAATAGATATAGAGCAATTCCCTAATGAAAATAGATTTATTAGTCTCAAGTGAATGCTTTAATATGCTTAGACGTATAATTAATCACTGCATAATACATCTACCCCTAACTAATAATGTACACATATTGTTTCAGTTTACAGTAGTTGAGTGGTGTAAGCGTAATATTCAAAATTGATTGAGGCGACTCTCAAGTAGCTTCAACAATAGGTGTCCCGGTGATAACGAAATTAATAAGAGAGTTCTTAAACGCAGACAGGACTCCAATCGCAATATAACTCTTTAAACTAGCGTTCATCCTGGTCGCATCCGAGGCTTTCGCCTCGTAACCAGGGGTCCGCTTCTTTCAGTCTAATTGCAGGTTGGGCTGTACTTCGATATTTTCCGTGAAGCAACATCCACAACCCATTGGCAATATCGAAGTGTTGCAGTTAGACCAGTTGTTGGACTTTTTAGGGCTTAAGCTACCCGTAACGAACGCCATAGATGTTCGTATGACAACCGGGACCGATGGCTTAATGTGCTCTTCGAGGCCAGACTAAATTAATGCAAATAGCTATATTCATACATACAAATATTTGCACTGAGTGAGAATCGAACTCGCGCCACTTGCGGGGCAGTTGCGTTCACTGCTGCCACGCCACGGAGACTGCAAATAGAACTAGCAATCCTGTTAATTTTACAAAATTGAGCCTTACAAGGCTCAACACTTTTCAACAGTCAATACCCAGAAAAGTGCAATATTCTGAAATAAAGGCATCCCCATGTTAAATTTGAAACTTCCTTAACAAATAACAATTTATTTGTGGTTTTATTTCAATAAGTGATATTCGCATAAACTTCAAAAAATATCAAATAACAATATACCTACCTACTCTTCATTAAGGCCATCGCACTCATTGCCCTCTGACGTTGGTCCATTAAGATTTTTTTCTATAAATTGACTGTTGCGGCCCTAGCGCTTATAAGCTCCCTACTTAGATTATAAAAGTAGAGGCCGATATTTGACACAATGACCATTGTCTATTGCAGACGAGGGTCGGAGATTTATATGAGGAGACCATCATATTTATTCAAAGCTGATAGAGCCACCACCACCAGCGGCCTTACCATAAACCTTAAAACTTATACACTACAATCTCTCATTGTAAATAAATAAATATTAATCCAAAATATATTCATATATCTACAATATATGTCAACATAGAATGTTTATGTAATCATTGTAATCGTAGTTGTTAATTAATATATAACAACGGATATCATGTTGTGGAAGGAATGTAAATCAATGTTGTAGAAAAGATATCCGTCATTCTATCAATCATGACTTCAATCTTCCAATCAATCATAACAATCATTGTGTTAAAAATAATATTGAAATTAATTTTATCACATAATTTCCACCAAAATTTATGGAAGTCCGAGAAAAGGTGACTGAATGTAAATAAGATATTAAATTACTGGCATTACTAATTACTTGTGTGCTAACATTTCTAGACAAAGATAAGGGCGTGAAGAAAATACAGGCAATGAAGTACTTTTCGTTGTTCTTGTGCTTCTGGATAATGAAATGCTATTAATGTAGGTACATACATTTGAAGAAAATATTTTTAATTGGCACGTAATCCAGTAAGGGACCTACATAAGGACTACATATCTACTGGGAAGATCCACACTAACACTACAGCAGTGCAAAAATGAATCAGCTCTTGTACTTACCTTCTTAAATATGCAATAAATTACCTCTTGTTTATTAATATAACTAATATTAGTTTGTGATTATATTTTTCAGACAGATAGATATATACAGCCCACACTCAGCCTATACATCGCTCGAGCCAGCAATGGTGTCCGCAAAACGGCAATAGGCTCACCCCCTATTACGTGGGACCTAATACAATGATTGGTGAAATGTGGGTGTTAATTCACCAATGCTTAACCCTCCGGGGATGGAGGTGTGATTGTATGTATGTTATTATATTTTCAATACAACCGATGTGATTACGACCGATAGACATGCTTTGCAAGCGTTTAACTTTTACCAAGGTGTAATGTATGCAGCTATTGAAAATTATGTTTTACATATCAAATATGGACAATTGCGCAACATTCAGCGGTTTGGCTACAATGGTAGCTAACTAACCGATTTGTGGTTTTGTCAATTATCCGTGACCTGTGATTTTTAATTTTATTTGAAGTTCAGGTAACGGTTCGTATTTATTATGTATAACACTGTTAAGCATATTAAGCTTAAATACAATATGTTACAAAGGAGTATTAGGTAAAGTGATGGATATGACCTCTGTCAAGTCAGTTGGAGATATTAATTGGGAATAAGTAAACTGATGGCGGATATCAAATCAGTACCTAATTAAAATAAACATGGCGTATGTTGAGCTACATGTCGACAACATAACACGATCCATTTTTAGGAAACGTTACCCATTGCTTTAGTCAATCTTGAATTGGCAGGGGTGACCTACGTTTTGAGTTACCTTTTCTAAGATAAATCGCCGTTTAATTAGTCCGTAATCTTGATCAATATCACGTTTACTCGAAGAATTCGAAATGAAAGGAGAAATAAAATATATGCAGTTATTACATAATGGAGTTGCTATAAGCCTTTGTCGTGTCATCGCTATTCTATCAACGACCATATTATGTGTACTTCATATTATGTAAGCCGGAGTGCCCCTTTAATGCAATACAACTTACTTACACAATTCCTGAAAGAAATCGCTCATCCCTGAAAATACAGAGAACTCGAATGCCAATGATTTATTACTGTAAACTAAATTCTGCCGTATTTTATGATTGCAAGAATTTATTACAGTTTTTCAATAGTTTTTAAGTTTTGCCTAACTTCACTTAAAATCTTTTCAATTGTGTTATTATGTATGGTGTATTCTTGTTTAAAACCGAGTGGTATCAAAATTCAGAATATCTCTAATATTATTGCCGCTTTGACCTTTAAAATTGTCCCTCTTATATTCCATCATAAACACCTTGGGAAATATTAGCTAAACGTGGAGGAGACCTTCCAAATGAGCGCAATATTGAGTCCATTATTTCATTCAGTGTAATGGTGTGGCAGTGAAATAGGGCAAAGGACGAATAAACGGGACCCTGGAAATGAAGACGCCGTTTGTTCATAACCAGCTCGTTAATTCCATTATTACAAGTCAGAGGAGCGAGCAGACCGGTAACAGATGTGCCACTCGACTCGTGAATCTGCAGAGTCTCCTACTTTTCACGGATTTCAACATCATTATTTTTGTGAGAGAGCTCAATTAAAAATAATTGTTATTACAGATGAAAATAAAAGTGACTTTTTACATGCCTAGTGTCGCTTAGTATTCGTAAAAAGTTCCTTAAACCAGCTCTCTTTTGTATGGAAACTTATGGCCTTTTAAAGCGTCTCAGCTTTGTTTAAAGGTGAAATGGAAATCTTTTAAATGCATATATTAAATCAAGTTAAACGCTTTAGTAGACAAAAAGAGAAAAGTTTATGCGAACCGAAACGGAATTGAACGTACTAGTAGGTACGAGAATGTTTAAATCCTACAAGAGGATTCGGTAGACGTTATCCTGTTCAAAATAGATACTAATTAATACTACTTAAAAATTCATACCACACTTTAAAAAAATATCAACAATTAAGTATATTAAAGAACCTGACTGCATTGCAAACACACTCACACGCAATTTCTTCAACTTCGGTTCAGATTGCAAATGTACAGGTTGTTACTGAGCTACACAACATATAGGTACGCGCACTGAAGACTTTTTTTAACTATAGTTACTTATGCTAAAAATATTAAAAAATGACCTCTAAAGTTAGTTCCAATTTGGTCATTTGCAACCGTTTATAAACTTATCTTTTTTACACAGTACTAACTTATGGATTACCTACTTACTAACAACAAATCAATACTATGAATATCATAAAATGTCATCTTTATCAAACAAAGCGTTATTTACTTGTAAACTGCAGTTCGTTGAAGTAAAATTACTTTTGGCAGATTTCATCGTAATATATCTATTGTACCTAATATTTACCCAAGCCTTACGTTTCGGTTACTTTTCAGTACCTGAATATCACTCGTTTCAATGAGGGATAAATGAGGGATATTTGCGTAAGTTCCAACAGTAACTGCAGTTCTCTTCATCTTTACTCAGCATCCTATAATATTTTTTTGTTTGCGTATTAAAATTCATAAAAACCAGCAAGGTCAACAAAATAAACCACATGGGAAGCTAAAACACCTAGTTATAAAATTTTTATACGTTTATGCTAAATAAGTCGCAAGTTACGGCCTAATAACAAACAGATGACGCATGTATTCAACCCCTTTATAACTAGTATAACAAACTTACCGATTGTAAAATTTAGGTCAAATTTGCCTGGCATCTTGTTTTGGTATAGTTAAAATAAATTAAGTGTTATCTTTTCTACTACAGTGCTGTTAAAACTTTATTAAAATTATACCTACATTTTGCAGCATCTATTCTGAAATATGCAAATGAAGAAGGACGTGATTAAAAAGGGAAATTTGATAAAAGGCTCGCCAAATAGGTAGAAAGTCTTTACAATGACCAATATGAACAAAACATGCAACCGATTTCCGGTAGGGTAAAAGTTTTTCCCCAATTTGATGGCTGCAATTTTTTATAAGAAATTCTGGAAGCCCGTTTTTAAAAGTGTCAAAACTAAAAGAGTTATGGCATGTTCCCATTTCATTCTATTTACTTTCTCATCTAGTGTTGCTTTACCCTTATAGAAAAGATACGGACTTTAGGTACTACTATTACTGATTTCTAAAACAGTTACACTAACACCAAAAATTTACGATTATAAGTTTTTGTATGTTTTCATAGCCGTAATTTGTTGTATAAGAATGCTGAAATGTTAATACCGATTGCTGAAATCTTGCGTGAAACCAAGTAATAAACCGCTAACATACTATAGCAATTTTGATCACAGCTTTAACTAATTTTCGCATAAGTTCAGAACTATTTTAATAGAATTACTTAGTAGCGACGCGAGACAAGATGAATAATGACAAACGTCCGTTAAACATCAACTGTAATTGTTTGACAGCGATATTCGACCGCACCGGTAATTGCTTGACTTGATTAATTTTGTATCGTTAGCTTAATAATAATTACAAAAGATCTGTTAAGATACCCACAAAACTCCTTTTGGTTTATGCTGTTATACTTATACAATTGAAGGCCAATTTTAATCCATACTAATATTATAAATGCGAAAGTAACTCTGTCTGTCTGTCTGTTACGCTTTCACGCTCTAACCACTGAACCTATTTTCATGAAATTTGGTATAGGGGTAGATTAGACCTTGGGAAAGGACTTAGGCTATGTTTGGTTTTGGTACGATAACCGACATCCACGCGGGCGGAGCTGCGGGCAATAGTCTATTAATTCATAGTTCCACATTATGTTGCTTGATCTGGTAAGGGATTGGCGTTCTCTGACAAATATTCAATGTAATTTAATAGTATGTTTTCTTAAAAAACCTATAAATTAAGAGCAAAGGAAGATACTAACTTTTAAAGTCTAGCGTACTAGTATACAATAATGTTAACGGGAATTAACGCGATCATGGTATAGGTACACCCTTGTTTTGCCATACGTTAGTCACAGGCTGACTCTGCCCGTGTAACCTGGTCGAAACGTCAGACAAATCAAAGGTATGTATGTTGTTTTTGAGGTACCTATACCATGATCGCCTTAATTCCCGTTAACATTAAAGAAAATGTACTTCAGAAATAGTATATATCATGTAACAGTCTTGTTAATTACGCTTGGCGGAATGCCACAATGTGTAGTAGGTATCATAACGAGGATGACAACTCTACGGCTTGACCATATTTATTATACATACATACACACACATAGGGGTAAACAGAGGCATATTATCCGCAAGCTAGGACTCGCTTGCGATTTTTGATCCCACATAATAGGAGGCTAGCGTATTACCATCAACTAGATACATTGGGAATAGAAGATAGGCGTATAAAAAATTGAAAATGGAATATTATTTAATTTAGGAAAAGTAAACAATCAAGTAGTTTCATCTCTTCAAGTTAGCATAACTACAACTCGAACTAGCTTTTGCTGAGAAGTCCGAGTCCGATAACTATTAATCCATATCCATTCTAATATTATAAATGTGAAAATAACTCTGTCCGTCTGTCTGTTTGTAACGCTTTCACGCCTGAACCACTGAACCGATTTTGATGAAATTCGGTACAGAGATAGATTAGACCTTGGGAAAGAACATAGGCTATGTTTGGTCGCAATAACCGACATCTACGCGGGCGGAGCCGCGGGCAAAAGCTAGTTTGCTATATATCATCTCGCTACTAACAGCGATGAACGGGATCAGTTTTCCACACGAGCGAAGCCGTGAGCGACAGCTAGTACAATATAGAGCGGTATATTGATAAAATAAAATATATACTGATATAAGGTTTTGCTGAACTCGTATTAACTCGGAGTTTTTTATTACCTTTTTTTTTATCGTGCGCAAAATCCCCACGGTTACCTCCCCCACCGTAGCCGGAGGAGGAGGTTATGTCGGACTCGAACCGACTAAAACGCACGCCGTCTGTGGGCCGTCAGTTGCCGGGGGTGAGATTGTCGTAGCCATATCCCTCGCACCCCGGCCGACCCAGGACCATATCTCTCGATCTAGCCCTCTTCCGGTTAGGGGACCACAGAGTCCCCAACCCGTCCCCGGGTATGGGGAGGCACGCAATGCGTGCCGCCGCCGCGGCCTGCTCTACCCGTCACCCCCAGGCCCGCGCTCATGGGGGACGGAGGTCATTCTGCGACCTCCGACGCCCGAGTTGCCGCTGCTCGTTGCGGGCCGCGCGGTTTGCGATTCTCCTTCGCTCCTCGCGCTCCCGCTCCGCCGCCTCCTTCACGAGCATTACTTGCTCGCAGAAGGAGTCGCCGGCGGCCCACGAATCTGCGCAGCGAACCATCGCTGCGAGCAAAGTGGCGAGCGTGAGAACTATCACTCCTAGGGTCGCCACCAGCTCCCGTCTCGGTGTCTCCCACGCCGGACACTCGGTGAGCGTGTGCAGCGCCGAGTCCTCGCTCTCGTCGCAGTGATGGCACTCGGACGTTGGCTCTTTCTGAGCGATCCGATGCAGATACCGCCCAAAACACCCATGATTGGTGATGATCTGCTTCAGCCAGAACGAGAGGCCGCCGTGTGGCCTCTCTAGCCACTCCCCCATGATGGGTCTTACGGAGTTTTTTATTACCAGATTATTTTTATCCGTGATAATTAAATTATTTCGTTTATAATAAAAAAAATTAATACCAAGAACACTGTCCAAGAGTAATTTCTCTTTTTGATTGATTGATTGACGTGATCCAATTCCGGAAAACGCTGTAAAAACAAGGAAAATTTGTTACAAGAGAAATTGAGATAGAAATTTATTGAAGCAGAAAATCCCATAATTTTACGTTTTGATGATTCAATATTTTAAATTATAAGCGGAACTCTACGGTGTTTAATATTTGAAGTAAACAAATAATCAATAACATTCGACTTTAGTCGTTTGGAAAATTATATATAATTGAGTTTAAGTGTAATTAGATCGCTAATGCGAGTGCAAGGTATTCCTATAAGATTTTTACAAATTTATAGTTTTAACAAGTTTTTATTTAATTTCCAATGTACAATCTATAATATAAAAATGAATCCCTAAATGTGTTGCTAAGCGCAAATCTCGAGTACGGCTGAACCGATTTCGCTAATTCTTTTTTTAGAATATTCCTTAAAGTACGAAGATGGTTCTTACGGCGAGAAAAATTAAAAAAAAAGGTGGTACGAACGTCGCTGGTCGTTCTATAAGAGATAAAACATTTTTCCACCGGCTTCCCTTTTCAAAATTCTCACCCTTTGCCACTGATATGTAAAGTGTATGATTGTGTGTAGGTATATATACGAAAGTGCGTGTTATTGAAAACACATTATTATCTCACACAGAGCTTTGTGGCCTTTTGGTTTCATCAGTGACCACATACACACACAACTTTCCTATAGAGCTACCGCAAATCATTCACAATCTGAAATGGTAAGATTAGACCTACAGAATATCCCGTAGGAACTACTTCTAGAGCTTGCGGTAAAAATAATATATTTTTAATCGGTTCAAGTAAACAGACCCACATCTCATATTGTATATCAATCATATCTATGACACGGGCTTAAAATAACTTGAAGCAACCTACTTCGGAATAGACATCGTATCGGGGCAATGGAATGAATACTCATTGTTATAGAACAGAATCGATATGTATTGATTTCTACCTACCTGTCCATACGTAATTATATTCCTATGAGTATATCATAATCCTTCATTCAGAATTACTAATAAATTTGACACTAATATCATTGACAGCCTCCGTGGCGTAGCGGTAGTGAACGCGGCCGCTACGCAGGAGGCGCGGGTTCGATCCCCGCTCAGTGCAAATATTTGTGTGCATTAAATATGGGTATTTTATTTTATTTTATTTTATTCTTTCAGAAAAACTTACAGCTAGACTACATAATAGAAACGATGCATTGGTCTGGTCGTGCCTCGGAGAGCACGTTAAGCTGTCGGTCCCGGTTATCATAAGAACATCTATGGCAGTCGTTACGGGTAGTTGGTGCCCTAAAAAGTCCAAAAACAACGGTCTAGCTGCAAAGCTTCGATATCGCCTAATGTTAAAATTGGGTCGTGGAGCTCAGATGGCAATCGCTTCACGGAAAATATCGAGGTCTAGCCAAATCTGTAGCTATGACTGGTAAAAGCGGACCCCAGACTCCGAGCTGAAAGCTTCGGATGCGACTAGGGATTAACGCTAGGAGGAAGAAGATTGACACTTATATCATTGAGCGCTCTAATTACTCATGCCAGTTGGTATAGGTAACTTAAATGAGTCTAAGGCCCCTATTTCGGAACAACGCATATAATATAATAGTTGTGAATCGACTCGCACAATGACATTGGAACTGTCATATTGAATACAATCTGTCCGCAGATCTAGTTTAAAGCGAGATTCAGGACTGAGTATTATTCTGGAATACGGGCCTATAATCACAGAATATTTGTCTGATAGCAGCATTGCAGACTTTCAGGGATGACTTTCACTATGTGAAAGATTTATTATAGGCATTTTCCGAGATGGGTGCCGGACGAACTAAGAATTATGCAGTCGAAAGTATTTATAACTTCGACATGACTGCGACAATACCTAAATAAAAATATTTTTTATAGAGGACTCGATTGCAATTGCAAAGTGAAATGTCATGCAGCACAGGGGAAAAATGGTGCTTGTTTTAATTTAATCATTACTGTTCCAAATTCAAGAAAATATGTTTGTGCTCATTATCGCGTAAGCCAAGTAAGCCAAGGTATTTAATGAAATTTTAAAGCAATGAGTATGTATTGGAGAATTTGAAACATGTAATACAGACTCGGTAGCTCAGTGGTCAGATCATTCCCCCTGCGAGGGACTGGTCGTGGGTTCGAATCCCGTCTGAGTCGTTTAGTTTTTTCCGATCTTAATCGATTAGTATAGAATTAGCAGCATAATACTCACCTCTTTAAATTCTCACAACAGTTGCTACAGCCCCTGCGATATATTTCAATACATAAGTAGTATTACATATATTATGTGTAATTTCTAATGCAAATCCCTTCAACTGAGCTGATAAAGGTATTTTGAGAGTAAATTCTCCGTAATTACCAGTAGCCACTCGTCCAGATTTTCTCACCCTAGAGACAATAAATAATTTACCGTTACATCTATAACCTTGCCACGGATAAGGGCGTTTTATATACAGCACTTGACTTAATTTTACTGCGAAGTTAATAATAAACTACTTATAACTTTTTGGAAAGTAAGCTTACTATTTTAGTTCATCTGAAAGTAAGTGATGAGACACCCATAAGTGTTTACCAGCTGGTGTACCAGCTTCGTAAAACTTAAGCAAGAAGTTGCCAATTTGACCGAGCAAGGAAAACATCCATCAATGACGGTATAGCACCTCCGTTTGCAACAGGAACTAAATAAAAAATATTATGGTGACGAGTTTCTTAAAGTATTTTTCGAATGGGGTAACTCTGTGTACCTAAATCTTTTATTATTTTGTTCATGTGAATTAAATTTCTTCTTTGAAAAATTATCAAAGTACTGAGCAAGTCAAAGGCAGCTTGCCTTGCCTTGTCTTCGTACATGCATGTATAAAGGTATAATATCTGCCTACACCATTGAGGCAAGAGGCGTGACTTTATTATATTATCCGTTATATATCAAATAGAAAATGATCAAAGAAAGAAGAGTAAGAAGATTATACTGATTCTCTCATCTCTCATCTCTTATCTCTCTCTTATACTGACTCACACATATCCATTTAAAACATTTTAAAAGGGTCTGTAGCCAAATTTCTGTACCTACCTACAAAATTTCCACTTTACACTCTGTAAGTTGATGTTAATATTGTGTTGATAATATCACGAGATCAGCAAGTAAATACTATAAACTGTGGTCAACACCTGTCAAAGGGCTTGACCTCAATAACTTTAAGTAACCTTACAGTCCACTTAGGCGAAACACAAACATTTCTCAGCGTTTGCTTACTAACTATTGCTAACAAGTCTTATTACCAGATAAAATAGCAGCATCTCTTCCTGCATATTGTTTTAAGAGTACAGTGAGACAATGAAACAAGCTTGTGAGTTTGTTCAACTTGGAAACCTCTTGTGTTGTGTGTGCCAGTACTCTGTAACCTAAACCCAATTACAAGCCTAGTACAAGTTAATAAGTCTGGAGTACATCTCGATTTCGTAACTGGTAAACCTGGTGCTTGATATGGGATTCAAATGTGCTCAGAAAGAAGATGCGATACACAAGCGCGAGTGTGTTGCCACCTGATGCTTGACTGAAGTGAAAAATATATACAACATGTAAATAAATCTAATCTAATTCAGTTGAAGCATCTTAACAACTTGAAAGCCAATTCGCTCACAGAACGAAAAAATTAAGAAGAAGAAAATCATATAAAATACAATCCCATATTAGTACCTATGGTTTTAGACTAATCCCAACAGTATCTCAGTTCAGTCAGTTGACTGTATAAAATGTGTTGATTATATAAAAATAGCATATATCTAAGTAAAATGGGAAACGATTTATTATAATACCCGTGCCCCAAAGTCTACTCACAACTGAAACTATTAAGGTTGTTAAACTACGAACACTAATGTCGAAAATAACTACATAGGTCGATGTAGGTCGAGTAAACAAATTATCAACGTGACTATGTCCCTCAGCTAGACATAAATCCTCAGGGATGAGGGTCCTTGGCTACTATAATATCTGCATGAACCAATTAATTTTGATCTAAGGCTGGCCCTTAATCTGATGGTCACTCTTGCCAAACTTTCTAATTGAATTTCAAGAATGTTCTGTCAAGTCGTCTACATTTAACACAAATGTTATTGAGGAATTATTGTATAAGTAGGTACGAATATAACAAGTTTTTAGATGGTAAGTAACTCTACTTGTGGTGAACACGATATATTTTTCTCAAGATTTTTTACAGCAACCTGTATTTTGAAGCTGTGCTCGGTTCTGACGAATAATAATTAAACGTAGCGTAAGTAGGAATTACTTTCAGATCAAGGGTCTTCGGAAACGCCAGGTTTCAGTCCTCCGGAGATTTCGATTCTTATAACTCCGTATGATTTGAAAATTGAAGAGAAAACGATCTCCTCTTCTAATTACTATAAAAAGTTCTACTCAAACACCCCTGCTTAAACAACTATGGCTGTTGAAAATCAACCGAAACGTCGTCAGGTTTAGTATAAACAATAAAATAATACCAAATAAGGCCAGGTTGTGGGTTGCAATAGTAGTTCAAATGTAGATGAGGTCAATTAACTCAAAATAATAATTTAGTTAAGTCAGATGAGCGTAAGTGTGTCGGGTCATTGTCGTGAATACGGAATTCCCTCGACATCCGAGTCGAATTAGACAGGACACACTTTTTGGTTCGTCACGTGAAGTCACGTCTATCGTTTATGCGAAATCGATTCGAACGTTTTATGTGACGTTTCCGACGAATTTAATAGCTTAAGAGATGACTGGACGAAGAGCAATAAACTGGAATAAGTATTTTTACACATTGGCTGATAAAACTTTATTTGCTAACTACTTCTACATGACAGGTTAGCGTGAGGTTAAAATCATTAATCTACTATTTCATCGATAGTTAAGGACATAAATCTTCACAGGTTGTTTTATTTGTCCTTCGTATATTAGTTATATACCTAGCTCGGTATCCCGAGCTAGGTTATATATCTATAACATATGAAAGAAATCCTTAAATTATGATGCAATCAGAATATCTATCTCTATCTTCTTCTATATCTATATAATTGTAAATTGGAAATATTTGTCTGCGATGGAGGCAAAAACTACTGAACGGATTTTGATGCGGTTTTTTTGTTAGAAAGGTCTTAGTCAGACTTAAAATCTTACGTCTATTTGATAGCAATCGGTTGAGTAGAATCGAAGATAAGAGATCCACGCGGGCGAAGCCGCGGGCGGAAGGCTAGTTCTAATATATACCTAATTAGTATAATTTGGTATATAAAATTGGGTACCTACAACTGTCAGAGCGGAAACACACGATGCGTTGCGGCGGCGGCGCGACGCCGGAGCGGTGTCGCTGCGTCGTTTTACATAGAAATATCTGTAGCATGTCACACGATGCGCTGCGTCGCCGCACCGGACTTGCAACCACCGAGACGAGGCGGGGAGGGGTGAATGCGTTGCGACGCCGGAGCGGCACCGCTCCGGCGCGCGCCGCACCGCCGCCGCCGCCGCGTAGTTGTTTAGGGGCTGTGCATTAATCACGTGATGTTTTTTTAGCAATTTTCTAACCCCCCTCCCCCATGGTGATACGTGGTAAGGTTTTAGACAACCCCTCTTCCTCTAGCCAAAATCACGTGTATTTTTATATTTATTATTTAATGCTAGAAAACTAAGAATCGTGACAAAAATCACGTTATAAAGGTGCGTACTGATTATATAGCATAACATTGTTATATAACAATTATATAACAATGTTATATAACACTTATATAACAATGCTATATAACACTTATATAACAATGTTATATAACACTTATATAACAATGTTATATAACAATTATATAATAATGATATATAACACTTATATAACAATGTTATATAACACTTATATAACAATGTTATATAACACTTATATAACAATGTTATATAACACTTATATAACAATGTTATATAACACTTATATAACAATGTTATATAACACTTATATAACTATGTATTATAACAATGTTATATAACATGTTTCAGTAATGTAGACACTGAAGTTAGTACAATGTTGCAAGGTTATAAAACAATGTTAAATAATGTGGACGTGTTATATAACACGAGTTATACAACATGTTACATGATCAAATACCCCTCAATATACCCCTACCTCCCCCCTGGTGATATTTCGTGATTTTTCCGAACACCCCCCTCCCCTGTTGAGCCTCACGTGATTAATGGACAGCCCCTTATGATTTATTAACAGACTGTACAACGCAGCTGGAGCGCACGCGGCGCCGCTGCGTCATAACAACGCAGCGGCGTCGCACCGCTCGTGTGCCCGCTACTGCGGCGAAATTTCTGCGGTGCGTCGCCGCAACGCATCGTGTGTTTCCGCTCTCACTTAAATAGTTTTGTTCGGCGAATAAGCCACGTAAGATCGTGATATTTCAATCCAATAAGGTGGATAGTTTCATAAATAATTCAGTAAGTTGTAACAAGTAAGTGGCACTCGCACGTTACGGTCGCCCAGAGAGTGTCGGGAGAGAAATCCACTCCTCCACTCCGAGCACTGAAATCACACAAGAAATTTTATTTCGTGAAATTAATTTTTAATTCACATGTTACGAAGAAATCACAGCTCATACTGAAATCATGTAATGTTAAATGGAACATTATGGCAATGGAAAACGAGAGCTCCATTTTGAAATGTTATAAATTTTGTCAGCTTGCTTTTATAATATCATATGTGGGTACAGTTTTAGAAGCCTTTCTGAAAATGAATACGAGTGACATTATAGTACTGATAAGCTGCAGGTTCATAGCCATTTAAATAAATCCACACGAACTAGTATTGTCACTGACACGGAGACCCTTTTCAGTTTTAACTGCCTGATAAACCTTATCAAGCCTTTGTTAACGATGCCCTATGAGAGTAAAAGACACACACTCACAAGAAAATGGAAAATGAGACTGCGAGAAAGATTTTAGTTGTCTCGACACATGCAAAGATTTGTCAATCTGATGGATTATTAACGCGGGGCGAGGATCGAGACGGTGTGCACGTCACACTTCAGACATTATGGCTCGAAGGGGAACGTCCCAAGTGAGTTAGGGAATAGATAAGTTGATAATTTATGCATTAGATATTACACCTAGCGTGATGCTATAATTTTCAATGAAGATTGTTTTGAAATGTTCATTGAAAATCGTACTCAGATGGCACGTGTAATAAAGCCTGAGATTTCTTTTAAAATATTATGTAGGTACACCTAAATCAATCTTGATACCTTTTCCGAATTCATGAAAGTTGAAATTTTGTGGGACAAGAATATTAGGTGGGTATCTATTTTGTTTAGACAATCTCTAAGTAATGTAGCATTAACTACGTGCTTTATAATTTAAGCCTAATACATTTTATACAATTTGACTTGATTGTAAGTAGAAATTCAGATATTGATAACAAAGCTGAAAGTATAAAACCTATTCTAAATTCAATGTAACAACTAAATAAATAAACTGAAGTAATAAAATAAGTACTGAAGAGCACATACACCACTTAAGTTATTTTAATGTTATTAATATGAAAACCTATTGTGTTAAAGTAAAATTTCTTCAATTTATTTAACCTCATAAATTGAAATTCCTCTAAATTTAAATTATTTTGTAGTCGAGTAACTTTATCAATAGGGTACGTTGCACTTGTAGTGAAGTTAGCGGTCTCTTTAATGTAATTCAACTTAGTTGAGATTATCCCATGTGCCGATACGTAATTTAGTAGAAAAGGTTGCGACCCTGCTAGTTTGTATTACCCCGACAGTGATATAGGGTATTAAGTTCCCTTCCCTGTCTCCCTTAACGCGTAAACAAGACAGAACCTTTCTGCGTATCGCCCTCACAGAGGTTAATAATTTAAGGGACTAAGCGAAAGGAGCTTTTCGTCTATTTTCTACTTAAACTAAAATTGTTTTGTTCAGCTATGATGGCACCTCTTAAATTCAGATGAATAACGATCACGGAATACTAGGCAAAATAATATGCTATGCGTGAAATAATTAGAATGTGGTTTAATTTAATTTTTACAGTTTACCTACGATTGTCTGCGTATAATTTTTACAATCGAAATGGAGTCCATCAGGGTAGGTATAGGTATTGTTAACGAAGTGTAAGCCGATTTGCAAATTCGATAAGTTACTCAAAAGCGCGTGGACACGTCCCAAATAAAGCCCGGTTTGATCCTATTAACGCACGGCTAACGGGTAGGATCTTGTGACAGCGCTCCTCACTGATCCCTATATGGACTCACGAAAGGATTTACCTCATTCCATCTGTACAAATCTCTTTTTTATCGTATTTTAATACATATTTGTACAGTTATGTAGGCTGCAGGCGTGTAATCTCTATACACATTTGTTTATGTTTATCGATGGAATGTCAACTCAACAGTATACCCGATACGCGATCGGCTCAAAATGAGGTTATTTATTGTCCTTTGCGAGTTGATGGCGCAAAGCCCGCGTGTTTTACTTATTGTAAATTTATTGTCTTTCAATTGTACGTGTACACGATCACACTTCCACTTTTGAAATTCAAATGTGAACGTACAAATATGTAAATGAGCTATATTTTTTCTTTTTCGTTTTATGGAAGCAGGTATTAGAAAGTTGTTAAGTGCTTTAAAATAATAATGAAACGGAAGTGTATTTCAATTAAACTCGGCACACATCCTCTTTATTTCTTTTTCAGTCCTCTTGGTCGTATCCTAAGGCACCGAGGAAAAAAGATAAAACTGTTCAATCGGTAGTTATTTTTAAATTCAATGTCTCCATAATACCGGTACGTTCTAACCGATTTAAAGTATTGAAGTAAAGTATTTTCCAGTTGAATATAATTAAAAATTCTTCTTACTTTTACCTCACACATACATGCATATATACATACCTATATGCTAACGCATTTCCTTCCAAATGAATGCATATCTTTGAATTGCGTGACGTTTCGACCAGGCTACCCTGGCCGTGGTCACAAACTGACTGGCTCAGTGATGCACACCCTTCATAGTAGTACCACAGTATAAAGTTCGTTAGACTGTGGCAGTACCTACACCATGCATACACGCGTTAACTTCCATTAACATTCATTGTACATTTTATTAGATAAATTTAATAGACTCTTTTAAATCCCTTCTAGAGTTATAAAAATGCATATTTTACATTACATACAGTGCCCGGTTAATGGCAATAGGCTCGCCACCTATTACATTGGGACCTAAACATAAACGGCGAAATGTGGGTGCTAGCACCTCTGCCTACCCCTTCGGGGATATAGGCGTGAGTTTATGTTATGTTATGTTACATTACATCAAAATTTACCTAATGTTATGTTAAAAGTAGGTACAAAGATTATGTCGGTAAAAGGAAGTTCATGTGTTGTCGACGGATATAGTTACTATGAATCGGTGTCTCGAATTGCTAGTTATCAATTATTCTAAATACATCTAAAGTTTGCCTTTGCAATATAATTTTCTCTCAGTGGTCAGTACCTAGTCAGAGCATTCCCCTGTAAGGGACTGGTCGCAGATTCAAGTTTCGTTTGAGCATTCACTTTTTCCAATATATATCGAATTATTTCATTTCGTTTATATTGGGCTTTAAGGGAGCTTTAACTTCTAGAGGAAAACCTAGCAAGAGTTCGAAGAAACGAAGAATGCTTTGTCGTTGGGTTGGACCTCAAAGATCGTAATGAGGCCCCATATACCCATCCCGTTAGCTTAAAACATAAAATAGCACTTTATTATTATCCATCTTTCAGTTGAAATTTGTATTCAATACTCAAGTACGACAAGAGATACTTAATGCAAGTGACAGTGGGTGGATACATTAATGAACTGGCAGAGAAAATAAAGAATCACGTTCAATTAAAGTTTTAATGAACTGCTTTTCACGAGAGAGAACATCAAGGCATATTATTTGTGCTAAAACAACCCTCATGGCTTAAGCGGAAGCCATTCAAAACGGATTTTCTCATGCTATTCAAAGTCTAGTAAAGCATTCTGCAAAATACTCATTTCAAAAAGGTTTAATATCTCGATGTTTATATTAAAATTGTACTTATGTCTGTCAGTCTCCTGATTTTTAGATCCCGGTTCCGTAACAATGTCTGCTTAGTTTATTATTAATTTCCAATATGCAAAAGAATTACCAAAGTATTATCTAAAGATTCGGCAAAAAGTCAGAGGAGAAGAAAAAAGCGTTGAAAACCATTATTTGAAACTATTCGTATTATTTTTACAAAGTTGTGTCAAAAATTTAGAATATTATTAATTCGATATACTTGCATAAAATTTTATAACAATACTGTAAATATTTTTTCATCCCACCATCTCGGAAAGACTATTTTTGCTCTTCGATAACTGAGCGGAAAAGTCGTTTTTATCCTCTAGAGAGGTAAAGTAAATTTGAATTTAGAACATCGTGTGTACTAGGTTTGTGGACTCAAAACATCATTAAACCTATTTACTTCTACCTCTATGGTGCCGAATTTATCATACAACTTTTTTTTAATTCATGAAAAACTCAGACTCGTAACCTCCTTGGTGTACTTTTTTTTTAATTTGCTTTGCGCGCATTAATTTTTTTCACGTCATATTGTTGACATTGTTGTTGAATTTTTATTTTGTTGTATTTTATTACTAGTATTAATACACATATTATACAGCCTCCATGGCGTAGTGGTATTGAACGCGGCCGCTACGCAGGAGGCACGGGTTCGATCCCCGCTCAGTGCAAATATTTTTTATGCATGAAAATGGGTATTTGCATTGGTCTGGTCGTGCCTTGGAGAGCACGTTAAGCCGTCGGTCACGGATGCCATACGAACACCTATGGCAGTCGTTACGGGTAGTTGGAGCCCTAAAAAGTTCAACAACAACGGTCTGGCTGCAATGCTTCGATATCGCCTAATGTCATCATTGGGTTGTGGAGGTCAGATGGCAGTCGCTTCACGGCAAATATCGAGGTCCAGCCAAATCCGCAGTTAAGACTGGTAAAGCGGACCCCGGACTCCGAGGTGAAAGCTTCGGATGCTGACTGGGAATTAACGCTAGGAAGGAGAAGCATTTCATTATTTCCTCGCTGAGGTGGGATGAAAAGTTACGTGTTGCACTCGAGTGCAAAGATTTTTCACCTTGTGCTCTTTTGATTCCCTCGCTAACGCTCAAGATTCTAATTTGTGAATCACTCGCTACGCTCGTGATTCAAATTTAGAATCTTTCGCTTGCTCGGTCATCAAAAATGAGCACGCGGTTAAAAAGCAACTTTGCACTCTTGTATAACAAATAACTATTCTTACTTGTTCCTGCCGGATTATGTATACTCAAATTCAAATCAAATTTCAATGTGTTAATTTTGCTTGTTTGTTAGGCGTAAACGTAAATAAACTTTAGCTATTAACACGTCAAAATTGGTGTTTAACGAGAGGGGAGGGCAATGAATGGAGATTAAACAAGACGATACGGAACCAAGCAAACCTTCTCGATTACTTTATGGAATTAGTTGTACAGAAATTTGGGTTCCTACTATCAGAAAATGGAAACTGATCTCCATTGATCATATTTCGTTATTGTTTGCTTTACGATACCGACCTAAACAAATTAAATAATCGATACGTAACTAATGCTAAAAGTTGTACGATATCGTTACCCGAGCTCAGAGTGAAGTCAACACTTCTTGGTAAGGTCATTGATTCTACAGGAAATTACAATTGTAACACCTACTCTTTATAAATACTTTCAACAGGGACTTTGTGTTTTTATTCTAGAAACCAAGAAACTATTTGGAAGAACTATTTTATATTGAATCTATGAGTTCATCTTCAAGGCAGTCTACTACTTTATGCGTAGGTACGCATGCATGCGGGTGCGAGTAAATACATACGCTGCTCTACTCTATGTACATATTTTCACAAAGCAGCAGGTCATTTTGAAGTATGTCCTACCCAAAAAATTAACTAGGGACCTCATACAGGTAATTCATGCACAACTTAGTCACACGTACTCGTTTTTCATATTTGCAGTAAGTAAAATGTATTTCCCTCTTTTATCTTATAATTTTTTGATTGCCTTTATAGTTAAAAGGTACTTCAATATGTAAATTACGAAGCACGACTTTACTTTCTATGTCTTCCATCTTTTCTTTAATAAATTACAGAGAAAAACTTTGGTTAAAATTTTCGCTTTCTCCAATGTTTGTAAAATGTTACACTCCCCTAGCACTTTATTGACGTCATTTTTGGTTCTCAGTCTCAGTTTGCGTTATTTCTATTTCCGATTTTTATCGCGTAAAAAAGGTAGACGTGATTTAAAGTACATAAAATAAAGTAAGTGAAGTAATAAAGTAAGTGAAAGAGTAAGTAAACGCGGCCGCTACGCAGGAGGCGCGGGTTCGATCCCCGCTCAGTGCAAATATTTGTGTGCATAAATATGAATATTTGCACTGGTCTGGATGTTTTCTATGTATAATATGTATGTAATTACGAAAAAAAAAAAATTGTATCTAAGTATGTTTATCCGCATTCTGGAACCCATAACACAAGCTAGTTAAGCTATGCTTACTTTGGGTCTAGATAGCGTTGTGTAGAATGTCCTACAATATTTATTTATTTATTTATTTATTTAAAATACCCTTCTTCGCTTAAATCAATAACCACGACCATTTATTCTCGAGCATTGTTTCCATTCATCGAAACAATCCATATACTCGTACGTAGTCAAGTTACTCACAACAGCTGATAGTAACGTTGTTGAAAACCATCTACTTAAAACTGCGATTAAACCTATAGGTACAATTGGTATATAAAGGCTATAGCATACCTTAGGCAGTAAATTTCTTCGGACCAGAATCTGTTATTTAGATACAGTTACCAAAGCGAGGGTGCATCCAGCACAAATAATTGAATTTGTTCCCCTCCCGAATCCGTGCATTGGCTTTAAATAAATAATAAATAAAGCCTTCTGCTATAAAACCAAAAATTCACACAGACACTCGTATCGTTATTGTTTTAAACGAATACGATTCTCTATTTTGTTCTTTCTCTTGTTCATCCTATAAGTTAGTAGAAGCTACAAGGATGGATACCTATACATAATGCGTCATTAATCCTTTGAATCTTGTCGGGTCCGATCGGGACTGCCTAATTTATCTATTGTCTTTAACAAACGCCAAGCCTAACGTTTAAGCTGACGATTACCATTTCTAAGTCATTCTAGACCGTAGTTAGCAGATTAGCAAAATATCGGAGAGGTGTTCATGACTAATTTTATGTTAACGAATTCTCTACCGGATTAAGTGAAGTAAATTAAGCAGGAAAACTCAAGAGCTTAGTCAATAAGAGCTGATTAACAGCGTATACTTGTTGTTTAAATAAATATAAATATAATTAAATCAGTATCAGTGTAGTATTTAATATTGTCACGTAGTAAAGTAATAGTAGGTAGGTATGTAAAGGGGGTAAAGGAGCTAATTATATAGAAGGTTGTGGCGACACCTCATTCCTTATGCATTCAGCGCGCTTTAATGCCTTCATTACCAGTTTAAAGTATTAAGCAAACTTTGAAGCTGGAAGACGTCTCATTGAGATTTGACTAAGTGGTCGAGAGTTTTGAGGAACTAAGGAACTGCAAACCGGAAAGTTGAAATGAAAACAATTTTCCATCGCTATGTTGAACTTAAAAATCAAATCGGGTAATATCGTTTACCGGGATGTACAAACACCCCGTGGCAAAATGTTTGAGTTTCTTATAAACTAAAGATAAATATAATTAATTATATCCTTCTTTTCTATTAATGCCGATATTTTTACTTAGAGTTGTAGAAACATAATTGAACAGTTCGTAAAATTTTTGCCAGGCAGGCTAGGACTAATAATTGTAAGACATTTTAATGTATGGTACCTAATTTCAGATCTAAAATAATTTACTAGATAGATAGTAAGCTTAAATGATAGGAATGGTATACTGATATAAAGAATGCATACGGTATTAATTTCGCCAATATACTTTGTGCATGAGGAATTAATAAATAAGTTAAAGTAGTTTGAAAACAAACTCGTTAAAGTAGATAGATCCGTGGGCCCCTTTTGTATTTCTTAAAATAGGATTATGTTTTTATACAATTTTTGAAGAACTGACGAAGATTAAAGTAACAATAATATTACGCTGTGTTTGTCGTATACAGATTCGACAAACATAGCGAAATGTTATTGTAACGAGTTTTTAATAACTCAAATCTCGCTGAGTGAACATTTAGTCAGCACTATGCAATTATATAATTTTGAAAACAGCGCATTACTTTGTTTCCGGTCTACATATGAAGGTAATATTTTGGTTCATTTGTATATTAAGTTTAATGGCACCTTAAGACAGGAGGAGTCATTGCTCATGAAGGGGGAGTTTTTCTCCCTTTCGGATGGCAATTGGGAAGTGTTAATGGCCCAGTATTAGTGCCATGCTTATGAGTTTCATTAGTACTGAAGCCGCGAAAGATTCATGTAAGAACGTGCTTTTATTATAACCGACGTGATTGTTTTGAAAATTGCTTCATAAGTATCTGTTGAGCTTGTGTAAATGGCTAAACACAGATTTTCTACCACAATTAACTTGTAATGTAGGTACATGACATTACAAGTTTATTGTGGTACAAAATTTGTAATATGGCACAGTATAATATTATAAACAGACCCAAGAGAAGTTATAGGTTTTCGGTAACAGACCATTTTTATTGCTATTTCTGTAAGTTATACTTACAGATTTTAACACCAGATGGGCATTGGAACAAGTTTTCCCACAGGCAAGAACATTACCTATTCTAAATTTAACTAGGTATATTTCATTTAACAGTCTGTTGACTAATATACCAATACCTATAAATTGTTGTATCATTCAAAATATTACTTAGTTCAGACAGACCCAGGTCATCAACTGTCATCGATCCGACCCGCGCGCCGTGTTGTAGGTACGTAACTAGCCATATTGGTTGACTTTATTATTGTTTACTGTGAGGTATCATAAAACCTGTTTTATTTTCCTTTACTGGTCCGCAATATGTCCAAATGCAGCAGTGGAAATATTTTTACTTAATTACGGTTCCATTAAAGCCGATTCTTTTTACCCACTGCTAACTACTACTATTATTAATAGTGTTAGTTTATTCGACGACGCAAATACACTAGACCATCGTTACTTTCGAATTAGAGCCTGTAAAAATTATAGTTCAGAATAACATGTGGACTGAATTATTTTTATTATACCTATAAGTACTTGTTAGGTACACATATAGGTATAATTTTTGTAAGGAAACTATACCTTGAATACAATAAATTTGGTATGGCCAAATGGTGGCGGAGTGGGAGCTACAACTTGGGCAACCACGCGCAGGGCACGCCGTAGTAGCGGCGGTAAGACCCATCATGGGGGAGTGGCTAGAGAGGCCACACGGCGGCCTCTCGTTCTGGCTGACGCAGATCATCACCAATCATGGGTGTTTTGGGCGGTATCTGCATCGGACCGCGAAGAAAGAGCCAACGTCCGAGTGCCATCACTGCGACGCGAGCGAGGACTCGGCGCTGCACACGCTCACCGAGTGTCCGGCGGCGTGGGAGACACCGAGACGGGAGCTGGTGGCGACCCTAGGAGTGAAAGTTCTCACGCTCGCCACTTTGCTCGCAGCGATGGTTCGCTGCGCAGATTCGTGGGCCGCCGGCGACTCCTTCTGCGAGCAAGTAATGCTCGTGAAGGAGGCGGCGGAGCGGGAGCGCGAGGAGCGAAGGAGAATCGCAAACCGCGCGGCCCGCAACGAGCAGCGGCAACTCGGGCGTCGGAGGTCGCAAAATGACCTCCGTCCCCCATGAGCGCGGGCCTGGGGGTGACGGGTAGAGCCGCCTGTCACCCTAGCAGAAGCAGGCCGCGGCGGCGGCACGCATTGCGTGCCTCCCCATACCCGGGGGCGGGTTGGGGACTCTGTGGTCCCCTCACCGGAAGAGGGCCAGATCGAGAGATATGGTCCTGGGTCGGCCGGGGTGCGAGGGATATGGCTACGACAATCTCACCTCCGGCAACTGACGGCCCACAGACGGCGTGCGTTTTAGTCGGTTCGAGTCCGACATAACCTCCTCCTCCGGCTACGGTGGGGGAGGTATCCGTGGGGATTTTGCGCACGATAAAAAAAAAAAAAAAAAAAAAAAAGGTATGGCCAAATGGCTGTTTTATACAAGTCCGCCGATTACGATTGCTTGTGTCCTGACTCTTTAGTTAGGGGTATATTGTACTCTTGCTTATACCTTTGATGATCTTCCCGCTTGCATTTGCCTAAGTTACCATAAGTATAATTTTATTGATTCAACAATGTGTCAGTAGGTAAGTACCTAATCGGTTTTTCACGTACTCGTATTAAAATCACCTATATTCTTCTTTCACGTCACACTCTCTCATTTGTGTACTCGATAAGATTTAAATAACTAATAACTATGTGATTCAATTGTTTCACAGACGCACATGCTTCAAAAAAATATATATTTTATGACCATATTATTAAAAATATGTCACGCTCGGATATCGTTCCGAAATAGGTACATAACTAATAAAAACTGTATCTAAAAGTTGTATGAATTATTCAAAAGCATCGCGTGTTTCTCGTTAGTTAGTAAGTAGAATATGAATTCTAGCTAGAAATATTTTCAAAACTGCAATGGAACATGATTTAGATACTCATAACAAACACTTTTACGTGAAATCTAGTTATATATTACTAGGTATATGAGCTTCATAAACTAATATTATACAATAACATTTCACGAAACGAACATTACAATACATCGATAGCCCACAATCGGTTTCGCAAACCATTTTAATTCGTATAAATTGGGCAAAGCTGCTTTATAATAGATTTAGCCAGCTTTGCGACAACTGTATATTGGGATTGTGGCTTTGCAAAACTGATACAGTTGCCAATTAGTCAGCTTTTGAAAGCACAAACGAAATAATTCCATAGGTATTATTTCTTTGAGTTATCTAATCAAAAGCAGTCGGCGTCTATATTTTTGAATGTCAGGATGTGAGGTTCGATATTATTTCTTTTTTTCTACGTGGTAGACAGCTATTGCTGTGTCAGTAGACGCCGCGCCTGGAAAGAACGCATAAATCCATCAGTCGGAACAAAGTGAATTAGCTACATAAATTCTGTCTGAGAAAGCAGTTACTTGACCTCATAAAAAGGTTCCCTTGAAACATACAAAAAAGTATGTAATTTTATATATCACATAGTTCTTTAAATTCATTATTAAAGATTAAATAAGTAACATTTACATTAAAAGTATCTACGAGAGAACTGGTTTTCAGCACGCTTGCGTAATTTATGTATGACGGCGCAAATGCCAATTTATTGCTGAGTAATGGCACCGTTTGGAGATCTGCAAATGGGCTAGTCGAGTAAGAAGAGAAATGGTTCGAAATGTGCGCCGCTAAATGTATTTATAATTTATTTATCGGTCATGCTACAAATCCGAATTGTTACCGCAAGAGTAGCTGCTTTTCATACCAAGTTTTTGTTTGTGAAAATAATGGCACTATTGTTACTGGACTAAATTGAAATGCTACTTTTTACACGGTAACTCAAACAAAAAAGTATAGAGTTGAAACGGTACAGCCTACTAAAACATTACCGGCCACGAAAATCAAGGAACGCTCGTTTCATTATTTCGTTCTATGGCTGTAGTGTACAGTTGACTCCAATGGGCAAAAATTTCTCTCCTATTGCATGGAACCGAGAAATAATTCAAAACTACGGCGGAAAAAGATAGTCCGTCATCTGCTTCTATTCTTGCACACTTCACGAGCCTCTACTATCATTGGAAAAATAATTGAAAAATGCTGAATGTTGATGTTACAACACACCTCCGAGACAAATAATGTTTCTTTGTTGGTGCTTTATATGTTTCTGCATACCATTTATTACATAGCTATGAACTTGGACTTACATAAATTCATCGCACTCGTATGTACACAACTATTTATTGTTGTACACAAGCCCGTTCAAATTCCAACAGAAAAAATATCTGTACTTACAAAAAATCATTACAAGGGTAAGGGTATCAGCTAATCTTACTAATATGAAGTAGCTACTCGTAATAAACTTTTGTCGTAATATGAGCCTTCTGCTTCATTGAATATACATTTTACCATCCATTTGTACCAGGGGTGTCAGTTTGAAAATTCACATAATAATGGTTTCAAATTAATTTTCAGCAGCGTCTTAATTAATCGCAGGTCTTCTCAAATTATCAAAATGAACTGCAGCGATACAGTGGTATAAAGAGATCTTACTTTATCGTACTATTTTGATAAAGTTGGAAGCAAAATTTGTCACAATCGCAATAAAGAAATTCGAGCTAATTAATTAGTGCTCGTCGTTTCTTTGTGTGGGCGTGGCGCTTCTTTCTGTTTGCCAACCAAGGGAAAAGAAAGTTAGATTAAATGCGACTCATTGTCTGGCCATTGTAATACTTAAGAACACATGCTATCAGTAGACGTTCTATTTAGTGAGAAGGAATCGGATTGGTCTGTAAAGAAGATATATCTTCAAAGACCTTTTTTAAAATTGCTGTTACATATAGTCATACCTCTACGATAACAACACGCAGACATTTCAGTAGGTTTAACTATAAACTGAATAAAAATCTAGAATATAGGTACATTGTATCTGGCTGTTGTTAGTTTAATTATGTTGAATTTCTGGTGCAGAGCAGGGGTACTTCGATAGCTAGTCAACCTAATCTGTATGTATGTAAGCTGTAAAAAAATAAAATAAAAAAATAAATAAATAAAAATAAAAAATAAAAATCTGCAGACGAGGCTCTGGCGCAGGCTTTACTAGGGGTTTGGGGCAGTCGCATCCGTAAAGGCCAAGTTAATCCAAATTTCCATAGAAGTGGAAGGCGGACCCTGGGCTCCAAAGTGTAAGCTTCGGATGCGTGCCCGGGTGATGATGATGAATTTTTCTTCACAATATTATATTTTTCAATCATTTAAATTAAGTAAATATTCCAGTGTAAATAAATATTTGCAGAGAGCAATTCTACTCTCATTACGTGTTCACTGTGAACGCTCCTTAACTCTTAATATTGTTCGACAACCTGTAATAAATTTATATTCTACTCGTTTATTTAATACTCAATCACGTTGAGCAAAAATCCTTTAATTTGGTGTTAAATTTTGAACTGTTTGGCCGTGATAGAGTAAAATACATTTCGAAAAAGCAATTTGCAATCGACCACCAGCTCAAAGGGCCAAATCTCGTGAGGCACCAAGAACCCTCTATTAAAATTTGAAACTTCATTTTGGCAGATAAATTGCTTCTTGAGTTTGGCTATATTCAAGGTAAATACTGGCTGTAATCTGGGTCCGCGTATGCAAATAACATTTAAAAGAAGAATTTCTTCCTAGTTTATTTAGGTCTGAAAAATATGAAAATATATTTCTTGACTTAATTTATATTTTACCTGATACTGTCCGAAGTTTACCCGAATCTCACTCATTGAAATAAAATTATTTATTTTCTCACAAGGGAGGTAAATGAGGTTATTAATTTAAAGTATCCGTACAATATTATGGGTACTAAGTACCTGATATTCATATTTCTGTTTCTAAAGCTTGATGTAATATAACTGACTAACAGAATGTTTTCAGATTAGGAACATTTCCATCACGCTGCATCACGGTTTTCGTCTCACGACCTAAAAGGTATCTGTTCGAAAAAAAAACATGAAATTAGAAAATACTTAGAACTATCTTCAATCTATATGTATATTCAATAGATATATGTTCGGTATATGCCTCACCTGCATACGACCCTCAATAAATAAACAAGACCAGGAAAAAACTCAAGTCTGTAAGATAAAAGACAAATAAGCTGTAGTACGTACAAGCATCGCTCGGAAAGAGAGACGGTCGGTGTAAAGCCGCAAATATTTGTTTCTTTGAGAGCCCTCACTCTTTGTAAGTACTAAAATAGGAGGATTCCAAATATTTCTTTACTATACTATATTAGATACATACAAATATTTATTTATATTCTATTTAAGGTACCTATTACCTACGCCGAAATTATAAAAAGAATGTGAAAGAACATGATATGTATTTTTTTTTTTTTTTTTTTTTTATATAGGACACGTCAATTTGACTTTGCCTCGCCTGATGGTAAGCTAAAGGCAAAGTCTCTGAAAAGAGGGTCACCATTACAGACATGTACCATGTTACAATGGTGGCACTCAGCTTGACGGCCTCATCAGATGCTTTTTCACGCCCCGCTTAAAGGACCCGGGACTATAGGAGGAGGGAAACACGTGAGCTGGTAAGGAATTCCAAGTCTTAATAGTGCGGCAGAAGGAGTCGCCGAATCGCTTGGTTCTTGATGGAATATTTTGCACCGTATGCGGGTGGCATCTGAGTCCTGCACGTGTTGTCCTATATAGGAAAGGAGAGGGTGGGATTACTTGGAAGAGCTCATCAGAACATTCACCATGGTAGAGACGGTAAAATACCGCCAAAGATGCCACATGTATTCAATTATATTGATGTTCTTTTTTTTTATTGATGATTTAGAGTTATTTCTTTTTCAAGTCGATTTCGTTTTTGAATCTTCTTTTTCATTCTAGCGTTAATTCCTAGTCCCATCCGAAGCTTTCACCTCGAAGTCTGGGGTCCGCTTTACCAGTCTTAACTATGGATTTGGCCAGACCACGATATTTTCCGTGAAGCGATTGCCATCTGACCTCCACAACCCAATGGTAACATTAGGCGATATCGAAGCTTTACAGCTAGACCGTTGTTTTTTGAACTTTTTAGGACTTCAACTACCCGTAACGACTGCCATAAATGTTCTTATGGCAACCGGGACCGACGGCTTAACGTGCTCTCCGTGGTACGACTAGACCAATGCAAATACCCATATTTCATGCACACAAATATTTGCACTGAGCGGGGATCGAACCCGCGCCTCCTGCGTGGCCACCGCGTTCACTACCGCTACGCCACGGAGGCTGTTGTTTTTGAATAATTACATTTTAATGCCTTAATTTTTAATTTCAAGGTTTTGAAATATTTTCTCTCTGACATTAGCACACAATTAACAAATCCGTCAGTTAGGTACACATGTTACTCCCTATCCGAAAACTACTGAACCTGAACTTATGAAGAAACTAAACTTACACTATTCCCCAAGTTACAATAAAGGTAAGCTGATAATAGTTTCTCAAAAATGTGTTGGTGTATTATCATGTATTAAAATCAATTTAAAGCACTCAATTTTCTGTATTTTGCTCATAACTAGAATTCACAGTTTGTCAAATTAAATATCTGCACGTCTACAGATAATCTCAAATGAAATTCTGTACATATGAACTAGCGGCGATGAACTATGTGCTTGCAGCTTTTGTCATTGACGGATGCGACTGCACTGAGATCGGTAATACATCTATAGCCTTGCGCTTTTAACGAGCTTTGACGCCCTGAAACTTTTAGTTTTATTTCAAGGAAATACTAGCCAGATGAATAGCTTCAGCTAGTGGTAAGTGGGGGTGCGAATTGCGAAAATTTTATACCACAGGATAAATTAGACTGCTCCTTTAAGGAAGACAAAGTGACTGCGGAGCTTCGAGACTCGACTGGTGGTGTTACACACATATATTGACGCCTGTAATGACTCGAAGGGGTGAGCGGTGGTGTATTATTACCCATATTTAGCCAACTATGATTTTTGGTCTCACGTAATTGAGAGTAAACATACTGGCTCCGAGCGGGCACATTGTCATGGGCATGTTTACCTACTGTTGACCGGAGAACAGCCTTCTATGACACGAACAAGAAGAGGGTGGAAAGTGTGGAAAAATTATGGTGGGATTTTTCACAATGAAATTGAACAATGACTTCACTGTTCTATATAAACTTGAGGTTGTATACCTACGGAGCGATATGCGGGTATACGATAATTAGGTATCTAGAGCGGATGTGACATGTAATTTGCTGAATTATTATACTGTTGAACAAGTCGCCGGCGACTAGTGCGTAATAGCTCTTAGTTCTCTACTTGAAAGATCGTAGGATTTCATTATATATTCCTACATACAGTACATAGAAAATAATGCGAAATACAAATACACACACGCACATATTTGAATTCCTAAATGCACTTCATTCTATGGATTGCACTTTGCTTCGCACCAGTTCAGACCCAACAGAATACTGAAATTGAATTGTTCATAAAATGTGTAGATAGGTTTACCTACAACACATGTAACGTTGAACGGACTAACTACAAAATTGAAAAAAAGACTCCTGACTTCCATCGATTCTAGAGACTTTATTTATATAGGTACACTAGGTGCCTTTTTGACAACGCCCAAGAAATAAGAAACCAATGTTTTTGACTCATCTCCACAGATTTTTCATGTTAGGTAATTAATAAATACAAAAGTGTAATTGGATATTTTTATTAAAACTTAAAATATTCTGACCGAAAATTTGATTCTACTGCAGTAGAGCATTGCAATTATTCGCCGGGAGAAGCGCTACCCACAGCAATTAGATACGGCACGGCTTTTTGAACAAAAGACACTGCGACGCTTGAGCAACGCCGGCACATGACAACGTATTCACAACAATATAGGCTAAAACAATTATGTACCCTCGGGAGCATAATTTACCAGCTTTTTGTTTCCACATCAAGTTTTTCACACGCGCCAGGGCTCACTAATTTCTGGGTTATACTTATGTATAAGTGTTTTCAACATTGGAGTAGGTACATAAGCTAATTGAAGAGACGACTTAATGAAGGAGATAGGTAATTATATGTCAGTAACTTGTAATATTATAGATATTAGCCCCACCTTCATTTGTACTCGTATATATTTGCAATATTTATGTAGCTGTGACTTGGATAGGTTCAATATAATAGGTCATTACTACACTTAGGGATTTGACCAAATCTCGGATTTGATCATAGCTATTCTTGCGACATAATATTATGTCTTGGTGCTTATTTTACTAATGATCCAGGGAATATCTGCCACCAGGTTTACAGGTAAGGTCGGCTTGCACGCCGAATATCTTGATGGGGTCTCATAAAAAGAACTAAATTGGAATGAATTGATATGAATGTATATTGTAATACTTAATTGACACCTTATTTTTTGTCTTAAATTAATTAAATTACAATCTGAACTTCATCCAATAATTTCTTTAATTCCCTTAGCTCATGTGTTACTTACATACCTAACTTATGTGCCAGACAATAAAAAAGCACACAAATTATTTTTGCTGAGTCCGAGTAGTTACTTAGGTAGGTACTGAAGCCTGAGGCTGAAGTCTAGCTTGCCGAACCGCATCGCCTTAGGCTAGCAACTTGAATGTAAGACGTTAAAGCGAATATTTAAAAATTTAAAGTGGAGTTTCCGTCGACATACATCGCGAGCCTTCCCGATAAACATCCCCGGGCGTCAAGTCGCCGGCCGAGCTGCTTTGTTTACGTCCTACGCGCCACTAGGTATAATACATTATACGTAGGTACGTACTCAGTACAACAATAAACGCCTATGGTAAATAAAAATAACCAACTCTTAACTCTACGTCACGTCTTTAAATAAAATGCAAGATACAAAGTTTTGCCTGTATGTATCACAGTCCCTTTGTTTTGACAGAACTAATTGTGATAGTTAAACATTCCTTTCATATTTATTTCTATCAAAAGATTTGTCTACAATGTACATAATGTGTACAAGTCACAAAGTATATTAAATGTCGAACTTAACGCCAAAGTAGGTAATGAACTACTTCGAATGACTAAATCGAGACTGTCATCAAAACAATTTCATGAAAATTCACTACGGATCAACGGTGTCTTCTGTAGACAGGTTCGATTCTATGTAGAATACTGTTGCCCCTTTTGGTAGTATTTTACCGCTACCAACCTACCCTAGTTGGCCGAAGGCAGCAGCAGACGCTAACGTCTCTGTTGCCCAGGGTATATACTTACTGCGCTTAATAGATACCCAGGGAAATCGATTAGGCTGTGTGGTTATTGGTTTTCTCTTTTTGTAGAAAAAGATATTTACTCTTAATTATTAGGTACCTACAAGAAAACAAATGGAAATATCTCACATCTCACAGTTTAGTACCTACCTACGGTTCCCCTTTTACGGAACAAGTGCAGCATAATTTTCTTAATTAAGGCCCGACGTAGCTATCAAGTAATTTAAAAACTAAGAAATCTGCGAGAGCTTTAATTAAAGTTACGATCAAAGAGTCTGCAAGAAAACAAGTCAAATTCTTATAATTAACATAATTAAGACACTTTTTATAATTTGTCCACTACCTAGGCACATGCCTTGCCAACTAGAATGATACCTAAAGCTATTAATGTAGACTTTAGGTGATTAGGTAATAGACTGATAGGTTCCATATATTAAATAGGTACCTATTCTCTCTTCATTACCTATAAACTAAGAAATAAATAGATGAATATAAATATACAGGCTATTGACATTATTATCGTTATCATCCTCCGTCAAGGATCTCATTCATCTGGACTTCGACTGTTACTATTCAATTAAGGATTGGAAATTCAATTATAAGTTTTGTGAGTCAGAGAGCTGAGAGCTGAAGGTATGCTCTCGGGCGTCCAAATTAATTCGTACTTTGAAATATGATTATCTATTCACCGTTAAGATCGCTGAGATCATAAAGTGACTAAACCACCTTTCAAAAACGATACGATAAAGTAACCATAAGTACCTAACAAATACTTATTTAGTGGGTCTAGTAGTTAATACATTTCTGAGTTTTCTGAGTTAATACATTTTATTCATTTTAAATTGAGTTGTAAACAGAATTTTCATTTATTCTGTCAGAACACGCTGTTCTTATGAATGACATTCACAATTTCACAAAAATCAATTTTAAAATATCCGCAATCTTCTTCTTTGGATCTTTGCGGGACTCGTGCAGGTATTAACGAAATAATAAAGGAAATAACCAATTGTAAATATATAATGGTACTAGCTGAAGCCTGTAGCTCCCCAGCGGATGTCAATTAGGTAATTATTGCGGCTTTTGTTCATCAATCTGATTCTACTCAAAGAATTGCGATCAAACATAAATTTGACCAAGAAAACCGTTCAATAGTCTTTTATATCCATTGCGATCAAGCAGACAAAAGAGCAAGAATTCCAAAAAATAGGTACTTGTCTTAATAAGCTAGTAAGTAGTCGTTGCTTGTGTTGCTACTTTAGACTACTACGTGTTTCTAAATTATACAATATCTTTTATGCCCTTTATGTACTATCGTGTTCATATTCAGAATCTATAAATCTAATCAAAGTCTGGCATGTTCAAAAGACTTTTTTCGACTTCTTTATATTTCTACTCCGTGTGCGTGTGATCTTGGCTTTCCCTTGTGGTTGATTTACACCAAACGAACAAATTCTCAATCTATTCGTTCTACGTCAAATAATTTTAGTGTAAACAATGATAGAACCTTATTTCTATGTTCTTTCTTAATGTTTCTGAACCGGATACAGAAAGAGAGACTGAACAAAAAGAGAATACAGTCAAATTCAGTAGGCACCTATGTTAAAGAGATAACATCTTTCAAGTAACTGTTTCAAGCGCATTACTCTTCCCAGGGGGTCCTTAACGAGACACTTCAGTAAACTAAACTACTCTATTGTCTTGATAATGCTTCTTTGTAGTATTTTAGCCTTTGTACTACTTCCTCGTGAGTTTTTAAAGTAAAGCTTACTATATAGGTTACTATTTTTAATAGTTCTACCGTACAAAGGAAAGTTTTTATTAGTTATCAGGGTATGTACCTACAGATATTTTTTAAAATTATCATTAGATAATAATATCCTACTGTACTAACTACACTATTATATACTATCCCACTTATTAAAGTGGGATAGTATATAAATAGCCAATATAAAAAATTATGAGGTTCCACGAATACTTGTGGTACCTACTTTCGATTGTGGTTCAGATTACCTATTTCAAGACTGCTTATCATATAGTAGGTACCGGTCTACTCTTCTTCATCGTCCTCCTCCGTTCCATGATTCGTTTGATTTTGTTTGTTACGGTAGCATGGTTAACCGTTATGATAACAATTCAATTATTTTCATTATACCCAAATCTTGTTTTATGAGTTCCAACTTAAGTAGACCCGATTAAACTCTTAAAAGTTTCTGATCTTTTATTAACACAATAAATTCTGAAAACGTAAAAGACATTCTGCACTGTAAAGTATCTGGTGTATGTGTAAATAAATCGATTACAAAGTTTGAGAATCACCGCCCGGCTGTTGTGGAGCGCAATATATTCGGCTTAATAGTGTAATTTTGCAGGCTCTTGCAATATCTTGTGGTAAACTCAAGCAACCCTCTGCCGACCCCTGACAGACACCAGATTGCATACAACACTCTCATCGTTAGCAGATGAAAATTATACTTCAGGGTAAGGAAATTGTTTGTAAGACTTTAATTAGTAGATAGTTTTAATTACTCCTATGTCACAGTGACATGGCGAGAGAATATATTTTCTTAATAGAAGCATGGATAACTTCACGATTTCAGTTAAATATAGGTAGGATACTCATTTTATCACTGGAGTGAACTTGGTATCTCATTTCCTTTCTTAATATACCGACCAAAAATTTTAATTACCTTGTAAGGACATACTGACAATATGTACACATATCTGTTGATGGCGATGAGCAAAAAAAGCCTCTAACACTTACCCACAGCACAGAACAGAAATAGTCCCACAGATCTCAGTATGCCAGTTCTATCTCAAAAACTAGAACCTTCACAGAAGCTCAATTTAGGTACTTTTCGGAGTGATCATTGATAAATTATACAATTCAAAACAACCTAAGAATTATTTTTATTTTATACTGTACTCTCCCTTACAAGCCTATTCACAACCGAGATTTAAATTAAACATGCCTTTTTGTGAATATTTCACTTTGATACCTATTTGGCGACGTGTTATCCGGCGATTGAAGGCACGGAGCAATAACAGGTCGTGATTTTCAAACCATACATTATTTATAGAGGGTTCTACTGACAACAGAAGGTAGGTACCTGAAATCAATATAGAAAAAGCCTTACCATACGATTCTTGAGCCGAATCAAATCGACTCAAAGTTAAAATCGGAAAGGAAAGAACAGTCTCAGCAGAGGGTTGAATAATTCATTAATTTGATATAAACGTATAGTAAAATAGTTGCAAGATGAGTTTACAAGCAAGAGGTAGTGTTTTCTCCAAGTCAATTTTCTCGCTTTATTCGTTTATGGGAAAGTATGTAAGTAAAACGATCTATTTCCCAGTGAGGTATGATTTTAAGAAGGTATAGCAGGGGTTTGTTCATTTGAATTTGGGTTTTCCCTACAAATTATTTTTTTTTTACATGGTTTTACAGGTATTTTATCTTCTTTTAATAAAGGTACTCTATGTTGTAGTAGGCTACAGTTATAGGTTATCGAGTTAAGTATGATAGTACAAGTCAAATGTTTTCTTTTTATTTTTGGATGATTTTGTTATTTTTCTATTAAAACACGATTACAAGCGATACACGTAGCGGTACAAAAAGTACCACGCCACCTTTAGATATGGGTACACCTGAAAATGTGATTGTGATAACTGAAAAATGATTAAAGATATTCAACATTGTTTTATTGATTTCACATATTTGGAACTAGAAACTTATGAACACCCTCCTCTATGTTAATAGATCTTCTACGACGACTTGAACCTGTAAAAAATCACTAAGATTAGGATCAATATATCCCAACTTTTCATAGTTTCTTGCTAGTACAAGAAAATAGTCGAAACAATATTAATTATTTTCTAAGAACAATAGGGATGATATTCATACCGTACGGGTCAATGTTCTTTCCTCGGGGATACTCGAAATTGTGCAAGGTGAAGAATGAAAATTGATAAGCAGCCCTTGGACTTCGAAATGAAAGCTTTAGTAGCAATCGTAGTCCTCGCTATTATGATGATGATTGTAAGAACAAAAGGCACCTGAACATGTATTTTTCTACTACGCTTTTATTATCTCTCGTAGGAAATCAGAGGTCGGGTTTTTTCAAATCGGGATTACAGCATTGAAGCTATAATAGCTGAATAAGAAGAATAAGTTCCGTGGAGAACGAACGAGATTGACATTATTATATGTCTGTCTTTTACAGATTGGTATCTCTGTATTCAACATGGAAGGTCTTATTTGTTAGGAAACATTACATGGAGGATCGTTTTGATAATCCACTGTGAACAATTCAAATACAAATATTTTACGAACCATCACTATCACCATCAGACTCGTGGTCATCATTCTTACGCCCTTTATGATCGTCTGTAAAATGATAAACAAATTAATGAAGGTATATTATTAGTAGTAGTGTTTTAAAATAATTTGATATGTGTTTTCACATATAGCAGCTAGTGAAAATTTTAACGCTAACCGTTAAAATTTTCAGCACCAGATCCGTAGTTTCGATAGATGTTATAGATAAACAATAAAACTGTTATTGTTATCATAGCACCGAAACTTACAAGCTAATGAATCCACCCTCTCCTAGATATTACTTTAGGTCCAACCCTACTACTTGTACAAAAAGCTAAAACTATAATTTAGGAGGTAAATGCAATAAAATACCTTCTGGTTCAAAATCTTCAGGCTTTAGCCCTCTGGTGCTATGTAATTTATCATGGTCATCATCTGAAAATAATGAATAAATAATTGAACGTGAGAATAAATTAGTAATTCCGGGTAGGTACTAACATTCTTTTTTAAACACGCTTTTAAACGTTACAGACGTTTTCCTTTTCTTTTTTAGCATGCGGAAGCTCCTTCGAGTCAGTACCTCACCTCACCGGGCCGGAGAGGGAGACGTGTTGGACTTGAACCGACTAAAAGCGCACGGTGTTGAATTCTTCAACATTCAGAGCTTTGGCTATAACACGTTACAGACCTTAATATTCAATATGTATTTCAACTTGTTACCTTCACTCGTTCTTGAGAAAAAGGTCTTGACAGGCAGACAACGAAATGATCTTATATTAAGGGATTCCTTTTGTTTGTTTTGAGATAAGAAACTCTAATATAAAAGAAAAGAAATCACTCAGTGTAGGGACATTTAAAATACATGAATGTTAAACTACCGTCATTATTGTCATCGCTACTCTCATCTGACTTTACACCTTTGTCAGCCTTTTCTTCGCTCTCTTCTTTTTTACCCCCGTCAGCGTCGCTGTCACTATCACTTGAATCTGGTCTAGCTTTAGGCTTTTTACCATGACTTTCGCTGCTGTCATCTGATGCTCTCGGCTTTGCTTCACTCGAATCTAAAATTATGTAAGAACAAGTTAATTTCGGTATGTATTTAAGTAGGTAGGTCTCTGTTCTTGAGTCATGATTGATGGCGTCAGGGCCGGTCGCAGCTTGAAGTTTTGGGGGGGGGTCACTTCGGAAATTCCTTAAGAAATTTAACCCCCCCTCCCCTCGTACTGGGACTTTTCAATATGACATGCATGGTTTTGGGGGGGGTCATGTCCCCTGTGATCCTCCCCCCTCGGACCGCACCTGGATGGCGTTGTTAATCTACTTATTGCATCGATATATACCTATTGTATTTGGGAAAAGCTACTAGTGATATGTAAGTAGTTAACATTATCTAGGTACAAGATGTCCTGTCTGTTTGCAAGTGCTAAACGCAAAAACTACTGAATTATGATGCGGTTTTTTGTTTTAAAGGTCTTGATAAGATTTCAAACCGATTGTTATCAAACTAATGTAAGTTTGATAACAATCGGTTGAGTAAAACCGGCGATTAAAAAAAAGTCGGTGGTGGAGCCGCGGACATAGGTCAGTTAGAAATAATGGAAATAAGAAAAATAATTAAAAAAAGAGGAAATAAATGATTGGATATTTGTACTTACCTTTGCTTTTTCTTGTTTCACTTAATACGACTAAAGATACCAAGACCTGGAAATCAATTGAAATTAATCTCAAGATTACGGCAATCACAAAATACATAAATATTAAACTGATATATTATATTACCGTTAAAATAAGCCATGTTCTTACACCGGTTTTACCTAGCAGCATGGTGAAGTTTAAAGAGATTTCTTAACTAAGTAGAATGCATTTTTTATCACTTAGTAATGAAATCGAACCGAGTTCCGCTATGGTTTTAATTTAGAGTTGTATCAACATTGTACCTATTTTATTGCCTCAATATGTTATTAAGCAAACGTAGACTTTAATCATTATTAGCTGTGGGTCTCCATTTTAAATCGACACTTGGTGATATTTATACAACAATGTCAAATTATGTACTTACCTATTCTTTTATTTACTAGGTATATGGTACCTAGTATATCCAAAATTAAATTAATTCCATCAAAAAAAAATGCAGGCAGTTTGAGTGTTTCCTCGTACTGCATCCAGCAAAGAGCTGCTCAGCTCATATTATATAGATCGGTACACAGCGTAACGTTCGCTGCGAATGTTACAATACACCATGTAATATCTATCAGTCAGTAGGCACTATAAGAGGAACTTCAATTGCATATAGGTACCTAAGTAGATTGAGAGAATTGTTTCATATTTATTCAGCCAGTAACAAAAAGAAGTTAACAAAAGTCCTCCTTAACAGTCACAGGGGCTTGTGTTAAATCACATCCATTTATAACGTAATATGAGCACAGATAATGTGTGCCCCGGGCGAGACAAATTTACCAACTTTTTCCGTTGAACAATCTCTTTATAAATATAAAATGCTTAGGGAGTACAGGGAACTCGATGATATATATTAATAAAGTTTAGTATTTAAAGAACAATGGCGAAATTTTATTTGACAACAATTTGAGCGACTTAAAATGTCATTCATAGGAAACTCATTCTAGTAAATATCTACGTTTTATGAAATTATCGTCTAAGTTAATAAGGGCCGAGGAAAAGAACGGAAATTATTATGAGCTCAATTGATTAATTCAATTTCCTTATCAATTCAATGTTACCATTTTGCAACTATTCTTATAAAATGTAGAAAAACTATGCAGTAAAGTGTCGTACTTTTGTAAATATTTTTAGTTTTATAATTGTAAGAACTGAATCAATGAAGTATGTTAGTTATTGATATGTTTTTAAATGCATGTTTTTCAAACTTAAAGAATTTCTGTAATGAAAATATAAGCAAGTAAACAAAAACATAGTAGTAAAATATATTTTTACTATGGCAACATTGACAACTCTAGACAGACATAGACGTTTGTTTACGTTCGTTGTGTTTTCTCGTGGAGTGATTTCAATCATCTTTACCGTTTTATTGAAGTTTCTTGTGACCCGGACTGCTTAAGGAAGCTGATTTTTCCTCTTTGTGACGCCGTGCATGCCTAAGGACTCTGATACTGATACATAACTGAGTGACTGTGCTGTTTGTATATTGGATTCCGATCTTGCCATATTCTGTGGATCTCGTAGCTTTGATGTTATGTTTACTAGTTTAGAATGTACAATTCATTAGGTACATGTCGAAATAGGCAAGTAAGAAAAAAGGATTTACCGATATAGGTCATACATACTTATTGTATGTAGTAACAGCAAAATGTGGGTGTAAAACCGGGAATATATAGATAAATATACGAGTATGTGTATGTAGTACGTACATTACATAAAAGGATTATGCAGCCACACCATTCATCAAACACATTGACACAATAATAGAGATCTAAATGTATAACCTACAAAATGTTCAACACCGAAAATCTATTATTCTCGGCCTTCTTAGATTGAAATTCTAGTACGTATTAGAACAGGTGATCATGCTGTATCAAACAGTATTTTTTTTATTTAAAGACGCATCATTTCATTCTCAAATAATATCATGTATGGGCGGCTGCCATTGTTCTTTATTATTTAAACAGGTAAGTAGGTGCCCATATATTGACCTACCTATACATATATATCTACCAACCATATCTAATAAGTGCCTATAGGTACTCATCTAGTAGCCTATTACTTATTCTGTGCCTATACTACAGAATAGTTTAATGTTCTAGCTAATATAAAGTTGTATCGCAATCCGATAAACAACATAGCAAAACATTAGATATAGGCAATATAGGTACGTACCTAAACTAAATATGTACATATTTACTCGTAGTATTTCTACTGCTTAGTGGTGTCTCCCCCACCTTAGAAGAAAGGCGTTGCCGTCTCCGTTACCCAAAGTGCACCACGTGCTGGTTTCCGACCTAGCCCTCCTTTTTAAATAGGTAGTTAATGAACAACTCATAAAGTTGCATAAATAAAATCTTGTGTGCGTGTGTAACTGCAGTTAACTCGAAAAGTGTCTCAGCAATTCGGATTTGTTAGAAATCCTCGCAAAAACCGACAGCTTAAAATTTACATGAAAAGTACGTGGCTTAGCGCGGCGGCGGTGTTGGGGACGTGTTTTTACCTTGGGCCTTAACTGCTCACTCCTTATTCGAAATTGGCTTTAAGAGTTATCGGCTAAAAAGATTATAAAATTTTTGTTCGAAGGGATGGTAGGTAATCAAACCTTTCTTCATGATATAGGTCAGGTAAAGGATCATGCTATGTCCTAAGCCCAATGGAATGAAAAAATACCTAGCTTAACGTTTTTTTTATGCGAAAATCCCCCACGGATGCCCCATCGGTCATCGGGCAGATTATGTCGGTTTGGAGCCGACTAAAAATGCACGCGTAATGGCGTGTGATTTTAGTCGGTTCGGTCCTCAGATTCCGAGATACAAGATTGCCTAGAACATATCCCTCGCATCCAATCGGACCCAGGGTCATCTCTGGTTTTGTGATAGCTCCCTTGGGTGTAGGAACTACAGTGTTCCTATTTTGCCCCAGGAAAGAGGAGGGAGGGCATGCATGGCGCCACTACCCTGGCCCGACCTACTTTTGCAAGCGCCAGATACCATTATTTGTTCATAGAAAGAGGTAGGTAACAGCAGTACAATGCGCTCGCACTCCAGCTATGAGCTGGTGCCGAGCGAGAGGACTGCCACTTCTATCAGTTGGCAGATAGCTGTTTTACTTTTTATTTATTTATTGACCTATTTATTAGCACATCTATCTTTACTTTTACAGGTAAGTACCTAACCATAAAATGAATTTCTGTTAGAACTAATATTTTATTATTATTAGGTAGTCATTTGTTTTCCAGAAGGACTACCTGATATATAATGTATTTAGTAGTAGCATATATAGGTATATCTAATGGAAATGTTCAAATAAATTCGATACCTACACGCAGCAGCCAGCAAGTGTACATAATTTCAACGCGGCGTAAATAAATTCTGTACCTACCTATAAGTTAACATACCTATATACCTACTACATACATACCATTATATGCCCACATTGACAGTCTAAAGAACAATATTGACATTAGCTTACTTACTCACTCATACAAAAAGCGTTTTTAACGCCGTTTTGCAATGCAATTTGTCTGGCTGTGTCTATACAGTATATGGTCTAAGGTTACATTACCTGCCTATGTTCTCGCCTCTCGAAGTAAGCTTAATGCACGTGTGTTGTTTTTGCCTCACAATATTTTGTCCGACGCATTAGCCATTACGGCACTAGGTATTATTGCTAGAAGCTTTCTTTTTTTTTGTTGCTTAGGTATGTAGGTACCTACATGCTTTGAAAATCTTACGTAGGTATATTAACAAGTAAGTAATATGGGAAATATCTTTACAACTTTCCTAAATCTCTCCCCCATCGTGTTGTTTGTCGGAATTAATTAATTTTGATTTGATATATTATATCCATACCTATACCTACGTAGGTATGTACGGAAGCTATGTTATGCATATGGTTATACCTACCAAATACTTATACAAAATATTTCATGCAGAAATAGGTAGGTAGGTATAGGCTTATATTTGCACTGAGCGGGAATCGAAACCACGACCTCTGACTGTTCTGATTTAGAATGAACGCTCTACTCTATCCAGTATAACGTTGATAGACAAACTATACCTACAATACATACCTACCTACAATAATGACGAAGAATGTTTGTTTGGTTGAATGCGCTATCCTCAGGAACTACCTACTGATTCGAATTGAAAAATATTTTTGTGTTGAATACCTAGTTCGTTTATCGAGAAAGGCTATCGACACATATATGTATAAAGCCCAGATTCAGCCTCAGATGCATGGTTCGAGTCAACCCGTCAAATAGTGCCCGCGGAATACCGCAATAGGTTCACTCTCTACGAGTATTAGGTACGTGGGACCTTCTTACTTAATACAATGATTGGTGAAACGTGGGTGTTAATTCACTTCTGCCTAACCCTTCGGGGATAAAGGCGTTATTATAATATGAATGTTATATTATTTTTAGATGTGGCATATCCATATCCATACTAATATTATAAATGCGAAAGTAACTGTCTGTCTGTTACGCTTTCACGCCTAAACCACTGAACAGATTTTGATGAAATTTGGTATAGGGGTAGATTAGACCTTGAGAAAGGACATAGGCTATGCTTGGTCGCGATAACCGACATCCACGCGGGCGGAGTCGCGGGCGGCTAGTCATATTATAATTATGACATCATACTGCTACCAAAAGGAACGGAGCAGTAATCCTTAATGACAAAAAATCCGGCAGATTCCCATACTCTAGGTACATTATTTGAAAATTGATAGACACAGGCAGGATATCCATGTATTGTATTGTATGCCACTTTCGAAACCGGAAAGGGCCAGCTAGTGACATTATGATTATGTAGGTATATAGGTAGGTAGGTAGGTAGGTAGGCATATAATATTTAGTGTAAATATTAAAAACCCATCATGTTGCACTGTTACTCAATGACTATCTTTTTTATCCCAACCAGTAGGTCTTTACTGAATACCTAAGGTATATTTTATTGTACGATAGGATTAATATAAGTAAGCGGACCCGGGCACCAAAATGAAAGGTTTGGACGGAACAGTATTTAACACTTTCGAATAGGAGCTTTTTATGACTGACAGAACCAACTTATATGACAAGAGATAAGTAGGTAAGAAATATACCAGTTGTATAAACAACAGAATAGGCACCGATGACAAACAATTTGATAGTTGTAAATTGAATGAAATTCTAAAGCAATTAGTAGGTATACTTGACTATTCAAATCGATTAAGAATGGAGAAAGTGAATCGTCCAGGCGGAACTCGAACCTGCAACCAGTTCCTTACAGGAGGAATCCTCTGACTACTGAGCTATCGGGCCGACCTGAAGCGTTCCAAATTCTCTTATACTAGGTTCTTGGAGCGACAGTGAGAGCCATCTACCGATATTCGTACGAACTATCTTGGGCCTTTACTTTTTCCATTCTTAAATAATAGAAAAGCACGGTAGCCTAGTGGTATGGGTAATGGACTGCTGAGACGAGGTCTCGGGTTCGATCCCAGGTTTTACCATGGCACACACCAATGACTTTTCGATGCTTTTCGAAGTTATGTGTGTCTTTATCGCAGGTTTATAAATGCCCGGTTAATGGCAATAGGCTCGCCACCTATTACATTGGGACCTAATTATAAACGGCGAAACGTGAGTGCTAGCACCTCTGCCTATCCCTTCGGGGATATAGGCGTGAGTTTATGTTATGCTATGTTAAATAATAGATATATAAAGTCTGCAATGGCGTTGATATAGGTGCAGACGGCAGAGGGAGGGTATTTCGATTGTTAGTAGGTATGTACCTACCGGTCGTAGCCGTGTCTGCGAAGTCGCGTGACGTTTATGCGAATGAAACCATCGCATGACTTCCATAGGCCATAACTTCTGCGTTATGAATGTCTTGGCAAACTTTTTGTTTGGTAAAACTTTTATAATGATGCTAATATAAACCTGTGTAAATCCTATACTACCTACTGTATGCATTTATTAACCTATAACTTTATAGAAAGGAAACGAGACACAGGTACAGGGTTTGTATTTTGCAAAAAAATATCTCATTTATTTTTTAACCATTAAATTTTATTTAGGTATAAATGCTAGTTGATTATATCATCTACATCATTATCGATATTAGTTTGCACTGAAGGTAATGTATTATTTTGTGCATCCTCTTCCACTTTCATTGGTAATCTAAGCTTTATACTGGATACAAATCTATCCTGTACTACTTCTAAGTCTCTATGTAATGTTAAGAGCTGGTTTTCTCTATCTATGATAGATTTCTCAAACTCTATGAAAGATTGTTCTTTCATGTTAATTAGTTGTGCATGTATTTCATCTTTTGTTTCAAATAATAACGGATCTAGTAATGGATTTGCTAATGATATTCTCAATTCTTCCCACATTTGGTGAATGGGTGATAAGTGCACTAAGTTTGTAGGTAACCGTAGCACTTCATAACCATTTGCTTTTATAATTTGGTCAAGAGAATATGTTTCTTCTAAAGGAATAAATTTTTTGATCAAATCATACAACTGCACCTTGTTCAGTTTGCGATGATATGGCACATTGTGTTTTTCCAAACATTTTATCATGTCTTGCTTTGTATCATACATGGATGTTGATTTAGTTTTCACGGATTCATGGAGAGGACTGTTATCAAATATAATAACACTTGAAGGTTCTAATTCTGGAAGTAAAATATCAATAATCCACTTGGAAAATACTTCTATACTGGCATGATTGCAGAATAAGCCATTTTTGTAACCAGATTTAGATATTGCATAGAATAATATATATTCTTGAGAATTGTGTGAAGTACTTAAAATACTTTGCCATGGTTTGTTTAATGCTAGAGATTTAGATATTACTCTCTCGTCTATATAATATATATGAGCGTTTTTTGCTCTCAAGTTTTTTATTTTATCAAGAAAAATATACCTTTCATAGGCACAATTTCCATCTTCTATAAGAAATGTTTTATTCATTATTGTTCTATTTTCAATACCAAATACAGATAACATCTCTTTTAACTCATCGATATTTTTAACTTGTGTGTTATTTACTAAATGTTCAAGCAGTAACTCATATGTCGGCAACTGGTTCATAAAATAAAATTTTGTTATTAATTTTAAAACTTGAATAAGTGTATCACAATCTATAGGTTTTATATTTGACATAATTTCAGAATGCTTCTTGTTCAATATTTCTTGCAGTTCATTTGAAGGGGTTCCTGTATAATATGATACTCTATCTATAAAATCTTGAAGTGGATGTAATAACTGATTGCGATCAGCTTCTCTTTTGCATATCTGCAACATTTTGAACAGCATTTTTTCATGTGGCTCGCCACCGCTAGCTTGATTCACTGCCATGGTTCAGTACAGGTGTGCAAAAGCCTCAAAAGGCATACTGAATACCTACACAGTGGTACTTAAATTTTATTACCCATTTTGATGAAAAAGTACAAAGTTCTCCAAAATTATATTACAGTACAGCTTACAGTAAACACATTTCATTCAAAGTACTAATGTATCATTATTCAAAGCTGACGTCAATAGAGTAAACAACTAAACAACAACTTATTAGGCACTCCCACTCGTCATGTATTTAATAATTGTATTTACATTACATGTATTTACAACATAAACTTGTTATCATCTCTTTGACAACTTGAGATTGACAGACAAGTGACAGACTGATCCAAGATCGATGACACATGACATGACATGACACCTCATGACACCTTTGAGTATGACCATAGACTTAGTATGACACTTGACAGAAGTCTATGCTTGAGCTTGACAGTGACATTTTTTTTTAATCTTTTTTTTTAAATATTTGTTCCTTTCGGAACAGGCTAAGGTTCTATAACCATGCTGCCTTGTCATCAGTTATTTTTATTCTTATTTGGATGATGGTGAGGATGAGGATGAGGATGATGATGATGATAATGGTGAATTGATGATGATGATGATGATGACGATGATGATGATTGCTGCCTCAGTAAAGTGGTGGAAACTTTACTAAAGGCTTCTTACGGAGATTTGATACCAACACGAGAAGTCACAATTCACTGTAATATTTCACTTTCCTACTCTTGTGCGCGTTTTCCAAGACGTTATGTCTAAAAATCCACCATTTTTACACATAAAAACTTGAACTCACACTAATTTTGGAAAATAAAATAATACCAAGATCGTTCATTCTCGTTTTGGCGCCAAAACTTCTTTTTTTTTAATCTTCGGAACAGGCTAAGGTTCTATGACCATGCTGCCTATAATGGTGAGTTGATGATGGGTGCTAGCACCACTGCCTGCCTACCCCTACGGAGATATAGGCGTGAGTTTATGTTATGTTAAGATAAGATGATGATGATTATGATGATGATGATTGCTGCTTCAGTAAAGTGGTGGAAACTTCACTAAAGGCTTCTTACGGAGATTTGGAACCAACACGAGAAGTCACAATCCACTGTAATATTTCACTTTCCTACTCTTGTGCGCGTTTTCCAAGACGTTGAGTCTAAAATTCCACCATAATTATTTACACATAAAAACTCGAACTCACACTAAGGTAAGTGTACCAATAATAGACACTTTAAGGACAAATCAAATTTCAATTAAAAATATTAAACATAATTATTAATTACAGCATGATCGTTACATCCTTTTTTAACTGTTACAGCAACATTTAGACATTAACTTTTGCACTTAAAATCTTTAAAATCTATCATACTTTTGCTTTAAATAAAATTATTATGCACTTGGTCGAAAAGACCAATAATAGACATCATCGTCCCAATAATACCTATTTGTACCAATAATAGACACTTACTTTCTCTGTACAAAATAGAATATATGCATCAGGGAATGACCGTTGCATATTTTTTTTAACTCCCGACGACGAATAATATTGGGGTGTTACAAGTTTGACGTGTCTGTGTGTGTGCGTGTGAGTCTGTGACGTCGTAGCTCCTGAACGGATGAACCGCACTTGAAAGTTTTTTTTTGTTTGAAAGGTGAATTAGTCGGGAGGGACCTTAGGAATGTTTGATAAAAAATTGGTCAAAGATGGCCGCCGCCAGAAAATTGCGGATTACATTTCTTCTCATAACTACCTTAATATGGGTATCAAATGAAAGGGCTTGACTGGTAGATAAATATTATTTTATAGAGTGAAAAATTGAAAAAAACAAACCTTACACAATAATACTCCCAAAGAGTAAAAACATAAATCGTGTTGTTGTGATTCAATTGTTGTTAAGTCGGGGGATTCCTACCTAGTGAAGCACTTCGACATGGTATCGGACCGATTCAAGTGGGGTATAAGGGGGGGAATGCTGGATAAAATTTTAATTGATGATGTCCTTCCTGATGAAATGAGTAGGAAGGACTAAGAAGGAGTGAGGTAAATCAATCTATTAGCCTATTGCGGTTCAGTGCTGGACATAGGCCTCTCCAATATGCACGTCTGCCGATCCTCCACCTTCCGCATCCAGTCTGTCCCAGCCACCTTTCGCAGGTCGTCAGTCCATCTGGCTAGGGGGTGTCCCACCTTCCGTTTTTCTTCTCGCGGTCTCCACTCTAGGACTCGTCTGCTCCAACGGCCATCAGTCTTTCGGCAGATATGGCCAGCCTACTGCCACTTCAGCTTGCTTATTCTGCGAGCTATGTAGGTAACTTTGGTTCTATGTCGGATGACCTCGTTACGAATTCTGTCCTTCATAGAGACTCCAAGCATAGCTCGCTCCATAGCCCACTGCGCGACTTTAAGGTCACGGACTAGGCCCACTTTCAGTAGCCACGTTTCGGCACCGTAGATCATAACAAGCAGGACGCACTTGTCGATAACCTTTGTTTTGAGGGGGGAGGAGAAGACCCGACGTCGTTTGGTTATATCAAAGGTGTTTGACGGGCTGCTTAATGAGCAGTTACATAAATACATTCGGCCTCATGACAATCAGTTCGGATTCCGGCCTGGGCTGTCAACAGAAACTGCAATATTAAGTGTCAAGCAGACTGCAAAGTACTATACGAATAGAGGTACTCCCGTATTTGCTTGTTTTCTCGATTTATCAAAGGCTTTCGACCTGGCTTCTTACGATCTTCTGTGGACAAAGATGGAACAAGTCGGTATACCATCAGAGCTAATAAATAAATTTTGATATTGGTATGGAAGCCAGGTCAACCACGTAAAATGGTCGGGTGAATTATCGGGCTCATACGGCTTGGAATGCGGAGTAAGACAGGGAGGCCTGAGCTCGCCCACGCTCTTCAATCTGTATATTAATGACCTGATTGAGGAGCTCAGTGATACCCACGTGGGATGCCATATTGATGGTGTTTGTGTAAATAACATCAGTTATGCTGATGATAATGGTGCTTCTGAGTGCCTCAATATGTGGACTCAGAACACTTATTGAAAAGTGTGAGAGGTATGTGAGGCATCATGGACTGATATATAATGTTAATAAAAGTGAAGTCATGATCTTTGAGGCTGCAAAGAAGCAGTTAGATTCTGTTGCTACTGTAAACTTGAGCGGTATACCCTTAAAGAGGTATACAAGTTCAAATATTTGGGACATCTACTGGTCCCTGACCTCAAGGATGATGACGACATAGAACGAGAGCGAAGGGCGCTGTCATTTAGGGCTAATATGATAGCTCGAAGGTTCGCGCGTTGTTCTATTGACCTTGTAGCAAGTTTGATTGTATTAAGTAGGTATTAATGACATGTTCTTGGAGTGGGTGAAGGTTTGAATTATTTATTAACATTATCAAAATTTAAATACTATAAAATATTACAATTAACTATTATATTTTATTAATTTTATTAATATTCTATAATATATTTGACATTATATGCTGCCCACCCCAGTTGGATTCTTCTGGCTATTTCTTTCTTTGGCGAGTAGAGAGAGTTAGGAGTGACCTCTTCCTCGTTGTCCTTCTTCTTTACCTGAGAAGGGGTGGAGGAAATGAAAAGAGTGGGGGAAGGTGTGGGGAAAGTTTGGGGTAGGAGCGTGGGAATTCGTGGGAAGGAGTGAGGGAATTGGTGAGAGAGGGAGGGGGAAGCTTAGGGTGTGTTTCGGTATGGTATAAGAGCTGAGGAAGAAGGTCATGGGAAGGAGTAAGGAAAGTAGGTGTGGGAATGTAGGGAAAGGAGAAACGTGGGGAAGGGTGAAATTGTGGGGTAAGGGGTGGGGGCGGAAGGAGATGGGTGGAGAGGAGTAGGAATGTGTGTAGGACAGGGTAAGGGAATGGGGAGGGGTGGGTGGAAGGGGAGAAAGGTGAGTAGATAGTCGAATAGAGAGTCAAGTCAAGTGGTTTAATAGTGTCGACTCAGCATTCAATGCTTGACCCTCAGCGCTAAAATTTACAACACTACGCGATAAGCGACATCCACGCGGTTAGAGCGGGCGAGCGCGGGCATTATTAGTAATTACCGGTACATGTGATGAATTTCAATGTATATATCATATTTAGTGTAGGTATAACATCTTATTATCATGAAATAAAGGCATTATTTCAAAGTGTCTATTATTGGGGCTTTTAAGATTTTTTGTACTAATAATAGACATAGCTTATAAATGTTACAAAACCTAACCAAAATACGTGGACAATGGTCTTAGCATGTCAATAACTTCAATATTCTTATCGTCTATACTAAAATTAGTAATAATCATTAATAATAAACAAAAAAATCACACCTATAAAAATCAGTACCCTTGGCAAAAATCTTAAGAAATAACACGACCGTGTTCACGGAGTCCCATTATTTGCTGTCAACTGTCGTCTTTCTAAATTTACTTCGGATGGTGTTGCGAATATTTGAACATATCTTATAGACACCATTAGGCAGATAGACCTGATAATTTAAGTCTTTGATCAATTTTGACAAATTTAAGTCAATAGTCTTATAAAATGGATAATTTTCTCAAAATACTGGGTTTTGTTCGAAAGTGTCTAGCATTGGTACAGTGTCGAGCATTGGTACAGTTACCTTACATTATATTTGCTTATAATGTAACTCCGTGTATTTTACTAAGTTTCTTTGATCGTGTTCGCGATCGCGCCAAAACTCCCTGTCTTTTCTTCTTGAGTTTTTAAAAACCCATAGATAAAACCCATTTTTTTTTTTGTTCCTTTCGGAACAGGCTAAGGTTCTATGATCATGCTGCCTTGTCATTAGTTATTTTTATTCTTATTGGATGATGATGAGGATGATGATGATGATAATGGTGAGTTGATGATGATGATGATGACGATGATGATGATGATTGCTGCTTCAGTAAAGTGGTGGAAACTTTACTAAAGGCTTCCTACGGAGATTTGAAACCAACACGAGAAGTCACAATCCACTGTAATATTTCACTTTCCTACTCTTGTGCGCGTTTTCTAAGACGTTATGTCTAAAATTCCACCATATTTACACATAATAACTCGAACTCACATCAATTTCGGAAAATAAAATACTTAAGGTAACTGTACCAATGATCGACACTTTAAGGAAAAATAAAATTTCAATCTAAAAAATTTAACAAATTAATTACAGCATGGTCGTTACATTCTTTTTTAACTGTTACAGCAACAATTAGACATTAACTTTTGCCCATAAAATCTTTAAAATCTATCATACTTTTATTTTAAATTAAATTATTATGCACTTGGTCGAAAACACCAATGCTAGACATCATTGTCCCAATGGTCCAAGTATGTCAATAACTTCAATATTTATAACGTTTATACTAAAATTAGTAATAATCATAACTTATAAACAAAAAAATCACACCTATAAAAATCAGTACCCTTGGCAAAAATCTTAAGAAATAACACGACCGTGTTCACGGAGTCACATTATTTGCTGTCAACAGTCTTTCTAAATTTACTTCGGATGGTGTTGCGAATATTTGAACATTATCTTATAGATACCATTAGGCATCTTTTAAGTCAATAGTCTTATAAAATAAATGGATAATTTTCTCAAAATACTGGGTTTTGTTCGAAAGTGTCTAGCATTGGTACAGTGTCGAGCATTGGTACAGTTACCTTAACACCGCGATTTATCATTCTACGCGTTCGCGCCAAAACTCCACCCATAGATAAAACCCAATAAAACCACAGACAAGTAAATTATTGTCACTGTCAAATTTTCTGTTTTTCAAATGTCAGTGTCAGTTATGATTATCCGTATTGTCACCTTAGATATAATTGTCACTACCTATTTCTTTAGTGCTTATAAATTGAGATAAATCCTTGATTATTCTAAGATTCTTCTCCTGTGAAAAGTATCATTACGTTTATTAATTAATGGGCTCATGCCTCTAAATTTTATCACTTGAGTTACTCTTTTGCTAGCACCGAATGCGCGGTTCTGAACATGACATCTGTTTGTTTTGATCATAAGTTATTGTAATTATTGTTTTACACCAGTAAATTACTTGTGATGCAATAATGGAAGGTGGTGAGTGGAGAAGCAACATTGTGGGCCAGCTACAGGCCAGAAATAAAATTGAAACAGTTGCGTTTCAAGATATAATTTCCTTCCGTAAGTGACTTAACCTATGTACTTCTTTGTGTTGACATTTTAACTATAATCTTAAATAGACGCGATTTATCACTAGGCTAATAAACTATTGTTCCTTGTATTGATAGCTTGTGATCTGTTGCACTCGTTATCAGAGTTGTTAATTACTTTTATTGCAACTAGTTTGTAACATAATATTATGTTTCAGAGTACCTAGAAAATCATTACAGAAGGCATGAATTTATTACAAAAGAACTTGTAAAATACTACTGTACGTTTGTTGACTGTGCCCTCATTTGCCTTTGATATGATTAGATACCACTAATGTGACAGTCAACTTACAATAGATGTTGAATATTTATGTATAACAATTTAAACAAAATGATCATACCAAGTCATTTACACATATCAATGTTTCTCATCTTGATGTATAAATGACAAGAATGATACCTACATGAAATAAAAATGACTTTTACAGTTTGTGTATGATCATAGCTTTTTCTTATGGATATTACTTGTACTTTCGTGTTAAGTAAAAGAAATACTCTCTTATCACTTATTATATTGCAAGCTGTGGACTTTGTCTGTGTGCCCCTATATGCACACAGATCTGGGTATCATTTTTATGTGAAATCTAATACTTTTCCTAAAATAAAATAGCATAAGTTATACCTTATAACATTGGTATCTGTAGGAATAAATCTACCCAGCTACTTCCAAGATTACCCAAAAGAAACAGACAAAAATTAAAAAAAAAAAAAAGAATTGGTTGATTGGAAGATGAAATGATTCATATTTAATGTTATCCATTTTATCTACATTGTGCTGACTATTTTATTTATGTTTTTTCAATAATAGTGAAAGAGATAGACCTAATAATTTAAGTCATGAAGTTTTTGCTATCTATATATTTATTTGTTTATTTACTTACTAATAAATATACAAAATGTACTAACATTTTACTAAATTTGTGTTTCTGGTTGTTTTCAATAATCTCAGGCTATTTAAAGATTTAAAAGTTAACATCTAATATGTAAAAGAATGTAAACTAATCTTATGTACTTAATAAAAAGAAATATTATTGTTTTCAGAAAGCAGATTATTTGATAATGTCAATACTTTAAAAAATGAAAATCTCCAATTAACCTTGCTCAATGAAAGGATACGGTTCTCTGGGGCTGACAGTGTTCTGTCTGGGACAGGTTAGTATCATATTATACAATACAATAATAAAAATCTTGAATAGGTACATACCTATCTTATCTTAATAGGAGTGAAAACTATTCACTCCAAAGTTCTGTTTCACCTAACAATAATTGCAAAAGTTTGCAGTTATTTACTTATTATAAATTAAGTAATAAGTAAATGAATGTAGAAGTAATGCAAAGAGAACTTTTTAAGGTTTGGCGAATGACTTTGGCTTCATATTTATTAACCCTAAATAGCTTAACTAGTAATGGTTTATCCAATAGCAATGTAGTTACACTTAGAAAGTTAGAAAGGATCACAGATTCAAGTTCTGTTCAGGTTCTTTACCTTTTTGGATTAAAATTTACAGGACAAATTAGTTGTAGTTCATTGTTTAAAAAATATACTTTATATAGTACTTACCACAATATAATTTTTTATTATTACACACAGTTGCAGTACAATTGCTACACACATAATATGTAATTTTTTGTACATAAATTACAGGAGCGGCTAGCAATGAAAGAATACAGGCTATGGAGCAAAAAATCCTTTTGCAACAAGAAGAGCTGACCTCTTTACACAGACGTCGAGGAGAAAATGCTCAACAAATTATGAGCTTGAATGAAAAAGTACATGATTTAGAAAAGCAACTTCAAGCAAAAGATATTATGTAAGTATTCAAGGCTCCATGTATCCCTCAAAATTCACATTAATGAGCCATTACCAGATCTTGTGTGATATAAGAAAGTATTAGGATCAGATAAGCTGTGGAATGAATTCCCTGCTGTGGTTTTTCCAAGTTATTACAATATGGGGTTCTTCAAGAATTCCCTGCTGTGGTTTTTCCAAGTTATTACAATATGGGGTTCTTTTAATTATCTAGATACTCATATAATCCATCGATTATATGAGTTTCTAGATAATTAAATAACTAGATAAATACATAAAAAAATAAAAAAGACCTATCGAATTGAGAACCTTTATGAAGTCGGTTAAAAAATTAATGAAAGTGAAGTGTATGTTTGTAAAATTAAAATAGTCTACTATGAGTACCTACTATTGAGAACTCCTGGGTTCCAATCCTGGCCTTTATAGATGTGAACCTAGTTGTAGTCCGAACACAACTAAATTGCTTTTACAATGTGGTACACTTTGACCTTCCAAAAGTATTCAGCAATGATAGCATAATAACTGACTTAATAATTGGTGCATAACACTGTTGTAACTTTAGAAAACAAGCAATACAATTCGGTAAGATGTGCTTGCACTTGCACAAGCTTAATATATAACTATTTGACCTGGCAGGAGCTGCTCCAATAAGGTTATACATTATGCGGATTTTTTCTCTTTCAAGCTAAGGATGGGTGTGTTCAGTGTCTCAACTCTAAACACACTTACTTAGTTAATTTTTTTATTCTTTTTAAATATGGAAATTGTAAGAAGTCAAATCAATTTATACTATTTATCATCAACCTGCCCTCATTATTGGTAAAGAATTTGTTTGATTGAAATTGTTTAAGTACTTTAAATAGTTCAATCAATCAATGTTAGTTTGTTATTGGAGTTCACTGCAGGAGGCCCCTCCCAATGTTACTGTGTAACATTTTATAAGTTGTAATATTCTATTTTAGTATTATAAATATTTGGTAACAATACATAATAATATAATAATGACTCGGTTCTTTCATCATCCTTGCTTTAATCTGTCGCATCCGAAGCCGCGGAGTCCGTCTATTCTAGGTGCATGTTTAGCAGAACTCCGATATTTTCAGTGAAGCGACTGCCATCTGACCACCACAAACCAATGGCGATATCCAAGTATTACAGTTAAACTAGTTGTTAGAAATTTTTAGGGCTCCAAGCAGCCAGCAAATTCGTAAATACATCTTATAACCCGATTACAGCGCCATCTACCGACGACGTAGAATAGATAATCGTAACCTATGTTGTGTTAAAGTTTAAACTTTTTGAGTTTATGAAATGTACAGTCAACAGCAAAGTAGCTTATCAAACTTAAATTGGTTGATCACTGATATTTATACATGAATTATTAATACAAATATATTATGCATTCTAATATAAAAAGGTTTGTAAATATTTTAGTGGTAATAAACTTTTGTTGTTGAAGTTACATACATTAAGTAACTAATAATATGTTTACACTCAGGGCTCATTAAGTAAATACTAAAATGTATTGTCTTGTTTAGTATTTCAGAACATACAGCAGTGATAGCATCTCTGCGAGCAGAAATACAAATGTATGAAACAAACATGACTGAATTGCAAGGACTGAATCAAGTTTTAAGAGATGAACATCAAGCGCTACAAATAGCTTTTGCTTCCATAGAGGAAAAATTGAGAAAAGCACAGGTATTACAGTATTATAAAGTATCATATCATATATTTATTTTTCAGAAGTAGCAACCCCTCAGAGAGGTACCTATACACGCATCCGTACTTAAATTGTGAAGAGCCAGACGTGGTTGTTTCTTTTAAAAAAATATTAATGTGAAATTTTAATGTGTAGTAGTAGTAGTAATTGCCAGTAACAAAAACTGAATTATTCATAATCTGAATCAACATTAAAAAAATTACAAAAGGAAGCAAGCATTCTATTATTTTTAATGGCTTAAATTTAAGCCTAGGAAAATGATGTGCTTTTCTAATTCACATATAGGACATAGGTGGTATATGCAACAGGCATTCTAATTTATGCAACACAGAGAAACACTCAGTGGGTTCATTATGTTCATTAAATAAAAAGTGAATATTACATAAAATAATATTGCAACTACAAAGAATCCTCTTTTTATTCTTGTAACTAATTTAGTTTATTACTTTAGTTTTAGTTTATTAGTTAAATTATATTTAATTTATTACTAGTAATATATAATAAATACCTATTGTATTAAGATATATAGATATAGATAGTTATATAGCCTATACTTAATTATATGACGTAACTGCAAAGTAATAAATAATTTAAAAAATACTAGAATATTCTACACATTGCTATCTAGACCTAAAGGAAGTATAGCTTAACTATCTTGTGTTATGGGTTCTGTTATGCAGATAATAGGTTCCTTTAGGTCTAGATAGCAATGTGTAGAATTTTCTATACTTCATTAATATATTTATTCTGGTTAATCCTACTATAATACATTTTAAATATGTACAATATTAACAATAAAACTAAAAATATATATATAAAAGGACAAATTAAAAACTAAATACATTATCTTTCGTAAAAACATATTATACCTACATCAATTTACCCAGACCAATGCAAATATACAGGCTGTCCCAAAAGTCAAGGATAAGCCAGCAACAGAGGGTGGTCCTGCTTAGTGTTACTCGAGACAGAAAAATTCTCTACTTTTTTTAAATTATATGACGTAAAATTTTCATAGATTTTTACTTTCAGACCACTTTATCTCATTGAGGTGAAAAAAAATTTTCGAAACCACTATGGTATCCCTTTTTGAAAATTGGCTTTTATTGAAAATCACCAGATTTACTTTGTACACAATGCATTCATCAACAATAAAGGCGTTGAGACACCTCTATTCCTCAGAGAGTACGTTAAGCCGTCGATCCCGGTTGCCATACGATTGTTATAGGTATTTATATCCCTATTAGTCCAAAAACTGCTCTAACTACAAAACTTCAATATCACCAGTGGATTGTGGAGGTCAAGTTGCAGTTGCTTCACGGAAAATATCGAAGTCCAGCCGTTAAGAATGGTCACCCATTCAAATAGCAATCTGGCGAGTGTTGCTTAACTTTGTAATGTATTAACCTACTCGGGTACCACTTAGTCCCGTGTCTCTACAATGATTTTTTTATTGATGTTGAATGCATTGTGTACAAAGTAAATCTAGTGATTTTCAATGAAAGCAATGTTTCATATATTGCTTTTATATGACTGTTATTTACAAAAATGATACGTACATTTTTTTTGTGAGTGTTTTTTAGAGTATCGTACCATTTTCACATCTTGGATAGTTGCGACAATTTATAAAAAAAGATGCCATAGTGGTTGTCCACATTTGTTTTTTCACCACTATGAAATAAAGTGGGTTGAAAGTAAAAATCTATGAAAAATTGACGTGAAATAAATATTTTGACTTATTTTTGTAAATCAACTACAAATATATTCTATAATTTTAAATGGTTTTGATGATTAGCCGTGCTTCTTAGGTGGCCAGAAAATAATTCAAAAATATTTGAAAAACTGTGGCCCTGGTAGGTAAAAATATCATAAGGGGTAATTCGATAGGACCTACCCCTATCGAAGGATTTGAAAAAAGTTTAAGTAGTTTAAATATATAAAGTTTTCTATATTTTGTCTTATTTTTCCTTGATAGCCAAACCTAAGCAGGTCCACCCTCTGGTATCCGCTCATCTTTGAATTTTGGGACACCCTGTATAAGTAGGTAGGTACAACTTATGCACAGTATTAGATAGATATTATTTTCTTAGATACTTACTTAAACTTATTACTCTAACATCACTGACCATAAAATTAACTAAGTACCTATAAACCTTATTGTAAAAATAGTTGTATCGAACTTACGAGTATTACCTGCAATAATTCTGTCAAATATCCAAAAGTAGTTAGCGAACTTCATTGATTTCAAGAGATTTGTTGGACTTTCTGGACTTGGATTACGAAGTTAGACAGCAAAACTTCTTAACAATTTATAGCATGAATGTCACGTTCAAGTATAAGACCAGAATTGAACCACGAAACAGACAGTGACCTGAATCGTACTTATCGAGGAGCGATGAGTTTGAGTGAAAATATCTTTTGGGAACATACATTTATCGCTCAAAATTCACCATTATGTTGTTCACATTTTATGCATTCTATAACACTAGAGACGAATATCGTTTGTTTGAAATCTCATTCTTCGAAATGCCATCCAATCGTTAGGCCTATATAGGAAGAAAACTAGGTACCTACCTACAGACACGCGTGTAAGATTTTACCCTGACTGGCGTGTAAAAATTAAAGAAAAAACAAAAAAAAAGCGAAACAAATTCAAAGAGTCGTAATATTACGACACATAGATGATTTCTTTAACAGTCATTACTTCACACTAACCTTTTTGAAGCTTCTTTTCGACTATCTTGGTCAAACTTGTATTCGGTTAATAACAAGTACCTAGGTATATACTAATAAAATGTTCAAATATGAATATCGCACCTACTTATACCACTCTTTCTTACTGAGCAACGGCATCAACTATGGCGCATAAATTTTAATATTACATACATACACGTACTACTCACGGCTGTAAATCTCTGAAGGGGTAAGCAGAGGTGTAATAACACCCACAGTTCGCCAACTGATTTTCGGTCCCACGTAATAGGGGGCGAGCCTATTACCGTCAAGCGGGCACTTAGTCATGGGCTGTATGCCTACTGTTGGATGGAGAACAGCATAAGTAGGTACCTATTATAATGTTTAAATTCGAGTAAGCATAAAAATATTATTGCTTTTTACTTCTGACTAGCTATGAGATACACACTTGTCGATGCATTGCAAAATACACCTACACCTTAGACGGACACTTTTGAAACAGTTTTCCCACATTTCACTTTTTTTTTCACAATTCCGTGTGAATCTAAGCAGTCAATCAAATGCCTCATTTTCTGTTTGGATGTCTTGTAATAAAAATTAGTCTTCCTGCCGTGCGTTAGTACGTATTCACCATTGTTTATACTGACTGAAATATTTTTGGCAAAGTACCTACTGATAGTCGTTATGATTTTTTTTACACTGGAACTTTAGATTTTTATAGCATCATTTAAAATTTGGCATAGATCCAGGCTGATTCTAGTTTGACTTCATAATAATATTCAGCGTGTTGCATATTCCAACGCACAACATCGAGTTATGAATTTCATAATACGTATCTACTACTTTAGTAGTAAAAAAATCATTCAGACGAGTCTTGTCATCAAAACTGCTAACAGAGCATAAAAAAGGTTTTAAGTATTTTAAGTTGGTACAAAATTGCCAAGTTCGAGAAAATATTACTGGCCACTTCCTGTTTCAATAGAATATAAGTATTAAAAACAAATGACAATATCGCGCGCGCTTCAATAAAACTAGGGAATTTGTTTTTCTTATATTAATTAATTATTTTCTAATTATAAAATTAATGTTAAGTTAGATACCCAGTACAAGTGTAAGTAAAAACTACCAGTATTTTGCCTAGGGAGCCATTGTTCTAGGTTCGTTATAAATAATTATCTGTGTAATAATGTACAATCCACTTTTTTCTCATAATTAGATATTACTACACGCTATTGTAAACGCTTGTTTATTTTGATTAAGTATAGATTATGTCGGGTCACTATTAATGTCGTCAATCTTTTAATTTTATACAAACAGCTAAAGCAACGAAAGTAATAAGCCTGTTGTAGATTTTGTGAAATGAATTCTCTTTCTCAAAATTCTTACCTCTATAGCAGACAGACATTTCATTGACAATAAATCTAAAGTGAGATAACAGATATTTATCAACACCAAAATTATGTTTGTAGATCTTATATTATTAAAAAGTGTCAGATACGACATTGGCAATCTATGACGTTGGCGTTTAAAAAAATAGTCAATCAAAGTAAGGCTAATTCGCCTCATTGCAAGCACTAATGCAACAGGACATCTATTACTAGATGTCCTGTTGCACTGTGCAAGTGACCGAAATTAAAATATGACTTCTGTCATTCAACGCGTTAGGCTTTAGACATCGCGGTAATATTGAGATAACATATCTATTTCATTTTTAATATACGATCATTGTATCAGCCTGTATATTTTACGATACCCACGTGATAACAGCTCCATGAAAATGCTTATAGCTGAGTCTCTAGCAACATCACTTACATTCAGTCAGATAGAAATTGCCGTACCTACTAGTTTGTCAGCTATTGATATCAAAAATAATCTCCATTATTCTTTTTGGAAGTATCAATTGTACGTACATAAATACACGGTTTTAATTTCGAAAAGTAGTCTTAGTGAACATGCGTAAAAACTTCCATAGGGTAATAAATAATACAAATGGTTAAATAGTGGTACATGAGTATGTAAGTGACAACTTATCACAGTGTATTTTTTCGTTGTAGGATGAAAATCGGTCGTTAGTGGAACGATTAATCAAGTACAAAGCTAAGGATGCAGATAAAATGAATGAAGAAAATGAACATTTCCTCAAGTAAGTTATTTATATTATATGAAAAATAGTAACTAGTGTATATTGATGACTAAATTCTTCAGCATGTTTATTTTTTCAGTTCGTAAGGTATTGTTGTTTATTAAGGCACATGGGTTCATCAGAAAGCGACTTTGATATTGTTTTGTTCCCAAAACTAAAAATTAAATGAACCTTTGATTTTATTATGGGGCATTCGGTCGGTAGCATATACGTACATAGCATTTCAATGTAACTGTAACTGTTTTTGCCTGTGAGTATCATAGTTGCAATGAATTTAAAAGTGAATGTCGCTGCTACTATAGAATTGATGTGCACTGCACTGTAGATTTTTTGCTACATATCAACCGATATTAAATTAAAACTCAGTTACTGTTTTAATTATAAAATTGTTTTGATAAATTCAATTGTTCAAGTATATCAATGAATACAAATGGGTTTACTTAATATCGATTAATACGTAGCAGGTAAAAGTAGTTTGAGCACATGAATTAATGTCTATTTTGTGTAATTCGAACTGTATTTTTATTTTGCAAATGTCGTTATTAGTGTGGGATATTTTGTGTGTGCGAGGCTTATAAAGCTTGTATAAGGACCCGTAATATTTTGTTTTTGCTTTTTGTCTAATTTCTTCAACAGGTCAAGCAACCCTAGCGCGTTTTTCATCAAACCGTTTGCTAGAGTTAGTTTCGGGTGAGTTTGACATAATGTGAATGATGATGTGGTGGTTTGAAGGCATTGTGGTGTTCATTATTGAACATATTATCTCTTCATAAAGTTGGCCCATATATTTATGTCCTAACTGCACTCTGAAACTGACTCATTTTTTATCTTTTTCTGTCTTGATTTTGGAACTGTATAAAACAATAATGAATGTATCTTTTTTAAATGTTTTATTTATACAACAAAAATTACTATTGGCAATCATTTGTATAATTTCAAACTTAAGTGGACTGTCATTATTTATGGTTTTGTTCGTTGTCATTGATAACACACTCATACAGTACCTATCTATAAATATTATTTGCGTCATTCTATTTATTCACATAAATACATTCACAAATTCTCGCGTGATCGATTTCGTGTGCATGCTTTCAGTTTATGCCATTCAGTCTGTGAATTTCAATTGAAGTAGAATAACGTACGTTGATTCTATTAATATCTACCGTATGTATGTAAATTCTGTTCCAGTCTCTATAGTAATGGACTGTGCAAGGATAGATAAAACAAAAATTGTACTCGATTTAAACGCATGAACAAAATCTAAAATAGAATAAGGAGAGAATAGACGCCGTCACATTATTATATTTCTATCCAAGAATACATTAAAAAAAACATACGTAGCTCTTTTATAGTTACTCAGTTACTTATTTTATTTGTCCTTACCTTACTTATTACAAAGTTGGTTTACATTTATGCGCTTACATCTTTGAAATTTCAGTGGTATTGATTTTCTCTTCAATCTCTAATTTATGCAAATAAACGGTTATAGCAGTAAATTTTTATTTGTTATGATATATTTTCGTTCGTTTCGTTTGATCTATTTTCATTATATTTGCCAATGTTGGATATCTAACGTAAACTGTGTGGATTGATATGATTAACTGTTTTGAAAATAACTTCTAGTCGGGCAGTTATTTCCACCGATAAATAGGTACTGATTAGTAGTACCTATGTACATTTTGCACGTATATAGACTTGTTAATTATATAGTAAACTGAAAATCTGTTACTTTTAATGTATTTTGGGAATGGTGGCCAATTTGAATTACATAACAATAAAAAAAGTCTAGTTTTGCCCTGTGGCTCTGTCTGCGTGATCTGATAATCTATCTATCTATACTATTATATAATTTTGTAAAGTGGTCGTGTCTGTACATTGGCGATTTTAAAAAAATACTTGGGTAATATTATGTTAACGATACTGAACACGAAATTTTTTTTTTTAAATTTCCTGTCTGTCTGTTTGTCCGCGATGGACTGAACGGATTTTGATGCGGTTTTTTTTGCTATGAAGGGCTTGGTCAGACTTAAAATCTTAAGTTTGTTGTTGTTGTTTGATCGCAATCGGTTGAGTAGAACCGGAGATATGAACAAAGGTCGCATTAACCGAAATGCACGCGGGCTGAGCCGCGGGTGGAAAGCTAGTATGTCAATATGATGATATTGATCCTATTCCTGCGACCTACAGAAACCTATTCCAGACAAATTTGTGTCAGTGTCAAAATCCGAAATCCAAATCCGTTTAGCCATTTTTACGTGAAAGAGTACTAAATATACCTACTAATATACTGATGTTACAGACTTACAGATATGAAACATCAAAACTAATTTGTTATTGTTTTTATTTGTATAGGTACTATAGGTCTTACATTCATATTAAAATTCGATTTAATTGTTATTATAGGTACAATGTTTATAGATCAATGCAACGAAAAACAAGTATTCATGTTTTTAAATGCCTAGTTATGAAACAAATTACACTATCACATTTTTTCATTTTAGTCAAATTGGCAATCAGCCTTATATGTATTTTAGGCCTTCAAATAAAAGTAAGAATTTATTTTGGAATGAGTAATGAATTATTTTTTTGAAAAGTTTGCTATGTAATTAACTATTTACTTTTTTATGCTTACATCAAGCGTTTATAGGGAATTCAGCAAAATGCTTTGGACGCATTCAGCAACATTAATTCAAATTAGTCTATATTGATTTGAAATCATGTTTGCTGATATAGGTATATATGCATGGTGGTAAAAATTACAAGGTATCTGGGTCGAGAGACAAGTCATATTTATAAACAATTTAATTTGAATACATTACATATATTTAATTGCACCTGCAACTATAGCTTCCCAAAAAGCGGTTAAAGCGCTAGCATAACCTATCCTAAACGACTCCAAAGCTTTCTGATGTAAGTTTCATTGTATTATTTTAGAAAGAAAAGCGATAAAGTACGAAAAGAGCTTGAGGAGGCGGCGAGGGAAAGTGGGAGCCGAAGTAGTGGGTCAGGTGGCAGTTCCGACGACAAGATATTGGACTCAATGCCGTATTATGCAACTGTATTACCGAGAGAAGTGGCGTTGAGATTTGTAAGTTTATACAAAAGCTCGTTAGCAGTATCTCTAGTTATCAAAATGATGTACAGCAGTATAATGATGAAATCTATTATTAATAAAATTAGATTTATTAGATTACAATCTAGATTGCCTTCAAATGGAGAGCAGATGTAGGTAATAAAATTATGGACAGGATGTTTCATAATATTGTTATACTGATTGAAATTGTTATGACAGGATGCGCACGATGGTGAAGTAAATTCTGTGAAGTGGAGTCCTACGGATCGAATTGTAGCAACTGGTGGCGCAGATAGAAAAGTCAAATTGTGGGATGTTTCTAAATGTAAGTGAGCCCAATCATAATTATGCATTTCAAAAAATACTTGATTCTGTCATATTTCGTGTTAAAGAATTATTTTTGTGACATGTCACATTTCTATATTAGGTATAAGTAAGTATATTGTTTTGGAGTTACATGGAGCACGTGTTGGTTATCTTGTGTATATTTCTTACTAAAATATGAGAAACAACAGTATGCTTGTTTCACGCCTTGTGCTAATCGGTTACCGGTGAATCGCGCCGTCGTCGGCGTCGTCTAACAATATTTCAGATTTAAACATTTGCATTATAAAAGCTTTGCGTTGTCATTCACCTATACTTCGACTTTTAATTAGATGCAGTAAAATGACGTTTCAAAATGTCATTGCGTAAAATAATGTTTACAGCCTAATCTCAATAGGGATGTGATTCAGTTCACAGAAGATCATTCTAATCGTTCCATAACTTACTCATAATGATCATACTTAAATCTATTTATTATTAATATAAATAAAAAGCTATGTAAACGTTGATCCTTTTACACATTTCCTTTTTGAGTGATTCGAGGTGTGGTTCGCCGGCATTCTACCCAAACTCAAGCCGAATGCAGTAGCAGTAGTCGTAATTGAGCGTTTTCCAAAAAAAAAGTGTACCTACCCTCCACTTTTGAGCCCCTGTGTTTGAATTTCAATAAGAAAAGAGATATTCATATTATATATCTGGGTAATGATTTTAATATTTTAAAAATACAAACATACTCTAAAGTAGATAAATCCATTCATTGTTTTACTCTATTTGCCGTAATATTTCAATTGTGATGATTTTTGTACACCGAGACATCAGTTTTTGGCGTGGACTCAAGTTATTGAATATTATGTAGAAGCGATCTACTGATTTTTTTGTACTAGGCTAGCATGAGTTGTAGGTCCCATTTGAAAGATATCTTAGACACCTAGCAGCGTCCTAAGTTTCTAATTCGAATCTTATGCTGTTTAAGTACAGTTTAATCTCAAAGAAAAACGTAATAAGTGGCATCTTCCGGACATGTCGGTTTTGACACGGCTAAAACGGTCTATCTATTTCACGAGGATTTTTTTCACTTCTTGTAATGGAAAGATAACGTTTACATGACAGCTATTTCAAAATTGCTAGTTAGTATCAAATAAGTTTCAAACTTAATAGTTGTGTTTTGTGTGGGTGCCACGGCGGTAGACATTTCTTCGGGTCAGTTTGAGACACTTCTATAAGTATTCAGCTTATTTTACATGATTTAATTATTCGCAACGCTCAATTATATTATCAACGCTCTCTGTCACTCTCGATCGAAACAATCCCGGAGATGTCGTGGATGAAAACGATGCACGAATTCAAGAGTGCCTGACCACTAAAAATATTGCATTTGAACCAAATATGGTGAAGGCCATTCGAGATGGCTGCACATAAAGGTATCAGACTTCTAAGACTGCCCCCTTATCACTGTGAATTAAACCGATGAGTTATTTTGGTCTCAGGCAAAGGGGCACGTCGCAGATAAATTAATAAGACGTATGAAATGCTAGAAGTGAAAACTTTTTTCCAAGAAGTAATCAACAATGTGACACCGGCTTAGTGGAGTGACTTTTTTGTCTCACACTATAAAAGAGGAACACAATATGTACCACCTCGATCATATTAGATGATGAATAGACAGACAGATTTGTCATTAGTGTGACCGAAAGCGACAGTGATGCCGAAAAATATTGATTAAGTATAAAACATTATTATGACATTTTTGATTCGTTTTGAATGTTCATTCCTATACTTTCACTGAAAAAGATCAATTCCTTATCATATGTAATAATAGTAGAATAAAAAAATACATTACAACTTAATATTGAATCTTTAAAACAAAACCAAAGATCATTCATTTATTGAATGATTCACTTACTCAAGCCACATCCCTATTTATTTTTCTTCAAAAAGTGTTATCCCACAAAACGTCATTTTACTGCAGCTAATTAAAAGTTCGACTATAGTACTAGTCATAAAATGGGAGTAGAAGAATGAAAAAGAAAAAAGAGCATAAAAAGAGGCAATAAGCGACTACTTTGAGCTTACGTAACGGCAACCTGGAGACTGAGACACTGAGACTATCAAAAAGCTGGGCATCCTGTTGAGCCGAGACAGTGTATACTTCAAATTAGAATAGCTAGCTAACCTCTATAACCTCTATAAAGGGAAAGTTTGACTCGCATCTCTGTGACGGGTCAGCTAAAGTGCCCGTCGAAAGAAAGCTTCAGAAATGTTGAACATCGCCGTTTTAAAGAATGCACATTTAACAGATTACTCTTAGGCTAACGTGTTTCCTAGTCAGCTACATTATCACGTACCAATCGATGGAATAGTAATGAAGCATGAAACTATTGTTAATGATCTCATATGAAAGGGACGGAAACAGTGATATGGCTTCCAGCGTCAATGTCTTATCAACCACGGCAATATTAAGTGATCAAACGAACTTCTCAAGTGAAGTTCGATCATTATTATATGAGCCGCTTCATTCGAAGATATAATAATTTACCAGGTAGCCCCCCATATCCGCTAGGCAAGTTCGCACGTTTTTAAGAGATATGACTAAAAATTTACAAGTACCCTCCCTACGGAGCTATGCTCGGTCCGTCACTCGCGACAGTTACTCATTCTTTAGAGAGGTAAGGATTAACGCAAAAACTTTCTTGCTTTCTTGCTTTGGGTATAGTATCAAACGTATTAACAATACCGTTTGTGTACTATGGGTGGGAGGGTGATTATATCTTCGAATGAAGCGGCTCATATAATAATGATCGAACTTCACTTGAGAAGTTCGTTTGATCACTTATTATATTTCGCCGCTTCATTCTCGATATAATAATTTACCAGGTAGATATTCAGAGTTAGCACAGAAAGTTTTTAATTCAATCTTAATATGAACATAATGTTTATGTTGAGGGCAAAAACATAGTTACTTATCTATTTATTTAAGTTACTAATACAATAGTTATTTTCAATGACATATTATTACCTAATACTAGGTAAGGCATACTAAATTAGCAAAGTTTTCGTCACTGATTACCGTTAGGTTAAAGAATTTTGTAAAGGATGTGCTGGTCCAGCCAGCAGTTTTCCGAAAAGGGTCGACTGAAGGACCGCGCGAGTGCGCGGCGGGCGCGTGCTGTGTGCGTTAGAGACGCTCGTGTCGACGCCGCTTTCTGTCGGCACCTGTTTTATCCAGTGACCAGCTGATTGTGTGGTAGCTGGTCTGTGTGGTGCTTTGTATGTTAACAACAATTGACCCGAACTGGGTCCACGTATTTTTCTTTAGTAATTGACGTAAGATGCCACGACCCAAATATATGTAAGTATTACGTTTTCCGCACCACTGCCTAAATGAACCGAGACGGGTCGTTTAAATGGGAATCGAATTCCGTCCATTCGTTTTTATATAGCTTATGGCTGTCGTATTATCGATGTGAAGTAATACTAGGTACACAGTTGTTTTCTAATCACAAGTTTCGAGAAAGGAGCTCTGCTAAGAACTCTGAACTCTGAACTCTGAACTCTGAACTCTCTTTATGTGTTTTTCGAGTTCAAAAGTTGACCATATTCCGTTGGCTCGACTGTTATTACGTTATTTTTATGACACACTGCACCCCAGCATGTCGGGGGCATCCGTGTAAGTCTCTAATTTAAAGTGAGTGAAGCGCATATATGATTAAATGTTGAGAATATGTTCTCGCTCCACCAGTCAAGGTCTTTCAATAACTCTGAAGGGAGTCTGATCTTTGTTTCGTAATCTTCGTAATTCGATAACATAGGAAATGTAAATCATTCTAGAATTTTCGAGTATGTCCAACCGTATTTTGCGGCAGGGTACGAAGAAGTTAAAACTCCTATCAGTTGAGCTACGTCACGTAAAGTGCACTGTGGTAAGGAAGAAACCTTTTGAACTAACTGTGCTATTATATTACTTCGCTTTTCAATAGGTAACCTTAACGTCAGGTTTCTTGTATTATATACAAGATATTTACATGATTGTTGTGGGTACAATGAAGTTTTATCGAAATTTATAACGAGGCCTAAGCATTAGAAAAATGACAATGTTTCATTTATATTCTTAAGATACTCAGATTAGGTCATCTCCTATGCACGATTAGTCGAGCAATTACACCCTGGACCTATAGTCGCGATTTTTCTGAAGACTCTTGGTGTTACTGATAACAGTGATAACTGATAACCCATATGGTAAAGCTGTGAACTCGGGTGTTTTTATGAAACAAGTGTTTGTACACAAAGAAATAAAATAAATAAATAAAAATGGCTGGCTGGCCTGTGTACAGTGCAAGAATGATTACTATTTTTTAGTGATCTTTTCCAAATTTAAGTTAGTATTGGGATACCGTTGTGAGACGTTGTATTCAAAACCAATTGTGGGTCCCATGTTGTAGTGTTTAGGCATTGACGGTTTTAACCTAAATGCACCTTTCAGCAGACGCTTTGCCCTTTCATCTGAACCGATGTCACCAGGGAATAATGCTAATTGGTGACTATTTAAACTACTGCATGAACATGTTGGTAAACTGTTGACTTAAGAATGATAGTTATAGACACGCTAATTTGACTTTGCTTGATGGTAAGCTGGAGGCAAAGTCTCTGAAAACCGCTGTTATTGGCGGTTTGAATGAATTAATATGGTTGTGTTGGCAAAATTGCTACCACTATCTCAGAGTAACATTACTCTGATTAATAGTACTGTCTGCTAAGGAAGCTATTAATAGATTTAGTACGTCGGGAGGAGATCCCCGCTGGATGAAGGCTTGCCACAGAGCCTTGCTGCAGCCAGGGTAAGGTTCTGATGGAGGGGATATTGGTCTCTAAAAGAGATGATATTTCTGAAATTTGACATGGGAAATCACGGCTATGAGGGCCAGTAGCTTCGTTATCAATCACTTTTCTCCTGCATTTTAATGCCAAGAAAAAGGGAGAATCACGTAAAAATAAAATTTCTGATGATTGACGGTAAACGCATCCACTGCTATTGCATCAGGATTTTGTTTCCAAGATACGAACCTATCGCATTTTGTATTAGTGCGAGAGCCGAATAGGTTGATTTCAGGATGACCTAAAACCCTTGTAATAATTTCGAATGCTTCATTTGATAGCTTATACTCGTACGTACGGTATGAACCTGAACTATGGCTGTGTCGTTGCACGGGACTTGTTCGAAGAAGCGGTCTTCGTGCTGGAGACATGCTGGTTGTTGCGGCGCTAACTTGCAGTCGGCGCCTGGCAACGGTTCCCTCCTCTCCCCCCCCCCCCCACCTTTTTTGATGGGAAGCGAGGAGCTTGCCAGTTTTCCTGATGTGGATAGCGATAGGAGCCAGTCTGTTAAGAGGCGCTTGTAATTGGCTTCGGTGAAGTTACTTTTAAATTTGTTTTTCGATGGCCTTTGCGGTCTTACTTTACCGCAAGCTTTGTTCTGAACAAGATTTTGTCTCTTTCTGCATCATGGATTACGTTTAACCCGGTTTTATCAAGACTGGGTGTAATGAGCTTAGTACGGCACTGCGTGAGTTCGTAGTGTAAGTGTTGGCAAACGGTACCCATTACCGAGGTGCTTTATTACCTGAATTTTATGTTCACCTAATAAGATATGGTCCATGGCCTTATTTATCAATAGCTCAAGTACACCGTGACAAGATTTGAATAAAAAATCGTAATGCAATTATCTCGCAGATAATAAAAAGTGTACGTGTATATCTAGTTTAGATTGCACGTAGATACTATGTTTTAGTTTGTTAAAATTTAACTCGCAGTAAATTTCGTGATTGAAGTTAACTCGCATTTAACCCTGATATATGCTTGCAATAATCTTTATAAAGAAAAGCGGCTATGAGCATAATTTGAATTATAAAAATTGATAAAACTATTCTTGTGGGTATTTCGAAACTATGGTTTAATAGTTTCACCAGCACTAATGGTTCATTATTATGAATAAAGTAACCATGACAACTATCATATATCTAGTGGGTAACTCGCGGCTACCCCGTTCTCAGAAAAGGCTCACAGTCGATCTCGATTGAGTATAATGACCACTACATGTTGTATATTAATTCATTTGCCACGTTATCGCAATTGACTCGCAGTCAATCCCGATTGATTCATGTTGAATGGATGTAGGTAACTCGCAGTTATCCACGTTACCGCGATTGACTCGCAGTCAATCTCGATTCAGCTCACTACATGTTGTACTTTGGCGGGTAACTCGCCGTTGTCCATGCTATCGGAATTGACTCGCAGTCAATCCCGACTGATTCATGATGAATGTTCGTAGGTAACTCGCAGTTATCCACGTTATCGCAATTGACTCGCAGTCAATCCCGATTGAGCTCACTACATGTTGTACTTTGGCGGGTAACTCGCCGTTGTCCGTCAATCCCGACTGATTCATGTTGAATGTTCGTAGGTAACTCGCAGTTATCTACGTTATCGCAATTGACTCGCAGTCAATCCCGATTGAGCTCACTACATGTTGTACTTTAGCAGGTAACTCGCAGTTGTCCATGCTATCGCAATTGACTCGCAGTCAATCCCGATTAATTCATGTTTAATGTTCGTAGGTAACTCGCAGTTATCTACGTTATCGCAATTGACTCGCAGTCAATCCCGATTGAGTTCACTTCATGCTATACCTTCGCAGGTAACTCGCCATTATCAGTGCTATCGTAATTGACTCGTAGACAATCCCGATGAAATATTTTAAGCCACTCGCTTACTGCATTGCTCTCTTGTATTAAATAGTGTCTCGCTATTATGTGTACCTAAATGAAGGTATAAAAATAAAAACATTTTCACCACATAAGTGCATTGTCGCACGGTATTAGTTGATATTATTGTTTCACTATTAATTATTGTTGAACATTCGCAGTGAAGCCCGACAATTAGTATGAATATTAATAATGTGTCGTTATTAGCTCGCGGTTAATTGCTACTAGAGCGAGTACTGATTGTTTTACGGTTAACATAAAATTAATATCATCGTTTTAGACTCGCAGTCCACCCCCTATGTACATAAGAGGTATTTATTGTATAGGCACTTGTAGCAATATCGTTACATTAGAAGGTAATGTACATGCGCACAATACGATAAAATGTTTTATGTGTGTACTTACATGTCACGTTTTCTTCCGCTTCGGCAGAAATAACATAATAACTATAACTATACGACGATAACTTTCACTTTTATTTTTTCTTCGGCGCTGCGTTTTCGCATTGCTGAAGACGTGCTCACGTTGCCACGCGCAAATAAGGAATGAGTAACTGTCGCGAGTGACGGACCGAGCATAGCTCCGTAGGGAGGGTACTTGTAAATTTTTAGTCATATCTCTTAAAAACGTGCGAACTTGCCTAGCGGATATGGGGGACTACCTGGTAAATTATTATATCGAGAATGAAGCGGCGAAATATAATGGAATAGCAAATTTCATTTAGACTTTCGAAAGTTTAAATAAACAGTTTTGAAATTATATAACAGGTGGGCTTCATTCCAACGTAATATTTATTTGAATCGTGCTGAAAAAATAGTAGGCAAGTGATTTATATACCTACCATGATATATTCAGTTTAACATAAATAAAAAAAACCAATTGAATATACAAATTCAATGTGGATAACGAATCATCTGAGATAGAAGCAGCGCTGTATATCCTGCGGCAAGCAACTACTTACTGACTACTTAATGCGTAATACGCAGTTTACTCAAACGACTACGAGTACCTACATGTGCGTGATGCCCTGTGGGTGTATTGTATACCCACACGACGTTAGATAAATTGTACTGAAAAAGTCTATAATACTTTGCAATATTTCCAGGTATGATAGAGAACAAAGGGACCTTGGTTGGCTCGAATGCCGGCGTGATGTCAGTGGATTTTGATGCGACTGGTGCGTATATTGTTGGGGCTTCCAATGACTTCGCGAGTCGTGTGTGGACAGTAGGCGACCAGAGATTAAGGGTGAGTCAGATTGACTTTCGGTTCTGTATTGTTTATTTTAGGTTCCTTCTCTCTATTTGAGAAACTTGGCCTTAAAACTAATTATGTATAAGAAATATCTTCTTCAGCATGTGTATTGGAATATTTAGTAAACTTCCATAGAAAATGAATAGGTTATTAAAGAGTATGTATTGCAATTTTATAACATTTTTTAACGATACGGCAACAGGCAATGATATTTTTACCAGACTTCGGCAGATAACCTATATAGGTTAGGTACATAGTATAGTAATATGGTTAGCAGTTTATGTGTTTATGTTTATTCCGTTAAAGCTCCTGAGGTACGTAACTAAGAGGCTCCCATGAGAGTTGAGACGTCCGAAACATGGGCTTGCAAGAACCACCAACGAAAGATGTAGCATTTAGCTATAAACCATGGACTCACTTCGGTTTTCTTACGGTAGAGCTTAAGCCAAACCTTAACAGTCACGCACTGTCTTCAGATCCGATTATCCGAAACTTCGACTCGTAGCGGCGGATGTTTCATGGTAGGAGGGCGTTTACCAAAAAAAATGACCGTCGCGTTATGGAATTCCACCCAGGAGAAAAAAAATACATAGAGAAATCTAGTACATTATGTCGCGTGGTGGACGTGACGTTTGATGCCGGTACATAACCAAATCCAAAAAAAGTTATTGTTTTAATACATATTTAATAAATAAGAGCATTGAATCGCTTTCTATAAAACAAACGCAATAAGTTTTATTAAACTGTAAGACAAAGATATCCATACTTACCAATAAAAACAAGGTTCGTAGTGGAACATAAAAGTAGCTCAGCGTGACGCACAACCAGTCACTACATGACTTTCCATAGACTTTCTGAAGCTAAACCGCTAAAAAAATTAAAATGGCGCGTGTTTTATAGTGTTAAATGTTGCCATTCATAAAAATTGACAAAGTTAGTAGAAATTTGTCGTAAAAACTCATTTTATAGTCGTAGCGTTCCGGAATTTTTCCACAGACATCATTTTTTGACCCACGTCAAAACACGTATTTTTTTATAGTTTGATCTCTAAATCTATGCCAACAAGCTATAAAATGACATTTGGTTGATATAATCTTTCTGAAAAACACAATAGTTCATAACCTAGAGACAGTTAACTTATAAAAATCACGTACCGAAGTTTGGAAAAGTATGGTGGGACACTATAAAAATCACTACTTTTTCATTTTATTTTATCAAAATTTATGTGAAATTATTATATTTTTTGGTTTTTACTTATGTAAATTATTAGCTTTGAATGCGTTTTATAATGTACAATGTTAAAGGAACTAGCTTTTCATATCAATAGTTCACAAAATTTAGTTACAAGTCGTAGGACATGCCATTATTCGAGTGGTCATTTTTTTTGGTAAACGCCCGACTACTGATTATAACGAATAAGGTGATTAACACCTTATTCGTTTCATTTCATTATCATCCGCACGCAAAACGCAAAACCGCGCGCCATCTTTCGGCACTTCAGATGCCGGGGAAATGGAAAAGGGGGGGGAGGGGGGGGGGGGCATAAGGCGTTCCACTCGCACCCTGGCTGGCCCTGAGGGCTACCTATGGTTTCGAGATGGCCGCTCGGAATCATTCCGTTCCTTCACTGTCAATACCCATAAACTTCGATGTAAACTAATTGGAGCTATTTAAATATTCCATGTATTTAAGTTCCGTAAAAATATCTAGGTATATCTTTTGTGTAACAACAAGTTCCACCAAGTGCCATCAATCAAAAGTATAAATAGTATATCTTTTATTGATAAAATAATGTTAAAGGTGTGCACAAAAAAATATTTAATATCTCAAGTAATAGCACTATTATAATATCAAATCTCTAACAAGCAGGCATATCCTGGCTACGTATAATTATGGTACATATGGACGATGGTGTGCAAACGACCAAAAGGCAATAATAGTATCCGTCAGTTCGGACATTATTATTGAGCTAGAAGGCGGGGTCACGAACACGATCGTCTATTAACGGATTGTTAGCGCGCGTCGGCGCGTCGGCGCGTCGTGATCCGGCTTTGATCACTTCCGACATTTCACGCAAGTATCCCATCCGATTCAATATGAGCTGAGTATATTGCAAATAAAATTATTTTTAGTCTATCTAATGAACTGACACATTGCATATAATTTAATACTACATAAACTATATCAATACTCTTAATTACTCAATATGAAAGTGGATTTATATTATACTCCACCTCGTTGGCCCAGTACGAGTTGGTAGACTTTATAGAGCAACATAGCCGATATTCATGATTAAACATTTCTATTTACTGTTAAAACAAACTTATAATTCCTGATTGGCATATCACTTGCAGAGTGATTGAGGATTGATCTCGGGGCGTCGTCTGTGTTTATTAGACTTTTGCTGCTGTAGGCATAACAGATTGGTTTAACTATATGCGTCACGTTTGCAGGGAGCATTCTATAATTTGATTAAAATTCTAAGGTAAACTTCTATTTGAGCGCTAGACACGCGTTTGCACTTAGCGCAATTTCAGGCTATAGGTAGGTACACCTATAGGCACCGCTGCATACCATACCGAAGAGTATTACCATTTTACCTTTTGAATTCAATAAGTATAACAGATGCCATTTGCGAGCCGCCCACCTTAGCGGATATTTCGCATGCTCTCATCGTAAATCCTTACGTAAACATACAATCAGGACTTCACGTCAACAAATTGGAGAGCCCGCCCACTCATTTACTGACCGACATCGAACTCGAACCGAACCACTCACTAGAAGTTCTCTTTAACGGTAATCCATTTACGGTATACCAAATGTCTTATTACAAATGAATTAGAGGAACTTATGAGTGCCTCTGAGAACGCTATCGGAGTGGCTACATACTGGGCAAACAAAATATGACATGATATGCCGTCGACTCGACAGAAGAAGACAAATGAATGATAACATTTTATGATTGATTTATTTGAAGTTCGCTGTTTCCGTTGAACCCTGCAAAATTTTGATGAATTTGTTACCGTTTGATGATAGAGCTATAAATATTTTTATGCTACGATAAACACATTGAATCTGCTCTGAACTTAGATAGGAATTTATTTGTAGAGTTGCATCTTCCAAATCATCATTTTGTGGCGTCTTTGTTTATTTGCATTTGGTTTATTTGCATATTGGAAATGCCCCTGCGTAATCGCAGTATCATAAAACTATCTGATGCAAATAGTTCTCAAATTGCTCAGTGAATATCCATAACCGGCGCCAACCAATCGCCTTATAATAAATCCAAATCGATTTTATTTCTTCGTAGCACCCTATTTGGTGCCTTAACTCGACTGTGTTCTGATGAATGAGTTGATACAGATTGCTTATTTGTTCCATAGTATTAAAAACCTGTTTCACCACTTTTTTCACACCTCCATATTAATTTTGCCATTTATTGAGTTGACATGTCGGTGATTATCTCCTTATGATATTCATTTATTGATTGATGGTTAACAGTCACCTATTCAAGCCGGTATCCTAAATAAATGACGAGGTTAGATTTTTATGGGGAATAAATTAATTTTGAAACGTTCCTACAGCAATTATGATGCCATATCTTAAAAGTCGCACTTTATAGTGCCATATCTCAAAAGTCGCCCTAAAAGGGGTATGAATGTAGATTAATCTCGCAGCAGTCAGTTGAAAGGTAAATCTTTTGTCCTAGCTAGAGGTTACTTCGTCCTTTTTCCATAATTTACATTTATTAGATGTTAACTGACTGATGTCTACGACTCCGCCCATGCGGATATCGGTTGTCGCAACTTTTAGTCATATCTCAAATTTTATCTATTGCGATAAATAAATGTAAGATTTTAAATTTGACTAAGATCTTTCAAGCAACTTTAGCGTCCATTGCGAATAGACAAAATGTCAAAACAAAGTTACTGAGAGTAACTTTTTTTTTTTTTTTTTTTTTTTTTTTTTTTTATACCACTTAGGTGGCAGACAAGCACACGGCCCACCTGATGGAAAGTGGTTACCGTGGCCTATGGACGTATGCAACACCAGGGGCGTCACACTCGCGCTGCCGACCCTGAAGAAACCTTCTAATGCCCTTCTTGAAGAACCCCATATTGTAGTCGCTTGGGAAAACCATCGCGGGGAGTTCATTCCACAGCTTGAGTGTGCGAGGGATGAAGTTCCTTTCACACCGCACAGTGCGCACCGTTTCCGGTCGCAATGTGTGAGGATGAACTCCCCGCCTATGACGAGAAGTGCGATGATAGAATGTAGCTGTGGGCATCATGTCAAACAATTCATCTGAGCACAAACCATTGTATAGGCGGTAAAACACACACAGTGAAGCAAAGTCTCTCCTGAGACTGAGTGGTTCCACATCGCCTGTTAGTATGGGATTGCCGACAAGCCTCAACGCCCGTCTTTGTACCGAGTCGAAAGGGTCAAGCTGGCACGCAGGCGCTCCGGCGAAAAGGTGACAGCAGTACTCCATGTGGGGCCGAACCTGTGCCTTATAAAGGAGTAGTCGTTGCCCCGCAGTGAAGTACTGCTTCGCCCTGTTGAGCACCCCAAGTTTCTTTGATGCCAACTTGACCTTGTCTTCCAGATGACTTCGGTATTGGACGTCGCTGGAGATATCGACACCAAGAATCCCGATACTTGTGGAGATGGTGAGCGGTGTGCCCAGGAATTGCGGCGCTACAACAAATGGGGCCTTCTTAGCGGTGAATACACATACTTGTGTCTTGGTAGGGTTGAATTGGACTAAATTTAGTCGTCCCCAATCGGATACTCCAGAGAGAGTAGTCTCAATTTCGGACACAAGTTGTTCGCGACTCTCCTCCACTTCCGACCTAGGCATATTTGCACGGCCCGTGTAATACGTGTCACCGGTGCTGTCATCTGCATAGCAATGGATGGAGCCATCAAACAGCATGTCATTGATATGCAGCAGAAACAAGGTCGGGGACAACACGGAGCCTTGCGGAACACCGGCGTTTATGTCCATGCGGTCCGAGCAGCTGCCATCGACGACGGCTTGAATACTTCTGTTGGACAAAAAGCTGGCAATCCATGCGCACAATCCCGCGGGGAGTCCATAGCGTGGCAACTTCGCAAGAAGACTTCTGTGCCAGACCCGATCGAAGGCCTTCGCTATATCTAGGCTGACCGCTAAAGCCTCACCCCGGCTCTCGATGGCTTGCGCCCATCGGTTAGTGAGATACACTAGGAGGTCACCGGTAGAGCGACGGTGGCGAAAACCGTACTGTCGGTCGCTCAGTAGATCGTTTCCCTCAAGGTATCTCAGGAGCTGTGTGTTAATCACACGCTCCATCACCTTCGAGAGCAGCGAGGTGATAGCGATAGGCCTATAGTTGGACGGATCTGTCCTGTCGCCTTTCTTAGGCACAGGATGCACGAATGCAGTTTTCCACGAAGCCGGGACCTGTCTTGTGGAGTAGGAGAGCGCGAAAAGGCGTGTAAGCACTGGGCGTTTGCGTCTCCGTCAGAAAGAAAAGGGTCGGTTGTGCTGTTTCGAGGTGGTGGTGGACCTCGTTCAGGTTGGAATGTAGGCCCCTGATATTACAATAGTCCACTTGTATCGTGGACGATGGTGCCGCTGTGTAACCGTTTCTCATTTTTTTCTTTTTGGCCATATTTGTAGAAGGGGGGGGGGGGGGGGGGGGCGAAGGTATAGAGAGTCTTTGTGTCGTCAGCGTAAAAGACAAAGCAAGGCTCCATGCCACCACCGACGAGTTAAGGTTTTGTGACTGGCTGGCGCGGCGGGCGGAAGGGCCCCCGGTCCCCTCCCAGATACTGTAGCCGGGTCCACTCCGGTCTCCTCCTCCGGCACGACTACAGCACCGGGAACTTTACACAGGCTGCTGGATCAGCCTCCTGGGGCGGAGATTAAGTGTTCCCCAGGTTCGGGAACCGTACAGCCTGCGGGCGGCCAGCGGATAACCGTTTCACCGGGTCTCCCTGACCGCCGCGCCAACATTTCACGCCCGCACCAGTCAGTGGTGTTAACCCAAGCCTTTGGTCTTCCCGCTGACAGCACAAGAACCCTCCAATGAGCTCTGGCTACCCTACTCACCACGGAAAACACAACACAAGGTTGCTAAACCGCGATCTTCTGTAGGGCGGAGGTACTTCCCCAGTCGGACTGCTCGATTTGAGACGGGAGATACCGTCGTGTCCTACCTCCGTGAACTTTAATATAACGCCCCAAGATATTTTTTAAACATCTCCAATGTACAGACACAGCTACTTTAGTAATAGCATAGATATCAGGCCCCTGTATATAAATAAATTCTCTATAGGTATGAATTTATTTTTCTAGCCAACCCTGTAATATTTCATTTGTGTAGCGATGCCGGACGCGAGATTTTATCTTTGACTATTGGTTTTATAAGTAGGTACCTACGATCATAACAAGGTACCTTTTATCTGTGAATAGGTTCCCATGGGTTGCGGAACGGGAACAGAATTCCTTGCAGGCGGACCCGCGGCCACGGCTAGTACATAATATATGTATTAGAGGAGGTTGTACAGATAGCTACGTTTCGTATGTAACTATTTATTATGTTGACAGCTGGCATTGTCCCATGACCGATGCAACTCGATTGTTCAGGTTATCTTGTTTTTTATCGAAGGTTCGCGATTCCGGTGGCCGCCGTCGATTCCCTTTTATGAATATTTCATATTATTGTAAACAACTTTATCTGGCGTACAATGTTGCATTCCATATTTGTATTTTATAGTTCTTCGAAAATGTCACATGTAACGTCGGCTACCGTAAAATTGTCCGCCCCTTGCGTTTACTAGGAATTTACGTTTTATTATTTTTATACTTATTGCGCAAGTCTTGTTATAGAAGATTTTTTTGCTCAACATACATGTACACAAAATAACTTGTCGTATAGAAATGTGTTTCTTCCCACGACGGTTTTCATGATTCAAAGGTTGTTAGTCCTATTAAATTAAATAAAATGGTTCTGGACCTTCTTTATTGCCATGTCATTTTACGACTATATTTTACTTTATTACTCTTATAATGTGCAAGTACCTACTTTCGTATAAGTATGTAATATATTTGCCAAATACACTTAGAAATAGAACAATTTAGATAATTGTTAAAAAGTAAAAAAAAATGCAGACATGAATTTATTTAGTCCGTTTGATTCCTATGTAAAGTCTGCTTCAAACACGGCAAAGTATCGTCATCATACTTATTGTCAAAGGTGGGTATCTGAAGATGCTCTACGTAGAGAATTTTATAACCTGGCTATCCACCGTCAAATATGCCAAGATAGACAAATAAAATTACTACATAACACCTCAAATGTTGAGAATTATATCAATCTACTTTTTGAAAATATTCCAATCTACCCGTTACCCTTCGCCCATTATTTCGAGAGGGGAGGTGTTCGTGTAATACAATTTCTATTTATTTAAATTTCCTATACAACTTTTTATTTGACAAATAAGCTTTTTCTCGAGACTGAACAGTTGTATAATGTAGATAAGACCGATTTCCAGTTGATACCGTGATAATAAATAAAATAATACATAGTCACCATATTAGGTCCCCGGTTGACGACAATAGGCTCGCCAGGTATAACGTTGGTATCGAAACAGCTACACAAATATGGGCGCTGTTTAAAACACCTTTTACAGTGGTCCATGTAGAGATGTGACTATATTTAAAATATTTTTTTAGAATGAAAACTTGTTTAGGGGCATTAGATATTTTTCACTGAATATTTTTCGAGATAAGAAAAACATCATTGAATCATTGAACCTTGTGACAGATTGTGACAATTCTTATGTGGTAGGTACTTCTGTATATCTACATATATTCTCCAACTGTTCATCAGTAAAGTCATTCTCAAGTTATGACGTGACCAAGGGAAACAGGACTCAAGTTTATAGATATAATTTATTGCTCAGAGTTGAATCACGCTTCGCACTATAGAATGCTTGCGTAACATTGCTTGCCGTGTTTATTTAGATGGCAATTGCCAGGTCTAGGCTGGAGTTATGACTTACGAATAATATCTTTCGCATAATGAAGATAAGATGCTCGTAAAGAAATATAAGATTCCCTGATTCCTGATTCACTGATTCCCGCGGCTTCGCCTGCGTGGATTTTTTTTTATTAAATCTTTCCGTGTGCATTAAGAAACATGAATAAAAGTAGCGGAAAATTGGTCGAGCCGTTCTCGAGTTCTGAGCCCGGCAACATTCATTTTTATTTATAACATAACCATTAATTCTGTGGATTTATGTCATGTCGATTATAGCGTCTTTTAATCATTTCTCAGGTCTGCTCAACCAACTGCGATCAAACAAACATAAGATTCTAAGTCTGAACAAAAACTTCCAAACAACAAATACTGCATCAAAATCTGGTCAGTAGTTTTTCGTCCAAGATGAACGGCAGCACGAGTGTGACTCCCCTGGTGTTGCACTCGCCTATAGGCCACGGTAACCTTTTACCAACAGGAGGGCCGTGTACTTGTCTGCGACCTAAGTAGTATAAAATTCAAAAAAAAAAAAAGACGTGTGGCACTCGGGGACTGCCGCGGTAAAGCTATTGCATAGCATTTTTTATGAACTTATGCAATTATAAGTAATAATTTGAATTTGAATTTGAATTTGAATTTGAATTTGAATTTGAATTTGAATTTGAGTTCTGAGTTCTGAGTTCTGAGTTCTGAGTTCTGAGTTCTGAGTTCTGAGTTCTGAGTTCTGAGTTCTGAGTTCTGAGTTCTGAGTCTGAGTCTGAGTCTGAATTTGAATTTGAATTTGAAAACTAACAACTTATGCAATTATAATTACTTACGTTAAGCGGAGCTACTTCGGAGCAGCTCGGCTCGATTCGTGCGAGCTCGGAGTTGGGGGTGTTGCCATTTTTCGTTACGGAATTTCTGGATTCGGTCTCCACGCTCAAGGCCCGCGATAGAAGCTATGCAATAGCTTAAAAAATTGTGTTCACAATAGTAAATGTAACATAACCCCATTATTTTTATATGGAGATATTTACAGACATGACTAGGTATTTCAAAATTATATTTCTTAGTACGTGAATATGCCTAGAAAATAACCACTCACGACGTTGAACTCACCGATGACTTCGCTTTGCTATCCGTATACTGATGGGTATTAGAGAATAGCAATCGTTTTTCTTCTTTAAGTCTTACTTAAGATTTACTCAAGTCGCGATAATCGACATCCACGCGGGCATCAGCCAGTTAATATAAATAAAATGAATATTGCTAGGCGCAAAACTCGAAAGCTGCTCGACCAATTCCGCTGAATTATTAAGTTGTAACTTAAGAGTTAGGTACAACTTACGTACAATACAAATACTACTTAAGGAAGATAAGATGTTATAAAGATTACGTACTTAAATGTTTTTAAGCGACAAATAGACACAAGTGAGAACTTGTGTTAAAATGCATTAGCATCTAAAATAGTTCACTTGAATTTGTAGCGTTGTCTTGTCTCTCTATAAAAGTAACTTCTTTATCCTAGCGTTAATCCCAGTCGCATCCGAGGCTTTCACCTCAGAGCCTGGGATCCGCTTAACCAGTCTAACTGCGGATTTGCATGGACTTTGATATTTTACGTGAAGCGACTGCTATCAGACTTCCACAACCCAATAGCAAATTTGGGCGATATCGAAGCATTGCAGCTAGACCAGTTGTTGCACTCTCTATAAAAGTATAGACTTTGCCTATTTTACCGCCTTGTCTACAGCTTTACCAAGAAGATTAGTAAAGTAGATTTTTATATATCTAATTCCTTCAGATTATTACAAATAGTATAACTTACCTTAATCCTGCCTTGATGATCCCAGGGCATATTATATCTATACAAATTCCCGATGTCAGCCAGTTCTAAATATCACCGACTTAGAAGTAAGGCAACAGAAAATAATTAAAGCAATAAAAAAGAGCTAATTGAATGCTATAACGATTGACACCACTTCCATAACGTAGAATTTAAAGTTTATGTAATGTATAATATCAACCGAATTCGAGTGAAATGCTCACTGACGCGAAAACCGGGCCATGACGCGGAGTTGCGGACCTGGAACCCGCAACTCCGCGTGATACCATAACATATCAACTGAATTCTGATAAAACTAGGAATGGCTGAGCCGGAAAACAACTAAGTACAATACCTTTTACGGTATACAGTGAGGTCGAGGGCAGCAAGACCTATAAACCAAGGCAGCAGGAACCTGCGATTCTGCAGTTATCTGTTTGCACTATCAGCCCCATTATATGTATAATAAGCATTATTGACTCTATTGTAGTAAACGACCATACACTAAACAGATAGGGAGTCAGGTCTATACACATCTAAGACAGCAGAACAAATAATCAAACAATCGTTGTCTATTTAACTATTCTTTTCAATTGCAAACTCAGAAAGAGATATCAGGATAGTTACCATAGTTAGTCAAGTTTTTGTGAAATGCGTTATATCGATATCTACCCTCTATGTGTCATGATAGTTAAAATACCTACATTGAAAAATTCCAATGGTCTTTTCTATATTATTTCAATGACTTGGTTCTGATCTAAATCTGGTAAGAACTCTTGTTAAGGACAAATTCTTTAGTAAGTACGGTGCTACTAATGGACGTGCTTGGTTGTTGAGGCGGCACGTGTCTGTAGTCGCGTGCCGACCGCGTCGCGTCGCGCGCTCTGATCTTATCTGTCTCACGAACTTAAAAGCCGTGCCCCTTCACACGTGATGGTGACAAGCTCTACTGATCCCATCGCATTGACGTGTGCAGTTTTAAGAGGAATCGGTGGTCAAATCCAACCTCGACATGTAGATTTTATTACCTGCCAGATTTTTGCATTTTATGAGTATGTCTAGCAGTTTTATCAAGGAACTGGTTGTTTATCTTATTATGTTCGTTGGCAGTGCAAAAAATTCTGTTATTTTATCATTTGTATGAAAAATCTTTTTAAGAACCACATTTGCAATTATATTTAGGTCATGAATACATGAACCGGGGGTGTTAAAATTTATAAAAATTTCTTTTTCTCATGTATTTTTAAAGGAATCTCAACTTTAATATAACTATGAAAAACTGTGCTTGCAGCGAAAATAAAAATATTCCTTGAAATCTAACTCAAAAACAAATTAATTTTTGTTGGTTTTAAAGATCCTACATGTTCGCATTTCGTAATCATACATTGGAAAAAAGAAATGGCATTAGGTAGGGGTAGGGGTTATAAAATTGAATTACTTTACCATGCAATTCAATTTTATAACTCAATATACCTACTAACTCAGCGTAGGTATGTATTACTTAGGTCTAGAATTAATTATACGTTTGAGAAGTGCAATTAAGGAATGTAGTTATATAAAAGTAAAATCAGATAATATTTTGGAAAATTTATTTTATGTAATGACAATTTGGACGGATGAATCAAGGTAAAATGTTATTTAAATATTACATTCAAACAACATTTTATTACATTTCAATCACATTAATAAGGCACTAGTAAAATAATAAAATACTCAGTTTACATGGAATAGCACATTTTTGTAAGTCGTAAGCTTTTGTATTTTAGGTAGGTATTTCATTTATATTATTTTTTATTAAATATCATTTAATTCAATCATAAATTACGTAAAAAACAAACTATTCTAAATTAAATAAATTACGATGTCGGGACGGCCGTCAATCCATCGTCTCTTGACTTAGGTCGCACGTTCGGTTATCTACTTAGAAGGTACTGAAATTTTACTTTTTACTTATCACTAGATATCATTAAATCAGGCTTAGACTACTTTAAAAAAATATGGTACAATACGTTATCGGACTTCCGCGAAAGGATGTCCGAGCGTAAAGTGAACGAATGAGCGACGTGATCTTGATAACGATTCACGGCTGCGATCCCGCCGGCGACGACCTCGGAGATGGGGACAAGCGAGCGTTCATACTCACAACACACGCACTCAACACAACACGGCCACATTACGCGCCGCTACTCGCATTCTTCCACATTCGCGCACGCTCATGCGGTCGTCCCCGTCTCTGTGTCGCACGCTCCCACACTCTTGCGCCCATGCGTAGTGCATAGTGTGGAAACGTTTGGACATTAACCATTAAAAATAACCGCTATCGCAGTCCTGCACTCGATGAGAAATAGGCCTGTTGCCTAGAAGACATCACGTGCTCATGAGCCAGAACTTGACGGGGGTTTTTAAACTAATGAAATATACTACTATTGCGGGCGCTGATCACATCAACACGTCTACTTTTATTTAGAAGTGCCTCTGGTGCGCACGAGAGAAACTGGCATCATAGACTTTGCATAGAGCGGAGGGAGCGTTCGGTCCTGGAAGCAATTCGGCTGCTTTAGCGGCAGCACGTCGTCGCTGCCAACTACAGGTCCATGCTGCAAGTACGACTAGTTGGGCTGCTAGGAAGGCAGCTGCTGCAAGCATGGCACCCGCTGCGTTTACACAGGTGACTTCAGTCTCTCTGACGTAAACTGAATCTTCAGTGATGTTCTTGGCGCGTTGCTTGTCAAATCCAAATTTGTCAGTGATCTGAATGGTTTGCACGAGAAGCATGTCATCGGTGGGTGCAGCAGGGGTAGAACGCCTCTTCCTACGTCCGTAAGACATGACGGAGCGGAGTTCGTTCGGGCCACCGTCGCACTGCACTGGCTCACACGTGGGCATGCACGGAGTTACCAAGGCACGGAACTGTACAACTTCGGAGGATGGGAATTTGAATGCATCGAAGTTAGACAACAGCATCTGTAATAAGAATAAATGATTTGTTTAATATTATTCAGGCATTAATAGAACTATTATAGAATATAGAACTAGTATTAAATACAAATTTTTATTTTTTTTAATATGGTTCAATATTATTTTCAGATTACGATGTTCATTATTAAGGTAGTACTCGTAAGATATCAATATAATATACCCATATTATATCGTGCAAAATAAGCAGACTATAAACTGAAATGTTCAGCTCGTTATTACCTTTCCACTATTGACTGATTTGAAGAGAGGTCCCATAATGAAGTGCTCAGTAGGGCAGCCGTCGCTATCGATAAGAGTAATCTCGCTAGAATCGACACCATCCATAGCTACAAGCTCTCGGACAAAGATCTCGAAAGGTGAATTGGGGTCCATGATTTCGAAGCGGAGTGCCTAAAAATAAAAAATAAAATTATTTTAAAGAACAGTAACAAAGTTTATGAATATTATCACATATCGATGAAACAATAATTACCAAAGGATCTCCAACTTCAGCAGATGCAATAGTGTCGTCGCCATTTCTGTCTGTGATACGCATAGCCACGTTGGGAGAGTCGACAATGACCTCTTCCGAAAGTCCAGTGACAATGTCTCCATGAATACCAAGGTCGACCTCATTGGCAACAGTTTTGTTTGTTAAATCGTACTGGCAAGTGACAGCTAAACCAAGATCAGAGGATGTAACGATAGTATCGTGATGCTGAATAACCACATCATTTAAATATCTGAAAAAGAAGAGCAATTTTTTTATGCCGTTAGGTACTTTTATTAGATTGCAAAGGTTCTAATTAATTCATGATATAGGTGCCTACCTGCCAAGTCCATTTTGTTTAACATTGCACTCAATGTTATTATATCCCATGTGTAATTCAAATTCGAGACTTTGTTTAACGTCAACGACGCAAGAGTTAGGGCTACCCTTAGCGTAGATTTTGCCGTCGAATAGTTTGGAGGTTTGAATACGGGCCACCATATCTCCAGCCCGGCAGTCTATAGATACATTGTAACAAGATGATAGCTCGTAAGTAGCTGCTTCGGGCACTTCCAAGTAAGGATCCTAGAAACAGTTGAAATAGATAATATTAAGGTCAAGTTGTACAGTTGTCACTAACATAGTAAGTTAATGGTTATGATATGCAAATAGGTAGTTTCTAAAATCTTCTAATATATAAAAATCAATGCCACTTTTCGTTGTTATTTTATAACTCAAGAACGGCTGAACTGATTTGGCTAATTTTAGTCTTGAAATATTCGTGGGTGTTCAGGGAAGGTTTAAAGGATGAGAAAATAGGTGCAGCGGGAACGGGAAAAATATGGCGGTACGAAGTTCGCCGGGACAGCTAGTATACATACTGGGTGATTTTATAGTCGTTTCGGAGCGAAAGATTTTGGGCACAGTTTCGTTAGCAAAATCGTCTGGAAGTATCATTTTGGCGAAAAAAAAAACTTTTTTTTTTACATCCGTCATACATTTTGCCTTCCACCTGTACATTATTCCCATACATAAAAGAAAAAAAAAGTTTTTTTTTTTCGCCAAATTAATACTTCCAGAGGCTTTCGCTATCGAAACTGTGCCCAAAATCTTTCGCTCCGAAACGACTACAAAATCAGCTTGTATAAATAAAAAATCCCAACGAAATAAATCTCTAGCAACAGACAGATCTTACGTTAAGTAGAGTGCTCAAGTCATGCTTTTTACAGCATAATAAAGTGTGAAGTATCATCTTCAATTTATAAAGTAGTTATGTTTGTATCCTATTAGCATTAACCTCGGCCACATAATATGATACATTAAATTGAAGCTAAAGAACTTTTCTCCTGGGACAATATGCATAAGTGACTTTAGCAACACTATTCAAGTTAAACTTAATAGTAGTGAACTAATGCTGGTACAGAGCCTCAATTATAACATACCTGAATATCAGCAAGAGTTGCTCGGGAGTGATGAGACAGACGGCAGACATGGTCGCCCGTGTCACCATGATCGTATGAGTGACAACGGAAAGGCGAGTTCAAGCAGAGTTCGCGACATTCCTCTACGGTTTGAACATCTTGATATACAGAGTCTACCGTTTTTAAGATGCGACCACCCATTTTCTTAAACTCGCAAAGTTTCGTTGGTTCTTCAACGCAGTTGTTCTCTAAATAATCGGTATCTAAAAAAATCAAAGTTGCAATATAAATGTTTTCAATTATATAATTACCAATTTAGTATAATAAATACTTTGCAGTTGGTGGGCATACCTTCGTTCGCTTGGAAAGAATTCGTTCCGGCCAAAGTAATGCGGTCCATATTAGATAATACGCACTCCCCAGTTTTGTTATTGTAGTTCGCCGATCTGCAACAATGGTTCACACGGATTAACACCGGATCTATGCTAAGTATTATAGATTGTGTGACTTTTATAAGTAGGTAAGTGAATCAATTTGTAGTCATAATTAAACCTTACATGGTTTAATTGTTAATCAATCACGATTTTTTTAAATTCCTTTTTACTATTAAATAATATCTGTATTGAAACAAAAAATAATTATTATGAAACTTAGATCAGAAAACAGATTAAAAATGACTGCTCAGACCCATGAGATAAACCTGAAACTGGTTTTATGTGGAGCGTGATCAAAGCTAATCCAATAAATATAATGCGATGGTTCAGGTTTTATTGTGATTTATGTATGTCATTGTGACCGTTTATCGTAATCTACAATAGTTTAAATCTATAAAATATCGTGTCGTGTTTAGAATCTCCCAAGTACGCCATGTCAATAAAGATTGTGCTTTTACTTTCAATGACAACACGAGTTGTCATAACTAAATTCATTCAACGAGCTCTTTTATTTGTTTGTATTTCGTTAAACCAACCAACTAATACTCATAGCATATAGTTGCCTATTGTTTGATTAATTTATAATTAAATTTACCTACTAGGTTCTTTATAAAAATAGCTAAATAATAACTTGTTCATTGTTATTGTTACATGTAGGATAAAAATTTATAAATAAAATGACTTCCTTATTAACATTTTACTTTAAAGGACCATATCGTTTCAGTGTATAATAATACTAAGTTATCTAGTGACCACCCATATAATATTATCTTGTTCATCTAACAATATTTTCTCTTGATGTACAATCGAACCCGATCAGATGACCCTTGCGCTAACCTATAGGATTTTCACAAGAGATGCGCGCATTTCTTCGTTATATGTATCATGAGAACTTTCTGTTTCGTTGTTTATTACGTAGGTTATTTTATATTTTAGAACGATTTATGTGTAGCATTAGCGTTGTGTTGTTCTTATTATTTGTCTGTACTTTATTTGTAAAGGCTCTGAGTTTATAGCAAAACACATTAATATGATGTATCTTTGAAGTTGATGATTACGTGTATCCCGCTATCAGTGGCCGTTGCCCATCTTACCGTATGAGCTGCAACGATGCGTTGACTTCATCGTATAATAATTAGACTTCCCTGCAATTTGCTCAACTGTACCTTTCTTACATACCTATCTAACTACCTACAGATATAGAACGTACGAAGATACAGTCCTAATATAAATCTTAATATATAATTTCAGACCAACAACTAAGTATGTATCCTTATTTTAATAAAGTTCATTATAAATTAAAGTGATGACTATAAAACAATCGTAATTTTATAATTCATATGAATTAACGCTTATAAAAAGAGTAGAACCGTCACGCAAGCTGATCTTTAATAAAAATCTTCTTTGGTGGTCGAAAATAAAAAAGTAATGACATATAATTTTATTGATAGGCTATTATTTCTATTGATCCTAATGTCTATCCTTAGATAACTTGATATTAAAAGTACTATGTATAAACTCGCATCTACATGCTAATAAATAATTTATCTTCGTTGTGGTCTAATTTTAAAGTAGTGTAATTAAGGACTGGAAAAAACTATTGCCTCTTGTGTGGTATTTAAACTACCAATAATAATGGTTTTAAGCTTTGGGAGAGTTTTAAGAGGGAAACAATATGTGTTTTATCGGTTATTGTATCTTGAAAGTAGGAAGCGATAGGGCAGACCGCTCCCACACCGCGCGGCACTCTGCCCGCCACGTCTGGCGAATATTTTGCCAAATGTCGTGACTGTCTACGATCGCGATGTGCGCCGCCCGGGGTGCGCCCGAACCGCCTGTTCGCTTCAATGGAGATACGACGATTTGTATCCAACGGTACACGTGTCGAACTTACCTCGACAACGTAAAATCCTGCATTTAATTCTCTAATCGCTAACTTAACCTCAACCCTAGTTAAAAATTCTGAGATGATGGCGTGAAGTACTTAGTGGAAATTATTACAAGCGACATATCTTCACTGGGAACACAAACTGTAGGTACCTACCTATTTATTTAGACGAGCATTTCCACAAAAAATCGATATCAAAATATAAAAAAATCAAAATAAAGAATGAGATTATACTTAGTAAATTGTGTTAAGTTACAATCTCTTACAGTTGGTCCTCGTTTTAAGGAAATTGGCACTTTTATCGACCTTTCAATTAACGGTTTATAGAAATAGGCACAAAACATCAAACTGTGTTGAATGGCAATACTACAAACGCATTACAACGATGACTCAGAATTGACTACATAAAGTAAAGATTTCTATACGGAGAGAAGAAACTCGAACTGATTTGTAATATGTTTGACCGCTATACTAGAAAACACGTAGAGCACGCATTCAGAAGCAAATTAGCGCTACAATCCGCAATCGTAACTGAACGCAGGCTTGACCTGAACACGCCAACGGATATACGTGTATCGAATGTGAGCGTCTGACGCAGTACACTATTTATGTTAATGATATCAAAAACCGTACAAGGAAATAAACACAATAGGACAGTCGTGTCTTGCTACATTAGACGCCTGAGACGTAGGCCGTTCAATTGGCCTCCCTGCTTTGTATATAATGCTCGTTTGTAGAATTCAGAAACAGAACGGCTACCAGGAAGAGGCTGTGACTTATCCAGTGAACTAAGCCGCTAAGATGTACCGCAGAACCCGCCATCTATGGTAACTTGGTGAAGGCTGATTGACTTCGTTATCGGATTAATAGATAAATTAACTTGTACTCATATGGAAATCTGAAATAGCAAGTTTGTTAAACAATAATAAATAGATAATTGTGTTTCGTTTTCTCATGATACGCTCATGCATGGTTAAGGTACAACGTTAAATCAGTCGCTATATGATAGTATCTGATGAAAGGGAGCCGGGTCGTGACCTCGTGTATATATTTTCGCATCTTGTTAGTTCAATTGTGGTGGATAACAGTGTGTGGTTGTGTCCATTTACATTCTTCAATTAAGTTATATGAATAGTTATGATAATTAGTTTTCGGATGTAACTGATTACTTATTTAATGAATATCCGGGTTCAAGTGCTATTCTGAGTCATACTTTTCATGCTTCCTTTGGGTTTTGATGGAAGTAGTGAGGCTACACCCAAATTACTTACACGCTTTGAAGAGGACATGAAAGAAGGCTTTGGGCAAAACCTAATCGTCTTACCGCAAATATAAAATTGCATAGAGTGACTTGTGTTGACAAAGTCAATAAAAAATCTCTGCTGAGCTGCAAAGCTCTGAGGTGAAGGCCTCGGATGCGACTGGGATTAACGCAATGAAAATGATGGGAAAAAATCATCGACATATTTTTTTTGTAAATAATTTCATTATTTTTACTATACATAAAACACACAAACTGTCCAGGACTCAATACAGACGCATTCACGTATATAAATTCGCATTGAGCAGGAATCAGACCCATGCTCTCTGCCATAACAGTCAGAAGCTCTGCCTTTACGCCACATCCAGATGATCAAAAATAATATTGAAAAAAAAAATAGTCGAAATGAACCTCAGTAGTTTTAAATGTAACAAAGTAAATAACAATAACGACCGACGTTAAATTTAAAAAAAAATCCATTGGTTAACTTTAATTGCGTCAACAATTACAACATTCTGTCATTCGATCGATAAGATTGCCAGTCTTTATTCACTGCAATGAAGTAATTCTTTTGTAAAGTTATTTAGTTTAGAAATAACAAAATTTTAAGAAATCTTAAACGTTTAGCAACTTCAGTTGCTTGCTTAGTGATATACCTAATCGTTGTTTTATCAAACACGGCTGTATCTGAAAATTATCCGTCGACATCTTAGTGTTGATCCCGGTTGTATCTGAGGCTTTCACTTCGGAGCCCGAAGCCATGTTTTAAGATTTGGCTACTTTGGTTTGACTGACCTTTGAACACATTTACGTACATGTGAGCGCGACTGTCGCCTGACTTCCCGCCCTTCCACGTATGACTTTGTCATTAAAATTTCTATGGAATCAGCTGTATGTGTTTTATCTAAACACATCTAAGTTAATTCTTGTTTGATTTTTTCTTTGTATACGAATTGCGTTCTATAAATTGTGATAATTATTACATGGTGGGATATTGTTTACACTAATACTATTCTAAGTGTCTGTACGACCGCGCATAGGTCGTGTCGAGGGCAACACTGCTCGCGGGTCATTCATGATCCACTCCGCCCATACGACGCTCTACTTCGAAAGTTTATTTTAATCCTTTATAATTATGGTAATAGTCTTTTAGATTAACGTATACTAACGTTTAATATTATGTTTACATGTATAAATGATATAATAAGTAGAAAGTTGAAGATTTTAAAAATAGATTAGATATTTGTTCTTGTATTCCTATACCATACATCCAACAATCCTATAAATCTCAGGTGAGACATTGCACGCGCTCCCGCATATGGTCAAAACTCGGAAAAAAAGGTGCATTTCAACGCAAGCATGACGGGCACAGCTTGTGGTGAAAAAAGTAAATAATAAGAGTAAAAGCCTGGTGCTTATAAACAAAATTCACCATCGAAAAAGACTACGTATAAATTATTTAATTATGAATTATTTATTATTATTTATATGAATGACATTATTGTTATTGCGAATTTATTATTAATGACGTTTTTTTTCGTAGTGCACGATCGCATCTCTGATTGATGCGTAAAGACGCCATTTTGATGTGCGGACAACGTATCTAATTTTTATCATATCATTGTTTAAATCCAATTAAAATTTAAAACCAATTAATATATTATATTAGAAAGCCAACTTAACGTAAAGTAAATGCATAAATCTTTAAGTATATATGGGTATACCTAAAGAGATAGCCATTTCTACTAACTTCAGTTGACGCATTATCTGCGGGGAACCTTTCTCACTAGAATGGATGTGATTTCAATAAATTTACCGCATCCTTCTATTGTGGTTTGAGCAGAACATAAATCTTATGTTTATATCCACGACAAAAATAAAAATTATCTATTTCAATAAACCATTTTCATTTCTATCGCATCATAACAAATTCCTTTCTCATAATGGGATAGAAATATCGATTTACCTAATAAATATTTTAAGAAACGTATTGGTAAAACGCAAACTATATATTAGATCCTATTGGTATTTCACTTCAAAATGGGTCTCACTAACTTTATGTCATACATACATCTAGAAAATATATTTCGCCATTGATTTACCTACTTGCTGTACAGCTTAGTAAAGTGGGACCATGTAATTTATGTATGGTGTCTGGTATTTAACTAACCTGCAAACAAACTCGTTTTCTCCTAGGCAGAGGTCAAGACACATCTGCCTCGAACTGACTGTGTGTGTCTTTTTGCCGCGTCCTTTGAGATGGTAGCCTCGTACTCGGTCGAAACACCAAGCCCTTTCACAAGGACGCACGCCGAGGCAGGACTTTTGTGCGTAAATCGTAAACACGGGGAATTGTGACTTCGTCAATGCACCTGCGAAGAAATAAATAGCATGAAGCGTCGTACTGTAAATATATTTTCTTTCTTAATGCTATGCTATTAGAGACTACAAAATAAGTGAAATTATTAGGTTCTGCTCAATTACAACACCTAATTCCTAAGTAAGAAATAGAGATAAGAGGCGCTCGTGTCATCATTACATTCTTCATGCTCACGCACGTGTTCTGGATGAAGGAGCGTTCAACCTTAGCGAATTTGAAAATCCGCACACCGAGTCGATCGAGGCTATTTGTGCTCCCATAATTGGATCTCATCGTTAAGTTCCTTGAACTGTTAGCTGAGTTGGAATTTCAGTAAATTTTATACGATCGTTAATTCATTTCTAGTTAGGTACCTCTAATATCATGACATAAAACTCCTGGAAAGTTGTAATAAAACTCCCATCTTTATAGCTTCCTTCGCTTATTATTGGAACTCTAATAAATTTTATGAATTTACCTGCATAGCGTTAAATTTCTATAGAAATCTTCTTTATATATAAAAATCAATTGCTGTTCGTTAGTCTCGCTAAAACTCGAGAACGGCTGGACCGAATTGGCTAATTTTAGTCGTCCAGGGAAGGATTAAACGGGCTAAAAAAATATGGCGGTACAAAGTTCGCCGGGTCAGCTAGTTTATAATAAAAAAATGAATGACTAAATGTGTTGCTAAGCGCAAATCTCAAGAACAGCTGAACCGATTTCGCTAATTTTTTTTAGAATATTCTTTGAAGTGCGAGGATGGCTTTTACGGAGAGAGAAAAAAAAAAGAATCGACTGTTAGGCGGTACGAAGTTCGCGGGGTCAGCTAGTCTATAATATTAAAATGAATCGCTAAAGTGTTGCTAAGCGCAAATCTCGACAACAGTTGAACCGATTTCGCTAATTATTTTTTTAGAATATTCTTTGAAGTGTGAGGATGGTTCTTACGCAGAAAAAAGTTTAAAACATTGCCTAAGAAGGTCTAAAAACAACACTTTTCTATACTTCCATACTAACAATTTGTAATAATACCTACTTAAAAGTCACTTTAATAACATACATAAAGTTCAAATGTTAGTAGAGAGGTTCCGGTTCCGGGAAGGCAAAACAAATCACGGGCTCAAAGGGATAATACGGGGTATTTCAAGAAAGTGGTAATTTCAAGAAAGTGGTCCAGGAAAGTAGCCATTTTCAGAATCAAAGGTGGTCATTTCTGGAAAGTGGTCATTTTAGGAAAGTGGTCCTTTTAAGAAAGTGGTCATTGTCAACCTAAATGGTTTCAAAATATGCTACGGGACAAGCCGGGGCGGGTTGGCTAGTATATAAATACACAAGGGAATGCAGATAAATTAATAGTAAGTACATATCTTTGCTAGCTTTCCTCTGCATAAAAATACAGCAATTCTGATTGATATGTTTCTTTTTATGGCTGCTTTGACAGCGTCTAGTCGAGCAACTAATAAAACACAATTAACTGTACCTTCTATTTGCGGTTACAGTATCGATGTTTTTACTGAAACCATTATCTGTTTGTATTTTAATGTACGCCTTACAATAGATACCAACATACTTTTTAAGAAGTTGTATCTTGATCAAATCTTATTGAATAAAAAACAAACAATAAAATATTTTATGAGGTCAAAGCGCGTTCTACTAACTCACGTCTAAATACACTCAGTCATGTTTTCCTTTTCGCGGTGAGAGTATTTTTTCCCAATAAGGCGTGATGAGTGAGCATGCCGTTATTGACATTCAAATGATATGTTGAAGCAAAAAATCGGAACGCTTCGCTTGTCTGTGAGCTCACACCTCTATGTCCGATAAATGAGAGTACTGGCGCCATTACACTGCCACCTGCTATGTGTCCCGGTTATACTATACCATACGCTAACTCGCATCTTTTTGTTCCGTTATTGTTGGTTTTTGTGGTACTTGTACGCTTATTAACGCTGTTCTAGTCTTGATGGAAATTAAAAACTACAGTTCATTTAGCTTTTGATATTAAGTATATACATACTTGTTAGCGCGTACTAACTGGTGTTGATATGATGGTTAATTTGTTAATAACATAGAGAAGAAACGTGGTCTTTTGAACTTAACTGTTCTGTCACTACAAAAATAGTATGCGTTATAGCAGTGATAGTAATAGTAACATGTTTTTTCCATCGACGAGCAGTAGTGTTCTTCGAACACTTCTTTTCTCTATAATATATTATTTTAATACTACGTAGTTTACTTACCAGGTAGTTGATCGGCGTCAGAGCTGAAGAGAACGCAAAGGCCAGTCTCATAGTTGACGGCGCGACAAGTATCATTGGCTTGGCACTGCTCTAGGCAGTCGGTCAGCATAAGTGTGCCGGGGATGTCGTCTAAGATGTGAGACGGTGCGGAAAACACGTACCTGTACAGTGATAACATATACTTTAATAACGCCTACTTTAACCGACCAGTCCATAAGAAACACTTTCCAGGAGAACAGTCTCAGAGTAATGTCGGGTCTTGATAATCTCACTTGTTAGTTATTTATGTCGACATAATAATAGTCTTAATTACTCATGCAATTATCGTTCAGTACACTGTACCTAAGCATAAAGCTGGTAATAATAAATGAACAACTATATGGGTAAGATGTATAAACTTGTGTTTATTACAGTTTGTTACTTACCCGGTGACGAGTTCAAATCCGATCATCTCCGGGTCGCATTCTTCTAACGAATTGGCGGGAGCAGAAGGAGCTGAAATTCCACTAGGTGCAGAAGGTGGAACACCTCCTGATGCTGTTTCTGGCACAGGTGCTTCCGCTTCCAGTGTTTCTTCTGAATCTGTTTCTGTTGATGCTGGTGGTGCTCCTGGGTTTTTATATTCTTCAGGAGCAGCTACCACTGCTGGTTCTGGAGCAGCCGATTCGATAGCAAGATTGTCCTGAGGTGGTGCGTCAACTGCAGATCTTAACGTCCCTTCGAACTTTTTAGCAGCTTCCGCAGCGCAAACCACTAACACTATACTGAGCAATAACCGCATTGTACTGTCTGAGAGGGGCCGTGGCAACATTCGTTATCTGTAACAAAAGAAAAGTGTTGCTTAAAAAAACTTTATGGCAATTTAAGCACGTAATTGCATGGGAAGCTCTATAGTTGCAGTATATAAAGTCGTTCAGCTACACACGCAACCATTCTTCCTAGAGAGGTTAAATCGCTCAATATCTTAAGGCCATGTTGAGCATTATTTACTGTAGCTATCGACAAAATGTCTCTTCTGATCTGGTTGTATACAATTTTAGATCAAGTGCAACAATTGAACCCTTTTATCATCTTCCATGTTAATATACAAATACATGGTATTAGGTGCACCTTTACCTTTCAACATAAGTAGGTATCTATTGATATTTGCACTGAGTAGCCAAATACTACTCTATTAACAGAAGTCTGTGGGTAAAAATGTTCCTTAATAATGCAAATGCATCATTAAATGAATTTAAATAAAATAGAAATTTTAAAATTAGATCGCTAACTGATCGATCTTTCTACCAATTATCTCGCATTAAATGTAAATGTCTCAACGCGAAGTGGTGTGCACGAGAAAATAAAAGAAATACGTGCGCCGTCTAAGGGCATTAGCTTAATGATTCCCGTCTTATTGTAATTAACTCGCAATAGCGCCATAGCAACAGAAGATATGTAGTCTTTCCTCACCGGGTGAACTACGATAGACGTATCATTACACGATCATAAACTCTAAGTTACATTTTTGAAAAAATGCATGTTTAGAATCAGTCATGGGAAAATATTTTGACGCGCTTTCACATCGTAATGTAATTTTTTATGCCGTTAGGTATCTCTTAGTCAAAGTGCCTTTTTGAGTCATTATTAATTAGCATACTCTATACGAAAAGGCATCCTAATTTCAGTTTCATATAATACCTAATGGTAAATTGTTTATTAACCTAGTTAAGACATTTATTATTTCAATATCAGGATACAGTGCTACCAAAGTGAATTCTAAGTTTAAAGTAGACCTTCAAATAAAAGCTGGTGAAATAATTGTAAATACCTCCATTTTTATTTTTTAGAGGTCTTTGACACGAATACCTAAGCTATTTTATGCTAATAAACGTCTACGCATTGTGGGAAACGAGTTCTTGAAATTCGTTATAATCTTGCAATGCACCACTTGTATTCCGAATGCCCTGTTACATATCTATTCTATAATTTATTTTTAATAGGATTTACACTTTATAGAATTAGAATGGCTTCAGATATTACAAGTCTACATTGCTAGTGCGATACGAATCGGCGCATACGCATTCTGAATGAAACCGCCCAAGGAAGCCTAATTCATTTCATGCGTCGTGTCTTGTGTCGCTCACGGCTTGATAGTAATTTGAATTGCCCGTCCATTATGAAAATTAAATTACTTGCATATAAACATAAAAACGCTTACTGAGTCATATTTTTCAAGTATTATATTTTTTTTTTCACCATTCGAGACTTTTTTAATAAATAATAAAAATACATTTTGAGGACGTGACTAGAAATTTAATACTGATTTAGATATGACACTCATAACAATGAATTCGTGCTCAGTATCTAACAATTTCCTAGAATAAACATTACAACGGGGCATGCAGGCTAGTCAAGTGTTATTTATCATGGTTTCACTGGCAAAGTTCAAACAACAAAGTATTAATAAATAGGGACAGGCGTCGGGCGTCTCCGTCAATAGCGTGAAATAACAGGAGTGTCGGTCGTGGTAAACTGTTGGTATGCGCATCAGGTAAGCTTGATCGATGCCAATTTATGTGAAAGCGTTTATATGTCACAGATCAATTCGAGATTTAACGCCAAATTGAGAACGGATGTTAAATACGCGCTTATGTTTATTCACGTGTGATTGATTATTGTGTTCATTCAGCCGAGGCCTGACGCGGATTGGTCAAAACTCCAACCAACCGGAGACAAATGATTTCAACTATTATTTTCGGTAACAGGTAGGTACCTACCTACTTAATATAGGGCGAGCTCATTGTCATCAAGTGGATACTTTGTCATGGGCAGGCGGATGGAGATTACACATGTTGTAATTTCTTTTATCACAATAGCGAGCTTCTTAACAATACATTCCTTTCTCTGACACCTTGTCTGACATCAATTAATGTTTATGAATTAATGCGAAAGTTATTTAACTTTAATGACAAGTGCTAATTAGGTACATACCTAATAAATATATTGGTAAACAGGTCTCTACAGTTTCTTTAGTAATAATAGATCTTGGAAAGTAGGTAATGTTTTCGATCATAGGTATATTAAGTATTAACCTTTAACTGTTTACGTGACCTCTTAGTTAATCAAGCTACACCAATCGCTCTGATTGTAACATAATGCTATTTATAAACCTTCCTTGTGAATGCTACTGTATAAAATAGACACCAATGAACATTAAATTTTAACAGTATAACGCTATCCTAACGCGTAAAGCTTATTGAAGTACTTGTGTTTACAGGAATATAGTTAATCGTTTAATAGTGGAATAATGTTAGGCGGATAAACTCGACATTGGTGGCTTGCCATTAATAATTTTACAGAATCTTAAAGACTTAAGCGCAAATGATTTAACTGTAAGAGCCGTAAAATACCCCACCTAATAGTAAATTATTTGAAAGTAATAGCACTAATAGTAAATTATTTGAAAATAACAAAGTGGTAATAAACCATACTTCTTTATATTTTCAAGTTTTCCTGCTAATGGCTAAAATCCTAAATAGGTAGGTACTGTCAAATGCATACTGTTTTATTAGACATCAAACCTGTTTAATTTATTTTAGCTTTATTTTTTTTTATTTTCTCTTCATTTTTGTTCTACGTAGAAGTCGGATTACTTTTTTTTTTATTAAAAATGTAATGAAAAGTAACATGACAGTACATATATTATTAACTATATTAATATTACATTAACTATTATGTTTTCAATATTTTGTAGCATTATTATTATAATAAATCTGTCTTTTTCTTTCATATTTAGTTATGAACCATCATCTTGACTAAATAACTAGACATTAGTAGCTTTTAACATGTAGCTCATCCACATGCCATCAATAAAGAGAAGGTATTATCGTTCTATTCATATCTAGCTTGCTATTCGTGGAATTCTATACAACAAAAATATATAAAATATCTAATACAACAAAATATAAAACAGTCAAATCGGTTGATTCTGTTCTTAAGTTTTAAGCTTAGCAACAAAAATAGCGAGTCATATTTATTTATATAGGTACATATTTGTACAAGTGCAACAATAGTATTGACAAGTATTGTTTAGCATAACTCTAAATCTCGCACAGACAGATAGACAATAATCCATTGACCCGTATAGAAAGGTCGCAGACCGGAAACTCACTATAGAGTTTGCTTTCTCTAAGTAGCTCACCCTCCTACTATGACATACTTAGTACTAGTAGTTGCTTACAATAGCCTGTCTACATAATACCGTCTTAAAATATCTTAAAATCGTATCTATTTAATAGACTAACTTGCTTCTCTGTTATTGATATTTTATTTCATTGATTTGAATGATTTGTTCGACTCAATTATTATACATAGGTATATATGATTGTTCATGTGATGTTTTATAACTTAAGAATCAGTTAATACGAGTAGTTTTATTGAGAATAAAGTTGATTAGTTTTTATTAGAGATAAATAAATACAAATTCTCCACAAAATAAATATGATATAATGAAGAACGATCGAGATTCTTCATTCGACTTGATTAAATTTATTTTTTATATATGGACACTCATTCAAGTCATATTACAGGAATTTTAATTGAATCTGTTTAGATTTTTAATCATATAAAAATTATTTATAGTTCACCAATAAAATGCATAAAATTTATTACGGTTAAAATATTGTCATTCGATTTACAATAATACATTAAACAAGTCACAATAAAAATTCAATTACATTGAAAGGTAATAAAGGTGCACAAGAATTTAATAGTGTTTGAAAATCTCTTTGGGATTTTATACTTAAAAATTCAACGTATTTTATGACTTGAAAATAAAAGGAAATATCATATCATAAAACATATTGCTATCGTCAATAAATTCCCTCATGATGGACATCGGCACTACGAATGTGCGGGCACGCTCAGGTTGCTTGAAAACACCGATCAGATGGGGTCAGCGCATTCAATGAGCCGGATGCCTCCAACCTGCTATTTACGTTTCACCATACCAGTACTGGTTGGCACACTATGGGTATCGTCTTCGTTTTCTTGTGCACTTTACAAGTGAGACGCCTATATAAGTAATCTGTCGCACTGATCTTTTCTTTATAAGTAAGTAGGCTCTACATAAATGGTTTTTGTGTTACTATTCTTTTCTATACCTGTCCTTATTATTTATGAAGTATAAACATAATTGAGTTATATAAAACATTGCTTATGGGTAGGTACATGTATCTTGTATTGTATGTATGTGTATTGTGTAAGTGTATGTAAAGTTTGTAATATTGTAATACAGCAAGCACATCTACATTTTTATAAATTGAATAGTTTAATGATAGATGAAACATAATCTTTGAATAATTTTTATCTGGACAGAATGATAATCTTACATCGTGGGTAGTTGTAGACAGCATGTACCAATACAATAACATATACCTAGATAAACTGCATGATTAAAAATATTTTTCTTTTCATGGTACTCGTAGGTAGCTGCTTCTCCTACTAAGGTGGTATTTCACCAATAATTACGCTCAAGTTCACATTCACTGAACTGAGTTCTCACGATTATTCCCAGAAACTTTATTGAAATTAGCTTAGTTCACTTTATAAAGATCCCGGTTCCATCATTGGCATCCTACTTAATATTAGTAGAATATATATTTAGGGCTATGTGTCGATAATCACTTAATAACATAATTACTTCGACTTCAGGTGAAACGTGATTCCCTAGATGCATAGTATTAATTAATATTTTACAGCTTCCTACAAATACATTACAGTAACGTGCAGAATTAAATTTCGTACGGTATTTGTTTAATATTGAATATAAAATTCTCTTTTATATTAGAACAGTACCTACATATTATTATGAATCATAAATCGTAAACGCTAACTTTTATGGTACTATAATGAACATGTTTTGCAACTTAGTAATGTTATGTTTTACCTACTTAGTTGCCATACCTTATCGTCGTAGCGGTAATAAAAGCAGGTTCCCGTTAAAGTTAATTACAGAAGCTATTTGAATAATATCTTCGACCGCAGTGCGCGATATAGACTGACGTACCTGTCAGAATACAATGGGGCTCCTGAACAGCTTAATCCACTTGACTGTAAACTATTAGGCGTGTCTAAGTTCAACCATTAGCATCGCCAAGGGAACGTTCCGCGGATTTACATTGAATGAAATTGTAATTTGTTGTGTCTCTCTAATAGGGTGGCGGTTTCCTTATGTGATGCGAGTGATGGTAGGAATTGTGACACTACGCCCCTTATGAGGTGGTTGTCGTCGGCGAGACCTCAACGTCGCTCATTGTTCAATGCCTATGTTTGTAAAAACAATACATAAACCACATTAGTATACTGCTTTGCTAAATCTAGTATATTCTCCGTAGTCGTACTTACCAAAATGGGCATTGTGTCTAATGTCATGAATTACAAAAAAAAATGCATGTTATTCAGAAAGAAGTAATCGTAATAAAGTCTTTTATTGAATTTCCTAAACGCCAATACTATACCCGTTATGTTTGCTTGTCTGTTTTTGGACGATTCATGTTCCTTAAGTTTGTTTTCTTATAACAATAAGTAATTAACGTGGGACGCTAAATGTTCCGTTAGGTACCTAGCACATGAGTATTCTATATTCTCAAAACAATAAGTGATTATATCGTTAGTATAGGAAAACTCTTATATAGGAAAATTCTTGTCTTATTGTTAAAGCGTCTAGATAAATAGTAATATTATTTTAGGTCTATTGTTTTAAGAGGCTTGTTTTCAAAGTGCATGACTTTCACGAAAACAAGTCAGACTACATCTAAATAAAACTATAATAAGTTTTATTGATTATGACTTTCTATTAAACTATAATAATACTGCTTTATTCTGTGTCCTTAGGCACTTAGTCTAATAATGTATTACATGTACAGTAGGTACATACGTCAAATGATATCCCTTTTTGTAAATAAATAACGACTCTATACGCACCAACTCCACTTGTATTAGACTGACAAACTGATGATAATTTACAAAGAACTAAGCCCCTTAAGGCGTAGCATAGGTTCTAATGATTACATATGCGTGGCAGACAAATGGATCACTAGCAGATGAATTAAATCACGTTTGTAGAATTTATTATTATTATAATTCTGCTGAGTCGGCTACATGCGTCTTTATTTTTACCCTATCCTATGTGGACAATATAAAACTATAGAACATGACATTATATGTAACACTCTAGAATAAATTTCTAGAACGTATCTATCACAAAACTCCGTCCAAACGTAAACTAAGCCTAGCTTGTTATATGGATCATAGAATACGGATAAGCACCTAGAAGCACTTCTTTTGGAAATACATATAAACAATTTTTAAATATAAAATGTATTAGAAATACTTTCAATAAATTAATTTAAAAAAGCATTATGCACACTACTGTGCATTTTTCACGCCTACATAAGTATACCAATTTATTCTCATTATTGCTTATGCTTACAAAATAATTAGGTACTACTTACCGGCAAATTTCTAATTGCCACCTCCTCACGGGCCTCTAGTAATACACTTAATATTTTTACTTTATTAGGATACCCTAATAATGTAAAATTATGCTATAAAAATATGTTATTTGAATAAAGCTTCCGCTTAAGATCCGTTTAACTTAGCATGTTTAACACCGCGCCGTATATAATTGGCTTATTACTTAGTGCGGAATGTCAAAGTAAGATGAGTAATTCTTCTAAGTATTACCCTGGCCAAAGTAAACGAGTTTAACGTATGAATGCAAGGCGTATAAAAAGCGGATACTTTTGAAAGACCTTGCCTGAGAGGTTAGTGGGTTGATGCGCCAGCACTACTAGCAGAGACTCTCCGTGAGTGCGATTTATTTTAATGAGTCTCGATTTCTCTAATCCTCATTACTAAAACATAACTTACTACCACCGCGTACGTGACTTGCCTTATCTCACCATAATCAATTCCTAAATTGTTTAAATGAACTACGAAAAACAAATGGTTTTTAATAATAATGTTTTTTGTAATAATATAAATGATCATTTTTTTGTAGTTCTTTCGCATATCCTAAGACATTCAGTGATTTAGAGGCAGGATACAATTTAGTTCATACCACACTAGAAAATTGACAACCAGGAACCCTTGGTGCATTGCTTTGTTGCATATCTCACTATTACGAACTTTTAATTAGGGATATGTATAGTATCATAAAAAATGTATGCAAAGATATTATAAGGGTCCTTTGCAGCCGTTGTCAATGCAATAAGTTGGATAGACGAATGTACCTACTGATTCATGCAATATAAATATACTGCATATTTGTCATACTAAACAAATATCTAATAAAAGCTTTTAAAGCTATTGGGAATTTGAAATTTAAAAGAAATAAATTATGTCCTAGCTATATAGGTATCGATGTGTAGGGTCAATATTTTTTCAGTCAGAAGTTAAATTTTTTAATAGAAAAAAACCGATAAACATCATTAATATGTCAATGATGGAGCTATCTATGAACTTAAAGGATGAGTGAGCCAGTGAGACTCCCACTTATCCGATTTATTTTTTACAAGCAACAGTATTATATCTAGGGAATCTTACACACTTCGACACTAATAAATGATTGATAAATCTCTAAAGTTTAGTTGGTCACTTCATCTCAGTCAACCTTACCGTCTTATACCGTCCATTTACAAATAGTTAAATTATAAAATCTAATTAAATTCAATCATTGAATGTACAATATGTACTATAAACTATAAGCTTCATCTATAGCACTCTATTTTAAGAGCATGCTTACCTACGGCATTTGACTGAACACCAGACGTTGAAAGTATTTGAAATATTGAACCACTTTCCATGATGTAGCTCAGGGCTTCACATTCCAGTGGGCAGGTGGAAATTGCATCGTTTTATTATTCGTTACAACTCGTGGTCTTGAAACGATTGGATGGGCTATTTAAATAAAGAGATACAATTACTAGCAATAAATTTTCATTGAAAAGATCTCATTTACAATGCGGTACCGATTCTGACCATATTCGATATTGTCGTGGTTGTAACCACTGTCAATAACTAGCACAATAATGAGTTCTAATAAAATCAATGTATCCAATTTTGGATTATTTATTGCTAATAAAATTATGAAGTAACTGAGTATAAAAAGCGGCTACCTACATTTACATTGTAAGAAGAGTTCAAGCTACTTTAAACAATGGGAGAAACGTGAGGCAATACTATCAAACCACGTATATCAGATGTATCGTACATGTAATTTAGATGCATCGTAAACTCGTAAATTTTTGTATGAAAAAATCTTCGATCGTGTTCAGAATGACTCTTCTAATGGTCTAGTACTCTGTAAAGCGTGCGATCTCAAATTACAAACCTCCTAGTTTTCTCCGCGATTAATCATGCTAACCCAATGAGGGGCTAGAGTTTAAATCCTATAATCTTGCATTGTTCACGGCAACGTAGTTTCGAAGCACAATCGGAAGTAGGTTTACAGTGCATCCGTGTCTTTCGTTGACGTCGATTGACCGCTACATTTGCAATACAATATTCTCGATATTGTATGAAGTAATTACCATCGTTATTATAATCTACTCACGTATGAATAACACGAAACTTGTAATGTCGGCTATTAGGTGGTGGTGTATTGTGGTGACTTGGTGTATTATCAAGTGCGACATCGCAATTTGTTTCTATGTCTGCCCACATCATCTTTTGTGGTGTCGTACGCAATTATATCCATGTTTTCTTTCCGTTTGATTACTTTGAGGTTGCAGAAACCTTTTTAGTATAATTTATTTTTATGATTTAATCATACGTTTACTCGGTGATTTGAGTACCAACCTCATATGGTTTAAATTGCAAAAAAATGTTAAATAATTCATAAACATCAGTCGTTTACTATGTCTAGCCCGTCAGACATTATTTCTCGATGATTCAATAAAACATGACTGAGCTTAAAAAATCTCTAACCCTCATTTTTCTTTCTTCTGCGTTTGAGGTTATTAATTTCCTAATATTTTACAGTGATGTCAGCACTTTCGGCAGCTCTATTGATTAGATACTGTTAACTACACAGATCTAATTCTTTACTAACACGCAAGAAGTGACGTTATAAAATTATTGACTGCTTTCTAAAACCGTCTACACTTGTTTTCTTTTTGCAATGACTTGATGCTTTTCGATTTAACTTGTAACAGATTATAGACTTTGTCCTAATTTTGTTCTTTGACGAATTATACCGAAAATATAAAATATAATTCCTGTTTAGGACTTGCTTATTTTCAGGGTTACTAACGCATCAAGAATAAGTACCCAATGAGTTTACGTAAACACAGACTTGCTTGCATTAAACTTATTTTAACTGAACTCACAGAGATATATCTGTTGGATGACATCGATCTGTGCCATTTAAAAGTTGTTTTATCGTCTGTACAAGTCTCTAGTCGTCTGCAGGCGCAAGTAGTTTGCAAATTTTGCCCAATACAAGTTTTGTCCTGTCACATCCATGTAAGGCTGCACCCGTATTCGCACCTGTTTCGTGAGTACCAACTTTACCGGTTTGATACCGTCATTTCGTTAACTATGCTATTCCTATTCACCATAGTACGGTACCATTTCTGTGTATCTCTGCTCTTTATAGTTTATTTATGTTTATTATATAAGCTTTATATTAAGGTACAAACCGTTAAACTTGCCTACCGTCGTGAAGTTTATACTTTGGTCATGTACCAATCAGAGCACAATAAAATTAATTTACTTTAACTGCACTTAAACTTAATTAAGTTACAGAAAAAACTACGTCTGAGATTTTAACAAATACGGTAAATTCAGAGTACAATGCTAAAAAAAGTTCTTTATTTAAGTAGTCTTTAAATATATTCCTTAAGTTTGGGAGGCAACAAAATAAAAGTACCTCAGGTACGCAACAACTCGTCACGTAGTGAACCGTATGTTCGGTACCAGTATACACGAAGCTATTCTGTAAGTATGCCGTGTTCTAATAAATAAGTGAGATTGGTATTATACTCTAAATGAAATAAAGCAATGAATGTTTATTATAGAAGAGACGCGCTCGCTGCGGCGCCGCAGGCATCTCAACAGCGAGCTGCTCTGGCGCTTACTAGCGCACACGTTATGCCTACGCGCCTTGGTCAGTATCTTTTATTTTGAGATAAAGTCTGACAGATTTAAAACTGTAAAATAAACTATAATATACAAAAGATGCTTTATTTGAATCAATAACTTTCACTGCTTGGATGAAATTAAGTGCACAAGTGTAATATTTATATACTGATTGGCATATCAATTGAGCGCTGTTTTCAGAACCCGTATATCAAATATGCAATAGTGCCATCTACGCAGTATCTCAAAGTGTGCTGTAAAGCATCCCTGTCGTGAGTGGCTCAACTATTTATTGCCTCTAATGATCTCATAAAATTACAGTACAGATATCATTCTATCGTACAGCTGGGTTCTCGAACGATTGATTTGTTCTCTAAATTGTTCACGATTGACCTGACCGAGACCGTCATTTCATTATCGATTTGTAAGATCTTTGTCAAGTTTATTAATTTGCTCTTCATTGTACACATATTTACAACAGTTGAATAAAGCTGGACTACTATTACTACTATTTAAAAGAATTTGGCAAGTCTATGCAACTTTTAGTAGGTATTATATATTTTGTCGAATTCCTATTACGCAAATGATACGGTCTGGTCGGCGGGCGTCATTGCGGCTTCGGTCGTGCGGTAACGGCATCATCAATCATCTGTAATTTGATTTCTATGCTCAATTATTGCGTTCGCGGAGGTCGAGGCGGCTGCACACTCCTCTGCCACGTACCTGAGCACTTCGATCCCGGGAGTGTACCACGGAATAGCACACAAATATCAGTAGCCCAACTCTATTTGAAATCTTTCATTATTTTAACCGTATTGTGAAGCGATTTTTCAATAAACGAAATGAATAGATTGAATTACGTATAGCATTCCGAGAAGATAGAGAAAAAAAGACTTAAATTTTTTCCGTCCATTGTCATCGAAATGTAATTCACTTTTTGTACTCAAAATACAATTTTTCTTTTTAATTAACCTTATTTTGCGATGGAACTAGTTGACTAGCAAAAAGCTCGTGTCGTGTCTCTGCTAGAATACAATGGGAGACCGTGACGCAGGCGCTAGACATAATAATCACAAGTAGTACATGACAAGAACGGCGCACGCGCGTCTGTCACGACTGCCGCCGTGCGTCTCTGCGACCAGTGACACTACTCATGTAGAAACTTACCGATACACTTGGCCGAGACCGAGACCTTTGAGATATGTATCTTTATCTGTACTCGCCAAACTAGGTAATATCACTTGTTTATGTTCTCATCTATCATAGCTGCGTGACAGACGATGACGGACACACCACTATCGAGAATATAGTAGGACAGCGCTAACGACATACTCATCGGTCGTGTTAAGTGGTACGATCTTACTTATTGCTGTTTTATTGTAGGGCGGATATGTGGCGCGGTGCATATCTCAGAATTGTTATTCTTATTTATAGAAGTGGTCGCTTGTTGATTTTAATCATCATATCAGCACTAGGCGCTTTGAAGTTAACTGTCCGGCTAAGTGGTGCAATGTAACGGTAGGTGCCGCGCTGGGTTGCGCACGAGTACTCGCCGCGTTCGCGACCGCGACTACGCCAGCACCGACCCTTTCACTGATCGTCATTCTTTGAAGTCGTCAATGCCCATAAGAATCGAATTCGTTACAAATCTTTTTATTGTACAAAGTTGTGGTTTAAGAAATAATATTCTTGAATTTTATTTATTGTATTTTATTTTTGCTAAATGGTTATATTTCATCTTATTCATTAAAATGTGACGATCACGATGCTTAAAGTTTTCGATTGAACAATATGAGGAAAAGACATCAACGCGCGCTGTATTTCCTTTTTATTTGCAATAAATTCACATTCAACGTAAAGTACAGTTGCGTAGTACGTAGGAATTGAATGTAGCCGGTAATGAGAATCCGTTGTGAAGATATACGGCCGACGCAGACTGTACCATATTGTGTGCATATTAGGATCGCAATAACGACTGAAAGATGGTTCCGTATTATCAGTGTACAGCAGCCGACGCAACCCGGTCTCGTAAATACAATCTCATATCGCGTCAGTGATACATCCTTCGATACCGAATGAAATATGAATCAGTAAACTCTGAAGAGTTATGATGTATGATAATGAGGTATAGAAACGAATTGGATGCAAATTGGTATCTGAGTAATAGCCAAGATGCAGTTAATCTCTCCACGGTAAGTACTAAGTATTGCAGAGGTTTATTTATTGCAACTTATCTTGGTACACGTAACTCTGCAGTAGTAAAAAATGTCAGAGTCAGTCCCTATCATTTTTTATTCACGTCAACGACCTGACTTGAAAATCATGTATCGCAAGTGTGGTCTTTTTAACTTCGAATAGAATTGTCGACCACAAGGAAATCGCAGCTCACGTAATGACAGCAACACGCACGTGATAGATTCGATTTACAGGTTCACTTCAATCTCCGCAACAGTAGGTACACATGGAAAATTGCATTGCGGCTTTACGAGTGTCCGCAGGATCTAATTCCAAATTTGAAATAAATTCCGTAGATACATAGAAATATATGAATTATATAATATGAATACATCTCGTTTTCATTGATCGACGTAGTTTACCATGCGGTAATAACTAATAAGTCCATACAAACGAAGCGTTGAAATTGAATCACATTTGGCGCGTGCGCCAGCGTTTGTACAATAGGAACATTGGCCATTGTATTCTGCAGAACTGGGCTGTCATTGAACGTCAGACATTTATTACACAATAAACGTGCTTATTATATTGATGCTATAATAGATTCACAGCATTGATATATATATACTTATAATGTTCATAAGTACCATTGTTGACCTACTAGTCTTCAAAATTACTTTCTTTATTCTTCTTATGAAGTAACTTTCTGTATTGTCTCGTCTATGTCGACAAGAGTAAATAAGAAAAAAGGACATTAAAGGGCAAGTCCGTAGATAACAATATTAAGTAAAGTATACTTGCTGGCTACTTACTTTCCTGCAGGGAGAAACTCACCGTAAGTATATGCAAGTATAAATGCTGTTATTTTATTTTCGAGACTTACTATTTAGAGCTTAATTTTGTATAATTAAATAGCTACTAACAACAATATAATTGTTGATATTTTTGCGAATAATGTTCAAACAATCAATTTTATCCACTGCAGAAGATCCATAATGATCTCTCCCAATCTCAAATCTTAAAAAATCGAACTTTGGTTCCTTTTCGAATAACCTCGTTACGAATTTTATCTTCCAAGAAAGCCCAAGCATTGCTTGATTGAAGGCGAAAACTACTGACAATATACTCTACACTAAGTATGGGAGCAAATCGATATGAAAAATACCGTCACAGATCGAATGCGGAAAGCAGAACACTGCGGTCAAGACACGAATTAGGTGTGGTCTATGTTCAGAGAATTGCATTCAACTGATTTCATCTTTCTAATACGTATTGGTATATGTATAATATCAAGTATTCCGGTCTATCTAATATCTCCATGGACTATTACACTGATTGACTACAAAAATGATTAATGATTATATCATAAAGTTATGCATTGGATTCTGTTTCTGATATTTGTAAATCTCGTCGATCATTACACAAGAATATTTAAGATCGATTTGGTGCATTCGTATTTGCCTCGAGTATTTTGATGTAGTACCTATTCAATTTGATTACCATAAACCGTTAGCCTTACTGCTATTGGAATTGGGATGTGACCAATCAGTGCTTATTGCTTCATTTTGTCATACGTATGATCACATGTCTCTTCTTATGTGCATACGCTATTTCTATATTCATTATTGTTTATTACAATGCATACTAGACTCAGTTCCACATTTATTGACACTTAATTAAGCTATATTCATCAACAGTCAGCATCTCGTATATATTATAACGAATAAGTCACAGATTCTCTCCTTAATTTAAGTATAAGATTATGTGCGTGATTTTGTCCACTTTTCTATCGGTGTAATTTTACATTGATAAAAATGTCCAGCTTTAAAATCGATCGGAAGTTGCATTACGGATTAATATTTAGTTGTTATAAGGTGAGAAATAGCTACTTGCATTATGTTAATATAGATTGACAAATTAAAAACTGTAAATCATAATTTTCACGTACAGAATTCATTGATATAAAATACAACATTAAAGTACAATTTTCAGGTTGAGTTCTTAAAACCGCATTTATCAGAGCCAATTCATGCACTACGCGTGCAATCTGAATTCAAACAAGAAACTAAATACTATAGCAATACATAGAGACTATTTAGTTTAATAATACTGTTCTAGTAATCACCGCTACGTGAATTTTGCATTTTATTTTCTCAGTTATATGATAATCTACAGTTACTTGACGTTTATTAGCAGAGAAGCTAATGTATGCAGATATAATCTGTGCATTCTGCGCTTGCTATGAGGACGCAATGACGAAATTGCTCAAGACATGTCGGTCGTCACTAATTGGTACCTAGCCATCTGTAGCACTCAGTAGACGTCGACTAGGTCTTGGAGTAACGGACACGGAGTAAACTCATTCCCAACAAATTCATAAGCTCAGGAATTCAGTGTGTGTACCTATAGGGGAATGTATTTAAAAACTGAAGGTAGATAGTTTCAAAGATTGGGTGACAAAAAATATTAGTTTTAAATTACTTTTAACATCTTAAATACCATTGTAGGTATTTATAGGTAGGGTATCCATGTTGAAATTTATATGAAGAGATGCGTAAACGGGAATATTTCCCGTTTTTTCACATAAATTATATTCTTATCAAGACATCACTGAAAAAGATACCTACTGCAAACTTCATCAATTAGCATAATTATATTTTCGTGAGTAACTGCACGGTTGAAACATTATCATGGCAACATAATATTTTCAGTAAAAAAACTTACAAAATCAACTTTGGATCTAATTAGAATACCTGATTTAAGCACACGTTAGATACATACGTTTTATTGATTGTATTGTATTATTGTACTGAATTAGTCCATATGCGTAAAATAATACGATGATATAACCCATCTCATGATATCGTCGGAAGTTTACGCAGATATTACACATTGAAATCCAATCCCGCGACAATGCATGCTGAAATGTAACCGAAACGTCGGGATCAGATTAAATAATTAAATAAGTCATCATAATTTGCGTTGCATTTTTTAAAATGATGTCTATTGTATAGATTTGGTAAGAAGAACTACAAAAAAGTATGTACAATACGCCACTGTCGAACAGTTAGGCAAGGGCGAACGAAATTACCATTTAATAATTTTTATACAATTTTCATGGGTCGTCAAAAAGCCAATGCCATTGGTATTTTCGTGAGAAGAGTTGCTCTAAGTTCAATTTTATGATTCCTATTAGATTTTGAAATTCCCAAACATCGACCATCGTGAGAATGCAATATTTAGGAATCTCGTATTTTCGTTCTTGGAGGTCCGTAAAAATATACTGAAGAGTATCTATCATGAAAAATTATATAGAACTCGTCAATGTAAAGAATAACACTCCACTTTTGGATTATTATGTATATCGATCCGTAAATCAACTAGATTTGCAGCCTATATGTCATTGTGTCGTTTTACTGGGAACACTCCTAGTGTGAGTTTAGTATATTCTGCAACGAATGCGAATGTAGTAAAAACATTCGCATTCGTTGCAGAAAATACTAAACTCGTTGAAACATGGGTATTGAGTTCGCATCATCAATGGTATGTTTATTGCTAGCCTCGCAAATTTTATACTTTTATAGTTCCCAGCATCTATCTCTTCTAAGCCTTCGTTATTTTATTTTGTTAAAATTAAATGCTATTTACAAGCACACCTGTTACGTGAGCAGTATTTACGATACAATTTTCATTTTATAAGAGCTTTATACTGACATAGACTTTCTGTTTGACGTTCAGATGCTATATTTTGTAAATACAGTTTTGTTATGTATGTGTTCAATGTAGTTTTTAGTTTAACTTATGTGTACAACACTTACAAAGAATATTTTGGTACGGGTAAAGTTGTTGACTCGCTAAGCGGGTGTGGCATAAGGCGCTTTCCTGCGGATGCTGCGGCCGCTGGCAACCACGACCGCACCTCCGCCTACTGCGCACGCTGCCATTGTTGCGGCTCCTCTCTGTTTAATTTATTTTAGGATGTTCTAACTTTCTTCTAATAAAAATACTGTATATTTCCCCACACAATTCTATTGAAACACAGCACACGACCGTGATTTATAATGCTATGCACATTGCACCGACTACGTTTGAAGTATAATTACATCCAGGCAATATTATATTACATGCAAGCTATTTTCAATTGATAAAATGATTGAGTAACAGTATTTTCCGTTAAGATTAAATTTAACCAGTAAGTACTTACATAAGACAGTTATTATGCAGGTATTGTAAATGGACAGCTAAAGTGCTACCTTTATAAGATGTATTAAGTTGTGATTGTCATCAACAATTGTCCGTTATACCTGGGCACCGTGAACTGTCGCCCGTTTTGCATGCACCATGCAAAATTCCTGGCGCGAACTGCTGGCTATCTACGTCACATTAAGCTAATATGTAATTGATTGGTTCCCGGTGCGCGGGAGCGACGACACACTCCTGTCCCACTGATGGCGGATGCAAAAACACTAATGTTATAACGGTGGTGCGGCTCTTCCGGCAAACGAGATGCCCTGTGTGTACCTAGCAGTATATACCTACATTTTTCTTTTATATTGAACAATTTCCTCAAATAGAAAAAAAAACACAACTTATGTGGTTTAACGACATTCATTTAAAGACCAATATTTAAGTTTTACGACATTAATTAGGTCTTGGGACATCTATTACCCATTAAAGCTTAAAGGAAATCTCTAAGAAGTTTAAAAGTAGTAGAAGTAAACATTCAAATTGAAGTTAGATCAACTAATAGATATGGTATGTACCTATACATAATCACATACTTGGACGAAAACAAACCGTTACGTCGTTGCTCGTTCATGTGAAAATATTACCATTTAAATTAGAAGCCTATTAGTTATGTTTATATGTTTATACCACAACCCGTCAATCACTTTAGTCGAGTATAATACCCACTCCTAATAGCAGTCACACCTCTAGACAAAAGCGAATTTGTGCCGCCGGAAAACAATTAACTGGCCACCTAAATATTAAAATACTTTTTTTTTCGCTGTTGAATGATTAATGTTACTAATAAATAGCAATCAACGACGCCGTCTGTATCTAAACACATCGTTCGTCCACTTTAGTGTAACGGTATACATTGTGTTATGGTCTTTTACCTGGTTTGGTTTGCGCCCATTATTTTGGTGCTCTACAATTTAAACGGCGGAAGTGGTTCCGTTGCGCGTGGGAGGCTCACATTGAGGAATTACCATTGTTTCACAAATCTTTATCTTATAAAGTAATCTTTGGGATCCTGCAGCATTAACAAAAAGATAAAAAAGTTTTTTCGTGCCATTAGCCTACTAAATTCGATTAATATCCAAGTTCTAGTTAACACGTTTCGATTAAATTTGTAAAGGGTCAATACACCGAACGTCACGTCGTCTTCCTCCTACCGTTATCGGCATTTGATTGAACGTTTACGAAGCTCATTTTAGCAAATCATTGCGCCACTCATCGTGATACAGTATTATTGCTCAATAAACTAGGTAACTGATTTCTTTTGGCACTATTGAATCCACCAGCCGTCGGTTTTTAAAATTGACATTCAAGCTCAGAATAATACGTGTACAGCACAGCAAAAAATCTATTAAAAGAGTGAAAATGTAACAAATAGGTACATAAGAATACATGGTTTTTAAGACTTGAGATAAAATGACACGTCTTCTCATTACCATATTGACTTAATACATAGATTCTTGACAACAAATTAACAAGTGTAAAACAGCATTCCAAGCCTACTAGAAACATTGTGTAGGGCAAGCTGGTTAGGTGCAAGAGTAAGAGCGTTTTTGTAGTGTTGGGTATCACGATACTTTACCGGAACAACCTCGCACGTAGGTAATTTAAGTAGAGCGATGTATTGCGGCCGCACGATGAGACGCGAAACGATGTCGGTGTCGCGAATCCCGTTGAGGCGGACGCCATTACCGCCCACCGCACTGCGCACGCGTAGAAAAACCAACCTTTGGTATAAAGATGTCGCGAACAGATAACGTTCGATGGACACTTGACAACCCCACCCTCTCGACGTCCTCGACATGTATGTCTTTGGAATCACAGTCTTGCCGCGAATGTCCAATTATTTTCACGCAGACCCTGCCATGCAATCATATGTCCCGACGTCTTTGCATACAAGGAACTTGGCTCGATGCGGCAACATCGTAGGTTTCTAAACAACGCTCGTAAAACAAACAGGAACATGAATACAGCGGCTGCTTTTGTAAACCAGAAAAATACGTTATGTACATTTTAATGCGACATTATAACTACCGTTAACTAGCGCGTTAAGACTTGTTTGATTATATCTGTATGCATACTCATTGTGAAATCCCAGATTTATATCACTCCTGTACTTGTGCACGTATAACCTGTACTGTAATATTAATGAACATCGTACGAATGGAATGCATATTAGGATATATAGGAGCTTAACCTTTAAGCAAAATCTTCAAAAAAGTTAACATATTTAAGTGTTTAAGTGAAGAGTGTCAAAACTATTCCGAATTCGATAAAACTGCAGTAGCAAAAACAAAATATCTACTAAAACTTCATATTATAAAATAGCAGTTGGTTTAAATCAAAAGCTACAGCAATTAGCTGGTAAGGTCGTAAAACTAATCGTTCAGTTAATGATCAACCGGCAGTCCGACAATGGGTGGCCCGCACACTCTATATATTAATGTAAATCTTAAGCTCGCCTTCGCTAATATCACTCCAGCTGTTCTCCCAGTATTATGTGTCTAAGAGATTGGCAATCAGCATAACGACTAGAAACGCTGTAACTCTTCTGCCAACTTCGTCTTCCGCATACTTAATGACTTTACAATTACTACCCTTTGCCGTATATAGATGTCTGCTAGAGATACTGATATAATAACTAAAGATGATTTTCCGATTTTTGCAAAAAACGGCTCAAACATATATTAGGTATAACTGTAAGTTGCTCAAATCCCATTTTGCATGAGCCAGAACCCTCTGCGGAGTGTCGCTATCATACACAGTTATGACAGGGTTAAAGTTAACGCTATCATCCACCGTATCTATACAGGTCGGTCGCTATCCATTGTCAATTAAAAGCCTCTGGCGGAGATCTCGACCGCCTTTTGCTTGTTCTATAGTATGTACACGATTGCTTCCCGATGCATACCCTATGCCTCAGGGTAGATTTTGCTCGGACATTTCCTGTATTACTACTTGTGTGCTCGCATTGAAGTTATCTTTGTTGTGATTGTACTCTAAATTAACATGAAATCTATTTTAGTTTGTTCTTGTTCGATCAGGAAACAATATATATATTGTAGGACATTCTACACAACGCTATCTAGACCCAAAGTAATTGGGCAATAGTGGCATAGGTACAAGAGCTGAATTCGTATAGTTTTGTCCTATGCTTTTTGATATATCTAGTAGCTATTACTTTATATTACTGCTATTTCTTTGGGGCATTGCTTTGTTACGTTCATAAGAAATAAATAAATAAGCCATGTTGATTTGTATAATGGCAAATGGCTGTCGCACCCGTAATAGATGGGTGCGACAGCCATTTGCATGCCAACCTCGAAAGAAAAGCCTGCATCAGAACCCTGTTCTTTGCTTTGCAGATACGGTAGACTGTCTCTAGTTCTGATATAATTTTTTTTTTAAATATCTGCCTTTATACCTCATATTTTGTGACTCAACGAATGTGTGCGAAATATGCTAATCCACACTTGAGAATAAATGCTATAGGCTTATTTATGTAGGTACATCCATGTATAGAAGTGGACTACATTTTTTATTTAGGAAATTTTCAGCTGTGTTGCTGTTCGACTTTGGACATTAGGTTCAGAAGATTATAATTTTAATAAATGATTAGATTAGAATGACTAAATTATTTGTAAATCTGGGTAATACGATTTCACTGAAAGTGGAGATATACATTTGCTACTAGATGATGCATGCACCCGCGAGGAATTCTGTTACCGTTCCCGTTTTTTGTTATTGTTTAAAACTTTCCGCGGAACTTAAAGATCATAGGAAAAATTGCGGATTCGTCAAGCCGTTCCCCAGTTTTGCGCTTAGCAATATCCATTTTTTAATTTTGATAAGAAAATATCTACGAGTATAGGTTCTAATATTATAAATAAAGAGAAAGAATTAATTTTATGATTTTGTTTATACGTCTGGGGTTATCTTCGAAACCACTGCACTTATTCTAATCTTTTAACATTTGAATAATACATTATCCCTGAACGACATAGACTATATCGAAATATGTCACGGGTGAAGCCAGGGAGGGCCAGTATTATTAATTTAAAGTTACAATGAGCGAATATTAACTTTGTAAATAATGCTTACGCGACAGTACTTGTCATCATACTTATAGTGCTGTCAATGTAATCATGGTCAAATTGACACAATTTCACGGAATACTGACGTATGTTGCGACAACCAGTTTCAACGCCTCGAAAGTGATTTCGAGATAGCAAATGCTAAATCTAAATTACATTTAATTATGACATAATGAAGTTAACAGTACTATACTCACATGACTATGCTACCAAATTATGCGCTACCACAACAATTCTTAATAAACAATAGCAATAAACGTTAATGCTAAACCGCCTCTTTACCTAACATTCTAACCTGACTGTGATGAGTTAATTAAGTTATAATGCTTAAACAGACAATTACGTAAATTTATCATAATATAAATTATTGTTCTTACGCAGTAAAAGCACAACAGACAAATATTTTTTACTGCCAGTTTCAAAAATTTAGCATTGTTGCTTTTAAAGCATTCATATCTACATATTAATGTTGACTTTTAATTAAAAACTTGTTACATCCTATAAGTTGAAAGTATAAATAAAATGTTCGTTAATGGTAATGGTTATCTTTCAACCGCAGTACGTAAATGAAGAGTAATTGGTCTTTACTTGCGAACCCAAAATTGACGTACATTCATGCATATGCCTGCACGCTATGTGGGCCGCAACTTGGTGGTATTTTCACTGCTGTAAAACGGTAAAAAGTAACAGGATAATATGAAACCGGTTTATATAATTTGGAAATCGAGATGTTCGCCACACTCTTGTAACAATTTTTAGAAACCTGCATTGTGCAAACCCTTGGCGTTTAGCATTTACCTACCTGGATATTCCAAGAATATGAAGCTTTATTGAGCACTTACTTTTTATTATTTCCATAATACCTGAGCACAATTATTTCATTACACCTCATCGACGCGAAAATGGTACATTACTTATATAGCTTTTAAATGTCTTATTTTATGTAAGTACATTAAATGAATCATTCAAGTTGAAGCGACTTGTAATTCATTTCTCAATAATCAACAGTGTGTTAATTTGAGGCAATCAATCATAAGGGCTCTAATTTATTTTGGAACAACGGTAAACTGGCTCGCTACTCGTCTCGACAACTCGTTTCGTAATATCCATACATCAATTTTTGTAATGGGCGTTGCATTAATAACGATATACACTTACATACCAGACTATATCGACGATTCACTTAGTAAGTAACACCAGATAGTTCATAACTGTACCTCTGTTTGCACTTCGTTGGTTTATACCTGTCGTTTCTTTTCGATTTGTTTCTGGATTGTTGGACAGTACTATTACCGGTGATCATGCATTACTATCTTATTCATTTACCGTTACTAATGAAAGTAACGTCATTAGTTCTAATAATTTTAAATTGTATGTAACATAGGTACTATTTATTAAATATAAAGCAAGACTAATTTTTGTAATGGGTGCAATAATGGATAGTAGAACAATCTTTCGAGATGAAAGGTGTTATTTTCCTTACATTTGCTCTAAGTGCTTCCTCTGCGGCTAATAAGACATAATGACGTGTTATTTCTGAAGATTCACAAATTCCGATCGGTAGAGTATGGTACATGAGGTTACTAACCTTGGAGCTTGGCAACCGCTACCACAGTGCTGCAATCAAAAGAAAAGTGCCATTGTTAATTACACAGTTTACACATGACTGTATTTTAATTATGACATGTTGAATTACAGACAGGTGACTGTAATTACATAGTCAAACGCGGCATTCTATGGGAGTATAGAGCATGCTCATGACTTTCATTCAGTTCAGGAAAAAAAAACAGGACCATTTCCCCGTATCAACATATAATTTACAAGCCTTTTGCTCTTAGGCTGTCCGGAAATAAGCCCGTCTCCCATAATTCTTTTTTATTTTAATGTACAATGTTTAGATTTAGATTTGGCTCTAAATACTAAAGAATTAATTTAAAAATACTAAAATTTAGATTTAAAAAATAAGTTCTTATTTGCAGATGTTTGTTGCGAAAAAAAGCAAGTTTTTCGACACATGTACCACTAGATAGGCCTGCATATCTTGTGGTACATTATCGAAAAAAATCTAGTAAAAAGAATAGCTTCAGGCGTGGCGCGGTGGCCCTGTGGACAGAGCATTCCTCTAGTAAGGGAAAGATCGCAGTTTCGAGTCCCGCCAGAGCTGTTTCGTTTTTTTCCTATCTTAATTGATTTGAATAGTTAGCATACGAAATGTTTTTAAATTTCAATTAAATGTTAAGTAATTCCAGTATTTTTTAAACAAACCAAAAAAAGCACTATGTAGTTTACATGCTAAGATACTCTACACGCGTCCTTAAACAAAGATATTACCTACTTTTTAACTATACTCGTATAGAACTTGCGCGGTGGATGTGATTTGAATGTTTATGATAGTTGTATCATGAACATGTCGTAGATCGTAACAACAGATAAACAATACGTAGGTATTATGTAACATCTTTTGTAACAGATTCATATGAATGAATAATAAGTAGGCGATTAGATTCTTACTCTATACATTATAGTTTATTTATTTCTTTTTATATATTCGACAGTTTTAATGCCTTAAAATATTTTTATACTAAACGCTATATTAAATTAAAAATAAATTGCTTAACCATTGTACATTATATTGTTTCAGGTAAATATTTGAACATTATAACAGCATGGTTTATGAGTCAGTAAATATGTAGGATCGTTATCAGCTTCCTGTCTAAAATGGTGATATTGGTGAGTACGAATTAAACAAAAAAAAAAAAAAGAAATCAACTAGTCCTGTCGGACCTACAACTCTCTGATAAACGATTTATTTACTGTATTGTGTGAGTATTGACGCATATTGACGATTGAATAACTTTCCAATAAAATACTTGATTTTTCGTTCCCATAGCGAAATGTGGAGTATAAAATGCTCGTTAAAATGTAAATCAAAATCTTTTTGCGGCCTGGTCCATATTATATCAGCTAGAAATTCAGGGTTTTAAAAAAGCATTTGTTGTCTCTAAAATCAAGACTAGTATTGCAAGTATGTTGAATTAGTGAACGTTTTTGCATTCGTCATTACCTCGTGAGACACAGGCTATGCTAGTTCAAGAGGTAAATATTTCCCAGATTTCCCTAACTGCATATCTCAGCCTCTCTTTGGTTTTTATATATCTCAATTTTGGGTAAATAAATAGAAAAACTTTTGTTGAAAAGTTGTAAGCAGTCATGCCATGCCAGCGGCAATGCGTCATGAATATTATTATTATAAGGATAAAATAAAATAATCAGTTCCAGTTTCCGCCTCAACTCTAATTAAAGTACAGTAACCTATCGAAAAAAACTTGTACGCGTCGCTTTGCATCGACCGCACGTCATTTAAATAAAACACATGCCACGTATCTTATGCCAACTCAATTTTCTCAATCTGTTCCATTAATCAATACCATGGCACGTTTACATATCACTAGACAGTCACTCATAGCTATATCACATTGACCAAACCGGACGAATCATATTGATAGGAAAAAAATACTAATCTATCAGCAGTTATGATCCTAGTGATCATTGAACCTTAAATAGCATACAGACTCCCATGGGTTTTATTGCTAAGTAAACACGGTCGACTGGCTTACAATCGCAATTTCACAGTCAAATAATAGAAACAAGCGTTAAACAAAGCAAGCCTGCACGAAGAAACTGAGAGTACTAACAAGTATTTTCAACCTGTCTAGAAACACACCTAGATGTGGTGAAAACTGTTTGAATAGTTAGCTGTAGTAAAAATATTGCTGATTGTTCATTTTCTCTATTATTTATTTTATCTTGGTGTATTAATTTAATGCTATATGTATAAAATATTTACAACATGTATGTCATGTTCTTTCCGGTTGTATATTATTAGCCCTTTCCTTGGACTTTCTTCGCTATGCCCCAAAAGGTCTACTGGCATCTTTATTATACATGTAAAGAATATATTTAGGCTTCTGAACGGCTTATGAATAAAACTGAAGAAAAAGTGTAATTGTTTTTTATACTTACAGAACTATTACCATCATCATAAATGACTTATCAATCACTTATCTTAATAACCAGTAGCTTTTCAGCGTGTCAAAGGTTACATAGCATTTTTTTATTATCGTAAATTGTACAATAGCGCGCATTGCAAATTTATGGATGCAAGAGAATATCGTATTTATCTCAATCCACGTTGCGTTTACACGTGTATATTCATAAAAAGATCGATTTGAATAATTATAATAAAAAAGTTATAAATTTGACTTCTTTTGACTGTTTGTCAATTTTTCTTCAAAATTTTCAAAAATGAAAAGCCGTACTGCCAGTTTACTTAAGCAATGTCATTTTTTTTTAAATCTAGGATATTGAGCGGAATTGGTAAGAATCCGTTAACTATGAAGCGTCCCCTATTGTACACGACATCTATATTACATAAATATCTTGTTCTTGTAAATTATTACTTACTTAAATGAGTATCGAAAATTGACACTAAGGTATAGAAATAACTATCCAGGAAGTCATTAAACGGAGAATGACCTACCGTTTTTATTATGGGTTAGTGTCAAGAAATTTTTAAATAACCTTCAAAAAGCGTAGTAGATAACTAGTAATAACTACATTATATATTTAGAAGAAGCACTTCTAATAGTCTTTATAGCTGGTCTTTATGGCAATGTATTTATGAATTTACTAACCTTGCAGGTGCTCTTCTATATATATAAAGTAAACGATATGTCGGGACAGCTGATATAATTACGTCATAATAAATAATAGAAAAGCTGTACGATACTTATCATGTGTAGTTTTCTGTGACGGTTTTGACACTAGTTCTGCCTTCGGTGTCCAATTCTGACACTTGTTAAATATAGCACTTTTTGTCGACCATCGCTTATTTGTTTAGACAGTCAAACTGATTTGTATCGGCAGCACTTTTTTACAGCCGTAATATATTTATGCACTATAACAGACGCTTTATTAATTCGGTCTTATTATCAAGATCAAGCTATGAATAATATAATAGTGCCAAAGAGGAAAAAAATCACTTGTCATGATTACATCTTTAAAATGCTTCTATTTTAATTTAGCGTGGTTCAAATTTATTTAGGTACTGTTACGTTATTTAATTAGTGACACTCCGTAGATATCAGTCTTATTTAATGTTCAATAAATTAATTTGAACTAAATAATTATGTCGTCTTGTAGTAGTCTTGAAACCTCAGTTAGAAATGCTTCACGTTGAAAAATATACTGCTTGTTACTGCTAATAGATAGCACAATGCCACGGGTAAATAGGGCAATAAACACGATTCCAGTATGTTATTGTTTATTACACTAATTGCAGCTAGTTACTTTAAAAAATAAATGAATGCCTGCCTCTGCGCCACGCAGTCACGATACTTGCGTACCATTTGTCATGGTCGGATAAAACATTATTCTCACATGAGCAACACTAACTAGGAAGTGTTTTTATTTCCATTACGTAAAGATCACTACCGAAGATGCTCCGAACATTGTTGTAATCTATCGTTGTAAATTCACATTAGATAACGGAAACCGAAGTTCGTACACGGATTGTTGCTCATGGATTCGTGCCCTCCTTATATCAGGATTTAATCAGATACATTCAATTCACGATTCCGCGTTGCTTACCCGAACATACAGATAGAAAACCTAGAACGTGTTTACATTTTTAGGAACGGTAACTAATGTTCCATTTAAATCGGAATGCAGCAAAATTGTGATACGTAAACTATATCGGTGTATGTATTTTACTGTTCTTTTACAAATATCCTTTTGAACTATTAAAAGAAAGGAAGTCAGGTCGACAACCTGTAAATATTGACTCATCTCGAAAGGCACGCGACTAAACACACAAGACGTGCTTTTGTGTCATGCGTTCCTTATTCAAGAGTTATTCAATTGGTGTATAATATTGGGCCTGATGCTATTGATACATAAATTATTATTGGAATATGTAATTCTTTCGAACCAAGAGGCCAAGTTAATATCAGTTTACAAGTGCATGTCATATAGTGACTGTTAGAGTGTTGTCACGCATAATATTCAAATATGTGCATTGTGAATTAATTACAAAATATATAAAGTCGACCGCTTTCTCTGGCTAATTTTCAAGCTTCAAGCTAATCAAACATTAATCATTATTACTGTATTAAAAAAAGTAATATGAAGATAAAGATTAGCTAGCCTAACAATCCAAGACTACTTACTATACTATACTATACTTATAATCCACTGGGTTTAATGTATATTTGGAAATTTCCTCCTACATTTATTTTACCATACCTTATCTTAGGTGAATTATAATATTATAAGTTTTTTTTTATGTAAGTAATATATGACGCGAGACAAATGTACATACGTTCATGTTTAGTCTTAAGAAACCACATTTTGTAAACTAACGTCTAAAAAATGCCGCAGTGAAGTTTGTTGCGCCGTTTCTTCTCCACTTGCGCCTAGGGAGCAGTTGTAAACTTAGTTTTAAGCAGAATTTGACGTCGATAACTGTAACAGTGTTTCACTATTTTAAATAAAGAATTTGAATTTGGAACTACTACTACTCTCATCTTCTGAGGCTAAAAGAGGAGGAGGCACAAATCGAATGAGACTTAAGGGAGTTGTTAAATTGAAAGGGTGGTTTTTTTTTTGGTCTAGGAGATACATTCACACTACATTTAGTTAAGCTATGCTTACTATGGGTCTAGGTAGCATTGTGTGGGATGTTGTGGAATATTTATTTATTTATTTACATTATATTATACGTTGCGGCTGGAACTTACATAGAAACTTAATCGGGTTCATACCTTTAAACTGATAGATAGTAATTTCGTCATGTTTATCTCTAGGGATACCAAAAATGTCACTGAGCACCCACGCAACGCAACTGTGTCGCGATCCTGAACATAAATATTCGCCAAGCTTGTCGCTGAAAACTCGATAACGTGAAAACAACTAAACGTTCCTCGGTCTACAAAACATTAGATGGTGTTGTTCATACAAAGCACGTTTCAAACAATAGAGAAATAAACCATGTTCCATTTTCCACCTCCGCTAAACTCGACCTAAAATATTCTTTACCTCAAGAGACAGTTTTCTTATCTATCTCGTGTGTAGACTCTACATTGACACTTTGTATTAAATCTTGGATATTGAAGTAAGCAAACCAAATGTAAAAATCCAATTTTGAATTGAAATATTTGTTTGGCGATAAGTTTTATATAATTCGATTAAATTTCGTAACTCGGCCGTCGACCTCCACGGGCGCAGATCGAGCACGATGCTATTTTGGAACTATGTCTACGTGATGCCACGCATCTTTTACAGCCACCGTTCCACTGGACTGCATTAGCATTGGTAGATTTCACAGTGATGGAAATCGTGATTGTGTCTCGAGCCATTCCGATTCATAATTTCATGGAACGGTTTTGGCTCGATGACTATAATACTTCGAAATAATTTTACTACACCCGCCTGCAGAGACTTGCATATAGCGTTATAAAAACTCAATTACATTAATATAAAACGTATATTGTATTCAAAACATTACCGATAGATAAATTTTATGAATAAAATAATAATATTTATTACTAGCTGTTGCCCGCGGCTCCGCCCGCGTGGAATTCGGATTCCGGTCCAACTTTAATGTATGGAAATCTGCCCGATTTATTGACATTTATGCTCACTGCTCCGCTCCCTTTAGTAGTAGCGTGATGTTATATAGCCTATGTTACTCCCAGATAGTGTAGCTTTCTATAGGTGAAAGAATTATTGAAATCGGTACAGTAGTTCCGGAGCCTATTCATTACAAACATACAAACATACCTACAAAAATAGGTACAAATCTTTCCTCTTTATAATATTAGTGTAGATTACTCACACTGGTCGCAACTAACAATTACGAGCAAAAGTTTTTGTGCAAAGAGTCTTAAAAGGCTATTCGTATTACAAAATTTTGGAATATTTAAATAATTTTGGTTATATTGGATGAAATCAATAGCATGAATGCATTTCTTAGCTGTTTGTTGTGCCTATTTATTACCTTAGATTATACTAATTCATAGAGAGAAGGGTATTTTATTTAATAAACTTTGACAACTACAGACTGAAAATTTGTTTTGTTTTTGAGTAGAAAACTGCTTGACATGTATTAAATTGCATAGAGTATGATTTGTTACAAAGCTTGAATTAAAGGCAAAACTGAACGAACAAAATAATTTTCTGAAATTAAAAACTTTTAGTCACATTAATCACTTTGCTACATAACAGTTTAGAATTAACTACATTGTTACTAACAAGATGTTCTATAGCGAAAATAGAATGCGCCACATTGTTAGAGACAGACGGTAATTGTAATCGTTAGGGCTGGACGGGCGATCAGTGATGTGAACAAGGTTATGGGGTTCTAATTGACAGATCACAACGACTGTGGCGGACACGGTAACCGCCTTTATCCAGCTAACTGTACCACTACCGTACGACACGGACCGGCTGCCGCTTGGTCGCTCGTACCCACCACCACCGCAACGGGAAATGCCGGACGTCGTCTTCAACGACATCGACCTTCTCTTTGTCGCCGCACTCATTTCCTCCAGGAGCCGCACTTAATAAAACCACAACAATAAATAGTGCACCACAAATACAAACTCAGCCAAGACAGTTGTGATGTTGCCTCGGTTCATATGGCTTTCCCATTACGAATTCCAGTTACTAACTCTTTCTATGTCATCTCTATTTGAGATATTCGCCGTGTCGGTTGCTAAGTGAAAACGTCGCGAGAATCTTTTATTCTTCTTAATGCGAGCCGTTTCGGCTCTTGTTCGGGATCCTACTGTGACAGCCATTATAATTCCAAGTGAATGTGGAAGTATACAAAGACGGCATTGTACTCACCATAAATATTTATGAGTAAGTGACTATTTTCTACACACGTGGGTCGGTGGATACGCACGATACCACCGTCCTAATTGGATGTCTGTAGGCGCGAATTTGTTTCACTTTAAGGAGGATTCCTTACTACGTCAGAGAGTAATTTATAATAGTCAAATTATTAAACTTCCTCTTTGATACACCCACGCATTTCTACCGTCTGTTGTGCACCCTCCAATTATTGATGCAACAAACACTTAATGTTGGGTATTGTCATGTTTATGTAACGATAAACACATTGAAGATACTAATCCTACTTTCTCTTAACTAGTTTCTTGAGGCCACTATAAGAAAGTAAAACCCCGCTATGTTGGCGCTCGCCCCGTGTCCTGTTGACACACAAATTACTATGATAAAATATTCAGGGATACTGATTTCTTTGACCCTCATTAATTTCCAGTCTTACTAATAAAAGTTACGATAGTTATATACAGCTGTTGTAACTAAATTTTATATAGACATTTTGACATAACAGCAGCTTATATATCCTGTATATTTTTTTATTAGTAAAGGTTTTATCCGTTTAAGTTGTATCTGTAAAGAAAATTTATTAAAATGTAAGTCACGGTGAATAATCCACAGAATAAATCTACCGGAACTAATGAAACACCAGCTAATCCGCATTAATTAGAGATTTTGAAGTTCAATGTCTGAATGTCAATCAAGTTCAATGAATGTCAATCGGTCATTTGTTCATTTCAAGAATATTTTTCTTTAACAATTGAATTAGAACTCAGAACAACGTAAGTGATTATTTTTTATACTTTGTACCATTAGATGTTTAATTTTTTTTTTATGTTATCGCATTACATTTTCATATTGTGTAATAACAGTTTGTGACACTACAAATGACCTCAATCCTCTCTGCATACTGAGATACAAGTATGCAGTTGCATGCTCGTGGTTTATCTGGAACGCGGGAACGGTAGTATGACTGTGGACGGTATGGCATCTCGCCCCGTCTTGCCCTGACCCTTGCCCCCTAACAACTATACACATTATCTCACTAACTAGACAGACAAGAATAACTAGACAATTTTTTATCAAAAGAATTAAAACCTGAATATCGATTCGGTCGATCGATTCGATACCTACTTTACGAAAGTGGTCGTTATGACACCAATATTATTAATACGGTTGTTATAAGTGTCATACCACATAACTGAAGCTTGTTAATTTTAATTTTTCTTCAATAAAGTTTTGAATCCGAGAAGAAGAAAGTTGTCAAATATTTACTTACATTTTCTTTTATGACGTGTACCAGATCCATATACATAAATTATAACTTGTTAACTATGGGAGACGCGGCTCCGCTCGCGTGCATGTCGGTTATCGCGGTCGCGGTCAAGGTCTAATCTACCCCTATACCAAATTTCATCAAAATCGGTTCAGTGGTTTAGGCTTGAAAGTGTAACAGACAGAAAGACAATTAATTTCCCATTTATAATATTATAGTATGGACTGTTACAATACATTGCTTGTGTTTTACTTGGATTTCATAACATCCAGAACAGAAATAAAAAAAATACACAAATTGTTTATTTAGACCGTTAGTCGTTAGTGTATCGTTTATTTTTACACAGTGCAATATTTATCTTCGCTAAACGAACCGGCACTTTCTTTTCCGTGAATGACCTTATGGCTCATTTTACCCGAATGCCGAAGGAGTGTCTCGAGTGTCTGTAAAAGCAAACAGTGAAATGCTTTTACAGACACTTTGTATTGTATTTGGGTAATGATATTGTTCCTGAGTAAATATTTTCTAAAGCTATATTTGCGTACACAACTGTTATATAAAAAGAGCTGCAATGGAAAACATACTAGAATCGAACAAGAAAACATTGTCTCTTCGGCTGGATACATGTCTGACACACTTTCAGGAGGTCTCGGTTACAGCAACGACGTCACGTTTCCCATGTTGAGAATTGTTTATTGAAGTCATGATGTGACCTTAACATTATGTTTTACGATTGTCTCGTCACTGGTCCATGAGCTGACATTTCAATAGAGTAGGTGAACGTGGGTCGCAGCGTGAGTCGAAACACGACACTCATCCGCATACCCTGTAGGTTGTAGGGTGTATGACCGTGCATCGTGCTTCGTCTTTGGTGGATTCTTCTTCTTCGTCCTAGCGTTAGTCCCAGTCGCATTCGAAGCTTTCACCGCGGAGTTTGGAGTCCGCTTTACTAGTCTAACCGCCGATTTGGCTGGACTTCGATATTTTCCGTGAGGCAATTGCCATCTGACCTCCAGAACCCATTGGCGATATTGGGCGATATCGAAGCATAGCAGCTAGACCAGTTGTTGGACTTTTTTTAGGGCTCCAACTACTCGTAACAACTGCCTTAGAAGTTCGTCCGTCGAAGCAATGACTTGTCGATCTATTTGTTTTTGCTACATGTCGAAGTATTATACTGTCTAAATTCAGTCTTTAATTCGACAAGGCAACCAAAAAATCCTACCATAACTCGGTTTAGTCTTTTAAACTTTTGTTTGAAACTACATACATCTGTGAAACCCCGTAAGGGTACGGGTTATTATGAGGCGAGCCTATTGCCGTTAAGGGAGTTCCTACTGTGTCAGGGGTTGTATGTTTACTGCCGAATGAAGAACAGCCCTATCCCTTAGTCGTCTTTTACGACACCCACGGGATGGCACTATTCTAACAACCACCAACACGGCACTGTTAAATGTATTTTGACTTTGACTTCGAGTAGCAATTAATCGTTGGAGCAAACGAGTCCTGGAGTGGAGGCCGCGAGAAGGCAAACGGAAGGTGGGACGCACACCCTGGCCAGATGGACTGACAACCTGAGAAAGGTGGCTAGGACAATGGAGAAATGGCGCACATTGGGAGAGGCCTATGTCCAGCAGTGGACTGCAATTGGTGAATATCGATTGATTGATTGACATCTACTATTAAAATACAATCATACTTCAGAAACTAATAGAGTTTTCTTAACTTGTTTGAAAGAAAGAAAGAAGAAGAAGGATATTTTTTTTTTATTCTGCACAGATATGCACGAAAACCATACAAAAAAAACAAGAGCTTATCTAAAGTAGGTATCGATACTCCATTCGGTCACACTGATTAAAGTTCTTTCCCCGCCTATGTACCTATCAGCTTAATAATTTATTTCATTACGAGTATTAGAACTATACTTCTACAAAGTAATCAGACTGAACAGGACAAACTTTTCATGGTTCCCAGTAAAAGTGAGAATACTGAGCCTGCTTTTACTATGGGAATCGCACAAAGCGACTAAAAGATAGGGTTGTTCTTCACCTGTCAATAAACCTTCAGTGGTAAAAAAGTGCGTAGTTGACGCCAATAACCCCTAGGTACTTCTATAACTTGGGATCGGAAATATATCAGATGATCATCATAATATCAGATTGCTATTATAAGGTGCGAGTATTGATGTATTTCTCAAATTTATCCACAGAAGCTTATCGGCGTCGGTGTTTACTTAAATTTGCATCTAGGTAGTATTTCTCGTTGCCAGTATGATAGTGTGTGCTCACGATTTAACGCTGGTATTAATGCATTATTCAGCGGGGTTTTCATTAGACTGTCGCTATCGGCGCGGGCGATCGCGCTCTCGTTAAAATGTACGGATGGCATGACGGGTGCTCGTATTGGACGGACACGCGAGTGTCCCCCTATCTCAGCTCAAATTCAAATCGCTGAAAAACTTATTTGCTGTTTCACATTTTCTGTCGCCTATGTTCGTGACAAATGTCAATCTATTTGCTTTTCAGTGACTCCATAGTATTTTACGTCCACGAATCTAATTTATTGTAGGTATATATTTTATTATACCTCGTCGTCGAGTGGAGCGTAATTTATCATATGGCTTTTAGTCATGTCAATAGGTATAAGATAATAAATACACCATGAGATCAAATGATCGTTTATACCTATTTAAAAAAAACTTGCTATTTTGCTGAAAAATCAAACTGTAACTGTTAAAAGTGTAAAAACAGGTTACCGTACTGTATTAATGTATTAATAGTATTGCTTCAGATATTTAATACTTAACACATTTTTATTAACTTATGTATTCCGTATTCACATGCTTCAATTGTTTTCTTTTAGTTCCCGCACTTTAAAAAAAGTATTGATATCTGCTTCTTTTCATTCTGAAAATACGTCTGTACTGTAAATTAAATGCTTAACGACAATGTTATGTTATTTAGCTTGTAGCAAAGAAGGTTCTTTATTATTGAACCCGCACGTACATACTCGAGGTTATCGCATCTAAATTCCTTGCATTAAAAATGCATTGCAATTAGCGCACTAAAGACGTCTGTTAAGCATCTAGCAAGACCAGTTTAAAAGAGACTGGTACAGTGCGTAAGGACAGGTTTAACAACCCCACACATGATACAAACTCGCGGATGTGGTATACTTTCGATATAAATGAGCACATATTCCATATGTGACGCTCCAAATAAATTATCACTTTATCATCCTGTAACACTATTTTAAGTAAATCATACCCTTTATTTATGAAAGCGACTGGAAATATGAAAATGATTACTGAAAATGTCGTACTGGAAAACCAATGATTTTGAAATGTGTGCAACCTTCCTGCGATTTATTATATTAGATGATAGGTACATATGCCTAATTTTTTTTAATCGGTCGGTAAGCATTGCACTGCAATTTACATACATTCCACTTAATATGAAATCCTACTTAAATGTGGAAGTTTATTACTCAACCAGGGCGGGACTAATTTGACTGAACTTTTTAACACAGATAAACCATGACCTGGACAAGAGCACAACACATTTTTTTCCGGTAATGCCACTATTAATAATTTGTTTAGCACTTCATATTGTACATTAGGTACTCACTTCTGGGTCATATTTTATCTGTGGCAAACGTTTTTGCTGGCATGTAGGTGGAGAAAATTATAGAATTACTGTTCAATCTGATACTCTTACCTAATTGTTTTTCTACTCACTGCTCTGGCTATTGCATTTTTGTTTGTTTATTAATATATATTTTTAAACAAGTGAAGCTTAATTAAAGAGGGCGTTACTATACTGTTGAATAAGTACAGTAACAGCTCCGCAATATTTTTAATTACCTTGTCAACGCTTCGTCTTGGAGCGATGTCAGTCAGTTTGGACACCTGCAACAATCACAAATACATTAATTATAGACACGGCAAAATTGTACTACCAATATGGCTATATCCATTTAAAATAATTCTGTCCGTATATAGCTTTCGTTAACAGAATGCTTTTTCAGTTGACTGCCTCTGTTAGTTTATTGACATAATAGTTTAGATTCGTCCACAGGACGTCTGGATTATAGACTTTGAGCACGCATGCTTCTTATCTTGATTTCTAGATGGAGCCTACGCCGGAAGGTGTGCGAGTTCATGCCCAGAGCAATTTACTTTGATATATATTATAGGCATACCTTGACATGAAACGGATGGTAATGATATTTAAATTTTCTGTGATCTAGAGCAATCTTTCCTATTCATGATTAATCTTAAAATCTCGTGTGAGACAATAGGTCGTTTGTTGCTTAGCAACTTTCAGGTGTGAACGTCCGCAACCTGATGTCGCGACGCTCATGTAAACAAAGCGCTACACTGACCGGGTTAACCTTGAATGGTAAATGTGTGCGGAGTTTCGCTGAGGAAAAATATGCCATTGATGCAGGCAGCGTGCGTGCGGCAGGTAACGGTCACCACGAGCCGAATAAGTGGTTTAACATCGTACGTGGAATGATAATGTTCAAAGTGAGACTTGTCACGCGATTGCGCTGCCTTGTCACTACGCACGCATTCAAAGACCCACTTTCTAACCTTGTGTCCTTGAACTGCATGAGTACATCGATTTCATCTGAGTTAAATTAAAAATTTTAGCGATTTCTGAATATCTATACGATATACCTACCATTCTATCAACGCCTATAATTAGCAAGTACAATGATCAATAGATCGAATGCGATAATGCTATATTTTGTGTAGCCAATTACAGTAAGGTGGATGTCGGTGTCGGTCTCCGGGCGCGAACAATGTGCCGCTAACGAGATACAGCGAGACAGCAGCGCGCGCCGTCCGTCCGTCAGGGGGCGAGCGCGGCGTCGCTTGCGGAACACCTCAATTCGTTCTTTGTTTACGTTGCCATCGTACTCGCCTGCGGACCTCGATCTCATCCCGAACGCAATAAAGCTCGGAGCAAAATCACGACTCGGCAATGTCTACTCTTTATCGCCCCCACCGAATGCAGAATGATCTTAAACGTATTTTAATAACTTCTACCCGCTATTCGCCATAATGGGATCACCATGCAAATACCCATGGTTTACCGTTACCTATCGATATGGACGGCTACGGAAAGACTCGTAAATTAAAAAAGTAATCGCAACCGGGAAATCCGATTATGCCGAAGGCACCATGCAGCGGCCCCGGACAGGTTCCACTAGGAGCATCCAGTTCGACGCTGTAACTATGTAAAATAAAATGCCTGCGGGACACTTAAACATTCTACAAGAGCCTTTTTGGTTCAACGTCAAAAAACTGGAATTACTTGAAGAAAGTGCCCTTACAAGTTCCTATATTCGATACGATCTTAGATAGAATGAGCTAAGTTGTTAGTGAACTTGACGTACCGAGTGTGGATTTGAAGTTCCCTTTCGTGATATGGCAAAGCGCTTTCCCTGTCGCAACTCTGCGCTCTGACACTTGCACTCTTCCTTTCTACATTAAACTCGCTAGCGGAACGGCAATATCTTCAGCATTTACCATCTAAAATGTCTATACATATATTTAAAAGATGTATTTAAAAGCAGTTACTAAATTTTTCAATAAATGGTGATGTGTTTTTAACATGCAATATGTTACTATATTATAACAGTATAATGACGATACGTGACGAATATACAAATAGAATTGCCACGGTAAAATTGGTAGGGAGTACTTAACATTATAATCAGCAGTCGTATTTTTTATTTGTATCGGCACATAATTAAATCCTTTGAGTGCTACCGAACGATGTCATCTTTTTGAATAAGTTTTCAATTCAAAAGCCGCTTCATCATCTCCTTGCAAACTACTATTACAAAATAAGATTAACAATTTTCTCACGTCCGCATCGAGATCGAGTTAGGCGACGACAACCTCTGCAAAAAGTAAGTTGGAAATCTAATAGAGTTTGTGGCAAGCCGGTTATTTGTGTTATTTTTTAGTTTCACTGACGCTCAGGAGAAATGCTATGTAACGCTCGCGAACGAAGACGAAGCAACCTGACATTAGAGTAATAATGCTGAACCGCCCTTCTGTCATTATTCTGTACACTTTCCTCGGGTAACTAAACATAGAACGCTTCTTATTTTTTAAGGGCAATTTAATTACAATTGTATTACAGTTTGTGTTCGTCTTTTGATATAGCAAACCTCTAATGATGTCTAATTGCATCAGGAATCATTTCTTGTCTGTGTTGGCGCACCGTTGTAAATAATTTTTAATTGGCGACCGGATAGGCTAGAACTAGCGCCTGAATAAATGACACGGATTATGTAGAATTAAGACTTCCTTGGATTAAGATTGACTTTGTAAGTATTAACTCGTTTAAGTAACGAGGTCTTAACGCGGTCACTGTTCCATTTTTTCAAACACTCATTCATGTACACGTTATTTCTCTCTTCTGTTTCGTGTGTAACATCTTGCTTGTCGATACAAATTATTAACAATCATTGTAATTGCTGGTCATTTGAAAAAAGTGACTGTGAGTTTTTATTGCCAGATTCTTTTCTCACAGGCTTTGCTTATTTGACTTGCGAATCTGCCTGTAAATGTAGACTGATCTTGACGTTCTTAAAAACATTAAATTATATTAAAGAAATCTTAAATTATAATTTTGAATACTATTCTACATTATCAAGTTGAATCATTTGTATTGCGATAGCTATGTTTTGCTGTTCGAACCTCTCAGTTTATTTTTTCTTCCTTCTACATATTGTTTTTCTTTCTTCTTTCTTTAGAGTAAAGATGATTATGATTATGATTGATTGAGAAACAGCTCGATGGTGCTGTAGTAGCGATTGAAACTGTTGTACTTAAAGTCCTGAGTTCGATTTCTAGGTAGAATAGTGTAAATTTAACTAAGGAGTCGGGCAATGTTGCTGGGATGTTTCATAGGAACTAGCTGTTGCCCGCGGCTCCGCTCATGTGATTTTTCTGTAACGCCTTTCCTAACTATAAAAACTAGCTTATGTGTTATTCCAAGCTATAATCTAATCATTTACCAAATTTTGGCTACAGTTTGGGCGAGACTGAGTTATAAACATCGAAATATGTTAATCATCAAACCATCGCCTTAATTATGTGGGACCGAAAGCAATTGGCGCAGTTTGAGTGTTCCTACTTGCCGGTACACCTCCTGGCATATACAGGTATCACATACCCTACCTAAAAAGAACGAAATATCTTACATTATGGGCAAAGGTAGCGGTCGATTGATAAATCCTCCCCATTTTTTTCTTATTTATTAATTTTATACACTGAATGTTTGAGATATTGTGTAATTGTTGGTATGCGGTTGTATTCATCTCAGAAACACGTTAGACAGTCTTGTTCGCATGTGAAACTTATTTATTATAATTACGCTCGACCGCTGAATGTGCGACGCCTATCGATCGCGATGGCACGAGAAAACGTTCGTATGTAATGCCATCGATAGCATCGCTCCCATATTATCTATGCGGCACTTGTGCTTGATGATAATTATATCAAATTATGATTAAACTGTTGCGCTATTTCCCATTGAACTTGTTACGATCTAGTATGCGGAAATAATGCATGCATCTTGCGCTCTTTGTATTAAATACGCGTCATTTAACATCATCTTCATGTTACATAAAGAATGCAACTACCTCTAGAAATTGAAAACTTCTGCATGTGTAGGCATTATGTAAGTAGTGTATTTTTTATGTGTAGGTACATAGGTATACTACCTCATTTTAGTCGGACTGTAAGATTTGCCCAGTAAAGCTAAGAATCTATTTAGGTATTTATCAGTCAGCTTTAATTGGAGCGGCATTGGTAATAGTTTCCCGATTTAATACACGCGATCGTCTCTAGGTGGGTCTGTTTGCGTTATTTTGCGGTATCGTGCGCGCAATCGTAACCTCTTCCCACATAATTGGCGTGTGGGCGCGGCGGTGGTGGCGCGTTATCCCGATCGCCGCCCACCGGCGACGAGGCGACGCCCGATTAGATAGCTCGGCCCCCGACAACCCCGACCCGGGTAACACCTCTCTCGACTGCCGACGCACCCGAGCCAGCCGGGATCATCTCCTGACGCGATCGCAAAACTCATAAAATATCCTCGTTAGTTATCCCGCATGCCCGACGGTTTACCATTGTTACCTATAAAATTTATACCCTTATATATAATGCAATAGAGTTATTATCGTATATCGTAGTATTACAAGGATTGTGATTAGATAAACTAACGAGCATTAAGCTTCCTTTATAACAAAATATCGTTCCATAGCTAGAAAAATATACATTGTATATGTTCATGAAGCGAGATGAGAAGGTTAGTTAGTAAATGATTAATTAACGGCGTATTGACCTGCCCGCGCATCCTCCGATCACATCTAGCAAATCGTTGAGATAATTCCACGACAACAACGATCTTATTTCCGCGCACCAATCAGCTAGACACGTGAGTTTGTCTTAATGTTCATAAAATATAGTATAATGTATTTGTAATGGAATTAATCGGAAGTATAATTGATAAGTGAACACGATTTAGCCACCACAATAAATAATTATCGAAAGGTCCGCTAAGTTGATTTAGCATGCCGGTTCCGCCCTTGGTCTACGTTTCATGCACAATAACTCTACAGTATATTTCTGCCGTGGTATGTGGATTTAAATAAGGGCTGTTTTGCAAAAAGAGCGCTTAAAATATTGTTTTTGGAAAAAAATATTCTTACTTGATTGTTATTATCTACCTGCCCTTGTTCCAATTATTTGGCGTCTAACTCATATAAACTCATATAAGTGGTGTAGTGTGCTTTTTCACAAAGAAAAAATTCAAACTTTAATTGGAAATAGCTAAAAACATAGAATCTGAATTGATTCAATAGGTACATAATAAACTTGGGCACAAGCTAAAATGTGAACCTAAATATTTTATTTAGTTTATTTTAGTAATAATAGTTTGTGGTGTTAATTTAATTTAGTATTATTTTGAACGTATAAATAATTATTGAAATAATTCACCTCAATTTCTTTGGCTAACTATTTTCTATCTGTAAGATCTGTCGAAATAAAATAGATCGACTACTGATTTATATGTGTGCAAATCGCTACTTAATTTGCATTCGATCTATGTAAAGCACCCACCCACTCGATAAGTCTCGCTACCGCGATCGCAGCCGTCTTAACCGGCACAGGCCTATAACGAGGGATATGTCCTCAATTTTTATTTTTGTTTTTGTCACCATTTTGTCATTGCTATAAAATACACGAAAACATGGGTTGCACGAGAATGTAGGTACATTAAAATATACTTCACCATAATTGACAAAAACACTACTAAGTATAAATGATGAATTTTATTATTCCAGAAACTGCTCAAGTCTTGATTAAGGATGCCTACATTTAACCAAGTTTGAATATCACTGAAAACAATTTTATTTATGTGATAAATAAATCACAATAATCATATAATCATGAATAAAGTACTAAACAAAAAGCTGCATAACATCATGCATCATAAACATCTAAGATAAAACTTAAATGTATAGAATATACCACATTGGTTTAATACAAAGATGAAAGGACCTTTCAGTAGAGGTTAACTTTAGGTAAATCTTGATATAGATGTGGAAAAATCAGTTTAAAGATAAAATTGTGAACGTGGTAATAATAAATATTGTACACACATTTACAGTTAGTAGTAACAAACGCAAATAAAATTAGCGAAAGACAGCAGTAAATGACCGCAGAGACATATATCCATTGCGGTGTAAAATAGCGGCGCGTAGTGCGAATGACATTCCACATTCCTACCACGCCAAATAAGTGCGGAACGTGGGGCGTATTTGGGTCACACATTGGTTCTTAGTAATAGAAGTGATGAGCGTAAAACTGTGGAGTTTCACCGCAAGTAATCTGACAGAGCTTATAAGAAGTTCTCTGCTAATTTACGCACCATGCATTTGGGCTGCGGTCACGCGCTTGCCGACCGCAGCCGAATTCCGCTACTGGTACGTGCCACATTCACTGACAGTAGCTTTACTCTGGTATCCAACACGCAGACTATCTTTTAATCTTAATGTTTTTTTCTGTAACATTAATTCTTATGAACATTTACTTTGTGCGTAATTGTTCACCAGTGTGTTAAATACATACTACAACTGTACATTTTAACGTGTTATTTTAATGATATATATCAGTGTACTCATAATGCAACACAAGACCAAACGTTATGTGTATATTTAAACTAAAAGTTTAATGAGTGTAATGAATATAAGAATCGAATCTAATAAGGAGGTTAGCTCATTACCTCCGATAGTTAATCACTTAGCGGATATTTCTAATTAGCCAATGTCTACGGCTCCACGGATGTGGTGTTATTCTATTTTTGGTCATATCTCCTATTCTACTCCACCAATTGCAGTCAATCATAAAGCAGATTTTAAGTCTGACCAAGACCTTTTCAGTAAATAAACCATATAAAAATCTATTCAGCGGTTTTTGCTTTCATCACGAGCGAATAGGCAAGAATTCCAAAATAAAGATTTTTTCATTTTGACAATCATCAATTTAACATAACCCAAGTTTTTTTAAATGTCTGCACAACTAATTTACATTGTTATAATCTAAAATTAAAATATATTTTTTAGAATTCTTATCTATTCGGTCGCAAAAGCTAAGGCATCAGCTAGTAATGTAAATAGGAGAATAGTTAACATACTGTTTCCGTTGTTATGATAAGTGGGATAAATTTTACTGCTATATGAAAATGAATTTACCGAATCTTTAGTAGGTAGGAAGCTGAATTTTGGATTGAGTATTGGAGAAATGGAAGATTTGCTAAGCATTTACAGGGCTAAATTTTTTTAAATTAACTTATAAAGTATTTATATGCCAAATGTCATTAAAATCCATCCACCTGTACCTATCCATCTATACCTTTTTAATCGTGCGCAAAATCCCCACGGATACCTCTTCCTACAACCTATGGTGAAAAAGTTGGATAAACTGATGGCATAACCGTCGCTTTGCATCATTAATTTATAGGGAGTGTACTTTTTGCTATTAACGACACCTTTTAATTACAAATTTGAATGGTATATACATTTAAATTATATTTAGACTGCATTTTAATGGCACGTTTCGGTCGGTGAACGAGCAAATTAGTGCCATAAGCAAGTTCCATGAAGAATTCCTGTATGACATAATTAACTACTTATTACCATTGATATAATGGTATGTATGTTACTTGACGAAGTGTATTATTTAAAAACACGTGCAGTTTGAAAGGTCAATACCAATTATACATCTTAACTTTACAATCGTAGACAATGTAATAAACATGGTTCATACCATATGATTGTATTTTTGTATGGTGTATTGATGTAATTGAATTTTTAGGTTGATATAAATCTAGAAAGATTCATTTCTGTAATATGTACTTTAGTTAAATTAGGTTGCTACTCTAAACTTGTCAATAACTGTGAGACCATATGAATGTATAGCGTGGCTCTTAAATTCATATTACGTAGATGTAAAATGTTAAATTATTTTAGTACTCACATGCGAAATATTTGGTATGAATTAAAATAATTCAACTATCAATCAATGTGAGTCTCTCACGCGAATATCATAAAATATTGCACTTGTTTCATTTACGGTACATGCGTTTTTCGTCGGAATCGCGACTGCGACCGTGATCAATTGCTCACAATGTGCACGTTGACGCCCGCGCATATTGCATAATGTGTCAGTCGTGGGAGCGACTTCAGAGCCACGCCGTTATGCGACGCACGCCACTGGTACCGTTCCATTAGTGATTTTATTAGACGATTCGCGTGTATCGCCCGTAATCAATTTGAACACATTGCAGGCGTTGTAAGTCGCCCCACTTGCAACGTATTATAGAGCATAAAACGCTTTGCAACCACGTTTTCCGTTTATGCTCACACGGTACTATATTCTGGTCTAACGTAAACCTGCTGTGTATAATTTTGTTTTGTCTGCTTTATCTAGGACGCAGATATATCACAAAATATTATGTACCCATTGTTCAACACAGTCTTAGACGTTAACAGTATACGTGGATATTTAACCGGTAAACTAAATGTTAAACGGTGACTTGAAACGTTAGAACACTAAACTTACAATTTATGAGTGGAACCACAAGGAATAAAAAATATGTTATCTATTAGCAGTAACGTTAAGAAAATGTTTAAGATAACAAATTGCATTAATATAATTTTAACTGAAAAGATTAAAAGTATATAAGTATAAATTCGCTGACGTAGTGAATTCTATATTTCTTGTTCATATAAGTACCTAACAACTGAAGCACCATGTATATTCAAACCTTTTTAGTAAGTTATTGTATTCAATCGTATATAGTAAGAATTAATGGCGGGCATATATTGTAACTAACCACAGTAATACCTACACAACAGATATATGAAGATAAAAAATTTAAGCTTACCAAATGTGCGGGTAAAAACTAAGAATAAATCTATTGGAAAATCTACAAAAGCCTCTTAGTGTTCGAATAGGGCTCAGCGTAAGCCCTTGGAAGAACTACCGAAGTTCGGTGTCAAAACGAAGGTGTCAGTGAAGGAAAGACAGGATATTGTGACATGGTTAAAGTTAATTAAGTGAAGTGAGAGTTACCGAATGCGATTGCTGTACAGGCATATCAGCACATAATATTTTTGACTTTTTCCGTGTTCATATTGTTATCAATTATTATGTCATAATGCTATTATTAGCAATACAAATTCTACCAATAGATGTACACGCGATACCTAACTTCAAAAGGCAAAACTTTCACTGAATACAAAATGTCATCCAAATCGTTAATGTGGTTTTCCCGTTGTTAATAAATACCTGTTTTAATTAACAGTATAAGTTGAATGCCCAAGGTGCCAATATTTTTTCTTATGTGGTTCAAAATAAATCCCCATTTTTCTACGATTACTAAAAAAACTTAACATAAATTATTAGAATTATTTATACTAAAAGTACGAGCAAAATTTTATTATTCCATCTATAACGGAGTCACTTAAAAGCATCCTAATTCAATTCCATACTCCAATTTTGCGTTCAGTGGCTGAGTATACTTTTCGATTCTTATTTATTGTTATTACTAAATATAAAATTCCTAATATTCTGTCTAAACTGATGTGAAATTTCCTAAACACTCCTTATTTATTGTAATATCAGAATTTGGGTTCAGCGGTAAGTATCCGTGTCGGCGATGAGTCAACGGTGACCGCTCACACCCACAGCCATTGTTAGTCTGAGAGGCGCACAGGTTCCCTCATTTACATACTCATCTCACCATAAACAAACATGCGCATCGTTATTTTTCTGTGATCGAAATTTTACGATGTTGCTAAAAGTTCCAGTTTACTGTTACCCTTGTTCTGCTTTTTATTTTTGGATTACGTTTGGGATATTAGTCATTTTATAACGTATTAGTTATCTTAGGAGGTTGATGATATCATCTTGTTCAGTTACTTTTGCATTCTACTGATCTTTTATAACGATATATTAGGATTAGTGCTTTTTGTAACTATTATTCTATGTCTACTAAGCCAGCCGGTTGAGAGCTATAAAAAATGTCACTATAAATTAAAAAATGCTTTTCACGTTCACAACAATAGTTTCGATTATAACAGATGAAAATAAATTAAGTTACGGGACACCTGTTGAAGGAGGGGCCGTCAAAAGTAGGCGCGCACCCGCACTGCGCCTGCCACAGGTCGTTCACCCCGACACGACGTAATTAAAATCCTTCATGGAAAGCACGCCTGATGGAATCCATCCTGACCCCGCGCACGACCGTCTCGTACCGCCCTTTAAATGTTACTTTATAAATAGGAGCAACCTGGCTTCACGGTCTCACATTACTGTATGATACAGTGCACACTGATGTCATCTACATCCATAAATATAATTCCTTTCATAATGATTATAGATTACAAATTCGTTATAATCGTTGGTATTTTACATGGTCGTGTAAGTATCGACTTCAAAACTGGTAAAGTGGTGTATAAGCACTACATAATAATAATCTGTTCTTTAATGCCGTAACTGTGTACCGATGTAGGTGTTAACTATTATAATTTAACTTTTTATAGTTGATTTTTTTTTAATTTATGTCTTTAAGTAGAGACAACGTCCTATAATTTCCAATCATATATTCGATAATAATTATTGTTGAGGTTTTTAATATAAGTATACACCATTAGCTTTTTAAGTTACTTTATATTATAATACATTTTCAAATACCAAAGGAATTCATAAGATTTAAAGACGTTTGCGGTTGATATCTTTACGATAGAAAAGGTTAGTTGAGTGGCTTCGGTACACCATTGTCAAAAACCACTCCTAAAAGAACCAATTGATTTTAGATTGATCTTAAGGAGACTATTAGTAATGTGATACCCACGTTAATAACTATTTATCTGTTTTCGAGTACATTATAATTTATACTTGAACTAAACTTAGATAGTTTAGCTCCTGGGCTTAATCTTAAAACGTATCTAATACGCGTCTCTCAATGAAACCTCTATTGTGTAGAAACCGAGATCTTAACTATATAATGTTAAATCTAGCAAAAAAAAAAAAGTAAAAGTACGCCAGAACCGACAATATGAGATCTGACATTACAATGTAAATACCTATTACTTTTGTATCGTATTCAACAAAATAATGAACTTTAAATAATATATTATAACATCTTTTATAGCGTTTTAGGACCACGTGTACTTTTTTATGCAAAGTCCTTAAAAATAAAGAAAAAGAAATGCAGTTTTTAGCAATTTCTCAGGAACAAATAAAGAGCAATATTTTTTTATAAATCAACGTCTTATTTTTAATATTTATTTATTATGAACTATGTAGTACCTATCTATATAATTAGGAAATCAGGGCGCAATATCTCCTTGTGCCCAATAGTTCATTGGAGATGGCGTGTCGCCGACGCGGGCGCAGTCACGAACCGTGCTGCGATCCATCGCTGTTCTCACGTGACCCTCTTAATTATAATCTCACTGAGCTTGCAATCGGGTCAACTGAATACTGTATACCTTTTTTATTTATTTTCACACTGAATTGAGCTGTTAGCTCTGCCAGAAAAAGAACTCATGACAATATAAAAGTTATTGACATTCACACCGTCCTATTATATTATTTTTTTACTTTCATTCTTTTGGAATTTTTTTGAAAATAATTTTACATTTTCTAGCATACATGCTAACACACTAATCTCGTATTCCCATTTCAGCCTATTACCTCAATATTTCAAATCTGTCTATGTTTGTTATTTGTATACCACTCGTGGCCATATTTCATTTTATTATTGCTACTTTCAACATCCATAAATTTTAACGACTAACAATACAGATAGGGAATTTTTGAGACTTAGATCGTAAGTTGTGGGTTCGTGATCCAATTCCAGCAACGCGTGGAACCCCAGTACCAACGTGACCCCAGCTCCGGTCGTGCACTTCAGATCGTTTGTTATACTTTTGCGGTTCGCGAACGCTACCAGTTGTTCCGTGTGCAGTTGCGGACCTAGATACCATAGGCAGCAATGGCCAAGGACCTTAATACTGTACAACTAACGTGGGAAAAACGACTGCTGCTTTTCTTTGTTGCAATTTAATTGTAGAAGTTTAATGCATTTATTGTGTTGGGCAAAATGATGAGTACCTACTCAACATTGTGACCGAACAATGCCCTACGCATTTAATTAAATGAGACGTTTAGAGCACTGCTGGGTTTCCGCTCTTTAGCAACAAATCTGTGATATTCAGCATAACAAGAACACAAATAAATGTACACGACCAAATATTTTAAAGTTTCAAATGTATTTGTTCATAGGTATTAAATTTGTAATATAAGCTATATTCACAAAAAATAACAACTAGTTAGACAAGTATGTACCTACTTGCATATATGCAAGTTAAGTTTCTAAGGTATGGTATAGATTATATAGATTTTCATAATTTAACCTGTAATTTGCACAATCGCAAGCTTTTTTAGTATTGCACTCGAAACGGTATACTCGAAAATATAATTACATATAATATTGACAATATTATTCGAATTTTAGGACATTAATACATTTTTACTTTTCCGGTGCACGCGTTGATGTCTATTGTTCGCTTGTTAAGAATTTTTGATCTATTGGTTTCGTAGCAGTTTGTACTATAATTTTAGATATAATATTTATCGTTTATAAATACAAATGAATGTTATGAATATTATATATAATATTTATTCATACAATTGACCTATGGGATAGATTATACGAACTACCTAGATCGTTCGATCATAGATAGTATTACACTATTAATACCAAAGACCATGTCAATCTTAAATCATACATACATGAATATTCATAAATGCGCTAAGTTATACTGGGACATAGATAAATAACTGAGAATAAGTATGATAGGATTTAAAACGATTAATTAAAAACGATGATAAATCTTCCCGCAAAGGAAACCAAACGAAGCGACTCTAAATATAGCGCAGTGCCATTATTGCTGTATGCGCATCGAAGCTTATCGCTCTATACACTATTGAAGACAAGCTCGAGCGTATGAGCGCAAAAACCTTCATCCACACATACGATAACGGTACGCAATACACTACTCATCTTTCTACGTTATTATTGATTTTTTCCACATAGCAGGCCAGTTGAGTCAGGAAGTAACAGTTCAAAAAATACACTGCCTTTTTTGACCCATCCCATTTACTTGATTTAGTGTGAAATGAAATAGCTGAGTAATAATTTATTATTTATCAGTGTAATCAGTATAATTTAAGTTAGCCAGATTTATTAATATTAACCTAATGCAAGTAGATACCTAACTATAATACTCCATATGAAATACATCTTAAAAACTAATTAAACTATTGTAAGTAGCCGGTTTGTAAAGTAAAACATTTTATGGAGGATAAAATATTTAATTAACCAGTTTATTGAACAGGATCAGGAACCTATGCGCTCTATTCAGAAAAATTCTCGATTTAAGATAAATATCTTCACTTGAACTTTCGAAATATTTCAGTAAATATCAAATATACTTTAATTGTGAACTTTTCAAAAACGTACCTTTGAAGGGCTGCAACAAATGTGGTGGAGGAATTTGCGTCACGTGATGAATATATAGTTCAAACAAATTTCAACACGCAGTTCATGAACTTTTCACTGTTCGAACATCACAGGTGGGTCGCACAGTCCTCGGGGTGGTTCGCGCGCTGCGATGGTCACGAACCTAGTGTCGCGGCCACTCTCGACGAGACACTGAACTTGCCGGAGTGCGCCCCAACGGTTATAACATAACACGTCTGACGTAACCTTAACCTTGCAAGAAGAAGAGGAACAAGCCGCCGAAGGACGGAGAGAGAGCGCAATAGGTCCGAGAGAAAGGGAGAGATGGAGCGACCGCCGCCGGACGAACGCGCGGACGTCGTGGCGTGGACCCGTGGCGCTCTACCGCCGATTTCGTGCTGCCGCTCATCGCCATCGTGCCATCACCCGCCCGCGGTCACACTGCAGCCCGGTTCTCACAATCCCGCACCCAACGCTTTGCACTGATAATATACATCTTTCCCACTACTATATATTCACGACCATTTAACACTAAGTATTATTTTTAATGTACAAACAGGAATTTTGAAAACATGAAAAAAAAAGTTATCATAATTACACGTTTACAAAATGAAAACGTTAAGATGTAGAAATCATAAAATAATTGAATCTTTGCAAAGCTTTTCATACTATTAAATCTATGTAAATATTAGTATTAACCGCGTGAATCCATTATTCATAGTCGTCAATAGCAGATCAAGGATCAGTCGGTCGCATTTATCAGTAGAAATAGAAACGTCCCCTAATGGTAACGGTAAATCTGAATCGCATTGGAATACTTTGGGTAAATATGCCAATAAATTCATGTACCACTTTGTACCAGTCCAGTTGTCAGCAAAGGACATGATTATGGCCTTATGCTGGTTAATAATTAAATGTCAGACTTAATATTTGGTTACGGAAACTAGATCTATATACAGTAACTGACACTTACGTGGTAGCTTATGGATCAACACCTTAGCGTGTCTACATACAATATAACTATGCAGTTAAAATTAACATAGTATCTTCTCAAGTTTTCGCTTTCAATTCGTACAGATATAGTGGTCAATCGAACAATATCTGTGGGAATTGCTTTTGAGATAAACAAGCTAAGTTACTGTGTTAATGAAATTAATACCTACTAATATTATGAATGTGAAGTTTGTGAATATGTTTGTTATGTTTGTTCTAACGGCTGAACGAATCTGGCTGAAATTTAATAACACTACTTTTTATCCTGAGCAAAAGTTCTCATGAGTTGTTTAGTTCCTTTAGTTTTATCCTTCCTTTTTTCAATTCAATTGAAATAAATCAGATTATAAGATCCATAATAATGTTAGGAACAATATTTCTTATACTCATACTGTGTTCATGTTTATTTTCACTAGTCATGAACCACTCACCAGGGACAACCTACATATTATCAAAGCAGTAAAAAGATCGATGGTTATCTAGACGAATTTCTTTTCGTGGTTTTAGCAAGTAAAGCTGCCAACAGTCCTGGCAGTCATGCATGCTAATAAAACTATGTGTGTGAAAAGTGCATCGCACCTACATCTTGACCTCCTCAAATGGCGGATATCTGATAGTAAGAGTTGTGAAAAAAAAACTATTCCTAATAGGTTTATAAATGATTATTTTGGCCAATTCGAGAATTTTATTTCCTAGTGTCGAATTTGCTATATTTTATTTAAATAATGACCATATCGCACCAGCTTTTATATTTCTTATATTCACACGCAATAAAGCTTGTTAAATAACTATTATAAGGCGTTCAATTGTTATTTGAATTGCTCAATCTTTTACTCTCGTCTTCATATTTGTGAATGAAAATGTAAAAAGCATTTCGCTTTCAAATTGAACAATCGCGACGTTTTGCCTAATGACATATGGCAAAGAAAAGATTGTGTCGACGACCTCCACTTTCTAAGACGTCTGAACTAATATTGTTTATTCCAAGTTTTTTTATTTACTTTTCACTTGCTTTTCAATCCTTTTCACTTTCATATAAGTAGCGCCTCTTTATGAGTAAATGGGGCCATTAAATAAATGATAAGTCATCAATGTTTGTACAAAACAAAATTAACGACAATTGATTCACGAGTAATAGAGGCTGTTGTGCAGCTATGAAAACAATGGATGGTGGGTTTTTTAAATAAGTATAAACTAAATTCATTGGAGATATATAATATACATATAGGTAATATAACTATTTTAACAACTATAAGGTCTTTTTGAAATTATTTTGATATTTTTTATTGAATGACTCTCAATGTATTGTGCCAATGAAGAAAAGCGAGGAGGCGTATATGGCTATTTGTTTAAATTATCGAACACAATTACTTTCATTAATGTCGTGGGAGCGACACCGCGCGCCCCGACACGGTTACTTACAATAATGCGCTAAGAAATACGAGTCCCGCACTTTTTCATAGGATAGAGAAGATTCATTTATCAACACACTCTTTTCCAGTGTCACATTATACAGCAATGATATGGGCAGACCAACTACTGTTCAGAACACGTCGTGACTTTTCTTCAAGGCGTTGTGAACGATTTTATAAGTGTCACAACACGAATTTCACTATTTTTTCGCTCAATGACTGTTTTAGATCTTTGAAACAAATTGTGCTTATAAGTGGTCGTCTCACAAGTATCAATACACCGTCTGGCGTGAGTTATCGATCACCAATAAGGAGGAATTAGTCGTGATATTGTAACCGTTAATGGTAGTAAAATCTCAATCCAAGAAAAAGGCTTAAGATGCAGATATAAAGTAAATAAGTATCTAGTATTAGAAACTGACTAATAAGTTATACCTACATAGCTATAAATTTCCTTCGCAAGTTGCACATGATTTAAAACACTACTAAATTGAAAAAATCTTCATTTCTGACAGGCAACTCAAAGTTTTTTTTTATTTTCTTCACAAAATTAGAGAAATCAAACATGATTTATTTAAGCTATACCTACATAGCTATAAATTTCCTTCGCAAGTTGCACGTAATTTAAAGCATTATTAAATTGAAAAATCTTCATTTCTGACAGGCAAGTCAAAGTTTTTTTGATTTTCCTCACAAAATTAGAGAAATCAAACATGTTTTTTTTAAGCTAGTCATGTAAATTAAAAGCACTTTTGTTTGTGAATTATTACGAAGCAATACCCGTGCTACTTTTCTATGCCAAATACCGTTGTCATTCATATTAGTACACATGAAACATATTCCGACAAGCATTCTTTTGATCGAGATCGTGAACTTGTAATCTTCATTAGTGCGGTCAATTCATCATGGTTTCACATCAACTCATCAAGTTTCCTCTTTGTCAATTATTACATCATAAAAGAATGTTCCCAAGATTATCTATAGTTTGTTATGCTTCACATCACATTTCCCGTCTAAGTGCCTATTAGACCACGGGATGATGCTCCTCATTCATTTATTGGCCGGCGATAAGTATCTTATTGTTTATTGCGATATGCAATTTTACATGTGAGATAACTTTAATAATTAACGAGTACAGTTATACACTTGTTAGATGCAATAACTCTATGTTTTAATAACACCGGAAGCCTATGATTTGTTCATTTGATAATTAAATAAAACCGGCCAAGTGCGAGTCGGACTCGCCCATGAAGGGTTCCGTAGCAGCAAAGACGAAAATTGCGGTTAATGACGCATTTAAAAAAAACTACCTACTGGATCTCGTTTAAACCAATTTTCGGTGGTAGTTTGCATGTCAATGTACATCATACTCGTATATTTTGATTTATCATTCTCTTATTTTGGAAGTTAGATGGGGAGGGACACACATTTTCCCACTTTGGAAGGGTCTCTCGCGCAAATTATTCAGTTCAGAGTAAAATGATGTTAGAAACCTCAATAGCATTTTTAAAGACCTATCTCTAGATACCCCACACGTATGGGTTTGATAAGAAAAAAAAATGAGTTTCAATTCTAAGTATGGGGACCCCCAAAATTTAATGCTTTTTTTTTTCTATTTTTGTGTAAAATTCTTAATGCGGTTCACATAATACATCTACTTACCAAGTTTCAACAGCATAGGCCTTATAGTTTGGGAGAAATGTGACTGTGACATACGGACGGACAGACAGACAGACGGACAGACATGACGAATCTATAAGGGTTCCGTTTTTGCCATTTGACTACGGAACCCTAAAAATGGGAACGAGTGGTTAAGCGGTAAGGAATGGAAAATACTACAATACTAAAAGCTTATGGCAACTCATAACTTTGCGATAAAGCTTTCATAAAATTAGTCGTTTATATAAACGGCTATTCACAAATAACAACCTGGCGTCACAAGCGTTCATGACACCCGCTTATCAGATAAAATAGATATAAACAGATAAAATATACTCGCTGACATTTGATAGCGCCGACCACATTGACATGCAACCGATAGAAAGAGGATTTCGAAGAAAGAGAATAGGAGGATGAAGATGAAAACCTTTATCCATCACTGAGTAATCGAAGCATAAATATTCGTGCAATAAATCAATTTCGCCAACACTCTTTCAACAGCCACCAAGAATATAAAATGAGCCTACCCACTTATAAACATTTAGAAAAGCTAAGACTAAGCAAGCGACCGATGTAGGTATCGACGGCCGGTCACAGGTGGAAAACAAAATAAAAAACGTAACGATAGCAAGGCCGAATACTCATTGTAGATAGCATCCGTTTATGATCATGATGACGGGACACCCATTAATAAAACATGAAGTTTAACAAACTTAGCAACATCAAACTTTTTATATCAGTGCATTGATCTATTTATATGCCATTAAAAGTAATATTACCATCCTTATTAAATCTTTGGCTGTGAAAACGTACCTACCTAAGAATTTCAATGACATATCTATCGTGTATAGACTTAATTAAAATAACGCAAAAGACAGTAAAATTTTGGTAGATGACTTATGTAGTAGGGTGATGGATAGGTGGATATTAATTGTGGGACGAATCGTTTAAGCTCATTTAATTAGGCAGCGGGACAAGTTCTCTTAAATTTTGATTTAAGACTTTATTTGGGTAGTAAAGGGGACAGGCTATTTTAAATAATAACCGGTAGCTTAGTAGTTAAGGTGTTGGCTTTACGATTAAGAACTACCAGTTTTAAATTCTGTCTACTATACTACCGACGTGAACCCATCCCTAACACAAGCATAACGGAAATATTAGTATATTTCGGGTATTAAATAATTTTCTTTAAAAAAAAATCAGCATATGTACCGGTACTACCGGTACGCAGGCAAGGTGGCTTGTACCCTGAAGATCTTGATGGAATTATCTCATGAACCCAATTCAATACGCTTTCAAACAATAAAAATGTAGCTCAGAGAATAGATTAACTGTACTAGTTTTCATTCATTTATCATTTGCGAATAACAATTCGCGGACAGCATCTGCACTAGCTTAATAATAAATTTCAAAGGGATGTGGTGCTGAGAACGAGTTTAAATGGCGCCACCTGTCATTTTAGCTGATGCGATGATTGCAAACCATAAATCACCATGACTTTTGATTAACCAAGGAACATAAACTTGATAGATTATAGTCATAAGAGTCTGTTTCTCAAAGCAGTTGTATTGACTAGAGTTAAAGACTGAATAAAACATGATTATAGAAAATATGCACCTGTAAATGAGCCTTCGTGAAATGTTAATACTTATGTATTTATACTTTGTAAATTAATTGAATGATGATGATGCAGGATAGCTAATGTAAAAAGTACTTTATTGAATCTGGTGAAATACAAAATAAACGTTTACCACCGCGAACCCATTTTTTTAGAGTGTTTCTATCTAATTGCTGTTTCTATTAGCAGTTTTTTTAATTGATTAAAATATTTATTGAATTAATCAGCTCTTGCTTTTAGTGAGTATTTTACATTCATCCATACTAATATTATAAATGCGAAAGTATCTCTTTCTGTCTGCCTGTCTGTCTCGCTTTCACGTCAAAACCACTGAACCAATTTTAATGAAATTTGGTAGGTATAGGGGTAGATTAGACCTTGAGAAAGGACATAGGCTATGTTCGGTCGCGATAACCGATATCCACGCGGTCAACAGCTAGTCTGTAATGATAATTTGTGGCATGAAACTATTTGAATGCGTTCTTTTCCGGACTTCTATTGAGTCACCGCCTGGCCATTATAAGATAGTGAATGTGGGAAAGTCTCTATCTTTATGTTTCTGCGAAATTTTCCAACATGTGTTGCGCGGTGTACGTTTAGCATTGTCATTAAGAAGCATTGACCAAGAACTACCTGCACAGTGTCATGACCAGCTTTTGCTATCATTTACATTATTGACAACGTGAACGACTGGGTGGTCAATCGAATGGATGATGATACTTAGTAGCGAAAAATGCTCAGTGTATGAATTATTTTGATGAAAACTAACCTGAATATTTTTATTTAAAAAAATCCTAGCCAGGAATCAAGCTCATTGATTTTGGAAAAGAAATACACACACTGTGTTTTTATACCATTCGATAATGTCGCTAGTAAGGAATGAATTCTGGAAAGTACAGCAAACTCAAGAAAACAACAACTAAATGATTCGACCAAGTGTAATAAAATTTGTGTACCTATGTATTTCAGTTAGATTTGGATAGTTCAGGTTCACAATTGAATCCAGTAGATGACACTAATCGGATGTGTGTGTTTGAATGGGTTCGTGTATGGTTTATCTCCATGATTGGTAATAGATGATGCTACAATCCGGACGTTTTTTCCACAATAGACAGTTTTTATTGTGATCTCAAAGGATTTGTTCTATTTAATTGTTGAAATTCAATTTTGATAACAAAAAGATAGCCAATGTTCGAGCAGAACAACGCTGGTCTTTATTACAGTCAAGTAAGCACTCTTTTCAAATGCTGACAGTGAATAGACTTTGCTGCAATAGTGATAGGTTACATCGTAGTCATAATTAATTATTTTGTGTCAGAGACATATTAAGTTCACTATTTTATGTTAGATACGGTTACAGATCCGATACTCGGATAATGTTTCACCATTAGATTTTATTCCCTTTATATTTCTCTTGCGACTGAACTAACGCTGACGTTTAAGTAAAATACTGTGGTGTTAATTTCGAAATAATTAATAATTATACTGTTGAATTACTCTAACAACTTTAAAATAAAGCACTTATGTTTTCGACTTTTCTTACTACGATGTGCAATTTTTTAACTTTATCACACATGCATCCAACAGTAAACATACAACCCATGGCAAAGTGTCCCCTTAACGATAATCGGCTCGCCACCCCTCCCCTCTCCCCCTATTATACTGATCTCAAAATTAGAGGCCCGCTATGACATTTGTCTTTTGGACGTAACTAGTGATGTAACCACACCACTCGGTACACGATACTCAAGATAAATCGATTCAAGTTTGTATGCGTATTTGATCGATTAGAATATGTATTGTATTGTAGTGTAAACTTCATTGGATTAAAGTTCTAATTGGAAAATTTAATCTAAACTTTGATATTGTAGGTACCTATTTTGAAACAATACAGTACTGCGAAAAGTCAATTTTCTTTCATTTAACATTTTTGTGCTCAAAAGTGCCAATAGGAAAAGGTGGACGCTTAATCATCTGCCACATCGTCGGGTCAGCTAGTTGTGGTTTTGTGAATGATACCTTGCACGCATTTTAGTCTAAAAGTACAAAATAATATCACAGAGTGGTTTACTAACCAGTTAGCAAACCTCCCTGAACAGTGCATAGTTATTAGGTACAATGCACCGTACCACTTAATTCAAATAGATAAAGCACCTACTCAAGCATACAAAAAGGCCGATTTAGTAGCATGGCTACAAAGACCAGGCGTTGAAGCTGATATGAAATAGTAAAGAGCTGAATTGCTGCAACTGGCAAAAGAAATTAAACTTGCAAAATTAAAATATAAAAAACTAGCTGTCCCGGCGAACTTCGTACCGCCATATTTTTCCCGTTCCCGCTGCACCTATTTTCTCATCCTTTAAACCTTCCCTGGACACCCACGAATATTTCAAGACTAAAATTAGCCAAATCGGTGGCATTGATTTTTATATATTAGAAGATAGCTATATCTGAATCGATTTATTTTTTCCTTAACCAATTATTCTCTTGTCTATGGACAGTATGAAAAAATCGTTATGGACAGCACTGAGCGGAGTGGGCGGTACCCATCAATGAAAAATGTCATTCTACGTTTGAAAAATGTCATTGTTTTACGTTCTCAAAATTGAGAACTTCATGGACTTGAACTGTCCAAGCGGGCTACTTATTTAGCGATTACTTTATTTTCCCCCGATTAGTTTTATCCCGATATAATAGCTTCTTCCGGATGGTACATACACGTTTAAATATTATATTTATATCCTAAACAAAATACATAATATTAACATAACGCTATTCTTAAACAAATACGAGACAGGAACCCTAATGTGAAGGAAATGAATATGATAACGAAAATTTCTATTTTTTTTCGGATTTATCTTATCTCTTTCCGTTCGGCGTTTATAATAAAACATTTGAGCGTCACCGTTTTACCGTAACTTATATTATAAATAAAATTTCTAGGTATAAAATTTGACACGTGTGTTTAATCCAATTAATAACTTTGATGTGCTAAATCTTGTGTAAAATGATATGTAAAAACGCCTCGTAGTCACTTTCTTTCTACATTACTTTTGTAGTTCTCCAAATTAACTTTTAACCCTATCTCAACCGATCATCATTTGATTAAAACTAGTTAATATTAGTTAATATAACTATTTATCACAATGTGTCATCATGTTTAGGGTCAAAAGTTAAAAGTTGTCACTTGTATTAAGTGACAGGTTAATTTGTTATGGCCCCGTGTATTAATGCGTTTCTGTTTATGCTGTAATCATTTATATTTATGTGTAATTTAATCATTAATATTTAGGTATATAATTAATGACTTACACAAATTTAAAAGCTAATAATATGCTTTATGTTACAGAACAAATAAATCTAGCAGGTATATAATAAATAAAAAGCAATTAATTATAAGAAATCTACAGAATCCAATGGCGTAGATTGTTCAGGAAAGTACTACCTGCTGTATAATGGACACCTTAGTATTCTTAGTTACTATATACCGTCTAATCGCGCCACTACACATTAATACTATACCGTAGTTTCAGTTGTCCATTCCGTAGGTGAGTTAAGTATTACACGCATTGTGGCTGAATAACTAATAGTCCGAGAGCTGGTACAATTTTTGAGTACATTCTTGAGGCAAGCTGAAAACTTGTCACACAACCTGGCTGGTGGGTATGGGAGCTAAATCAACTCCTGATTTTTTTATAATTAAAAAAAAAATTCCAAAAACATGTAAGGCAATAATGCAATTTGATCTGGATAATTTTCACAAGTTATTGATGAAATAGGTCTGGAGCGCTGTTTATACTACAGCCTAGGTACTTACAATGTGCATTTTGATGCAAAATTTAAAAAATATATTACCACTAGCTGACCCCGCGAACTTCCATAACAGTCAATTTTTTTTTAAGCTATTGCATAGCTTTTATCGCGGGCCTTGAGCGTGGAGACCGAATCCAGAAATTCCGTAACGAAAAATGGTAACACCTCCGAGCTCGCACGAACAGAGCCGAGCTGCTCCGAAGTAGCTTCGCTTAACGTAAGTAATTATAATTGCATAAGTTGTTAGTTTTCAAATTCAAATTCAGACTCGGACTCGGACTCGGACTAGGACTCGGACTCGAAGTCAGAAGTCCGAAATCCGAAATCCGAAATCCGAAATCCGAAATCTCAAATTCAAATTCAAATTCAAATTCAAATTATTATTTATTATAATTGCATAAGTTCATAAAAAATGCTATGCAATAGCTTTAACGCGGCAGTCCCCGAGTGCCACACGTCTTTTTCTTTATTTTTCAATTTTTCTCTCCGTAAGAACCATCCCCGTACTTTAAGGAATGTTAAAAAAGAATTAGCGAAATCGGTCCAGCCGTTCACGCGTGATGGCGTGACCAAGGGAAATAGGGATTCATCCTACTAATATTATAAATGTGAAAGTTTGTGAGAAAGGATGTGTGGATGTGTGGATGTTTGTTACTCTTTCACGCATAAACGGCTGGACCGATTTGGTTGAAATTTGGTATGTATATAGGTTATACCCTGGATTAACATATAGGCTGCTTTTTATCAACTCACCACGCGGGCGAAGCCGCGGGCGGAAGCTAGTATTTATATATAGAGATTATGCACTTGCTATCAGTATGTAAAATCTCCTCCTACGTGGGCGTAATTTTCGTAAAAAGGGATCTTAAGTTTTCACTTCACGTTATTTACAAATGATAACAATAAAACAATTTCTTACAGGTAACATATAAGTAAAAGCAACCTATAATGAAATTGATATCTTCGGTTACTTTTCAGTAATCATTGTCCTGAAGAAATGTATTATACGGTTATAATTAATTTTACTCAGGTAATATTCGCTTAAACTTTCGATTAAATCATGTAAGTTACACGTAGGCATATTTTTGTGTCATTTTCTCATTCTGACTTACCTTTGCAATCTTTAAGTACATTTCCTTTAATGGAGTATATTTTCACACGCTCCAAGATGACGCCGATGTTAATCAACGTGTAGATTTTTTATTACCACTTTATGGACCAGGAAATAAAGAAGGCTCTTAAGTATATGATATGAAATGTAGAACGTATTTTTTGTCTCAATGGCAATCACATGCATTTGCTCAACAAATGGAATATATTCTTTGAAAGTTAATTACTAATATACTTTTGAAGTATACCTACTTCATTTTTTTTCTGTTCTTGAAGACATTGGAATATGAAATGTAGTATTAATTCATGAACTCATTAATCTTACACATTCAAAGTTGGACGTAATTACCTTCTTAAAGACGAATTGGTATTTAATAATGAATTAATTTCTTTTTTTAGTTCGTCCTAAATACACATCGGCTAGATTAAGTTGTCTCAGATACTCTCAGCTCGCTTTTCACTATCGATTATAAAATGAAAGCGTTACTCGACCTTAGGTGTACAATGTACTTATTATCTTGCGGTTACTATGAATAAGCTCGAAGATAATTTTTCTATAGAAGCGTCGATGAAAGAGTAGCCGCATTCATTATATCTAATTGCAATGGTATTATCGGGCATTGAAAAGTGAAGTTTATTTAAAATGACCATGACTTCATCGTCATAATAAAGGTTGTTACGTGTTGGTTTAATATCTTAGAAAAACGTCTCATATTTATTTTATTTTGAAATACCAGGTGACTACTTTTTGTTTTTTAAGTTCCTTTTTCTTGGGACACTGTTTCAGCTCGTTTATAATTTGAAGGGAGTCCCGTTGTTAGGTTTTTGAGTCAACTCTCAGTGAGCTTTGAATGGGTTCCCCGTGGTTCTACTCATATAAAATACTGATCCAGTTCCCATAATGAAAATAATAATTATTAAATGAAAATAATTACCGCTGTAATTATGTGATGACATTGCTTTTTAGATTTAGGTTTCTCAGTCACTACACTATCGCTTTTTGCCTACATTCTGAATAATTTTCTTGCAATGTTTAAATTATACACATATGTTTATGGTAAAAATGCTCGACCAGCTTGCTGCTAACATTTGTTGGTACTTTTTTTTAAATATAGGACACGTCATTTCGACTTCGCCTTGCCTGATAGTAAGCTGAGGGCAGTCTTGGAATAAGGGTCACCATTATAGACACGTACCATGCTACAATGGTGGCACTCGGCTTGACGGCCTCATCAGATAGGTACAGGTATAGGATAGGTAGGAGGAGGGAAACACGTGAGCTGGTAAAGAATTCCAGGCCTTAATGGTGCGGCAGAAGAAAGAATCACCGAACCGCTTGGTTCTCGATGGAATATTCTGCACTGTATGTGGGTGGCATCTAAGTCCTGCACGTGTTGTCCTGTATAGGAAAGGAAAGGGTGGGATTAATGGGAAGAGTTCCTCAGAACATTCACCATGGTAGAGACGGTAAAATACGACGCCACATCTCTACGCATCTGCAGAGGCTCGAGGGTGTTGGTGACCTCAGGATTCCCAATAATGCGTACCGCACGTCGCTGCAACCTGTCAAGAGCATCTAGTAAGTACTTTGCGGAGCCATCCCAAAGATGCGAGCAATATTCCACGCAGGAGCGAATTTGTACTTATAAATACTCGCACGAGAGGTGTCACTCACGTCACTTATTCTTCCCCTTAAAGAGTTCTTATGATCTAGTCTGCGGACTTAAACACTGGAATTGCTGTTAAAGCGAGATTTTCTAAATGGTGAAGAAATTTCTCGGTTTGACCTTTGTAATCGATAGAACAGAATAAAGAATAGAGGACTCCTAGTCTAGCATTGGCTCTAGGTACCTATCTAAGAATAGTCGTCAATGCTTTTATATAATTTCTTTTTTCAGCTATTGCGTAGGGATCTAACCTACTAAATCTTCTATTATCTTCATTATCATCGCGTTCGTCCCGGTTGCATCCAAAGCTTGCACTTCTCTCCCGACTATTTCTTAAGATATTATCTTGACTTTGACGGGAGCGAACCGTCTGACCCACCATGTTATAGCCTCGTTCGTGAATCAATAGGTATATCGAATTGCAGACTAGGTTGGCTTCGACCTCGAAAACATTGATGGGGCTCTTGAACAGATTATTGTAAGAAATAATAATAACTATTTTTGTTTTTATACATTAGGTACTAGCCTTCCGCCCGCGGCTCCGCCCGCGTGCATCTCGGTTAACACGACCTTTGCTCATATCTTCGGTTCTACTCAACCGATTGCGATCAAACAAACGTAAGATTTTAAGTCTGAGTAAGCACTTTCTAACAAAAAAAACCGCATCAAAATCCGTCCAGTAGTTTTTGCGTCCATCGCGGACAAACAGACAAACAGACAAACAGACAGGAAATTCAAAAAAAATATTTTCGTGTTCAGTATCGTTAACATAACATAACCCAAGTATTTTTTTTTAAATATCTCCAATGTACAGACACGACCACTTTACAATTATATAATAGTATAGATAGATACCTATATGTGACTCCACCAGTTTTTAACATCTTCAGGTGACATTATACTTTAATAATAAAATAAAATAATTTAAACGGACCGGGTATTTTACAAATTACAGACACAAAAGCTTAAAACTCTCGCATTAAATTTAATACCTTACAAAATTACTTCAGTTGTCTTTCATAATAGCTTTTGCCTGCGGCCCTGTTTACAGAAAAACGACGACGGCAGCAAAAAGAAGTATCTTTGATTATTTGCTTCATTTTTCCTATCATATGCATAACATCAACACTCCTGGGCTGCCTTCAGTGGCAATTAGACCAATCAGAAAAATGAAAGAGTTATTTTTTGCTTATCAAACGAATATTCTAAAAGATAGTAAACTGATATAAGAAATATCCACTTACTAAAAATTGCTTCATTACATGTAAACTGTATGGATAACTAGCAATATTCTCCTTAGTACAAGAAAGTTAGCTGAATTAGGAGGCAAACCTAGAAAAATATCGTAGTAGCAATTTCCTTTCGAGATTCATGGGACAGTCTACATTTAGTTTTGTGTGGTATTCGTTTGGCTACGTTATCACCCATCTTGAATTTAAGGATATTTTTTTGTTGTCGTTTGTAGTTATTTAGAATTAACTGTAAACGGGAATTTTTTAGAATTACCTATGAACGATAGTTCATATCCAGTTTATAGCTCGTTTGTATTGTTGTTTAGTATTAAATTAACTTTACTTATTGGAGGGCATCTTGGCCACGGTTATAATCAGAAAAATGCGTCTCCATGAAGATGATGATTTGATAAACAAAAATTTACCCTTAAATTCAAGCTGGTGGACAACGCAACGAACTGAATACCAGGCAAAACTAAATTTAGACTGACAGTAACCTCCCTCAACAAATTTCTCTCTCTCTCTCTCTCTCTCAACAAATCCGAAAGAAAATTGCTACTAGGAATTATTTCTTTGTCAAATGTTATTTTTCTGGTATTATATATAATTTTTTTTTTAAATATAGGAACTTAAGTAGTCAATGTTGTGTGATTTTGAAATTTTAACCCTAGTCGTACATAGAAGAAAAACTGACTTAAAACTAAATTCCTTATTTCCCTTTATTGCCATGAGAAGAAATAGTTTCCCGTGGTCCACCTGGGTGGATATTACGTCTTGTTCACAGGAATTGTTCAAAGGAATGTCCACATAAATCAATTTAAATGTATTGGTTCATATGAATGTACGTGTTCACGTTACGGTTGGTCAATCGAAATAAGGGGACAGTGTACTGCTGACTGCATCGTCGCGATATGTGACGCGTAGACAAGATAAGCGTATATTATCGTTTGTATAGCTCAAACGGGCATATTTAAATTTAATATGTACAAAGGTTCTTGTTCTTACTCAATAACAGTGATGCTATTATAGATTTATGAACTTATTTCGGTTTATATCAAAAGGAAGACAAGGATGTCAATATGAGGTTCAATGTCCGTGATTTAGTATAATTTAAGAAGCAAACGTTTTATATATAGGTATCTACAATGTTTACCCTATAGGCTAGGTATTAGCAAGTGATTAAGTGAATACGGTAGCCAATCATAGACACTACGCCCATGTAGGGTGACAGAATTGGCCCTTGTTTATGTTTATTGTAATGATCACATAAAGCATACTAATCATGTTAGCAAAAGAAAAAAAAACCAGAAAGAATTGTCCTTAGTTACTTTTTTCCACACCTAAGGAAAGTTGACCTGAAGTGACCTTGTTTTTATCTGGGGCTATTAGTTGAAAGTATCTGGTATAACATTATAAGGTGTGTAATAAACAGGTGGTGTGTGTCACAGATATTTAGAAATTTAAAATAATTTTTCACTTTTTATGAAATTGGGTTTCATTATAGCATTTTATTACCATTTTTAATATCAATAGATAATCTAAAGATGTCACGCCGTTACTTTCAACAATCACCAATGGACAATCGTAGGAAGTTATTACCGTAAGTCTTGACACAATTTTTAGTAAGTAATTTTATAAACTCGACACGCCGTAAATATTTACATTTTAAAATCTGAGTCATAGAATCCTGTTGAAAGTCTTTTTACCTAATACGGCTGTAGAAACACATATCAGTTTCACTTTTCCCTCATCTATAAATGGTGATATTCGTATCACGATCCAGGTCGCGCGTGCTAACTGTCTCGGCATGTGTTCAAAACTGATTTTCCCCGCTGGCTACTGAAAAATAAATAATGGTTTGTCATGCACTACTTCGTATTTGATTGATGAACTTCTACGTTTACTTTTATTAGCAACTAACTGACCCGACCTGGCTTTGCTCAGAATTCGTAAAAAAATCCATAACCCACTTGCAGCGCCACCTGGTCCAATAAATTCAACTCTGCCTATAAACTTCTGTGGAAAATATAAGTTGACGTAGCTTTATTCTTTAGACGGCATCGGATGAACGGCTATACCAATCATCTGGTGCCGATAAAATAACCTAGTGAAGGACTATACTAGTGTAGGACCTAGGGGACAACTTATGCACATTGATAATTTGGGACATTAAATATTTATTAAGAATATTTTGTATTTGTAGAAATAATATATACATTTATAAATAACAAAAATGTTTTTGTATGTTTTCATCAAAATGCTTGCCTGGGAGAAACTGCGTAAAGCGATAAGGCCACTCATTGTACTGCTATTTTCTTCATAAATAATAATTATTCGAAAACGCACATCTCCAAGTATGGGGGCAGTATATTGGCATGGGCCGCAGACGAGACGGCGCGCGGCGTGTTTCTCTTCTGAAGTTTGACATCCTTGGGGATGACGGATGCTCTCCCGACGCTGATGTTTCAATTGAGGGCCAACGTTCCTGCAGAAAACTTTATATTTACATCGGGTCTACCGTGGCCTTAAACATCGTTCATCGTTTCAGATTAGACTGCGAATCTGTCGCACCTCCGTACCTTACAAAGATGCAAAAAGCTCACTTAAAATAGCATAAAATGAAATCTTAAAAAAATTTAGAGAAATATGAAAAACTTTATAGACATGAGTGATTCATTTCTCAGAAGTTTTATTTTAATAACCCTTCGGCATTCTTGAATGTGCGAAGCTAATAGAATGCATGCCTCGTACGGTATCATACTCATTAATGTGTCTTAATGTACTTTTATTTTTTCTTTCCAGGTAAGTTAAACGCTGGCAAAAGCTTTTCTAGCTGTCCTTGCTCGGGTAGGTATAGTATTTTACTGCAATATCAAAATTATAAAGTTTATTTTTTTTTTATATTTTGCATACCTACATACTTGATAATAGTTCATAGTTCTTTAACAATGTCTAAAATTTGTGTTCTTACCTAACTTCAATCAATAAGTGTTTGAGTTAGTTATTAATATCTTTAAATTGTTATTTTTATTGCGACCCTTCCTTACTTATGATTGATGATTTGGTTGAATTTTCATCGCCGCTTTTATTCAACCAATTGCAGTCGAACATATATTATGGCAGATTTTAAGTTAGACCAAGATTTTTCAAATATAGAACCGCATTAAAATCCGTACAGTAGTTTTAGTAAAAAATATTTTTTTGCTAATTTTATATGAATTAATAAAATATCAAATTTATATAATAAATACGTATAGATAGGAATGCAAGACATCATAATACATCTTCAAATGAATTTATAGTTTGAATACTGTAATAATAACTTGAGCAGTCAACAGCTTGTGAAATAGTTTGTCATGATTAAAACCGGAGAGATGTTATCTAGAGTGCGATATTAACCGGCGGTTGCAGTTCTCACGCTTTGTGCATTATAAAGTGGCGTGTCTCATTTCCTGCGGGTGTATAGAGACTTTTATTCGAGTAACTTGCGCCGTTATACTTTGGACACTAACACACTGAGCTAGACAAATTCACTCCACTTTCCATTTTTCACAGGCCATTTTCTTGTACACGCAGACGATGTGAGCGCAGGTGATTTGCGGAATAAAATGTAGAGCGTAAAGGTTACTTGTCACGTCACCCACTTTTCAATATCCACAAGTTGTTATAAATCTTGTTGATCCGGAATATATCTTTATGTATCTTATAACGTTTTATAAAACCCGACATGTGCGCTAAATACTGTAAGACAGTTTTGTATTTCAACAAAACTTTAACCACGCATGTACTGTGAATTAGCCTGAGAAAGGCGCACCGACGCGTCCGGTACAAGTGCAGTTATCTTTAATAAATTGTGAATATTAGATAATTATTATTTTAAAATTAGAAAAATACCGACTGCAATATTAAAGTTCTATCGGCAATGTCGATGACAGACAGGTTATTATTGCTCGGGACGTATATGTGCTCAAAAGGTGCTTTATACGCGCAAAACACGTTTCTTTGCTGTCTTTTGAGGATAGAACGGGGTACTACTGCGGTGGACGAGCTCAAATTCATCAAGCATAGATTATTATAAAACAATCCGCGGGCGCCAGGGCCTCGTTTGTGATTCGATTTAGGTCCAAGATGCGTGTCCCGAGATATATTACTTGTTTTACTGTTGATTTTTTTTACAGCGTTAGTCCAATCCTGTAGGTATTCTTGTTTCTTTTACCATATTTGGTCTTTAATTGGTGAAGCTTGTGTCATATAGGTGTTTGAATGCCGGCATTAATCTTGGCCATATTCGACATAAAGCCAAATTAAAATGAACCTTGTGATAAATAAAGCCTGTGCAGTAAACTGCCCAAATAACTTCATGAGATGTAATTAGAAAACCAATCCACTTATCGGTCTCGTTTTGAAGACCAGCCTTGATTGGTAACTTCTGATGAGATCTCAATTTTAAATTCTGTTATGGATACATCTAATACCTTAAATTCAATTTTTAAAGTGTACTAATAGCATTATGGGCTGGTTTACGAAAGTGTAATTATAATTCTCTTTAGTAGCTTTTTTTTTTTAATCGTGCGAAAAATCCCCACGGATACCTCCCCCGCCGGAACCGGAGGAGGATGTTATGTCGGACTCGAACCGACTAAAACGCACGCCGTCTGTGGGCCGTCAGTTGCCGGAGGTGAGATTGTCGTAGCCATATCCCTCGCACCCCGGCCGACCCAGGGCCATATCTCTCGATCTGGCCCTCTTCCGGTGTGGGGACCACAGAGTCCCCAACTCGCCCCCGGGTGTGGGGAGGCACGCAATGCGCGCTGCCGCCGCGGCCTGCTTCTGCTAGGGTGACAGGCGGCTCCACCCGTTACCCCCAGGCCCGCGCTCATAGGGGACGGAGGTCATTCTGCGACCTCCGACGCCCGAGTTGCCGCCGCTCTTCGCGGGCCACGCGGTTTGCGATTCTCCTTCGCTCCTCGCGGGCCGCAAGGTCTGCGATTCTCCTTCGCTCCCGCTCCGCCGCCTCCTTCACGAGCATTACTTGCTCGCAGAAGGAGGCGCCGGCGGCTCACGCATCCGATTCTCTTTAGTAGCTAGCTGTTGCCCGCGATTTCGGCCACGTTAGTTTTGAAATAGATCAAGCTATATTTATTATTTATTACTACAGTTCCGGTGCAAGTACATAGGTCAGGGCAACCAAACGCCTGGAAGGTGGCCTAACTTTATTTTTTTACTGAATTTACAGAACACCAGTCCTACCTTGACTGTTTAAAAGTCTTAGTCACACAGTTGGATTTGACATCGAAATAATATTGATGTAAGTAGTTTCCCCTTAGAATGTGTCTCCGTCACTGGCGGTCTACATTTTGGTTTTTAGGATTCGCACTGTTGCCCCATTTACCATTTTGATTTTAATGATGAAGTATGGTTAGCCATCTATTATTAAAAAATATAAAATATTCACAATTTATTAATAGAAATATCATCGTCATCATAATCCTCATCCTCCTGCGGCTCCTGCCCTTTTCTCATATTTTTTAAGGTCGCCGCAACATGTGTGTTTTCCATTCATCTTTCACTGCAGTCATCGCAACATTCACTCCCTTCTTAGCCATATCATCTTTCACACAGTCCATCCATCTCCTTTTGGGTCTTCCTCTCCCCTTGTAACCACTTTCCCTTCCATAGTTAAAGCCTTCCTTACGACATTACTTTCATCCCTACGCATAACATGTCCGAACCAGGACAAACGATTACTAAAAATATAAATCGGAAGTGAAGTGACGGCGCGATGTCGATGGGAATGAGAGCTCTCAATAGGTAGGTTTTATCGTACGTATTCGTAACAAATTGATATACGAAGTAAAGAAACCTCATAGATTAATTGAAGTAAAATTATATAAAATATATTGAAAAGTATATAAATATTACAGTGTACTGCGCACCCGGATACAGATAGGTCAGGTTTGAAGAGTACCTAAACTTTCGTGTTAAGCAACTTGATGGCTGAAAGTACTTAGGACTGGTTCAGAGTTTGAAATTGACTACATTTCTACTGGCAATTTAATGCTATAAGCTGTTGATATTTATATCAAATCCCCCATCGGAAAAGGTTTCTCTCTCTGACCTTTCGTTGCGATAACGGTACCTACAGTTGCCGCGTGTTGTGACATATATAAAATAAGTGCTCATAATCTGAAATTCAGAAAATACAACTATTTTGAACGCAACCGAGGTGTTAGTGTTGAAAGTAATTAGGTACTTGACAATGCCAACATTGATAGCATAGTCTGTATGCTGTTAATCACTTCGGTCAATTACGGTGTAATTGTATGCTTTACTTATTGACTTTACTTGTTAGAAGATCGTTCACCCCCTGCCGTTGTTTAGTGAAATACGTCTGCTCTGCATACTGAACTGGTTGAGAACGGTTTCATAATTGAAGGTGGTGAACAGTGGACCACCGAAGGTAGTTTTTGTTAGTTCAATATTATCAGTTACCACTAAATAGGTAATCATGTATGACTTTGAACTACTATTCAAACACGTTTTCTTTAAAAAAATCTATCTATCTTACAGTTGATATGTTGATAGTAGATATAAAAAGTTTATCCAATTAAGTAATTAAAAAAGTTGAATTATTTATACATTCTGCAGTCAAAATAAAAAAGAAGCTTGCTCAGCTAAATTGCCTGCTACTTGTTGTGATAACACCTAAAGAGACATCTAGTTATGTTACATTTTGTATTATTTTGACGGTAAAAATGGTATTCAAAATGTAAAATTCGGGTCATCAGGTCTTCAGGGTGGGCAACACGAGTGTGACGCCCCGGTGCAATACCGTACACGTCCATAGGCCACAGTAACCACTTTCCATCAGGTAGGCCGTGTGCTTGTATGGCACCTGAGGGGTATATAAAAAGAAAAAAATAATTAATTTGCAGAAACCAATCAATAAGAAATTACATAAATTAATAAAATTTAAATCAAATCGGGTAATAGGTCTTTAATCTATCGCCTAGTATAATGAGTGGTAATATTTCATTTCAACATGATGACTTGAATGATTAATTATTATTATAATTCATCACATAAAATGTTTGTCACTCGGAATTGAACCGGTTTGAATACGAGATAAATCGCCTTTTTACTGTTATATACTACCAAATATCTTCCGAGGCTATATTTTCGAATTTACGAGTATAGGTACTATTAATAATGTCACTTAATATTAAATTCTAATAAATTTATTAAATGTAAATATACCCTGTTGACCTAAATAAAAATAAGAAATATAACAATTTAACGTTTTGTAGATCAGGTTTCTATATATTGCGGGTAGAAAGTTAAATTTATGATCGGTCAAGATGATTCTTCTTCAAACTAATGAATCGATTATGAAAATACATCGAAACTGAGGACCCTTCTCCTTAAAACAGAAAACGTCTTCATCTCTGTCAGGATGATAGATATAGGGTGTTTGAAGGTCACACACCAACTGGCGGGCTAGTGCAGAGTGGACCAACGATGTCGCACGCCGTGCTTCCGAAGGCTTCCACATTCATATAATATCGGAGGCCGAATATGACTTAAGATACTCGTAAGTTATGCATCTCCGTAAATTTCCCAGCAGGATAAATGTATCTCATGTACAATTATCATGCTAAAATAAAATTTAAAGAAAACCAATTTTCTTTTTAATATTTAGTGTAGGGCATACTGTGATATTAATTGAGATAATTTTAATGCATTTAGTATGCTGAACTAAACAAATTCCCCCTGTAAGCGAAAGATCGCGGGTTCGAGTCCTGCCCGAGTATTGATTTCGCTTTTTCCAATTTAAAATAATGTGATATTAGTATTTAAAAAAGAAACAATTTTAAGTAAGTATTCGTCGGTATCTACATAGAGTTAAAATAGTCAAAAGTTAAAATATTCCATCAAAATTATAGCAAATAAAATTAATCTGAAATAGTGAAACTACCAAAACACAGACCCGATAAATTATATTTATAGACATCACATATCTTTATTGTTTATAAATTTACATACTTTGAAATATATTTAAATATATTTACTCATGCTTTATGGTATAATTATATCTATACTAAGAAAGTATGCTCATCATGTATTATTAGCATGTCTACTATTGTACAAGTGCCAATTACTCCATTTCGGTAGTGCTCAAAATTCGATGGCAAATAATAATAGAAATTTGTATTATAGCTGAAGATTTCTATAGTGCAGAGTGGTGGGCAAAAAACCGCTAACCGAATTTAGCGTTAGAACGTCGCGTCGATTCATTCAGTACTGAGAAACAGTGCGGTTTAGCTTTTTTTATGAAACGTTACTTTGAGGTCGCTAGACCATTTCAAGAAATATACCATTATTGAATTTCAAACCACAATTTACAAATATTCTGCCACATGTGGCTTTCAGCTGGCGCATAAAGCCAGAACATAAAAATGTTATTAATAGGTATATTCAGTGTAACCAAGCTGAACGCGTAATTCGTGGTCAAGGTGACGAGTGTCGAGGCGTTGCACGACGAACAACGAACTGTGACGGCCACTACATCCACCGCTGACGAATGTCAATGGCACGTCGACACCGTTACTCGATCTCGCGTCCGCCGAATTAATTCGCCAATGGAAATCCGTACAACGATTGATTTCTATATTGAATGACTTAATGAGTAACTTGTTGTTTTGGCGCCGTTGACCGTTATCGGACATCTCACCCCGAGCCCTGTTCGCCTCACACACATCGCATATCTGATACGCAAATAAGCTTGTCATTATTTATCATACTTTTTTACCCTCATTGTCTAACTGTCGAGATCATCACGGTCAAAGACACCAAAACAACTGGTTGCAGACAAAGTTGTGTACCTCGGACCAATACAGAAGTGTTGTTAATAACATCTCTTTGATATAGAGAACTGGAGCTGAAAGCTGTCTATAATGAATGTGCTCTAGATTTCAATAATATACTAACATCTTAAGAATATTTATCATAGGAACACGCCAGTAATTTGTCTTAGGCCCCATGCAACGCCTTTAATACCATTAGTGTGGCTATGTGGTTGGATAAAACAAAATATTAAACATCTATATTTTCCAGTCAGCACTCATCTTATAAATAGAAGACTAGATCGCTGTTGATCGGCGCCACACTTTTACTTACATCAGTCGTGTTGCCTTATTCTGATTTATATCTTAAACACTTAACTCCGTTACAGTTTTAGTTATTTTATTCACTAAAGTTTGCTAGTTTATTTTTAAAACATTCACTGCACTGCCACTTAATGTTTGCGGTAAAATTTATTATTGAATGTCATGATTAAAACAAGAACTTTTTTACATATATTTGAGGCACTTATATTATGTGTAATTAATCACTGTTCTAAATTAGCATAAATCAGTGATAATGAAATTATGCGGATTTGCTCTAGATTCTAATCTTAATGTGTACTCCTGGTTTTAGTCGAAGCGCCATCGTACATATCAATTAAGCAAATGTTTAAGTCTGCCATCGATCATCTGCCATCCACCTCGAGGTCAATATCTTTCATAAACTCGATCACCTCTCATTATATTGATAGCAAACTGGTTCGAAAATAAGTTAGCGTTTAGTCATAAAAATATTGATGTTACTCAGCCATTAGCTAATGGTCGAAAGATAAATTTAAGGCATATCTAACATGACTTCAGTCAGTCAACACAGCCAACTTCCGCTACATACTTTTTCCTCCAAAGCCATGATAACTGAAGTTATATTCAATTTCGCGTAGTACTACTTTTCCTAAACTTTTATCCCTTATATTATCACTTTAACACAAGAATACAAACTACAACTTTCATCGGACAAACATCATCATCTTATTTGTAATAAACTCATTAATACTAAATAAATAAATCAATGTAACATGGGTACTAGAATGCTGATACACTATTATAAAGATTGTAGTTGTGTCGGTACATTGGAGATATTTATATGAAAAAAATATGGGTTATGTTCCATTATAGATTTTCTACTTAATTTTTTTGAAATTCTTGTCTGTTTATTGGCGAGGGGCGTAAGAACTACTAAACAGATTTTGATACGGTATATTTTTAAAGGTCTTGGTGGGGCTTAAAATCTGCGGTATATTTCATTGCAATTGGTGGGTAGAACCGGAGATATGGTAAAATTCGCAATAACCGAAATACATATCGTTATCGCAATGGTTAGGTACCATGTGAGTTAAGAAATTTAGAAAACATACCTACATTATACGTGCTAAAAAAATAATAATCCTTTCACGATAGTCCAGATAAAAAGGTTTACTAAAAAGCAGTCAATAGTAATTTTACAGATATTTAAAATAACAGTACAAAAATTTTGATGGTTTCGAAAAGCACTCGCGGCTTTGCTGCTATCCTCGACTTGCAAAGATCGAGCAGCTTAACAAAGATTTATATTAGACTTAAGCTTTTGGTTCAGTTGGCAAGCTCACACAATACTGGCACCAACTTCCCGTGCGATTATGTTTTATTGTTAACTGCACATTTACTACATACATACATGTATACATGTCGGCTAAATACTGAAGAGAAATGAAACATTATCGCCGTAGTCTTTATTTTCAAATTATTCAACTTAAAGTTTTATAGTAGCTTCGTGACGATGCAATTGACCGTTTAATTAAACACGAGACGCGGTTTGAAGTCGAGCTTTGTTTGAATTCCATTAATTTCATAGCGTTAATAGATTTATTACTTCGTATTAGATATTATATGACTCTTTATATTACATTATACACTAGTAAAATACCAACGTCTACATAGCCTATATCTGGGTGTAGGATTATAATAATTAATACTAAAAAGTTATTTGCAAAACTTTTTTATATTCATTACCATCACATAATTTAAAACTAAGGCACCTTATACCATGTACTCGTAAGACGATAGCAGATGTAACGTAATAAATTGTAACAGTGTCAGCGCTGGGCTAACGACACTGACGCGTCCTTGCTTCGCGTCCTTGTCACGCGACCGTAAGTTGTAATCTTAAGCTGGATTCCATCAGTGAAAATATGTTTAAGTTCTAAGTTCTCATTTTTTTTTCCAAAAAATTCATGTACCTTTAGTTTGCAGTTCCTATCGTAGATGAAATACAGCTATCCACACTCTTTTAGACTCATTTATTTACAAATCAAGCTTTCTGTTTATACGCCAGTGGAGTGTATACGTATGGGTTTAGAGATAAATCGGTCTAGGCGATAACCCTGGCATCGTTATTTTGCAGGACGAGTTTGCTAATGCCCGTATTATTTTTATTTACGACAGAAAAAAGCGTCTCATGCATATAAAGTTTAATCATTGAATCTTTTTTTAGCACGTACATTCTCATATCTCGCAACGGTGCAGAACTTATTTATTATTTTTGTTTGGTCATAATATACAGTTAGACGACAAGGCCGACTGGATCGGATAAACAACATTGTTTCAGAGCTTTCTTAACACATTTTATCGGTGTTCGATATTTAAATGTACCATAAAAGCGGCTCTTTACGATTTGCTAGCTGATGAATATTTAATAGGGCGGGCGTGTAGGGTGTTGGGCTGCCAAGCGGCCGACCACAAGCGTGTAACCACCTAATGAGGAAGACCCTTATGGGGATCGATCGTGTTAGAAAATCCCTAATTGCACGTAACTATGTCGTAGATATTCAATACGCGTATTTCTACGCCCAATTAAACACGTTTCACAATTGTATGTATTGTACTTATTATTCCTAATAGCTTATTGTTTTGTTTAAGAACGAAAAGTATGTAAGTTCCAATACTCTGTACGGTACCTACATAAAAACCAATAATACCTACCTGTTTTGACATAAAATACAGATACATTTACAACTATTTTTGCATTTTTAAATTTAAAATGTAACGCGAATTTTAAAGTTGATTTTATAGCAATTTATTGATAGCGTCAAGTTCAAGTCTGTAACTTCTTGCAGCTGTGAAAAAAATAAAGTTCTACGTCAAAACAATTAAGAGATCCGGGTGTTTATGCAGTTAGATAATTCCTAGGAAATAAATACCTAAAGGGGACTTGGACTTCCTATTGAGCTAGAAGTATGAAATTCGGTTGGAAGCAAGGTCAGAGAAGCAGACTAAACCATTTACGATTTTTAGCCCACTTTGGAGATGCACAAGTGTATTTTCTTCTTTGCTACTTCGGAAACCAGTCAGTCTCTCGGGATGATAGGACAGGGTGAAGGTCAGTACTAGACCGTGTCCAACTGTCCACCTCCACCTTCAGCAAACGAATTCCGAGACAGCAATAACACATTAGCCGGAAAATAAGGAAGATAGTATTCTTTTGTTACTGCTTTCGTAGTCCAGAGTACTCTACGAGATGTTCTAGTCAACACCAAATTATTGTGTATACTAGCTTTTGCCCGCGGCTCCGCCCGCGTGGATGTCGGTTATCGCGACCAAACATAGCCTATGTCCTTTCTCAAGGTCTAACCTACCTCTATACCGAATTTCATCAAAATCGGTTCAGCGGTTTAGTCGTAAAAGTGAGACAGACAGACAGACAGACAGACAGAGTTACTTTCGCATTTATAATATTAGTAGGGATTAGTAGGGATAAGTCGTCTCGCCTACATACAATATTTCGAAAAAACACAGATATTTTTGCCAATTGAAATGTTAATTTAAAACACTTAATATTATGATAACTTGCATAATTCCTCGACGCACAGTTATCTCTCTATGACTTAAAAAGTAAAGATGTACCATTTCATATTACTTCAGTACATTAATAGTTTTAGAAAATGTACTGTTATATTCATATTATATTATATAACGGACAGATCAGTTTAAAATTATAAGGGTTCCGTAGTTGTACACAGAGGTAGCCGTATAAATCGGAGTTGAGGGACATACTTATCGTTTCATTTTTGTTACGTATTTTGACGTTTATAACGTTTATTAACATAATGTTATAAACGTCAAATTGCATGTTAATGCAAAATCATTCAATTCTACAATACACCACCAACCAATTGCCACTTGTCTAAGGGAATGTTGTATCCATATACCCGAACGACGAATAAAGAAGTGGTCCTATAGGATCACTTTCTTGTTCGAAGTTTGGATATATTATAATTATGTAATCCTTATTCTTTTTTTAGAGATACGTAACCCTAAAAAATTTAACAGAGCTATTTAATGAACAACTGCGTTTTTTAAGTTTTTAACCGTTAATAATATTTCCATATCTTTATCAATGACATGGAGTTTAATCTTTTAATTATTTTCATAAATATTCATTAAATACGTGTATTATACAAACTACCCTCAACCTAGGGCACCGATTAAGAGTAGTTTGTGTATTACCAGGCATTAAAGTGTGTTACATGTACATAAACAGTTGTGTTTTTATTTTCATTTCGTACTAAGGACTATACTGAAGAATCGTATGCATTAGCATACTATTATCTTTTAAAATCATGTTGAAGGCGTACGCGAAAGAATGTTGAATACCCCTGTGTAAAATGCGAAATAAATCGTCTATAGTAGGTACTTTTAAAACGTCCCTATAATATGTACAAAGTACAATCACTTCACAGGGTTAGATCGTATGTTGAAACTGTAATTTTAAAGCACAATTTACATACAAAAAAAAAACGTACTCTCATTCCAAATTAGTTGTCAAATACGAAGTTGACATTTAATTAACTTTCACAAATTTGCTATGAATAATTATTATCACTTTGGTAGCAACATATTTATCAGCACATTAGTAGTGGTTTTTAATATCTGCAAAAGTATTTATCATTAATCATTATCTATTTAAAAATCTTCATTTTAGCATTTGTATGACATAAACAAATATTGGATTTTATAACACAGATTGCAAATAACAGTTATTTTTATTACTGCTCGCTAAATGGCAATTTAATAAGTTTAATAACAGTTTAATGGTGTCTCCGTGAATTTGGAATTTTTTAAACATAACAGAGTGGTTAGACTACCTTCAAATTAAATAATAGAAGGAAGATGTATGAAGAGGGTTACGAAATACTGAAGTGATACAATTTTCACAAATAATCATTACCTTTCTTTTTTAATAAAACCCCATTAAATTTTTGGCAAAAAAAAAATTTTTTTCAAATTCAACATTAGCATTTTTGGGCATAACTCCGATAGCGATCAAACATCCTACTATTATTATAAATCCTACTTCCTACTAATATTATAAATGTGAAAGTTTGTGAGAATGGATGTGTGGATGTTTGTTACTCTTTCACGCATAAACGGCTGGACCGATTTGGTTGAAATTTGGTATATATAGGTTATACCCTGGGTTAACATATAGGCTATATATCAGCGATGAACGGGATCAGAATTCCACGCGGGCGGAGCCGCGGGCAGCAGCTAGTGTGTTATATGCAAGACCTTTGTAATAAAAAACCGCATTAAAATCCTTTCGGTAGTTTTTGCGTCTATACGGAACAAACGAAAGAAGAATTCCAAGCAAAAAATGTTTTGTTTAGTATCGTTAATATAATATAACCTAAGTATATGTATGACACAGTGACTCCATAATTATAGGAAGTATGGCATTTTGTTAAAAAAAATTGCACATCGCCCTACTTTTATAGTACAGGAAGTGGCTGCAATTATCGTTTCTCTTTATTATTACTTACATAGATAAATAAAAGCAGTCCTCTCTGATAAATTTTGAAACTTTGTTTACCGCTATGTATAATGACATACGTACCAATTTTGATATTATACTTTTACATTGAAATACTTTTTTGATAAATTTTATTAAAATATTCTGAATGGTTTCAGTAGTAGTAGAGTAGCAAAAAACCGGTCAAGTGTGAGTCAGACTCGCGTAGTGAGGGTTCCTTACAATAATATCTTTTTATTGCGTTGACACAGAAGTTTAATTTTTTCACAGCTGTAGAAGGTTATAGACCTGTTTTTCATATTAATTTCAACGTGCTATCTTAACGCATTCTTGAGAAAATGGTCTTGACAGACACACAATTTTTTGTGATATAGGTTTACGTTTACAGTTTTCGGAATTTTCCCTTTACTTGTGCTATAAGACCTTGCTTCGTACTTAATCTGATCTAAGTATTTGGTATAAATTTCAACTTGATGCCTCTACACGTTGCCGAAACCCTTTTGTCTTGACCGACATGATGGTTTCCGTTTTATCCTTTTGAGAATATGGTTTTGAAAAGTTATACTTAACATATATTCATCTGGCTTATCCTTTGTAGCTAGAAGTATACATCCCTGTGGCTATCTTCAGATGGTGAATGTTTAGCATTGGCCGGCGGGTATAAGGCTGTGGATAATGCGTCTATTTATGGCGTACGGTTCGCATGCCTAGAGACCTGATTACTGGCGCCTCTCTGAATAATGAATTCTCAATCTATGCTAATTGACGCATATTTTTTTACTAGGTATAAGTAGGTCCTAGAGGTAATTATGCAATTTTTTTAATTTGGTGATTAAAATATATTGGGCGACTTTTCAATTCGCACATACTTCTCAGGCACATATTTTTTACTTATATATAAAATATTTAAATTATCAGACAATATACATACACATAGTACGTACGCTAGTATAGTTACCTAATGGAGAAAATAAAAAGTTTGTGATACTTTATAGTGTTCTGCGTGTATTACCACCACTTTCGGACATGTCGTTACTCTAGGGAGGTCCAAAAATTAAAAGCAATTGAAGTTATTAGTCGAATAATCACTTAATCTTCTATCTATATGTATATAAAAATCAATGCCACTTTTCGTTGTTATTTTATAACTTAAGAACGGCTGAACCGATTTGGCTAATTTTAGTCTTGAAATATTCGTGGATGTCCAGGGAAGGTTTAAAGAGTGAGAAAATACGTGCAGCGGGAACGGGATCAAAAAAATATAGGGCGGTACGAAGTTCGCCGGGACAGCTAGTAATATATATAAAAGCGAAATACCATGAAATCTCAGAAACTATAACACCTACAAACTTGAAATTTGGCAGGTAGGTTCCTTATAGGGCGTAGGCAATCGTTAAAAACGGATTTTACGAATCCCCGCCCCTAAGGGAGTAAAACGAACTCCAAGCGTACGAAGTCGCGGGCGGCCGCTATATTATTTATTTATTTGTTAGTTTCTGTACCGGTTCTAAAATCTGACTATCGTTGCATATATCTTCATTTCGTAGGAACTGCCAGATAAAATCTTATTTCAAAGGAATACAATAATATTTAAATTCATAATAAGACTTGCCGTAGTTACTTTTCAATCGTTTTGCAAATGGATATATATCGGCAGTGGAAGGTATCGCGTCCGATTGTCGGTAGAGTTAACCGGGGATGCTCATCAACATGCGTTGCCAGACTCTTTAATGCGATGCCGAAGCCCCTTTTACGATCGCGCGTCTCGATGCTAACCATATAAGGCTATTGCGCGTGTTACTCTGATATATAGTCACTAGTCACAAGCGAAGCGATTCTCATAGCGGAAAGTCTACATTAGAAACTGAATGCAACTTATTATATCCAATCCGGGTGCAATAACACCTTTGAAGTAAATTATTGCAACAGGTTTTGTATGTTTTATTTGTTAGGTGACTATTACTCCTTATAATGTGCTTAAAATACCTCAGTTTTAATTTTCATACATTCATTTGTTACCAATACTATCATGCATTTGCTATTAATAAGAAAATACTAGGAAGCGGAAATTAGAATCATTGCCATAATGACATCATCTAAAACCGTCTATCTTAAATAAATTATTGTTTTTCATTCATGTATATAAAGTACTGTTATCCTTTAGGTGTCATAACGCTGACCGGTGTGTGCTTTTGGGTCCTTTGCAGTGGACATACCTTTACGCGCGAATGCCGTGTGCGGCGCGGCTCACGGGCGCCGTGTGATTTACGACAGCGCCAAAGTGTTGCATCCCTTGACATATCAACCAAGTAATTCGGACGTGCGTTATGCCGGTACAGTTATTTTTATTATAATTTCAACACGTGTCAGTTAAAAGTGACATTGCTAAGTTAATTGCTTAGAAAGTATGACTAAACCAATAGTTATAGTACAAGCCGTTTCTATCTTATATCAGCTTATCCAAGTATGTGGGCTAAAACACATAAATGTTTGTCAAGAAAGGTATTCATATTGTTTATTACACATTTCTGTTATTGAAACTATCTTGAATGCTATTGTCATAAATAAAACCGTTATAATATATCTCCATGACATTTACTGCTATACCTAGTTAAATCAGACAATTCGAATTATATGACCTTTCAGCCTTTTCACGCTTTCGTAGTATTAAATGAAGTTTATATGGTCATCAACGCATTTAATAAGCACAGTACTAAATTATAACTTGAATATAATGTTTTCATAACTTTTATTGACTAGAACTTCATACATTAGTCACGTCCGAATCCCAAATCGTAGGCGCTAAATTGTAACTGTAGTCTGTGCCACAGACCTCCTAATGTCCATTTGCCAATTTAAATGGTGACTCTCTTCAAAATATATATGTATTGTTATTATCGCACCTACAAAAACAGGGTGGTCTAATGTTATGTATGATTTCATTTATTAATGTTTGACATCGTGATTTCATCACTCTTAATCGCTTTATATATGACATTTTTGTAATGTACTATGGAAAAACTCCATTTATTAGTAATGTCTCTAAAAGCTTTCAGCAGTTCTTTGCAGAATTACCACGTTTAAAAACAGATTTTTACACAAGATGCGGCCTTGTGTTAAAAACTACTTAATTCCTTGCTCGATAAGAATATTTGAAACTGGATATTTATTCTGAATCAGAGTGTCGTCAGTGTTAATAACGGCAACTGTGCATGTACATGCAACTGTAGTGTATATTTTCTGTCTGCAAGTCAAAATGTAATGTTCAAATTATAATACGGCATGGACACAAAATGTTTCTTATCTCTACAAACAAGAACATTCAGAACTGTTTTTATAATGCCATTTACATTCAAGTTTTGAATAGAATATGAAATTACGTATAACATCAAAGCATCTCATTTTTCAGTAAATTTTGTAGTTATTGAACGAAACTTCAAAAGGAAATCTTGAAATTACTGTTAAGTGTTAAAATAAAAGTTCCTTAATTAAAGGCCGATTTACTGTTTCGTATCAATCGTTAATCGAAATCCACTCAAACAATCTGTTCTGAATTTTATCTTGTCAACTGTTACACTGTACCCGTTGATTTCCGTTTCAAATGAAACTCACAAAATTTAAGCCACAATGTCGTGAGAAAGTTTTGAGTCTGACGACAAAGCCTAAAACTTTTAATTCCTATAGCAATGCGAATTTTAAATTGAACAATAGGCCCTAATCATACGACGGCAATTTATTTTTGATTTACACGACTATTGTCATACCGGAAATATGTCCAGTCTACTAAAAATGTCTAATCATACTAATGTTATCCCGGAAAAATGTCATCCCGGAAAAATGTCATCCCGGAAAAATGTCATCCTGGAAAAATGTCATCCCGGAAAAATGACATCCCGGAAAAATGTTTTACTACGCTGAAAGTAGGTATTAGGTTTGTTTGATAATCAGTATTCTGAACAAAATAATAATAATTTGAAATGTATTTATTTATTCCCCTCTGCAGCAGAAGGACAGATACGCAAAATCCCGGAATAGCAAAATCCCAGTTCACTTAATCCCGTTGACATTTACATTCTTGCCAATAAGATGTAATGACAAGTTGTTGAAATTGACTATATTTTTTCACCCTTCTCACATTACTTCAGCTAATTGGACTGTGATTGATTGTGACAAGCCTGAATTCACGTCGAATAAATCATACTTTGGCTCTGTTCCACCTAAAGTACATGTACCTACCTCTCAGCTCCTCCCTCTGAGTACCTCTTTTTATTACTTCACATTCTACCTGTCTCGTTTTCTTATTTTAGTTTCGCTGAACGTGTAATAGTTTTTATTGTGTTAAACTTCAAGCTCAGCCGACAATCTGTTGACTGAAGACTCGGGCTAAACTCGCTCTTGTTATTTTATTTTATTAAACAACAACTAGTCATCGAGGCGTTTGTTCGAAAATTACAGACACTTATATCACCATCGAATTGGATAATTACAAGTATTATAATGATACATCAATCGAACAGTTTAACACTGTGTTTCATCGCTTATTTAAAAACGTCTACTAAATAATTTGGTCTTAATAATACGAAACTATAATAATGTTATAAGTACTAGGTTTCCTTGCCATAACGAGTCACTGGTGCCCATTTACATAATTCAATATTCTTGTAGTATTTAATAGTCATACGAATAGTGCGTGTACTGATCCTTTCAATGTATTTATACTCAGAGGTGAGATGAGCGTAATGACATATTAATCTACGACATATAATTTGTATTTCTGCTATCAGTTTTTTTTTGTAGGTTTATCAATCAAAACATATTTAAAAATATTTTAATTTATAATCTCTTTTAGAAGTATTAGGATTATTTTAAAAATACCTAAGCAATATACTTAAACTACAGCAACAGATACCAGTAAATGTCTTTATTACTTGAGCAATTAAAATAATTACAGAAATGACGCAAATAATTTAAATTGCAAATAATTTACTTACTCTACCTAATACAAGTTAAGTGGCTAGATGAAGCTGTTAGTACAAAGGCAGGACGACACGACTCACCCTTCAAAATCACGCGCTCGCTCTTTACTCGGGAGTGATGAGCCGCGCGCTCATTACGTCATGCTTCAGTCATATGTGCCTGGCCAGGAGAGCCCCGGCCTGTCATTAAGCCACCCAGCCCATGATCGGTCAGATATAAATCATGGTAATGGTAGATTATTCTAGATACATCGGCGGAACACCCGGGAAATGCGCTCGAAGCCCCGATTATATGGAACCCACTGACGTAATTGCACCGCTCATTGATACCTCACGAAATGTAATTAGGCTTTGTTCCAACTAAGTATTAGTCGTCGATTCGCTCGCATTTTCATTATTTAATTGTAGTATTAACTCAATGATGAGGTCCAAGATGTTAGGTATACGTACATAATATGAATTTAAGTAATCTAGTTTTTCTGAAATCTTTTAGCTATTTTAGTTTACATGTAAAAAACTTGACTATAAGAATGATGATGCTTTTAATCGTATTCCGCATCAAAGTATTGGATAATGTAGATCGATTGAAGACTGAAATTGGTTGAGTAGAACCGAATGTAATGACCAAAAGCTATAACCTACATCCACATACTATTAAGCTCTAAGGTGTACAATCAATACAGGCAGCATATGATTTTTGCGAAAATAATTATTATCAACTGATAGTTTACAGTTACGTGAAGGTTGCCGATGGCCGTTGGAGCAAACGAGTCCTAGAGTGGAGACCGCGCGTAGGAAAACGGAAGGTGGGACATCCCCTAGCCAGGTGGACCGACGACCTGCGAAAGGTGGCTAGGACGGAATTGAAAAAAAATGGAAATGAAATGGAAAAACTTGATGCGGAAGGCGGAGGATCGGCAAACGTGGCGCATATTGGGAGAGGCCTATGTCCAGCAGTGGACTGCAGTAGGCTAATTGATTGATTGACGTGAAGGTTATAGGCATAGTTTGGAGTTTAAATCTACTAGGTGGCGCTGCTACTATCACGTTACAGGATTTTATCGAAGACTGATCAGCTAGTAATAGTTCAAAATGTACATATCGTACAATCATTAGCGGGAATAAGTTACCGTATAGCTTTTGAACTACTTTCAATATAAAACATCTATTGACGCCGATCGATTAGACCAATGATCTTATAATAAAAAGAGGTAGATAGGGCACTGGTGCTTAAACGCGGTCACTCAAAACTAGGCTAATTAGTGCAGACGTGCACTAATCAGTGAGTGCGAACGAGAACAAAGTATGATTTCTGTTATACAAGGCGGTACACTTTTGCCATCGCAATAGTAGGTATTAAAATAACATACCTACTCATACTACCGCTTTTAATATATTATCATTGCATTAGACCGACTCGTACACCGTAATGCCAAAATGATTATGCTATCTTATGCCGTTATTTTTCTTACAATAATAATATTTAAATCTGATATATAAAAGTCAATGTATGTTTGTTTAAGCACTACTGTACCTGAGTTCATCTAATTGCGATAAAACTATCCCCTTATTACTTGCATTTACGCGACAATATAATAATACAAATTATTAGACTGGATACTTAGTTTGTAATAATATTTTTTTACACAATTTTCTCATGCGAAGCCGAAACGCGTAAGTTGTATAGCTTAGATGCTAAAAAAAAGACTTCACAGAGCTCACATTTTTTGACGTTTAAAAAATTATTGACCCGTTCAAGTCATATTTTTATACTACATATTTTTTGTCTTGTCTACACGTTGATTCATTACTGTATCATATAACACTATGATCTGCAGTAGCGATGTAGTAAATATTAACGTAGATGAAAACCCGTAGCATATTTTATTATAAGACAGCTGATGCACGTGACTCCGCCCGCGTTGATGTCTATTGTTGCGACCAAAACTATCCAGCTGTATAGGTATCATTGGCGAGGTGGTCCCTATAACCCGATTCCCTCAGGCTTGTCTTTGTCCCGCCTTTGTCATACATATAAATTTTTTTAATATTTACAAGTATTACGCGTTTAGTGAAGGTGGCAAAAGCAGAAACATCGGTAGGTAAGTCAAGACAAGCCAATGGATCGGATGGTGCGTGAAAAACTAGATTAAGGTAAATCGGCTTCCCTTTTGAAAATTTTCACCCTTCACCACTGTATGTATTTTTGGTGTGACTACGTCAACGGATAATTTAGAAAAGAAATACCTTAATAATCCTAATGTTGATCACATTCCGATTCTACTCAACTACTTGTAACAAAACATACGTTAGTTCTTATATCAACCTTGACCAAGACTCTAGAGTTTGGGAGGTCAGACAATAGTTGCCCTCGGAAAAGCCGACATAACCAAAAACAATAAGCGGACCCCGGGCTCCATGCAGACTTTGGACGCAACTGGGAAATCGTTATGAAGATGACGATGATAGTAAAAAACAGTCCTGTGCATTCCTTAGGGAAGTACCGTCATATTTTATTTCAATTAATATTTCATTACCCATAACGTGCCTATAAACGACTACAATAATTTGAAGTCGTATAATAGTACATTATGGTACAAGTGAGTAAAGTTGGTGACTACCGCCGAGGCGCCATTGAGACCCGAGCCGTCAGGCGAGGGTCTTAAGAGAGCTGAGGACGGTAATCATCATACTCACGCGTGGCATACGACGGTTTACAACACACTTGCGAATAAAATACAAATACTAAATAAACAGTAGTACAAATTCATTCGTTTTCCTATGCGCGCCCATCTAACAATGGCGATCGGCCATATTTAAAAGAATGAGGTTTGAATTTAACTTTTTTTTAGTCTGTTTTTTTTTCTGTACTCAGAAAAAACAAGTTAAATTTGAGTGAAAATTTTGTTTATTATACAAGTATTACAAGTTGAAATTACTTATTTAAATACGAAAATGTATCAAATGACCATACAATAGGCATATTAATTTATTCGTACTATTAAACACGTTCTTTTTTGTATCGAAACTTTTTTAAGAACATAGAAACTTAACCTATAAAATTTTAAAAAGAATCTATAACTCTCTTGTGAATAATAGCAATGAAAAAGTCACAGTTTGGTTATAGGTGTCATTACGTGCCTAAATGCGGTGAAATAATAGCAATTTCATGAGCTGGTGTGTTGTAAAATTAGTTTTCTTTATAGCTTAAACTTAATTATAAAGTTAAAGCTATAAAGAAAACTAATTTTGCCTTTACTCCTTTCATAAATCATAGGCACAATTTTATGTGCAATTAACTACACAGTTCCAAAACTGCGTCTAATACCTTTGTGTTAGGCATAAAATGAATCTGCATAACATACAGTTACTTCCCCTTAAACTTAGCTAGGAATATAAACGAAATTACTGATACCTTACATGTTACGTGTGAACGGTATGAGATAATAATCTTCCATAGTAATAACCCAGTTGTAAGTTTTATAGTAACGATAAGCTATCAGGCCACAGCCTCATAGCGTTCATTATCGTGTCTAATCAGGTTCGCACGCGGCGCGGTGGCTAAATCATCCGATTATTGATTTCCGATGTCGCGGTCGTGATCGGGCGCGGGATTCAACGGTCGGCGTGACAGTAAAGCCATTGTCGGAGCCGACGGCGGCTCGCGCTTCGCGACGCGCGCACATTCTCCGTGATTAAACGCTTGTAATTCCAACAATATCATTCCGATTGTCGGATTCAATCTGCACACGCCGTTCACCGCTCATCTCTCATGTCACCTCTGCGAACCTATCTAACCGCACAGGCCACTTGCATGTAACAAGTCATCTAACATGGCCATCACCTCGTGGCCCGAAACCGTCCACTCTTATATAGAAAAGATAATACCCAACCGCGCTCTTGATAGATATTAATCTGCTATTTATCGTATCTTGATTATAATAATGCTTCTGTATACATTTTTTATTAATACAGTTCATCAATTCAACGCGCTCCATGGGATGGTAAGAAGCTAGAGTGAAGAAGTCCAGAAAATACGGTTCACCATTCCAGATAAATCCCTACTTCCCTACTAATATTATAAATGCAAAAGTAACTGTCTGTCTGTCTGTCTGTCTGTTCCGCTTTCACGCCCAAACCACTGAACCGATTTTGATGAATTTTGGTACAGGGGTAGATTAGACCTTGGGAAAGGACATAGGCTATATTTGGCCGTGATAACTGACATCCACGCGGGCGGAGCCGCGGGCAAAAGCTAGTATATTATATAAACTGTCTACCGTGACTCCGCCCGCGTATAATTTTGATCACGTTCCCGCAACCCGCATTTATTTCTCATAACCAGCGAGAAAAATATATGGAAACCCGATTATAATCTAGCCCCGTACTGAATTTCAGCGGTTTAACCGTGATTGAGTAATATATCCACAATATTTTTCACTTAAATGATATTAGTAAGATACGCTATAATTAACAGGTTATGTTATAATAATGTTAACATAATTTGATAATGTACTGGCAAATCCTTTTTAGGGTTCTGTACCTTAAGAGGAAAATACTGGAACCCTTATAGGATCACTTCGTTGTCCGTCTGTGCGTCTGCCTGTCAAGACCTTTTTCTCAGGCGTGCGTGGAGGAGGTCACACGTTGAAATTCATACCACAAACTCTGGTCTGTAACATCTTAAAACTGTGAAAAGTTAAACTTCAAAGTCAACTCAATCAAAATATATTACGGTTTATGCATATCCCTGAATCCAATTTTGTACAGAATCCTCAGAGTGCGAGTCCGACTCGCACATTTCCGGCAATTTTTTATTATAATAAAAAAAATTTATGCGTAGCCAACATTATAATGTTGGCTACGCATAAAAAATCACTAAGAAGGAAAGCATTGGTACTTTCATTTTCACACGACAATAAAGAAATATAGCAGAATAATGTCTTTATGATCAGTTAGTGCATTGACTTCAAGATCTCTATAACATTAGCCTAGATCATTTAGCCTAGTTACCGGCGATGCATTATTTTTCATTGTATACTTTAGACACCTCTGAATGTTGGTATATCAGTAAATTTAAACTTAAATATAAATTTAAACAGTATTGATAATCGTTTAAGCGCAACCAAAATAATCGTCAAAAGACAGTGGGTATATGATACTGGTAATATGGTTTACTAATGTATCTATATACTTGATGTTGACCGCGGCTGCACCCGCGTGACGTAGATTTCCCTTTCCCCACAGGAATCTGTTGCTGAATGAAAAATATCGTATGTTTTAAACTAAGTAAAAGCCTACTTATGTAATTTTCATTATAATCTGTTCAACAGTTTACGCGTAACAAAACATTTTCACAATCATTTAAATGTTGTAATGTTAGTAGGATTTATATCCTAGAGATTGCGAATTAACATGCTCTACCACAATCCTTTACGCCTGTAGCACATCTCCGCCGCGAAACCGCGGATAGCGGAACCGCGGTTGTTTCGCCATGTTCTGTCAGTTGTACGAGGAGCGAAACTCTAGCGAAACGGCATGTTCTAATGCATACATTTACCTATCTTCTATCTCTTTCGCCGCGCAGTTTCGCCTATGCCGTTCACACCTCCGCGCTTCGTCCGCTATTTTGTCAGTGTTGTCACGTGACAATTTTACGTAACACGTAAATTGCAGGGCCGCATTAGGGGTCTTTTAAATTCCAAATGAATCAAGATCAGTAAAAAAGTTTTACTTTGATTATTTTTTCGCCGTCTACAGTTTTTTATACAGGATGGTATTACCTACATTCTAATTCTTAGGTACACTAATATTCTAAAGAGGAATGTCCTTTTCTTGTTTTTTTTTGTTTGTTGTTGACTGATTTCAATAATGGGAGTAACATAGGCTAGCAAATAAAGACCCGCGACGGCATGCGTTTTTAGTGGATCAGAGTTCAGTTCAGTTCGACAATCACTCCTGACCATATCCGAGGGAACTTTAGCACGAAAAAAAAGTGGGAACGGAATCCGAATTCCACGCGGGCGGAGCCGCGGGCAACTGCTAGTATTATACATAGCTGCTGCCCACGGCTCCACACACGTCGAATTCTGATCACGCTCCTACTTTTTTTCGGTAGTCCCTTCAAATACCACTCCGGTCGGCCATCGCACCTACTCAAAACCGCACGCCTCCTATTACGCACTCCCCGACTGATTCTAGGCCATAATTTAAGAGCCCTCAGGTGTGAAAAGCACGGTGTCCCCATTGTACTCCGAAAAGGAAGGATATGAATGTCACACCACTTCACCAGCGGGGTGAAGCGGTGACAGGTGGCTGAATCTGAACTCTCGGTCTGCACTCGGCGACCAGTCCACCAATAATGTCAAATGTGTTATGCCTAATGAATTTCGGAGTATCAAGTTTCTGCCAGATGGAGGGAACCTCTCCACAGGGCCAAATCCGTCGCTACATCTTCTTTTCTCCTTATTATATTTGTATACATATTATTATTTATAACTTACTGATTAGACGTTTAGTAAAAATTTATTAATTTGACTTGACAGCCAAATACCGCCATATACGGCCCGCCTATCTCGCACTCCCCGACTGATTCTAGGCCATAATTTAAGAGCCCTCAGGTGTGAAAAGCACGGTGTCCCCATTGTACTCCGGAAAGGAAGGTTATGAATGTCACACCACTTCGCCAGCGGGTTGAAGCGGTGACAGGTGGCTGAATCTGAACCCTCGATCTGCACTCGGCGACCAGTCCAGCAATAACGTCAAATGTGTCCTTTGCACGACTTATATGTCCAATTATGAAAAATGACAAGCACTCTTTAATTGTCCAACCATAGAAATTGTCCAATCATAATATAAATAATAATTGGTCAATATAATTAATAATTATTAATCATCGATTATATTTGTATACATACTTATAACTTACTGTTACGTTTAGTAAAAAGTATTTAATACCCTATACGGCCCTGGATTTTGACAGGCGACGACGATTCGAAATCTACACACGGTTGCGAAGGATCGCGCATGCGAAATCACGTTGTCATTTTAAACGGAGCAATCAGAAGTCAGAAAATTCGCGCATGCGTTCTACACAGACCAATCAGATTCGCATACACAGTTCGATTTGGTAACGAAGTTGTCAAATTTTGGTGCCAATTCATGGTAAAGCTACTGAGCGTAACTACGTTTTTTTAAATGATGGACGTGGAATATACCGAAAAGCTTCTCATAGAGATCAGAAATAGACCCGTTATTTATTTAATAAGCCATCCACATTATAAAAATAACGTGAAAAAAATTGCAAGCATGGCTAGAAATCAGAGAGAATTAAATGTGGAAGGTACGCTTTTTATTATAATAATAGACTTTTAATTGTATTAATATTATATTTATCTAAATGTAATGTTAGCGTATAATGGTACCAAATATAAAATTAATTTATATATATTATATTTGTGCAAATTAGTGTCCCCATTGTCCATACAAAGAGTGAACATTTCCTTTCCCTATCACTCACCATAAAGTAACTAATAATTTAACTAGACAGCCAATTACCCAATTTCGGCCCTGTTGATTTTGAAAGTTCTTGACGCACGGTATCAAGTTCGCGCATGCGAAAAAGACGTTATCATGTTGAACGGAGCAATCAGAAGTCAGGTAGTTGGCGCATGCGTTCTACACGGACCAGTTAGATTCGGGTACGCGCTCCATATTAGATAACAAGTGTCAAGTTCCGCTCATGTTTCGCTGCTCCAGCTACACTTGAACACAGCGAAACTCAACTAGCAGTTCCGCTGTCCGCCGCGAAACGGCGGAGATGTGCTACGGGCGTTATGCTCAGCTTCAGTTTCAAGTTACGTTTATCGGATAAAAGAATATGTTCGCAAATTTTTGCTCTTATTGCCCATTTGGCCGCATTGAACAATAATAAGGTAGGCAATTTCTCGCGACATGAGATCGTCGGATGGTAACGAGCAGTCCGTTGTTGTTATTAAACCCCATTGTTGTGATGTGCCGTATAAAGCCTAACGCAACTCGTCCCTTTCTAATGCTACCAATAAAGCACTGGAAGTCCATTTGCAGTACGATTAACTCTCCCGGGTGGTTATGCGACTATGCACGATGTGAGTACGACACAGCAGGGCTGCCTTTGTCTTTCTTGAAAATAGGATATAGGACATTGTGAATGAAGATTATGGCTACGTGTTTACTTATGCGTCTAATTCATATTTGTAAAAGCTTAAAAAATAGAAATGCCTTCCCTTCATATCAATACTATCAACTTGATCTCTTAACGATGAAAGATCAACATTCAAAGTTTTTCAAGAATATTTGGGCTGCATTTAACAAATTACCTACTTCGGATTTCTTCATCAAGTTTACCATATGGCCTTAAACGTAAATACATATTGACTAGCCTGCGCATTATGACTTGGGGAAACATGATGCGTAATAAATTATGAATTTTAATCATTAAAACGAACTATAAGTATTTAACTATACGAATTTTAGCTGAATAGCTAAACTGACAGTAGTAGCGATATCAGTGAAACCGCAGGAGATAGCACAAAGCATCAATCCACGACTATGAATATGAATATAACGAGGCATCAGTAGAAAAACTGTAGGGTTTTTCTGCACACTGTATCGTATCTTGATACGATATAGCTCGTACAAAAGCTGAACGGGTTAGCCATATCTTTTGAAAAACCGATGGTCATGAAGAACACTGGGGATCACAAATTGATACCTAAATCAAAACGATCATGTTTTCAACATAAGATCAAAATATGATACGAGTATGATGATGATGAGGCCGTCATGCTGAGTACCACCATTGCAACATGGTATGTTTCTATAATGTTGATCCTCTTTCTTGAGACTTTGCCTTCGGCTTACCACCAGGCGAAGTCAAGTCAAATTGCCCTGTCCTACGTAAAAAAAAAATACAAATGAAAATATAACTATGATAGACTGGATATAAAACGTACAGGCACCATGATGCGTATTGGGAGAGGTTTATGTCCTGTAATGAACTGCAGGTTTGATTGACATTAATAATGTAAAACTAAAGAATATGAAAGATGTGTATCTAATGCTGCTAGAGAAATGTATTTCTACCTTAAAAGGAAAGATGACTGGCCATATATGCATGTTTTTATTATTCCTGTTATGGTAAGACACTTGTCACTAGCACTGCTAGTATAGTTCCACTAGCTGTAATCAGGTTATGATCATCTCTAATATCTCTAGTCGTTGGCCGGTGTATTATAGAATAGAATGACACGTATTTTGACGTTTATGACATACGTTGACGTCGACCATATACGTCAAATTCCATACATTTGTCGTTCTATTCTACAATACTCCAGCCGATGAATTACCACTTGTCTAAGAATAGAATAGAATAGAATAGAAATAAACTTTATTGTACACCAATCTAATGTATGTATGTAATCAATCTAAGGGGGCAGAATAGAAACAAAAACTATGAGAATAGTAACTATTGACTGATTACTAAAGTCCAATGGATACAATTTGCTCTAAGGTAGTACAGGGTTATGTGTTGCCTGTTCAACATAGTTAACAACTCTATACATATTTCATTGAATGTAACACAACCTTAATGTCGTTTGTTAACATCGTTTGACCTTTAGGAGTTGGCAGCCCTACCTATCTGTGTCTGAACTCTATTATCGACTGTTAATAAAACTAGGTAGCGCACGCGGTCGGATGGTTGCTCCTGGTGCTAGATGGCGTCGGCGGGCGGTAGAAGCACCCTCGCATTTGCATAAAGAATTGGGTGCGCACGCTTTGGTATCGTCTTGCACGGTATTTCTCACGCTACCCGCGGCCATTGCACGCTCCAGCCATCACCGCCTCTTGTCTAAAGGCTATGTCAGCGCGTTGCCCCTGCTCATACAATTTTTTCTATTACAGCCATCAATCTCTAATATGATACGACATGTAGATAAACACATTTTATCTGGTTTATAGAAAACCGTTTGACGTTATCACCTATAATTTACTACATTTTAAAGTAATGGTACATTCCGGAATAAACAAGCGATGTTATTAAGTTTATAATTACACAAATCTCAAGATCGTTAAGAACCAAAGTCGGTCAAATATTTTTCACTACTAAAATACTTGTTCGACGGAACATTCGGCGGTAAGTGTGTTTAATTGCACGGTGCATTGATAGCGAGAGATAGGTACCAGACATGTCGGTGGTGACCTCAATTCGAACCACGGTCACTACACTTTGAAATGTTTAAATGACCAAAACCAATTCCTATAATCATAAACATGAATGTAATGTTTTGAAGAGAATAAGAAACAATTTCAAAGCATATAATAAAACGTACTATGAAAGCAAAATAAACTGTAGACAGCGGTACTTAAACGTGTATGAAATGTCATTTCAGACAGTAAATAAAATCACAAGGCTTAAGGTATAAAAGACAATAGCCAAATGAATATTTCATAAGGCTATTATTTAATGGTGATGCTTATAATACAGTAGTGCTATCAATTAGAAGCGAAACGGCAGTAATTTCTTCTAGTAGATTAAACACAAAGCAAGCTTTGTCCCATGACCTTTGGGGTCAGGACTTATTTTATGAACAGGAGCGTTTTATTGATTTATAATTTTTGATTGAGTTGATAGTTTCGCTGCCTGCAATTAGGTACTATTTATTTGTGTCTTAGTAAACAGTGAAGAGATTTAAAATGACCAGATAATTAAATTTGCTCTCGTGTGAACCCTTTTGACTCATAAGGACCACTTCCTAAAAGGACAATTCACTTTGCCATTTGCTGTGCACAAAGTGTTTTGGGTTATAGATATAAAAAATAATTTGGCAATATTTAAAATACTTACTTAGTGAAATATAATAAAATAGAAATGAGTTTATGAACAAGCCATAACTAATTTTTTCAGTGCCGATTTTAATCTATAGTTTAGACATTACCATAATGGAGCTTTAAATTTAATCCACTTTTACTTACGCTCGGAGCAAAAACCGATTTTGCTACGAGTTTTAACGTAACAAAAGCACCCTTTTCATGCCGGAACCTTTTTTTTCATTTGTGATTTAAATAAATAAATAAAAGTTACTCTAACATTAGCGACTAAAGAGAAGCTTAGTTGAATAAGTCTGGGTACTTCTACGATCTAGTGTAGGTATGTATCTAATTATGTTTATCCACATTCTAGAACCAATATTAAAAGCTAGTTAAACTATGCTTAATTATGATCTAGATGGCGCTATGTAGAATTTCGAAGAATATTATGAAATGGAGGTTTTTATAAAACTGCTTGCTTGTTTAAATTCTGGAGCATTTAGTTAATGCATCATATTTTGTATGCCTATCGGCGGAACATAGTGTGTACCATAAGCAGGCTGTAAACATCTATAGCAACCTGTGTTCACGAAATAAATAAATGAAATTAAATGAGAAAAAAAATCTTCTCAAAGGTATTTTTTTTAAATTTGCTTGTAATAATAATAACTCACATAATGATTTATTAGGATCAACCAATCTAAAGTAGCTAGTACCTCAAGATTCTTTGAAAACTCTTTGCATTGCAGTGCAGTCGTAAGCATTAACACTGCAGTCATAATCTGTCTATATTTTGCATTTTATGGCTTGTCATAAAACAATTTAATCGATAACGGTAAACTAACCTTTTATTGGACATTCCACCATTTTATTGTCTAGATATGACATCGCAACACATATTTCTGATCGTATAAATCGCTTGGAGAATTTTATGACTCTATCATGTAATGTTTTTACGGTGATGGACGCTTATGACTTGCGTCAACGGGTTTGCTCGCAGCGGTCACTATTGTAAGCAGACAAACACGCAAGACATTCTCATGTAGCATGTTGCCATGTTCCATGAAGTCGTCTAGGGCCGATACGGCCGTGCGCGACTACTCCAGGTCCACGTTAGCCGTGCCTCGAACTTCACCTGAGTATGCGTAACTGACGACTCAGCTGCCTGCCTTTAAAATCCTATTGCACCGTTCCTCATTGCAGTCGCCTTTAAAGTTATATATTTTGCTAAGAAAACAACCGTTCGCACGTGATTCTTTAAAGTCAGGTGGAACAAAAAATGCTACTTGATATTTGCTATGCGTTTTAAGTATCCTAGTAAATTAGTAATATCGCACGGACATCGGCAAAATCTCATAATGATGACTTAGAATATTTTATTTTACGTTCAAGTAATATTCCTTTTGAATACTATTGTTGTAAATAAATCCAGAATCTGCTTGGTGAAGAAACTATTTCCAGTGAATGGTCACAAAAGTATAACTGACGTCTATGAGAGATACGGCGATTATCCACAAAAGCCACTCTGCAAATGCCATTTAACGTGATTTTCCAATCAGCAAACTCGAATTTCGCATAAGTTATCTCTTTGTGCTCTACCTTCTCTAAACGTGTCAAGCAATATTTTATCTTAGGAACAACTGTAGTCGAGTACTGACCAAGTGCTTTGACCCTTCAGAAAATTTAAGTCATACAAGTACTGCCCACTTGAAAATTTATGTGTTTTCTGCGAGCAGGTTAGGTTTGCTAAACGTTTTTGCTTGTTATGATAGGATAAACGAGTACGTAGGTAGACCTTAACCGTAATTGTTTAGCCGTTTTATACTAATTGTGGTCATAAATACGTTTATATTTTTATTTTCTACTTTTTAAATTGCTTACTAGCACTCTAGTCGAGGCTTGCGCATAACTTAGCGAAGCTAATTTAAATTAGTTAGTAAACAACGTATCGTTCATCACGATTCTTTGGTCTAATGCAAAAAGTGTTTCTATAAATAGATTTAATAGGGCTTTCTTGTTTCACAAATTATTTACAGACCGGATACTACTAATACTTTTACTATTTGATTTTAAGAATTGTAAAATCATTAATTTCACTTACGCGTTGCTTCCAAATTAAACCGTCTCCAAGTAACTGGGTGATTACGAGTCCCAATAAGACTCAAATAGAACTCAGTACGGTGAGTAAAATAATGGGACATAGCTAGTTGTAAGTAAAATAACTTTATAATTATCATCAAAATCTTCAACAGAAATGCAATACAATCCCTTTTCCATTTTAAGCATTTCTCTGATAAACCTACTCTCAAATAAAATAAAAAAAGCCCGTAAAGTGCGAGTCAGACTCGCGCACTAAGGGTTCCATACAAAACACCACACACACATACAGCTGTATCTTTTTATGATATTGACTTAGAAGTTTGTTTTTTTATGGCATCACAGACCTAAGTATTTGGTTTGAATATCATCTTGATACCTCCATGCATTCCTAGGAAAAAGGACTTGACAGAAAGACACAAACACGGACAACAAAATCATCGTATAAGGATTTCGTTTATTCCTCTTGAGGTGCGAAACTCTAAAAACAAACCCTTCCGTGTAGATGTGAGAGATGAGTGTTATTGCTAAATTCCGGAATTCAATCATGTAAAAATTTTGCTCAGCTACACTTACAGTTAGTTACACTTATTAGGTCTTTCGCTCTATATAAACATGAATAGCTATTTCATTAACAACATTTAACTGTAATTACAAAATTACTTATCTAGCGTGGTCATTACAGCTATAAGCCTCCGGGCCTCGCTTGGTAGCGTACTAGAAGATTGTGTCCATTAGTAACTGTGTTCGATATAGTAAAGATCGACACAGAATATAATATGCACCTAAAATGACGTCATTTTTTGTAATTTCAAAACAAATAGCCTATTATTTCGGGATGAGAAGTGTTCTTCACAAAAAAATATTCAATTTGCCGCTTTTCAAGATGAGCTCAAACAGTACTGGACTTAATTAACATTCAGATAATATCAACATAATATATGAGGAGGTCAAGACTTCGCAAACAAACGGAATAGTCTGAATGAAATTTTGAAGCATTTACTATGCTAACTGTTCAAATCGATTAAGAAAGGGAAAAAAAAGAATCGACCCCGGACGGGACTCGAACCCGCGATCTTTCTCTTACAGGGAAAGATTGTTTGGGCGGAGTCATCAAAAATCAATGTTTAAAAATGATTGTAACATCATTCATCGATTTCGATAAGTTCGTATGAATGTCGGTAGATGGCTTCACCGTCGCCCTTAAGACGGTTGTATAAGGGAATTTGGATTGATTTCGTACGTGTCTCGGTGGCTTAGTGGTCAGAGCTTTCCCCCTGTAAGGGAAAGATCGCGGGTTCGAGTTCCGTCCGGGGTCGATTCTTTTTCCCTTTCTTAATCGATTTAAACGGAATAGTCGCTGTGATGATGAAAGTGATGTATTTCAGTATCTATGTTTATACACTACATGTTAAATTATATACAGAGATTGATAAAATAATTATCAACCTGATTTTATGATATCTAGAAATCAAAAATGTTTAGTTTGTTTTTAAAATAATACAAAGGCACTACTTGTTTTTTATTTGCTTCAAGTATCTGAACAATAAAACTCTTTGCTTAATCCGTGACTGATCACAACATGATAGATCTATCTCGTCTGGTTGGTATCGTCCATACAACTGAGTAAAAAATTAAACGGACCAAGTATTTACATAATTGAATTATTGCTTTATGTTTGTACAAAAATCTTAGTTTGTGTATGCATGAGTATGAAATATATAGTGCAAGCTTTGAATGCAACTGTGATGGGTGCAGAAGAGGATAAAGCATATTTTGTAAGTCAATGGACACGTTAAATTAACAAATCATTGATTTAAGTGTATGATTTGAAACGGTAACAGCGCCGTAACCGTTTCAAATCAAACAGTTAAACCAATTTTAACGCCTAAAATTTGATTTTGGCAGTCCTCGGCCTCTGTTGCAGCGCTGTATTGTGGTCACTTGCCCGCAACTGTCATTCATATCTAGCATTTATTTCCACCTACTTCAGGTATAAATACACACGCGGTCCGTATTAACTTAATGCATTCCAAGTTACCAACCACCTTGGCTCTAAAACTTTCATCATCATCATCATCATTTCAGCCATAGGAAGTCCACTGCTGGACATAGGCCTCTCCTATAGATCTCCAATAAGACCAGTTGGAAGCTAAAACTAAAACTTTACATAATATAAATTATAGAAATTGAAAAATATACTCCTCATATATTTACCAATAATGTTATTAGTGATATGTGGGAGTATATTATGTAATATACCTGTAGGTACCTATCCCCTTTTGTACCCAGAGATAAGTATAGGGTCATACATAAGTACTTTTTTTCTTCAGTATGTATCTATAAACTTAACATTTTCATTTTTGAACTAGTGATATTAATCAATTATTAATTGTTTTCTCTGTATTCGAACTAAATGATACACTTTGAACAAAATAAAATGAGTGCTTTGTGAGTACTTGTTGCCTGATTTAGTTTTTTATAAGATCTGATGTAGCCACTGACACACATTGACATACTAACATAAAATGGCTTTGTAATTTAGCACAGTTAAATTGAAAGTTGCAGACCAACAGCATCTAATGAGAAAAGAAATATTATTTGAACATGAATTGTTATACTAACCCAAAGTCTCTCATTTAATCTAGATTTCTGATTTTATTTTCTTTCTTTCTTTGTGTGGCTTAATTTACATTCATGGTCGATGACATAGTCATCTTAAATGTAAATTAACTGAAGCAAAATACATACAGCACAATGTTCAATTTAAATCTCATCAACGCGCGTTGAACTCTTTTGTACTGCCTAGAATGAAACAATCAACAAGTTTGTTTTCTTTTACAAATTGCACCAAACATTTTTTTGTAAAATTTATATTAGAACAGCTACAGCATGAACTAAAATTCCAAATGATACAGCATGTTACGTCAGGTTATTAACCTGTAACTGGGGAGACCATACCATACTAGTTTTTGCTCGGTGGACTTTTACGACTTATTTTGATATTTTTTGCTTATCAAATGATTTAAGAAAATATACGCAATTTAATTTTATAAAAGTTTGAGTGATTAGTCCGTTGCTACTACGAGTGCGATGAAATGATTAATGATACGCTTCCTCTTGCTTAACCACATATATTCTGGTAAAAACGTGCGGCAATAAATCACAAGAAACTGAATTTTATTAAAAGACATTAAGAAAACTTTTATATTCATTTTAGACCTATTAACTTCGCTCATCACGTACGTAAATTCTAAGAAACACTTCCTTGAAGGCTATCAAGTGTAAAAGAATTTCTTTACAGTAATATTAATATTATTAAAATTTGTTGAGTCGAGACGAGATAACAGATAGATATGAAATGTAAAAAATGTTTATTTCATGTTATGTTGCCCATTTCTAAACAGAAACATATTTTTGAATACCGTAACACACATTCCTCTACTAATAAAAAAAGGAATTTTAAATAATAATCTGTATGTTTTCGATCACACTAATAAATGAGTGAAGCTATCGCCGTCCACCATTAGCAATCCGAATGGTTAATCCAATTGCATTCAAAGCTTACATTCTGGAGTCCAGTGTTCACTACCGTCTGACTGCCCTTAACTAAGAGAGGAAAGCTTGTACTTGAGCCTCTGGATCCTGAAGTACTTGATGGATCCCGTACACCCATTTTAATCTGAGATTATTATTCAAATCAATTTAGAAGCAGAAAAAAGATCGATTTGAATAGTCAGCATAATAAATGCTTCAAAATTTCATTCATAAGAGATTATTGATTGCAATATCAACAATATAATGTTAATAGAGAGACTGATGACTATTATAACTGATGTTTATTTATTTCGATATTTTTGTATTATTTATTCTAGAGTCACTGGTTCGCTAAGTAGAATAAAAAATTAATATTTTTGTCACTGCACTCTTTTTTTCTAGTATACTATATAATCAATCATGGACAGTAAAAAACGGACGCCAGACTGCTCAAAAGTGAGAAATTCGAATGCAACCGGGATTAGTGCACGGATGTTGAAGATAGAATACTGTTGATGTGATTTAAATTGATGCTATTCAAATTGGGTATTTTCCTGTAGTTACTAACTAATAACTGAGCTCATTAAATTAATAATGGTAAAAGAGCGGTAAAAGTTGCGTCTATTCTTATTTTACCGTTGTTATTTATTTTTAATTATCCACCGAACCTATAATAGTTAATTATATTTGACAATAAAATATGATCACAAGACACAATACGAATATTATAGTCACAATAGTTTATTTCATACAAGTTGCCTTATAGCTAACCTTTTTGACGTTTAGTAAAACTATACTATACTAGTAACTGGACAGTCAAATACCCAATTGATGCACTCTATGGATGGTTCACATACGCGTTTAACCGATTTCTCATATAAAACATTTTAATTTTTCACTTTCATTCACTTTAATTTGAATTTAGGATAGGCTAAATTCAAATTAAAGTAAAAAATATGAAAGTTCAAACTATTCATGAATTAATGTGATACGTCCTAGAGCCTTACTATCGGAAAATAACAACCTACAGTACAGTAGTGGTTCAGGCAAAAGTCTTATGCAGATATCGTTTTTAATATTAATTTAAATTCATCATCGTTTTTAATATTAATTAAAAATCATCATAAATGTAGCGGGACTTCTAGTTGTATTAATTTTTTTATCTAATATGTATTTTATCGTAGTATATTTTAATGGCTGATCTAGTATTTTATAGTTTCAACAAGTTACTTATGCATATTAATAGCATGATTTGATCTCAACAACTAATTAAGAACTAATAGATAGTTTTAACGGTAGTGAAACGTAAATTAGTATTTTACGAGTATTTCTTTGGAAAATATTTATATTTCTAGTTATAATAATATTATATAACTAGAAATATAAATATATATAAATGGCTATAAAATACCAATGGTATTTTATAGCATAAAATGGTTGGCCGAATAGAGGGATCGTTTCTATATGTTAGAGCTAACGGTCCTACAAGTGTTACATTGTTACAAAATCTTAGGTGTTAATGGAACTCTTAAATCTTATTTCTGTTCTAATAATTCATCAAATAAACCTACAATTTTGTAGCTTGCGTTATACGGGATATGCCCACCAATAATTTGTTATGTTATTTATAATTTACGTATTTTTAAAGTTCTCTGATAGAACCAGATAAGTAAAAGAAAAAAATACAGTAGTTGCCGTGCACCGCCGATTGCGTAATTAAGCAGGCTAGAGTCAGTAAACAAGCTAGAATTAAAACACTAACAACCAGGTTTAGGCGTAAGTGCATAATCAGCTGCGACATGTGCGTGTCGGAAGTGTGCGGAAGCGGCCGCGGTCGCGGACACACGTAGCGCCTAGCGGTCCGCACAGACGCGATGGCATCGCGGTCGTGCGCCACAGCTCACGGCAGCCGCCGGCGCTCGCGTCGCCGTGACTTATGGCCCCCGCGCGAACCTCGATCGTACGATTGAATAATAATATCCGATTCCCGTGCACCGAATTTATGTTAGGAAGTGAGCACTGTTCCGTATCGACAAGCTCATCGGCTCGCCCGCCCGCTATTCCCCAGCAAGTTGTCCTTAGGCGATGATGTAAGCCCCGATAGTTGATTAATAAATTTTCGTGAAAATCGCTTCCCCATGGACGAAGACACTCATTACCAATGATTGTTTTCACCGATCTCTCAGAAAACAAAATCCGCTGACGAGGTAAATCAAAGTAAGAAGTATTCTTTAACGGGGTTAATATCATGTTGAAGCTATGATGTGATGACGCAATTAACTTTTTCAAATGGTAGCCCAAAACACTTTAATTTCTTCATCAAGCACGAATTGCCATGTAATGACGCAAGAAATTATTACAGAGAAAAAACTGTCATCAGTAAACCACAAGACAACGTGTCCACTGTCTTGATAATGTTTCTAAAATCAGTTACATTAAGTGCTAATCTCATCTTTCGGCCCCTTATTAACTTACTGCAAGTTCAATGGTCTACGAAATTCATTGTAAATTATGGGTTCACTCGCGTAATGTTTTCACTTTGGAGAGTAATCGTGACCACTAGTGGTAACTAGCATTAGATCGATGCATGTGGGAATTTGGTGATTTTTTACCGTTACATATTACTTGCCATCCCGATCTTAGCCTGTCATTATGCCTAGTTGTTTTATAATTTAATATCTTCAAAAGTCACGCAGTTTGTCGGCCTCATTATGTAATTCGTAGCAACATAACATTCGCTGCAATCATATCCACGTACTAAATATAATGTGAACATGGATATAAAAGATAATCTCAACCGTAGATACACGACCATATAGTTCTCATTCAAATAAATCACTCAAATAATTACCATATATCATACAGTTATCGAACGGCCATATACCTAAAGCAGATGGTCTAATATGACAAAAAATCTTTATTATTATTCATAATGCCCCTTAGATTACATACTGGGTGAGCAAATTATATTAGAAAATTTGATGATAAGTCTTTCAAATATTCATCTGTGTTGTAACTGCCACGTATTTCAGTCTAAGAATATTCCGACACTTATGAATTCAGACACTTCCTCGGTATGTTTTTCTAAGTGCAACATAAGGTGTGCTTTTGATATTATCAAATTAATCGCACAAAAGATCGTCATTATGTAATAACGGTTTTGTCAATTAATATGATCAAATCGAGCAAATGATCGCGGTCGCCGATCACGTACTACGACGCTCCCGATTTTATTGTTCGTTTAGATTCAATGTTGCTGTCGTGTCGTCTCGCTTCTATTATCATCTTATATACCTTTCGTAATTGTATTTTAAATATATAAAACATGTTTACTGTACAAAAAATGTAATGCTGTTTAGTAGAAGAAGCGTAGTCAACAGGTTGTACGTAATATACTGGCACATTATCTGAGAATCGAGATTCAATTTTGACAGAACTCTGAATAGTTCCGTAAAAATTGAGAGGACACTTTTATCGATTCAAAATTATCAAATAGTAGGTATGTAGGATTGTAGGTGTAGTATACAAAGTTTGTATAATTTAGATATCTTATGGTTATTGTCTACAACTTGTATAAAATAATTATTCTATAAGTAATTTAATACTATTACAAGTAGACATTATTCTGTAGCAATACAAATGGTGTCATTTACTATCAAGTAAAGTCATTGACAAAAAATGGAGCCGTCGTTATTTAAAATATACACGTTAATTGAATAAGTATCCAAATTAATCGCCGTTCGCCACTAACCGTTACGTAAGAGTGGTAACGTATCGCCGCGCCAACAGCTGCATTAGATGTATCACATCAGAAATAAGACCTTTATTACAAACCTAATTCTATTATTCTATTAATACCTCATTATCTCATCGATATTGCCTTCCTCTTATTTAAGATTATCGTGGTTTTTACGGGAGCGACTGCTGTCTGATCTACTGGAAACCAGAACTTTGGCCGTTAATCATCAGATAGGTATACCAGCTAGCAGATTGCTTGGGTCCCGATGATCTTAATGAAACTTCATACACAACTTACCGGTTACCTAACTGTATAAAAGGATGATGATGTATTTTTCAAAAGTTGCCGTATGATTCTCACAATTTTAAATAGTAGCTAGTCAAGACATCTACACTAGGAGGTGGTATTTAGCACGAAACCTGATCAGGTTATTAGAAAAAATTATAAGCAACATCAGTGTTATTATTATAGCCGAAATCAAACCTGCGGACCCCACAGCCTCTATACTCTATAACATCCGGCCAGCAAAACATGTAATTATCGACTTTTGGTACATATTGCTAATACACAATTGTACAAATGCTTCTTTACGACACAGCACGCCCACTTAAGAATCTTTGACTGCGAACAGGTACTGCGAAACGTTGAATTGTCACTTTACTACCAATTGTTCTGCAACGGTGCGCTGTGCGGTTGGATTGGGGATGAATTCGACACAGCTATGTGTCGATAAGGCTAGAATTATCATATATAGATTGAATGTTGACTTCGCCAAACGTAAAATCTTACCATAACTGTTAATCTTTTGCAATGAATATGGAAGATATTGTCATGGCATTATCTTTAATGCAGCACGTTGGAATCCGCAGCCTTCGTTTGATGCCCATTTAGCCCGTGCGGTCATTGCATGTGATTCTGGTATCATGAGACTATCGTAGAAACATTAGCATTATCAAAAGGACCGCGGGCGTCATGCTCATATCGGTGGGGACACGCGACGGTCGCGGAAGTGCTGCGTGAAGGCAAAGGCCCCGACGGACGAGCGGCGATAACTCAACTCAACATACCTGAAATACAATCGTGTGGATACCATGCCGCAGAGGCGTGGGTCCGCCTCTACTATATGTTCCTTTTGTTTCCTGTTTTCCTACAAATATTCTCATGTATTTGTAGTTGTACGGATGGAATGCTGCATTCAGAGAACTTATATGAATAACAATAACTCAAACGTTTGGACGTCTCAATATTGATTTGTATTGCGTATGAAACCAGATGCAAAAAATGTGAACCTTAAATGTTTATTCAATGCGTATTCACGAGCTCTGCTGCACGTTCTTCATCTCATATTTTTCAATGTCCATCACTCGCAGCGCAGGCAGCTCGACGTACGTTTCTATTCTATTCAGATGTGTAGGTCACTTGCTGTAGGGGCATTATAAAGTACCTACATACTTAATGCTAATGTTTATTATAGTAATCAAAACGTAAAATGTGTAAATGATGTTGAAAATAAACCTCAATATCCTCATTTTATGTGTACCAAGAGGATTTTAGTATTTAACAGCCTGGTACTATAAAGGCAGTCTACGGAATCAGATAGCGCACTCTCTAATTATAGTATTCATTAATTAGGTCTGACATGCGCTGTAATTAAAAATATAGGTTTTTAAACTTCACATTAACTTACCAAAGTTTTATCACGATCGAATAAGTAGGTATAGTATAGTAAATATTTAATAAACGTTCACTTCTATTTAGATCTGCGACTTAATTTAATTTATGATACCTACCTCAATTTTTCAATACCAACTTGAACTACAACTTGAAGTTAATTATATTTCGGTGAGAAAAAGGGTTGAAACATTTTTTCTCTATTTTTAAAGGTTTGTGAGTGTCCATCATCATCGCTACAAAAAAACTCTATAAAATATATCACTGGACTTTTTTTGATAACTTTTATCAATGATATTAGTAACAATATAAATCAGTGTCATTTACTACTTCACTTTTTTTACTTTTATTTTTGCTTCGGCTGCCAAATTAAAAAAAAAAGTTAACTCTGAACTAGAATTTGATAACAATGGAATACATGTATACAGATATCATATTGATATTTATAGCCCGTTCACTTTAAGTTTGGCTAAGACCAAACTTAAAGTAAACGGGTTACATAGACATATTCGAGCAAAACTTCAGGGCATTATGCTCTGAGATACATTGAGAAAAATAATGAAAATGAACTGAAGAAGAATGAAATGAACTAAATCACTTGCTGTCCACAGTACGCTAGGTATGTACGACGATGGCACAATATCGTTTAAAGACTGACCTCTTTAAACGATATTGTGTGTTTACCGCTGTTTGTATTTAGCATTTACAATTATTGAAGATTTATATCAATGGACCTTTGGTTGGCCAACAGTTATATCACATGAATGGTATACATTACTGAATGACACGCGTCGACGGTCAAGGGGCGTAACACAAAAACACCAGTCAGCGGCACACACGCCGTTACCGTCGACAGCCATTACACGACCACTCTTAATTATAAACAGTTACCGCAGACCGCACTGATAGCACTTGTCTGCATCAAGATATACCACACAGTAAGTAAGGGTGGCTTACTCATCACTCACAATTTCGCCTATAATTTGGGTCGAAACAAAAAACAGATTCGCTATAAGAAATACGCTGTATTTGTATCTTGATCATCATGTTCTTAGAAAGACATTATACATTATACGTATAATTATCGATTAATAATTTATAAAAAGCGGTTACTGGTACCGCGCGTCGTCGTGTTAAAAATATGAACGTAACTAGGGCACTCCGGTTGGCTGTTGATTTGATATAACACTGATTGTTTCTCACTGTACAGATTAATCTTCAGGGTTTTTTTTTCTTCAAATTAACCGGTGAGCATGTATGAAACAATTATGATAGTAAAAGAAACAAAAGATGTATGTATCCTACGATGTCTGACATGTCTCTATCCCTACCCTAATAGAAAAGGGGCGCGACTGAATTTATGATTCAGAATGATGACTATGTGTCACATAGATGAACCACGGGTCCAAGAAAGTAACCTTGGAACAACTAGATGAACCACTGATACGAAAAAGTTCCCGTCGAACACCTAGGTGATCCACTAGGTATAAGCCCCGTCCTATAATAAGAGTGTGATTGACAAATAGAGGGGCAAAGATTCCCGAGAAAAGCCCGAATTGAAATTTAAAAACCTTATTTAGGTACTGATTAATTTTACCAATTCTTTCAGTTTGTATCCATTCTTATTGATGAACCCAAGTAATAGTTTGAAACCAGTAGGTACTTAGTTAGTTTCTTGGTACGGAATGTTAGGTAATGGCGCGGCTTTAAGCTCTACAACTTGATCTCTCACATGATAGAGTGTGGCGCTTGCGCCGGATACCGCGATACCGTCGCCTTAAGATTAACGCTCACAGAACTCCTTCACAATTTTTCAGAATCGAATCTATTTTAATAAATAATACCCGCCTGATAATAATTGCTTGGATTACCACCATCATCACCATTGTAAAGTAACAATCCTTAGTTTGACAGCCTTACGAATCATTTGGTTCGAATCCAATTTTTTTTTACATCATGCGCTTCCACAGCCCTAAGCAGTCTATAAGTTAAGTGGGCCTGAATAGTCTAAGCAACTAACAATTCAATGGATTGGATTTATTTAAATTACCTAGCACAGGTGCAGCAAAATCCTGCTGTAAAAATACGGGTGTGTTGAGCTCAGATTACAAGTATATTAGCATTTTTGTACACATCACTTACAAATGAATATTTGTTTTTTTTTTTTTTTTTATACCACTTAGGTGGCAGACAAGCACACGGCCCACCTGATGGAAAGTGGTTACCGTGGCCTATGGACGTATGCAACACCAGGGGCGTCACACTCGTGCTGCCGACCCTGAAGAAACCTTCTAATGCCCTTCTTGAAGAACCCCATATTGTAGTCGCTTGGGAAAACCATCGCGGGGAGTTCATTCCACAGCTTGAGTGTGCGAGGGATGAAGTTCCTTTCATACCGCACAGTGCGCACCGTTTCCGGTCGCAATGTGTGAGGATGAACTCCCCGCCTATGACGAGAAGTGCGATGATAGAATGTAGCTGTGGGCATCATGTCAAACAATTCATCTGAGCACAAACCATTGTATACGCGGTAAAACACACACAGTGAAGCAAAGTCTCTCCTGAGACTGAGTGGTTCCACATCGCCTGTGAGTATGGAGTATGTGATATTTATACAACACCCTTATTTTTGTAAAACTCTGAAATATAATTCAGCTATGTACCTACTTAAACCGATTATTTGACAAGTAATAAAGTTCTCTTGTTCTTATTTAATGTCTTCCGCTAGTAATAAAGTATAACATCTGGCAAGTATAATGTTATTATAGATACCTATCGCGTTGACAGTCGATATGTGTGCGCTGAGTTTTAACCCTGCTGCCACCATCAGCTTTTCACACCCGAGTGTTCTCTAATTATAAACACTATCGCAACTCAGGATTTGCACACTATACGAATAACCACGTATTGTCTACAACGAAGTCCTTCCGGTTAACTTGTTCACGATCTTAATCTATGTCCCAGGCTAGTTATTAGTGGCATCGCAGAACTTTAATCATTGGATTATTATTTTTGTATACTACATAGGTGGCAACTAGGACACGGCCCACCTGATGGAAAGTGGTTACCGTGGCCTCTGGACGTATGCAATAGAAGTGTTACACTCGTGCTGCCGACCCTGAAGAAACCTAATGCCTATCTTGTAGAACCCCATGTTGTAGTCGCTTACAAATTACCCATTAATAGTATATTAGCTACGCTATTAGCGTACTTCATATTTATAGTAAGTCATTAGAATATCTAGTAAATGTAAAGTTAATTTCTGATGTGATTAGAATAATAATAGTAGATTACCCAACAAGTGAAAAAAAGGTGAATTCTTTTCGAGGCACCAAGTTGTATCCCGAGAGGAGTGAAGGTTTCTCCGGTAGAATCCCGAGCGTAGCGAGGGGTTCTAGAGAGAAACCTGAGTGGATCGAGGGATACAAGAGCCGAGATGAATTCTTTTTTCACGTGTTAGGTACTCAACTTTTCACCATTGACTACGAGAAAACGATTACTCTGTGATTATGAATTACATTTTGTTATGGATAGTACACAAAAGAAGCAGCAAATTATCAGTAATAGCTACCGCTTTAGCGCGAAAAGACTCAAGAGTCTTTTCGCGTTCGAGAATATGAGTTTAATTTTCATCACTAGATGAAGTCATTTTATGATTATGAGACAAACATAAACTTTTACAAGGAAAATTACACAGAAAATGGCGGCATTTTTTTTTCTTAATTTAAACTGAGCCACATTCCATCCAGCCAGTGATTACATTTAGGTGGCTTTTAGTACGTTTTTATAGTGAGAGTGTGCAACCTCTTTGTATGTTTCACTAGAATCCGTACATTCGCGCATGTTTCAAATTCAAATTTTTTTATTCACTCGGTGAAACAAAGAGCGTTTTATTCACTGTTTTTGATGAATCACGGGCCCTTTTTCGAGTGTCAATGGTGAAAAATTAATTATGCTGGTGCGAAGTAATCGACATGCATTTCGCATGTTTTCTTTGTAAATTTAGCCTTACTGGACATAAAACACTCAGGCGAATGCAAATAGACATATTCATAGAATATGCAGTTGAACGCTCCATCACTACGAGACACATTTATGTAGCGCATTAGAAATAAGTTTTCAATTTGTTCTAATTGAATTGTGTTGTGTTATTATTTCTTAAATATTATTCAAATATTATTGTTTACTATCATTCATTCAAAACGGAATCAAAATTCCACACGGACGGAGCTGCGAGCAACAACTAGTATTAAATATAATGATTAAAAATAAAATAATTTCATATTGGATCGAACCTGAAAAAATCAACTTCTGAATCTATTTACGATTTCTTCTTTAGTATCGCCGCGTGACAAATTGGTCAAACATCATTGTATCTAGTTTCACGCTCCTTTTCCCTTGTAAAAATATGTTTTTACTTTAACATTCAAAATTATATCCATATTTTTTACTAGCACCCAAAAACTCGCGTAAACTCGCTCGGCGTATCATGGAATAGAATAACGAATGTATAGGATTTGACGTTTTTGACATTCTTTGACGCCTGTCATATGCCTCAAATTGCCGACGAATTGTCTCTTGTCTAGAGGGACAGTACCTGGTAACCACAGAGGTGCTTGACTTTTACATACTTATGTATAGAGTTGACGCATTCATTCACTGACTATTCATGTCTTTAAACAATTATGCAGGACTTAAACGTCTTTCTTCCCACGATTGTATCGTTGCGGATTGTACCAAGTTTGCAGATTTATGTTTACCTACACAAGTAAAATACTTAGGTGTCGCATGTACTTTAATTTTGCGCTTGATGTAGGTACGTATGTATACGCTTGTTGGCATTTTCGTATAAACCTTGCATATATCTATTATTTTTCCTCTACTTATTATTTTTTCTTTGTAACAAATAGGCAACTCAAGTTACTACTATACATCTAAGGTGATGGTCAGGTACCAACCTACCATCGGGAGAGGGCCAGATCGAGAGATATGGCCCTGGGTCGGCCGGGGTGCGAGGGATATGGCTACAACAATCTCACCTCCGGCAACTGACGGCCCACAGTCGGCGTGCGTTTTAGTCGGTTCGAGTCCGACATAACCTCCTCCTCCGGCTCCGGCGGGGGAGGTATCCGCGGGGATTTTTCGCACGATAAAAAAAAAAAAAAAAAAAGGTACCAACCTACCATGCTTGTTGTCTCATTACGTTTTTAAAAAGCTCTGCAGGCACAATTCGGCACTGAAAAGCTTAGCTGCTATCGTTTGTTCATTACCTACTGAATTCTTCATGGTATAAATCCATACCCTTCATTAGGCATTACAGTACGCCTACTACGACCAAATTGTCAAGTACCTTGGCAACAGAGGCCCTTGCGTGCATGGTATCTTTCGTGTTAAATACTCCAAGCTGACAGAAAAATATAGAAGCGGACTATTCTTGGATCCCACATAATTCGGACAAAAGCAAGCAGATGATGGATTTTGTATGTATGGAAAAAATGTACAGGCGGTGAAAGGCATACTGTATGGGGGTTGTACCTATACCATGATCGCGTTAATTCCCGTTAACATTATTGTAAAAAAAAAGTTTTTTTTTTTCCCAAAATAATACTTCCAGAACATTTGCTAACGAAACTGTACCCCAAATCTTTCGCTCCGAAACGACTATACCTATAATCACTCGGTATATCGGGCGTTATATATGCTTTCGAATGTTGAGGGTCATAAAATCTATCCTGTGTTCAGTTTTTTCTCAAGGCCATTATAACCTCACAACTTTTATATCAATACCATTCTTTAAACAGAATTTTATTTTCTTCAAAACAAAGACAGTTACGGTTAACAGAATTTCCGCACAAGATTTGCCAGTAGTTATAAAAACGTATGGGTGTATGTTATATACGTGTATACGCGCACAGGTGGATTTTCGGTAAGTATGTCTCGCCCTGCCATTACACGGTTCCCAGTTCCACACCGTTAATTTGATATACCTACATACAGAAGCAGATGGCCTCTTACCGATAGCACACTTCGTGCGCCTTCGTGCTATACAGTGAACCCGAAACTTCGAATACGGCCCTAAGACTAATTACTGTTGTTAATTAACATTTTTATATTAGCTTCACTTTGTAACTAAGTAACTGAAAGTACTGAAAGGTTGTCCGTCCCAGATTTTTATGAGATCTTAAAACATGGATTGCAACACCACATACTGAGTTAAATTCTGAACATGAACAATGAGAGGACCTATTCAAACATATAACGAAATTTTATTAAGTTTCATATTTCTTCTCTCAAAAGGTATTAATTTTGACAAGCGCTGGATATACAATCAATTTATTGTATTCAAAATAGCTTGTAATTACCGCTTGGAATCCAAAATGCATGAAAGTCAGATCCAACGCCGGCAGTTAATTTGCATTTTGATCCAGTAACGGGTTACGAGATAACGTTTCAATGCTCGAGATCTTTTCCCAGATCAACTAACCCCATGTCTCAGTGTCTTGTAATATATCAACAACTTCTTTTGAACTTTGCATACAAAATTACCATATACGGTGACATCAGCACAATGTTGAATGTTAATGTTGTCATACTAACCTACTACTTTTAGATTTATATCATAATCGAAATTCTCACCGACTCATGCTTTAAAAGAATAATTAAGAACCGTAATATAAATGTTACATTACAAATTGGTACGTATCATTCAGTATTTTAGTGGGTTGATAATTATACTTTGAAAACACCAGGAAATAGTCAATCAGTGTTCAGTTATTCGCGGCACAAGAAGTCAAAGACCGTTCATATAAAGAACTTGTAAGATGCCTGCTACGTAAGGCACATTAGATACGGCATGCATCAGATGATAGTTGTGGTATCAAAATTCGCTTCGGCTGTTCCTTTCAGCCAGCATTGAGTATTTCTGTGAATTTTTGTTATATTGTTCCATATCGCACTTTTAATGATCTCGACATCACGATCAGCAAGCTAAGAGGCGTACTCATTCGAGCTACAAATATTAAAGCTTAGTGGGCATTCGCATCAGTGTGAACTGATTTAGGATTCATTCACCTCGCGTTACGCTAGTTGGGCGCCTGGACTGCGCATTGTCTCACACGCCACACAAAATGAGAATGATCCTTTGTTAGTTACACTTTGCTTACACTGTAACCCAAACTAATAGGGAAATACTTAGCGCCCCACCTCTAAACGTAGCATTCTTGCGTTTTAGCTCACGTTCGGACGCCTATTACAGACTTACGATATTTACTCTGGAACAACAGTTTGTGTAATATTCGAACGTTGATAGCTCTCAAATTGACTCCTAGCTATTGCATGTTTAGGAAGTCCTTTGGTGATAAATTAAATATTAAATCTTTAATTTCCTTTTATCCGAACAATTATACGCTAATTTTGCTCCCAAAAGAAAAAGTAATACTTTACAGTACGTAGTGATTACCGACCTATAATTTAATAAAACGCTGATTTTTATCTCTTAGCCACGAAATTTTTCATTAGCCTTGCTTGACTTATTTCATTTTTGTTTTGCCTTTGCTATTTTATGTTAAATATTAGTTTATTTTGAATTTTGATATAAATACATAGCTAAATAACTTTTGCCCACTGAACGTAGAAGCCCGTCATTTTCATAATAGAAATCTGGTTAGAAATTAATATCAACGTGAATAGGTATTTTTTTACAAATTATCAAATACAAGGAGTGGATTAACGGTAGATTTTTTTATTCTATTTTCAAAGCATGATATTCAATATTAACTTTTTATGAACTACTAGCTTTTGCCCTCGGCTCCGCCCGCGAGGATGTCGGTTATCGCGACCAAACATAGCCTATGTCCTTTCTCAAAGTCAAATCAAAATCGGTTCAGTGGTTTAGGCGTGAAAGCGTAACAGACTGACAGACAGACAGACAGAGTTACTTTCGCATTTATAATATTAGTAGGGATATTCACAATTAGACCTGGTGACTTTAGGACTGGTGTATTTTATTGTTGTAGGATGACTTTATTTTACCAGCTCATCCTAAGAGAAATATAGAAAGTGAGGAGCTTTTGCGACATGCACAAAGCAGTATTGCGTGTTAACACCCATCAACCAATCTTGTTGACCTAGAATGATTAATTATACCAAAACTATTCTCATGCGTGCAGTAAAAGTATAAAAATTGTTAATTCACAGGGCCCCTAATCAATTTAGAGTTTTACCGTTTAGCAGTCATGATTAGAGTAGGTAGGAGTTCCGCAGCTTATGGTGAATGAAAGCAGATACCAGACACGTGAGAATATTTATTCCATTGCTTTTATATCGTAGAACTTTCCATGCGAAAATGAGGCATATTTTAAAAATTACTTCAGTAGTAATATTGTCATACAATGGCAATTACGTCTATTGTATTTTTGTGACTACAATGTTTGTTTATTTTTTGTCTCTGACGAGAAGAGAAACTATGCATAGATAAGCTTTGTCATCGAGCTTATTTGGGGAGGAAGTGCAGACAGCTAAAATTATATATGAAGATAGGAAGGGGGTAAAATTGCAGTTATTATATCTGACCCACAGAGTAAGTCAAGATAAATAAAATCGTTTCACAACCTACGACCTATTCTCACACCTACCAAATATACAAAAAATATTATAGTTTTATAAGAATCGGAATCCGTTTTGCAGAAATTTGGTAACAAACACTGACAGTGTTTATATTATACCTATAGATAAGTATGTATTAGCAAACCCGGTCACGTTTCTTAGTGTCTTGATATAGTTATTTCCCGTTTCTGTGAGAACTTCAGAATACAAAATACCGATCTAAACAACTCTTTCGCGATATATTTGTTATTATTTACTTTTAACCCGAAGTTTTGGCTACTTTTCAGCAGCCATGTTCACGGGTTGGTATGCAGGATGGCTACTGAAAAGAAAAATATATCGCGATAAAATCCGTTAAAAAGTAGTTTTATTTCAATGATTGAGGTTCGCGTAAACTTCAGACAGTATCATAAACAACTCTTGTTTAACAATATGACACAACCTGTGAAAAATTGTAACAAACCTTTTAATTACTTTTCTAGTTTTGGAACCAAAAACATAATACGGATACTTAAGTTTTATAAGTTCGCTCACGCAGAAATTCGTAATTAACGACGGTCGAATATCGACCGCCCCTCGACCTATGCATAGGTAAGGAGACGCTAATATAAATGTTTTTTTGAATAATATTTTTAACTGTTGTATTTCTTTATCTTTGGTTATCTATCATAATACAATCAACTATATATCACTGCTGCAGGCTCGCCACATTTAAAATTGTAAAAATAAATATTTTACGTTGTATCCGGAAAACCTCTGTGGCATCAAACATAAATTATTGGTGTAAAACAAAAAGATAATAAAACCACAAAAGATGTTTCTTTTTCATTACCCTCAACGCCGGATTTCAGACCGCAAACTATCAGTGTGTATAATGACGTTCACACATATTGCTGAACACAATCTGAAACATCCTGGAAGTGTAAATCCCCAGACAGGCAGATATTAACACCCATATTTCACCAACTATAACTTTCGGTACCACGTAATAGGGGGTGAGCCTATTGCCGTCAAGCAGGCACTTTGTCATGTGGTATACCTATAGGTATTAACTGTCAGATGGAGAACTTCCCCTTGTACGATATCATTAGGAAGAGATGAGATGGCACTATTTTTTCCACCAGGAACCATACGGCACAACTGAGAACAACAAACTTCATCTAATACATAAAACAGCTATTTTGATAACACAAACTATTCAGTTTTACTAATTAAAATAGCTGGTTTTAATACATGGCATTTCTCTACACATATTGGCATACAGTTCTGACTCTGCACTAAATAGAAACATTTCCATAATATTACCATTTAATTAATTGAATCATTATGATTATATAGGAGCTACCGCTGATTAGATCAGTAATGTTTTACGGCCCAAATTAATGAGCACTCTAATTTGACAACTAATTATTATGTAAAATATGGCGTATTTTCAAGTATCGGGTGGGTCCTTCATTTGCACATTCTGATTATAAATAAAGAAAACATATATTTTATATATCTCTGCTAAACTCCAAGCTTTGCTAAGTTTCAACCTTATCTACAATGCTTAAGATTTACAATGAAAAATTATATTTCGTTCCCATGTCATGCCCATAAAATGTGTAACAACAACTTGTAAATGCTTTATTAAGACTACTTATGTTATTATATTCTTTCACGTTATACTTGTCGCACATAAATAATTCACACTAATTAAAAAGTTAATTATTTTCATAACACTACAGATTATAGATATAGCAGTTTAATTGGCACCATAAAAAAATAAGCAACAAAAATGAGATTAATATCTTCCGTTCTTGCCAATACGCCTCCAAAAATATATTTAACCGTCATTGCTAAATCTCTCACTCTAGCAATTTTATATTTTGATGGATGTGAATCAATTAGTTATCATAATGGGTATAATTATACTTAAATATGATTAATAAAATAAAAGGTTAGCTCTAATACTTTATCAAAGTGTTGTCTTATTTTTGTATCAATTGTTTATTGTTTTTGGGTAATTTTATAAATTGTATGGGTGACTAATTTAGATTATTTGGGAGGTCCCAAATAATCTAAATTAGTCACCCATACAATTTATAATGTTCCATGTGGATGGTAGCAACTAGTAATGTGTTTCAATTATTATAAATTTTATATTTGATAGCTAGCAGATACAATATTCTTAGTATTTCGTTTAGGATCAACATTTATAACTGGAAAACACCTGTTGAGAATGTCTATAATAATCTTAACAAAGTATATGTTCTCAACATGTTACTGGAAGAACCGCCTTGCAAATTGCTTATTATGGGCTACGGAGAATCTCTACCAAATATGAGGAAATTTCTCAACATAAGTAAGGCTTTTCTAAGTAATAAAAAACAAAATATACCAGTTCTGCAGGGCCACTAAAAGTATGCAGAGCTCTTTTTCAAAATACCAATGTATTAATGCTAAGAAGGTTATATATAATTCGAAAGTGCAGTACCTTAGTAGTTAAGAAGGCAATCTTACGATCAAGAGGTTCCAGATTCGAACGCTGTTCATTACACCTCCGACGCGTCGTGATCCTACTCCTAACATAATTTGGTCATTTTAAGGGATTAGCGAGCATTCTAGTAATGTCAGTCATTAGTATTCTAAAAATGGGGCGATGGGCTCGGAAACCACCTCGTGGCGCAACCAAAAACAAACCGCCACTTATGATAATATTGCAGATGTCGGAGACTCTGTAGTCGGTTGTAGTCGCTTCAGCCCCAACAAAGTCGCTAATATTTAGAAGTACAATATGTCACTTATCGTGCTCAGTTTTTTTATTGGATCTATACCTAAGTATAGCCTTATCTTCAGGATTACACTATCCTCATAAAAATATGACTAAGTCCATTATACCATTATGTTACAGTTAGCAATCACTCTGTCAAAACAGCTCACACATATATTATAATGACGCATAATAAAGATAGCCGACATTTGAACTTTAATTTGAAAGTTAAGTATATTAACATGGCTAATAGCAAATACAATTGCAAGTTGCTCTATCAATTACTTAGCACTCTCACGGTACTTCCCGAAATCGCTATTATAACATCATTAGAGATGGTGCAGTCACGCTATGAAAGCATTACAACCATTTGTAACACGGTCACATCATTTTTTGACCGCCCAATTTTGCTTTTTACTGTATACTTTAAATTTGTAAGCATATTTATATGGACATGCGAAAACAATTTAGTCGGTTTGTTTGTAGATTTCTGATTTATAAAGTCGGAATAATAACTACATCCGTAATTGAATTTACCGTTTCATTTAAAAAATATCTGGGTGCTAGGTATATGAAATGCAAGACAAAGTGATTAGACACTTCTAACATAAATCAGCGTCATGCATATAATACGAGTATAATATAAAAGTAGATTCACTAGTAGTATGCCTGAAGGTAGTCTTTTTATTTTCTTCTACAATAATGAAACGACTAGGCACTATTTATTTAGCGCTATACTTTTTCAGCGTATACAATCATAGCATTAAAATTAATTTGTTGAAATATTGTGGATTTGGTAATTTACACCAATTTATTAACCAGGGTATCTGAAGGGTCTCACCACAGCACATATATCTGATGTCTTCCACGGATGATTAATCTTTATTTATTATTCTAATTCTGTTTTAAAAGGTAGGTGCTAATGTGAGAAAAATATGGCAAAGCGTGCAAAGGTCTACTGTTCACAGAACTACTAATTTTTTTTTTCATTCAATTTATCCATTAATTGAAATAAAATTATTTCTTTTTAATATCTCATCCAAAAAAATGCAATTCTGTTTACTTCCTCTTGATGTTACGTAGTAGATATAAACAATAAGACGAATAAGTTTTACCGGTATTCGTAATCAGCTGCGTAATACCTATTTCAGCCTTTCTAATCATGTGACAATAAAATGAAGGTGGTCTATTTGTATGCAGTACACTGTTAATGATGGTAATATAGGATGAATTAACATTTTCATGTGGTAGGGTCACGACCTACCGCTCCCAGACATAAATCGGCAAGGATGTCGCGTCGTGCGCGCACACCGCTGCGCCTGCACCTGTACTGTAATGCCAGTAGCGCGATTTTACCTCCATAACAAGTGTTCATAGCAATACAACCACTGGTACTTACCCTCTTAGCAAGTTTATACCTGTAAAATTAAGTTTAGTAATCTAATCATATTATTTTTCGAAATATTTTGTAATTTATCTTATTTATTGCTTAAATTTTCAAAAACGCCTTCGCCGATATCCAATATCTATAAAAAAAATCCGCGAAGCTGTGGCTCTGAATACATTATAATTTCACAAAGATACATGTATACATAAGGCAACACCGCTTGTCTTTTTGGGCAGGCAGAGACCACATGTTTTATAGATTTTCTTGACCTTGTCTATATTTAGAACGTGCTTGATCTGATATACCTGCTTAAGTCGACCTTTACCGAATTTCCTGTGCATCCTCGCCTCGTAAATCTATTTTGTCGATCTCCTTTCATCCAACATCTCAACATTTCCGAGATGGTTCGGAACATTTTCGAAGCACTCATTTCCTTATTTCAAGCTGGTCACTAAAACTTCTACCAAATCACAATTTGCCCTGAACTAATTTCACATAATGCATATTATCGCGGCAATAAATACTTTTCAGATAAATACTTGCTTACTTAAATGGTACATGATAAACTTTTAATTATACTGCCTTCGATTTTACATGAATCACGTTATAAGCTGCAATGAAAGATACTATCAAAAAAGGTATACTTCGTATCATATCGGCCAAGAGAGAGGAAATTATGCAAGCTGCAAACTAACCAGAAGCTATTGGGACTTCTAACACGGATGAAGATGAAAAATTTCCTCATCTACTTGCGTTAATAGTTAGCGGCATTTGTGACAAATAGGTGTGCAACTCATACCTACTTACAGTTGGAAACGATTCGCACGGTACAGCACACATTTTGGTAATTGATTAACTGTACCTCGTTGTATTACGACGGTACAGTTAGGTACATATTTAATCACCCGTAAATTGATTTATGCGAACACTTAAAGATTAACAGAAGTCTTGTTACGTACATAAACTTGCCAGTGTTTTAGCAAACCATAAATGACTTCGTTAAAATATTCATGAATTGCTTATTGCAATTTAATTTAATTGTATGTGCTAAAATTTACGATTATACTTCACCATAAATGAATTGCGAAACGTAATTGAACCACCATTTCGTCAAATTTCGCTTTAATTTTTATTCTCTGCCATATATATTATAGTGGTTAATCATAAAAATTATTAAATGAGCCTTTAAAAGATACTAAGAGAGTATTTGAACGTTGAAACAGTTTACTAGATAGTGGGGTGCAAGTAAATCAGTCCAGAGTCATTAAAATAAAAAAGCCAGTCAAGTGAGTCGGGCTCGCACACTTAGGGTTCCGTACAAAACTAGATTAAATGGCGTACAATAAAGTATATAATAAATAAATAAAATAAATAGATTAAGTGACGAGCTTATGCTACATAAATAGCTGTTACTTTTGATGGCATTGACTAAGGAATTACATTTTTTCTCAGCTTCAAGGCATCGCAGAACTATGTATATGGTATGAATAAAATTTCATCTTGATGCCTCCATGCATTCCTGAGAAAAAGGTCTTGACAGACAGACAGATGGACGATGAAGTGATCCTTTATGGGATTCGTTTTCCTCTTAAGGTACGGAACCCTAAAATTGTAGACTTTTGGGATTAAAAAACTTGATCATAAGAATAGGGAATATCAATTGCTCGAGAAGTACTTAAATACTTCTCGAGCGTACTTACTATGCGCAATCTAGGCATTATTTATGTAGATATAAACAAAAATAAAGTGGTCATTATAGCTTCACCATCAATCAGATGAAGTGTAATAGGTATATAATTGTACCCTGAAATGTTTATAATTGTACATAATAACACTTAACGACGAACACCTTTTGACCAATTGAGCGATTTTATCTAAACGTTTCTAAAGGCGGGATGAAATAGTAGTAATTAATTATAACGAAGCTGCTCAAAGCTTCGAATAATTAGTTGTTCGTGTTAGAAAGCCAAATAATAAATAATCTTTTGAAGACGATTAAAAAGCAAACAAGCAACACATTATATTTTTTTTTTCTTATAAAAAAGAACCACCGTCAAAAAAATACAAATCTTAAAATTGAATTCTTGTTGTACAGTTTAATATTACCTACTAGGCATAAGCCTGTGTTCCAGCACCCTTTTGTTTGCATTCCATATCCAGTCTATCCCAGTTACCTTACCAGATCATCAGTTTATCTGACTAAGGACCGCCCCACCATCCATTTACCGATATATGGTAAAACTAATTGTAACAGATGCGATCGCCATTTGTACACTTGCTATGAGCTACGGGTTCACACGGGTTGTTTTTATAGCTTAATTCCAAAGACCGTCTTCCGCATTGGACGGGCATCCGGACGGCATGGGTAACTGTCGTTATATACCTATGGCATATTGTGAGCGTGTGCCTAACGCTCAAATGAATAGTCTAAGAGCTGTATGTTTAAAGTGGAGCCGAATCCTAAAGTTACGTATAACGTATGTCAATTTGGTATATTTTCTAGCATTTCAAATGATATTAATATTAGGAAACATTTTTTTTATCAAAAATAAAAAATAGCAGTTGTTTTATTTTTTAAAAGTCCATAATTTCAATCTACTAATAATAATAATAATAATAATAATTTATTAAAACCATAAATTACACAAGTATACAGAATCGTTGTCTCCTGAACTAAGTTGTTAACCTGTATCTCAGGAGACATTGCCTTCCCTTATTATTACATGTTATGCAATATAGTTTCAACAAGTTAGGTAAAAATAATTTTTATTTTTTTTTATTTTTATTTTTAATACATAATTATTTTAGTAACTTAGAGATAAAATTTTGTTTTAGAGTTTATGATAAAGTATATCTTTTGTTTGTAATTAATTAGGGAGATATGGTATTATTGAATTTTGATTTGAAAAGATGACGACGTAATAAGGTTATAGCGACCTTTAGTAGGTATAGACTTCACAAGCTTAATTTTGCTACTACTTTTCTTTTTATCTTGGCATCCCAGTCTAGATTTCTAGGCTTATTCAATTTAAGTTCCAATCGTGTAGGTATTGTTACTGATAATGCAATTATTTAGTCATATAGATGATAGTAGGCATGTCACTTATGAGGGTCAGTGCAGTGTTATGACCTGCATGATTAAAAAATGATAATTGTAGAGATAGCTTTTAATCCAAAGATGCGATTTCTGCCTTCGCCGGTTTTTAATTTAATTAAACCTGGTCCAGTCCATCATACTTTTCGGTCGTTAAGTCCCTATACCTAGCAAAAACATACTCCATGTTTTTGCTAGGTAATCTATGTATGCGACCGAAAATAACAGTCTGATAGTATTTACAATTATTCAAATACATGTGACTACAACGTAATATTTTATACAGCCTAATAAGGTACGTCCGACATATATTTTAACGAGTAATGCCAGGCCTATTTTACTCTATGTAAGTACTTGCACATGCTAAACACCTACTGACGCTTGCGGTTTGTCCTTTACTTGAGTCAGTCGTATTGTCAGCAGTCATCTGACTCGAACGTAAAGTATCTACGAGTACCAATATTACCTTTTATTACTACTCATTCATTCAAATCAAATATGTAACATGATACGTGTCTGTAATGGTGACCCTCTTTTTAGAAACTTTGCCTTCAGCTTACCATCAGGCGAGGCGAAGTCAAATTGACGTGTCCTATATATAAAAAAAAAATACAAATAATACTGACTGTGACAGTTCTTTACAGAATGTATAGACACACTATCAAAACAAGCAACTTCAAAGCAAACAACAACCTGTAAGATACAACAACAGTTATTTAGTGTTCTCATAGACTAAATTAAATGATATCACTGGCAGTTTATCCCGTATTAACACAAAGGAGACATGAGCTGAAATAAAGACTGACAAAAATATTTAAAAAGCTTTTTCAAGACAGTTTTAATTGTTTTATTTTAAACGACTCGTAAACTCCCACGCAGGATCCTAATTATCCCACGTCTAATTAGTGAAATACTTGCTAACGTATGTTCAAGATCTCTATGAATATCTATATCAAAGAACTTTCGACACTATGCATTATATTATTGGAGTTCAAAATGTTATGGTAACAAAACCTATTATTAAAGTTCTACATAAGTCTTCATAATAAATACTTCTGGCGTTTAATAAAAAAAACTATCATTCTTTTAAATTGTTATAATTGCATGCCTTAGCTTTAATCGTCCGAGCGCGTCAAGACAGCGATTCTTTTGGAGGAATTCAGCTATGTATATTTTTTATCATATACTATAGTTAACAAATATGCATATGAGATCATAATTTTCTTTATAGTCTTAATATTTCGATTTTTTGCCATTCAATTATGGTTGATAATAACCGGATTAGAGTGAATTTCAAATAGCTTTTCTAGGGTACAGCGATATGGCATTGTGAACTGTAAAATGAAAGGTTTCACTTCGTCATCAAAAAAATGGATTAGATCAGAAACTTTTAACAACTAATGAATGATTAGAAACTAATAAGCAAAAACAAGAAAACAAATGGCCCTTTATTGTTTTTATAACATACTTACTGACCCGGCAAAAGTGGTTGTATGGGGATGGGGGGAACAGTACTTCACAGCGTAAATAGATTGCAAAGTACTGTTTTAAGAGATACCTACCAAATATACAAAAAAACACTAAAGACGATCGGAGCCGTTTCAGGCAGTATTACGACTGAAAACGCAATAGAAGCAAGCGCGGCCCTCAGTGCGTCTATATTTGAAGTTAGTTAAAAAAGTAATAAATTATATAGTAGCCAAATACACAGTGAGTTTAGATATACATATTTCAATCAAACGTATTTTTTGTTATAGGTCATAAAATGTTACTGCGCTAACATCCGATTTACATATAAATTGCGTAAAAGTTTCAACACTTTAAATACTATTCGTACTAGCACGAATTTCTAACCATTTGAAATTAAAATAGTTTTTTGATTCATCTAACCACAAAATTACCTACTACGATCATTAAAATAGTTGTTTTACTCAACTGACCACATAGAATTCTTAACAATATTTGGTATGAATTCTATGAAATGAAATTCTATGAAATTCATAAAAAGAGTCATAATAAAAATTATTCAATTTTACATCATGGAATGACCAATCACATCTCTAATTTAATGACCTTTAAAACTGGATTCCACCACTTAAAATTCGTTCGACTACCCAGTTTAGTTCAACTAACCAAAAAACCAATAAAAAAGGCTGGTCAATTATTGACGCGAGCCCTTTGAGCCCCTAATTAGATTAATGTAATATTTATGATTGGTTATATGGCGCATCTCCGACGTCGCGCTCCGCGCTTACCACCAAAGAGACCTAAAAGAGGCTTTGTGCAAGCTGATTACATTGTATCGAAGGTTGTTAATAACTATATCTACACCTGCCGATCAACGGCAGTTACTGTTACTGCCGAAATAGGTAAATTCAACGCACAAGAAAATTAATCAGCGGACCCGGGGCCTTCGGATACAAACGGATTCATCACTTAGATGATGATGAATTCAATTATGTGTCTGCTACATATGGATAAAAAAATACTGCGGCAGTTTAACCTACTAAATATAACAAAGCTATTAAATGTAAAACCTACGAAATGTTTTCCTTTTACTTATTATTGAATTAATATAACAACACTTTACTAGGAAATAATAGTGAACGGAACAAAATATTATTCTCATGAGTACATTGACCTCGAAAATTCTGTTATAACTTCTTCTAAATTAATTCATAAATTAGCTACATGCAAATTAATGAATATCTAAGTACCTAATTACTTTGTGTTGAATTAAATTTTAGTCTGTATTACTCAAATAGATGATTATGGTGACCTTATAAAATCATTTAGCAATGGAATTTTTCATATTATGATTATTTATTAATGATTAAAACGCTGTAGTAAAAAACTGTACCTACTTCAAATTAAAATGAAGAGCTATTCAAATAAACATTTCCTTAATCACATACATAGCTGCATATTATATTTTCACATAACTGTTCCAACACTTCCATTGCGGTTTTTTTATTCTAGAATTTCATTTTAAAAATGTGACTGGATAGAATAAAAAGTAAATTTTATAGGTAATCCTTTAAGGTAGAGTTCCTCAAAGTTGGGTCTGCTTACCACTTAGGGTACACCGGGACGCAATAAAATTGGCATAATGGCGTCACCAGTTCACTAACTTAGGTAGACAAGTAAAATATTCGGAGCAGTGGAACTCCTTTTGGCATTTCGACTGAATACTGAATGTATATTACTAAAATATACTCTACAATATAACAACATATTACAAATAGGTAACAACTATTAGCCCAGTAAATATAATAAATTATATACAAACTTTGTTGTAGAAGTAAGTGGCAGAGCTGTGCAAATAACTAATGGTGGCAGCCCTCAGCTACTAGTTGATTGCATCTGTTGTCGCTCTTCATATCGCGTACGCTGCTGTGATTTAACCGCCACCTGTCGTGGTTTATGTTCTCCGATAGCCGCACATAAGGAAGCACTTGAAACTCGAAACGAGGCGTGACACAACCTACCTATTATTTGCACTTGCTTTTCGTTGCAGATATTTCGTATACGTCCCTCGCACCGTTTAAACGTTTCTTAAAATATGTTAATGTTATGAGATTAAAGATTATCTCGAAACGGACGTACCTAGTAGAATAATTCGACGCCAGTACAGTTCCTACAATAAACAATTTGTGATTCTTTTAGCAGCGTACGGTTTTCGTGATCTAAGTATTATGATATCCCAAAATAAGCCTATTTATACGCTACTCGCTGTGATAGCATTAAAATAATTCAAATCTGAGTAAGATTAATCAAACCGACGACACACGACAATTTTTGTAGGTACTTATAGTATTTCTTATTTTAAGAGCTCGTTTGCTTATCAAACAAAGATAAGTGGCGTATTCAGTAGCTAAATGTGGATACTTTAAATGGATTTAGCAGTGTAGCCAAAGTAATAAGTTGTGTATTTCTGCGCAATGGACCGCAGCTGGAATCACTAATGAGAACGCAATTCAAATCAACTGATTTATAAGGAGTAAGCTATTTCAGTCGCCGTAGTTACAATATTTACCTGTTTTCAAACTGGTACAATAGTACTGCTAACTTATTATTGAGACAAATTATACCTAACATTATTACATAATATACCTTCTTCGTATAATAACTTCTTGCTGTTCAAAATTATATTTCTTTATCAATTATTCCATAACCAATAAATACGATTGTTAGAAATTGTCTTAATAACAACACAAAGTTTTGATTTGTAAAATGTAATTGTAATTATTATCGAACAATTCCGCTCCGAAATTGGTTTTCTTTCATCTGTGAGGCCATTAAACTTTATATTGAATATAAATGGGTAATATCGAATTGTAAGCATTGGGAGGTCTATTCAGTAGAAATATACGGCGTCAGATTATATTAGCTCGTTAAGAGTAGTCTAGCCTTGTCCAGATGATATCGCTTAACCCCTCAATTAGAGTGTGCCCCGACTATCGCGTGGCAATAGTCCGAAACAGCACATAAGTTCCCCACATTCGTGACGAGACGAACAAACCAAATGAGTATACTCGTAATTATCCGTTATACTATAAATTTTAAAAGCTATGATAAGGTCCCGTTGTGCGCTCACCAGGAACACTACTTGCTAGCTGATGGTGCCTTGGGAATTAAATTTAATTAATTCCTGAAGCCAAATTCAAAATAGCACATTTAGCGAGTTAAGTGTATTAGTTACTGTCAACATTTTCGGAAATAGTTGAAAAAACAAATACATTTCTCTTACCTAATACAGTCATCGGATATCAACGATATGTACTCACTCTTATGCAGAGGACTGATTACTTTTAAATCTGTATGATTTGAGGTACATAAGGGTCAATTACTCCTCGTAATGTCATTAGCATCTTTTAATACTGTCATTATTTTTAAGGGTATCATTATAGTTTTAAATATTGTATAATACTACCGAAACTTGCAGTACGTGTTGCCATTTGTGTACTTAAAATGAGTACCCGTGTAATAACAGTAATGATGCTAATGAACTAACATATCGCCATCTAAACTAGACGTGAGCTCTTCCAGAGATGATAATAAAATCAGTTCAATTACTTGATTATTATTTACCTAGTTCTTCAATGGGTAAAAATAAGTAAGCACTACATCCGTATTTGTTACACACGAGCACAGAGCATTGATAACCGCACTGTATCTTTGTTTATATTTCTATTTACTGAACATAAAAGGAATGAAACTTGTCAGTTGTAACCGTCCGATAACGGAGCGTTTTGTCTGTAATTAAGAACAGCGAGAACGGGTCAGCCGAGTCACAGAGTTATGGAGACATTTTAACCATGTCGAGATTGTTTAACCACTGTGCTGTCATGTTTAGAGTATACTCATGTTATAAGTCTGTCACGACGTAATGATTTCATGAAGATGGTTTGTTAATTATAAGTAAGTACATAATACTGTCCAGTGAATTTAATAAAAAGCTACTAATATGATAATCATAATTTGAACATAATCGTATGCCTAATATCAATACTAGCTACTTCTTATTATTCCATGTCATATTTAAGTTACGAAACTTAAATAAACTTAAAAACGTGTTATTTAATTTCTAACATCAAAAGGCGGTTTATTAAAGTACCTATTTGAGAACTATACCTATATATGCAAGGAGCTAACAAGGATTCAATTAGTACTAACGGTTTACTCAAAACGCATTACTACTTTTATCACTGTCGTAAACTCGAGAATCGTTTGCAAACGGTGACATTAAAACAATTTAGATGCAAAAAGCTCCAACGATTTCCTTCGTGAGACATCGATTTGGTGCAAGGCAGCTAAGGGAAACTGTGTGAAGAGATCACGATGCTATAAAGAGAGTACAATAATCGTTGTCTATGGAATGCCGCGAGGCACATGTAAACCACTATAGACGTCGGTTATTGCTTGACAGTAGCGCCTTTAGTATTTATTACCCTGTACTAGTGTTACATCAATGCATTCTGAGTTATATTTTTATATGCATATTTAGGTCATTTATTGACTCTAATCACACTAAGATAGAATTATTACAATGCTAATTATATACAATGGTATTGAGGTAGGTAATGACCTACCTCAACGTTAGGCGCTCCAAATAGTGATAACTAACAACATTTTGTGGTAATAGACTGTGAGTGCGATTGATTTTACCAAATTGATCGAGCCGTTCTCGAGTTTTGCGCTTAGCAATATCCATTTTGATAATAAGAAATACAACTTTGACTCTACTTAATCTAAGCAAACAGGACCGATCGCTTCTTATTTGTTATTTATTACTGTTATCACTTTGTTGCAGCACACGCTGACGGGTCACAGCGGTAAAGTAATGGCAGCCAAATTTCTCGGAGAGCCAACCAAAGTCATCACAGGAAGTCACGACAGAACTCTAAAAATATGGGATCTCAGAAGTAAAATGTGTAAGTATGTATTCATTTATTCCCTCGTGTAGAAGCTTGAATAAGAAAACCCAAATCTTTTTGAGAACGTACTATAATTTTGGTTCTGTTTTCCTATGGACATATTATTTTTCCAAGGCCAAATCCTTTTTTTTTTAAATATTGTAGCTATCTAGACCCAAAGTAAGCATAGCTTAACTAGCTTGTGTTATGGGTTCTAGAATGCGGATAAACATACGTAGATACTTTTTTTTTCGTAAATACATACATATTATATATAGAAACACCCAGACCAATGCAAATATTCATATTTCATGCACAAAACTTTGGGAACCTATTTCTGGGATACAGATCCAGACTATAATCTATCCCTGTACAAAATTACAAATGAGAGGGGGCAAATGCCTATAAAATATTTCCATAAGAGGGCTAAAGTTTCAGATGTTCTATCATGTTTGTGTGCGGGAGCATTTTTGTAGATAAATGTCCGATTCTGTATTCAGTGTGCCGCAGGTAATATGTGTCAAAAAGAAACTCCCCACATAAAAGGCGTATACGTAGGATACTGTACCGTATAAACTATGAATATATTTTGTCCAAGATTAAAACGGTAGATATCTACTACTGACTGTTTAATATTACTCATCCGTTCATGAATATTTTAAAAGGTATATGAAAAAATCCCTAATATAGGCATCTTTGCATTTGAATACACGTTATTAATGACGCGTTCAATAAACTATAAATCATGCTTATGCTTCTTCGATTACTTTTACAGCAAGTTTTGCCATATCATCAGAAAGTTACTTAAAATTCATTTATATTATTTTTGAGTATCATGTTTAAATGATTGATAGATAAGATCATGATAGACATGATCACGTGATATTAAGATATGTTGAATAGTCGATTTTGGATATATAAAAATAGTTTAGTCGTAAGCTTTAGTTGTTATTTTTTTGCTAAAAATAATTATTAAAAAAAAAAGAGATCGACGAATTGATAACCTGCTTCCTTTTTGTAATCGGTTAAAAATAGGTAGAGGAGTACTCTTCAGCACTTTAACTCTCTGTAAAAAAATTGAGCAGCCTTTGTCAAGTGGGTATAATATTTTTGAATTTTGTCTATTAAGTAACTTGAAAAGAATTCGCACTTACACCTATAAGTATGTTCGAAAAAAGCCCAGGCTCATTATATTCTGGTTAAAAATTTGCTCGTACCTAATATCCATAACGCCAATGTATTTATTTAATTTATATGCTAGCTGGTTTATTGCTGCGAAAGATGTATGCCAGAATCGTAGCAAGTGGAAAACTGTGGTCTCTGCCTACCCCACTGGGAAAGAGGCGTGACTGTATGTATGTATGTAGCTGGTTTATTATGCATGACTTAACTTAAAACGATTAGTTTTCACAAAAGCTTACCACCCTACCGTGACCTAAGCGCTGTTTAAGTAAAACATCGTTAGTAACTACTCTCTGTTAAATCCCGGTAGACTTTCCTTCAATACGTTCCTATTTCCTACCTACTATCTACGATAATAAGCTAGTCTTTATGAAGTACATTAGCTTGCATACTTAGGTATCTGCTTTTAATAAAATGTAAAACAGGCAAATTCTTATTTGTCCCAATGTATGGTAAATAAAAATCAATGAAACGTCATTTAGATTGTGTAGTTTGTAGCGCCTCAAAATCAGAAACTGTATTTTTGTTGTTATAAAAATCTTCTTTTTTGTTATATACCACCCAATTGTGAAGTAACTTTTGATAAGTTAGACAAACAGCTAAAGAGTTAATACAACCACCATACAACTACAATTACGAAAATAATATAGTTTCAGTTTTCAGTTTGTCTGTCTGTCTATTACGTTTTCACGCCTAAACCACTATACCGATTTTGATTAAATTTGTTACAGTGATAGACTAGGGCTTGGAAAAGGACATACGATATGTTTGGTCGCGATAACCGACATTCACCGTGCCGGAGCCGCGGGCAACTGTAACATAAATAAATTGTACAGTACATTTTTACGTTGAATGAATTATAGTTTTGAATGGATGTTGTAGCTTAGATAGAATCTCTTTTCAATGAAGTAATCGCTCTTAACGTCGGATATTTTATTATATAACTAGCTGACTCACCCGGCTTCACTCGTAGCATACTTCGAAACCCTGTGTCACCTTAATACTGGTATACTGGGATGACACGGGGCTATTTATTAAGTTTCAAATAATGTATAGGAATCTACCGGATTTGTTGACATTTTGTATTACTGCTCAGCTCCCTTGGATTACATGATGTTATTTAGCATATGCGCCACGTTTGCCGATCCTCCGCCTTCCACATCCAGTCTGTTCAAGCCACCTTTCGCAGGTCGTCAGTCCACCTGAGAGAGTCATCTCATATTGGGAGAGGCCTATGTCCAGCAGTGGACTGCGATAGGCTATTTGATTAATTAATTAATTGATTTAGCATAGGTATAACCTTTTTTTATATCACTTAGATGGCAGACAAGCACACGGCCCACCTGATGGAAAGTGGTTACCGTGGCCTATGGACATATGCAACACCAGGGGCGTCACGCTCGAGCTGCCGACCCTAAACCCCCTTCCAAACCTTCCTCGATAAATGGACTATGCAACACAAAAATATTTTTTTCAATTTGAACCAGTAGTTCCTGAGATTAGCGCTTCAACCAAACCAACTCTTTAGCTTTATAAATATTACTAGCTTTTGCCCGCGGCTCCGCCCGCGTGGATGTCGGTTATCGCGACCAAACATAGCCTATGTCCTTTCTCGAGGTCTAATCTACCCCTATACCAAATTTCATCAAAATCGGTTCAGTAGTTTGGGCGTGAAAGCGAGACAGACAGACAGACAGACAGACAGACAGACAGACAGACAGACAGAGTTACTTTCACATTTATAATATTAGTAGGGATAAAGGTGAAGAGTTTGTTTATAGTATAGATATGCTTCAAAAACTTGACAGGCACAAAACGGTGAAGGTTTTTTTCCAACGTTATTGGTATGATTTTTACGATCTTCTTGTTTTAGAATGTCCGCCAAACAGCACTTTTGATACCCAGAGAAGATTAAAACTGTCCTACGCTATCTAGCCTCTATATTCTAGCCTCTGTATTACAAAGCCCATCTTACTGTATTCCACATCCGGTACTCTTTCTTAGTAATTATTCTTCTAATATATAAAATTCTTCTGTCACGGGGTGCGTAATCGAACTCCTCCGAAACGGCTCGACCGATTTTGATGAAATTTTTTGTGCTTATCCGGTATCTATGAGAATCGGCCAACATCTATTTTTCATCCCCTTAAGTGATAAGGGTGCAGCGGGAACGGGATTTGAATACCACGCGGGCCGAAAATATGGCGGTACGAAGTTCGCCGGGGCAGCTAGTATGATATAACATAACATAACATCTAGGAACAGTGTTCATAAACTTAATATAGCTTTACTGGACGTTGAAGTATTTATTGCTGAAATTTTATTATTGTGCTAGTGCAAGTATTTCTGAGAATGTTTGTATTGGAATCATGACAGCAAACATTACGTTTTAGTACATCCCGTGTCTGTATATTTCCTAAGACTAATTGGCACATACGATGCTTATTTATATTTTCCTTTAATTTTAAATTGAATTCACTAAGACGGATATCGCTAACTTGATTTATACAAAAAATGATTTATAAATTTTGTATAATTGCACATAAACACGATGGAACGTCTTGTTAATCTCGTTAATATCCATCTTTTACATTTTCGCGTTCTATATACCATTATATGTTTTATATGAGTATTTTACCATTTATTTATACCTAGCTTTTGCCCGCGACTCCGCCCGCGTGGATGTCGGTTATTGCGACCAAACATAGCCTATATCCTTTCTCAAGGTCTAATCTACTCCTATATCAAACCCGCGCCCAGGGGCCACTGTGTATCTTATATGGCAGAGATTAGCTTCAATCTACACACCTATTGCTCGTATATGGGTAGATACAACTTAATTAAACCTATTTAAACTGTGTCCAATTACGAGAAAACTATAAACCTACACAAATACGTCGACAATTAAACAAATAAGTCTGTCGCGCTTTAGCAGCAACAAAAATGATCCGTATCATGTACTACTTTGCTGGACAATAGACTTTGTTATATTAAATGTGGTATACCACCACATTTAAAACTGTCTGTGGTTTTCTTAGTGCAGTTTGGACCAAATTTGATAAAAAATAAATATATATCTCTGTACTGTAACGTATACTAAATAGTACATTATTGCAAAGGCCGTGAAACAAGTAATTGCAGGACGAGTATGAGTTTGAAGGCCGAGCTGAAGGCGAGATAATCATATTCACTAATAAGAGACAGGACAGGCAATTACCGTTTTCGCCGAGGTGTATAGTGCTTTTCTCAAAATAATGCAGGGAAACATTTTTAATTATAAACATTTAAATTTCATTACAGTCTCTGTGGCGTAGTGGTGGTGAACGCGGCCGCTACGCAGAAGGCGCGGGTTCGATCCCCGCTCAGTGCAAATATTTGTATGCATGAATATGGTATTTGCATTGGTGAGAACACGTTAAGCCATCGGTCCCAGTTGCCATACGAACATCTATCATGGCAGTCTTTACGGGTAGTTGGAGCCCTAAAAAGTCCAACAACACTGGTCTAGCTGCAATGCTTCGATATCGCCTAATGTCACCATTAGGTTGTGGAGGTCAGATGGCAGTCGCTTCACGGAAAATATCGAGATCCAGCCAAATCCGCAGTCAAGACTGGTAAAGCGGATCCTAGACTCCGAGATGAAAGCTTCGGATGCGACTGGGAATTAACGCTAGGATGAAGATGATTTAATTTTGTATTACGTATACTATACATAGGTACATTTAATTTCTTTTTATAATAAAATTTAAATTTAATGAAATTATGAAGCATTTATTATGCTAACTATTAGAATCGATTTAGAAAGGAAAAAGAATCGACTTCGGGCAGGACTCGAACCTGCGATCTTTCCCTTACATAGGGAATGCTCTGACCGCTAAGCCACCGAAGCCCAAACCGAAAAAATTTAAATTGTTACATTAGTCATATCAAAACATCTGCAGGAGCGTTTTTTTAATTAGGAACATTACAACGCTTCAACCCATCAATGTTGTATGAAACATGAAACTTAAGCATTAAACATTTAACAAAATAATGTAATTGCAATACTTTGCGATGAAGGGCCTTTGTTTTTTGGCCAAGTTACCCCTGAATGCATATTTATTAACATACTGCATATTGCATAATCATATTGCATAGATTAACATGTTGCTACGAACCATTATTTGACACGTGACATTTTCGTTTGTATAAACAGGTACAGAAACAAAATTTGCTGGCTCTTCTTGCAATGATCTGGTAACGTCAGATGGCGCGGGTTCGACGATAATCTCAGGACATTTCGACAAGAGAGTAAGGTTTTGGGACATTCGGACGGAAATGTCAGCAAATGACATCATGCTGCAAGGCAAAGTAACTTCACTGGACTTAAGTAGAGGTACATATTACATATATCGTTTTTATTAAAACGCATCCATGGAATTGCTTTAAGCTAAAGTAGTCCTTTACAGGAATTAAAGAGACCACTTTAACTTGAAGTAATTCCATTGTGTAATCTTATGCATTAACTTAAAAGACATGCTCAAATGCCAAGGCGACCCTGTTAAACACGTAGTTAAGATAAACATCTCAACTACTGTTAGAGTTAACGACGGTCACATTACATCAAAAGCCAAATAGCTGTTTATTCGATGAAGTACTCGTAAATTTTCGTAATTGAATGCATCGCATATTAGTATCGGTATTCGTGTCAGCACTACAACGTGACGGGTGCGCAATGCCCATTTCCGTTACGCGTCTCTCGATCGATCCCTTTTTTGTCAGTAACGGTCTGTGCATCGCACGAAATGCTGAGATTGATACCTTCAATCAATTGGAGTGTCGGGACGTCACTGCCTTGGAAACTGATTAAATCACGTCGATTTCATCGAACAAATGAATAGGGAGACAGTTCACAGTTAGACATCACGCTCGATCCAGATCCATCAGCACTATCGACAATCTATCATGCGCGGGATGCCTTTCGATATCATAAATATGTCAGTGTACGAAAGCTTAATGAGCTACCCTGCCATTATGCTTGTTCGTTTTATTTTCCTCCGATGATGATGAGATAACTTCATTTTTATGGCCAATCATTGCACTTATTGCACAAGAGTACCTACTGGTTAATTACTTTGGTGGAAAATGTAATTTTCTAGTAACCATTAAACTAGCGGAAATTTGTACTTGACAAGTCTAAGCTATTAAGAAATAATAGGCTTATTTGAGAATTTATCGTTGAATATTTCGTACCTAGTCGCTTCGCTCTGACGACTAAACTGACAAATTAAACATTTAATTTCTGTGAAACATAAAAAATGTTGGTCCAAAATTTGCTCAAACCTACTCAGCTTACTAGTAAATCCACCACTGCTACCAAGAGAGACAATTAATTATGTCACTGTAATTAAATTTCAACGAATGTTGGGTAATATCAATCTGGTGCGAGGGATATGGCTATGACAATCTCACCTCTGGCAACTGACGGCCTACAGACGACGTGCGTTTTAATCGGTTCGAGTCCGACATAACCTCCTCCTCCGGCCCCGGCGGGGGAGGTATGCGTGGGGATTTTTCGCACGATAAAAAAAAAAGAGGTAATATCAATCTGATCGATTGGAGCAGCTCTGACAATTCGACGCGACGTATTTACCATAAGTCCGCTAAGGAAGGATTAGTCTAAGCATTACTTCATAACAAACACCGGTAATAAAATAGCGGGCTTGTCATTATAAATCATCTAAATTAAAAATAAGGCACGATATGTCCCAGAATTATTTAGTGATCTTTCTTCTTAATGCTAAGCGTCTGCTATAAAACTCATAACGTTCCTATTAATATGAATGACTGCCTACGCTAACTGTAAGTGACTTTGTGAAATAGGAATCCCAGTTATTTAGTGTTTTAATTTATATGTGAACTGCCTTTTCAGACAACAATTATTTACTGGCTTGTGTCCGCGACGACACAATACAACTAATAGATCTAAGGATGAACACGATCGTTCGATCATTCAGGTGAGTACCTAACATTGCATCGTAGTTTACGGTTATTACTTGTATCACTGGCTGTAGATAATATAATTTTTATTATGTTTTCCAGTAACTATAAAACGTTAACAGTTATGTCTTCTTTAATTTTATGACTTAGCCTAGAATCTTAAAAATTAAAACCGCTTTCAGCACGTGCAATTCAAAAGCTATGAAGTCAGGAAACTGTATTAAAGTGCACGAGTATTTATGAAGAAGTAGTGGTAGATAATAGTTATTAGTTGCGACGTGACGAGATAGTACAAAGGTGAATATTTCAATTTCAGTCACGAGTCTTTTAAGGTGGGTTGCGACTGGTCGCGCGCGGCTTTCGGTCCGGGCGGGCGACTCCTCTCTGTGGGCGCGGCAGACGGCGCTGTGTACATCTGGAACACATACATGGGAAGACTGGAAACAATACTCAAAGATCACACGTATGTATTACATAGAACAATTATTAAAAATCTCTTCATTTTTTGGTTTTCTTTCATAAAAAAGTATTCTTGAAAAGTCTAATCATTATTTACAAAATACTCGTATGTGTATTATTTTACATTACCACAAGATTTCTGGCTGCAACACAATAATTATGATGATGATGATGAGCAACTCAGGCTCATAATATTTCTGTTTCTTAACATTCTCAACCTTTAATCTTTACAAAAAGAACTTTAACTTTTAGGTATATTCGTTATAAAGTTTCAGCCATACATTTCTGACCTTGAATTTTAAACTAGAATTGTTTTACCGATGACATCGTTCAGTATCCCCGTAACATTTCGCATGGACAATTGAAATCGTGAGGTCAACATTGGCTCGGGCTGTCTCACCATTGCAAATTTCTCTTTCCCATAGCGCACACTGCATATTTATTTGGCATTAAGCTATCGCCACACCTGCTTCATGCGATTAAACGAAAGAATGTCATTCGAATTCATTTAAAATTTCAAATAGGAAAATATTTATAAATTGTAATGCTCGTAATAGTTTATAGAGTTCACAAGTAGATGTCTCATGTATTTTTACTGATTGGTATAAGTAAAGTCAGTTGAACGCATTCGTTAAATATGCAATTTGGAAATAAATTTTAATGGTTCGATATTTCTTAATCCTTTTGTACATAAGAGTATATTTTAGTGGTAATACTTAAGAAACAGCTTCCTGGTTGTTCGTTCACTTACGGTCAAAGGAGTGTTTACCTGTTAGTTTTGTCGTCTATGTTATCCGTAAACGCTCGTTGCATGCAATAGGACTTGATCGAATCTCTGTCAAGACTTCTACGTACCTGTCCATGGACCCCATTCTTCTGCAAATCGCCGCAAATGGAACATATTGTTCCCTTGCCGTATCCACCACAAGTACATGGAGCGATGCAATCGCACTTAATTCGCTACGAGACACCACACACAATAGTGTAAACAATTTCACAGTAATAAGGACAAAAGTAACGCGGAAACATTTATCTGTATCTCGACATGCATATTTTTGGTCTGCAGTTCTGTAATGACCGGATTCACTAGTATAAACTCAGTCGCCACAGTTTAATCTGGTCTTTATGGGCAGCTTGTAAATTTAAGTTGTGGGTAATACAGTATTGCGCTGGTGATTATATTATTATACTAGCCTTCCGCCCGCGGCTCCGCCCGCGTGCATCTCGGTTAACGCGACCTTTGCTCATATCTTCGGTTCTACTCAACCGATTGCGATCAAACAAACGATTTTAAGTCTGATCAAGCCCTTTCTAACAAAAAAAAACCCATCAAAATCCGTTCAGTAGTTTTTGCGTCCATCGCAGACAAACAGACAGGAAATGAAAAAAATATATTTTCGTGTTCAGTATCGTTAATATAACATAACCCAAGTATTTTTTTTTAAATATCTCCAATGTACAGACACGACCACTTTACAATTTTATAATAGTATAGATACATATTCTTTAACCTTTTTGACTTTAGCAACTGTTTTAGCTTGAAAACTTGTAAATAAAGTGTCTTGTTTCAGACAGGAGGCAATATGATACATTTTCAGTTTATCATAGTCAAACCTTTATTTGTCTGTTATTTTCCAAACTTACGCAAAGTGTATGCTAATATATTTTGGTTCTATTTCATTTGTATATTATAGATATAAAAATACTTCGAACCGCTTTATTACTAGACCGCATTTATTATCGATTAAGGCTGATTCAATATTGAAACTAACATCACTAAGGTTTTGTTCAATATACCGTTGCGGCATAAAACTCTTATCGTCTCGGTCTAAAATCAATTTACGCACAAGCACAACAATATCGAAATAAAGTGTGATGAACACTAAAGATTGCTTTCCTTTTAGCCCATTGTTTTCGTCTTCATACGTATGTACGACTACAAATTATATGCTTTAACCGCAAAAGGGACATAAACTATTTGCTCTCATTGTAAACACTCAAGAACATGACTATCATTAATTTGTTGGTTTATTTCAGCCACTAAACTAGTGGTTTTATGATCTGGTAACTAGCATCTCAATTTCAATAATATCAAAGCTTATTACAGCTTTCAGTTTTTACTAAAATAACCCATAATGTATTATTATGTAAATCTGTCTTGATACAAACATCGTGCATCTATAGAAATAGGCTAGGATTTTATGTATGTGTCCGGTAGCTATAACAGATAGTTTTTATCAAATTGTTGTAAACAAACAAATAAAGATAGCAAGTTAAGAAACAGTACATAATGTAAAACTAACTGATAAGCAGATGTAGTCAAAAAAGCATCACAATAATTACAGTAGCGTTGCAGTTGCCAGTATATGCGAGAGATTTGTGATTATTTTCAACCCTTTTGACGCATAATGACCAAAAATGCATGATGACCACAACGCATGTCGACCAATACGCATAACGGTGAAAAATAGTGTAGTTTGTAGAGGTATGTTGTAAACATAAGGCTCGATTTTTCAACAATCAACGTTGTCTTAGACTGGGACTAACCCTGCGTGTACATCGTCTGTAAGTACTTTGGGTACCTATTTGTGTATCAGATTATACGCTGCTACACGCCCAGCATGCAACTACAGCTGAAAATTAGCTCTACATGTGCGACACAAGCTATTCGTTGTCGCTGACAATTGTCATGATTAATCGCATACAAGCTTGTAGCTTGTAGGTTGATGTTATAGGTTGTACTGCATATACATCTAAAAACAAACTATGAAATCAACACTACTTTGCAATGATGTAGGCACAAGAAGGACACACAAATGACAAAACAAGGAAGCACAAATGTGGAAAGCTACGTTACCGAGTGATCTCAATAGTAATCGAGATTATATTCTTGTTTTTTATTAATCTAACAGTGATCGCTATCTTCGATTATAATTATTTCTATTTACTTCCTGCCCAGCGAATTTCATTCCATATTTTGGCATCTTTTTAGACATTGTCGCAACATGCAAGTCTATTATAGGAGGATTATATGCCTCTATAAGCTATGTTAACTGTTTTCACAAGCAAGCCTTTACCTTGTGGCTGCTGTATGTTGTTCACTAGCAACGATGAAGACTGGGAAATATTGACAGCTTTGTCTTTCTAGAACGTATAATATACAAAGATACTTGTTGAACTGACCGCGAGATGAAACCTTTAAATGAAGACTAACTTAACTAGAGTTACGTTTAGTTATGCAAGTTTACTGTTAAGCTCGTAAAAATGACAATGCCTAGTAGAGCAGATAGCGTGTTTCAACTTAATAATTTCCGCGTCATATAATTTACTAGTTCAGTAAAGAAGTTATAGCCTAATAAAAGTTAGCGATTATTAGAAGCTCGTTTTCTCTATGGGGTAAGAAAATATAGCCTTAGCCATTCCATCTGCGGTAAATAGGAAGCAGAACGTATTTTATCGCGCTAACTACACCTCGAATTTCAACTCCATTGTCACGTTTTCCAATTATGTTATTCTTAGCTATACTTAAGGGCGTTCAGTGTTTTATAGTTTTAACATCTATTCCAAATGATTTCAGACCATATGCACATACTCTAGTACATGTCTACGGACGTTGGTCCCTATTAATCGCTGTGGATGCTTTTTGTAGCGGAAAGGCTAATGGCCGGCGTAAATAGATTCTTGAAATTACTTTATTGGGTAACCTGTTCACGAACATTGTAGGCGTGTAAAGTGGTTATGAATCAACGCATCGCGGGAGTATGAAGTACAAGTATATTAAAAGTACTTGTACTGTTGATAAACTTTCATTTGTAGCAATATATGTAATAGGCATCATGGCAATATCGGCACCGAAAATATTAAATCAATCGAAAAATCCGGTTAACGACTTTTTATAACTTTAATTATTATTTATAACATTTTCAAAACGATGCCCTGTAGATGGGAACCATTAAAAGCCATCTCTTAATTAACTGCGCATGAATTCCAATATACAAAATTGAATAAATTAACGGTTATGAACTTTAGGCTTATATAAGGTATGGCTATCAATACCTACGCCATTTTGTTTGATACAGTAAAAATAATAATGATAGCTACTTTGGAATGCAATAAGGAAACAATTGCATGTTCTGGTTACCAGATTTGTTCGTGCTGTAACATTTCCTGCTCCCCTTATTGGATACCCTCGGTAGACTCGTTATACGCGACCGGGAGCGGTATGTGTAAACGAGCCAAATAAACCCGACGCTAATTCTTGTTTATGAGAAACCTCGCCCAACATAGTAACGATGTAAAGCCTTTAAGCGGCCTCCGACAGTCAAAGCTTCGTACTTACTAACAGTTTCTGAACCTCGAAATTGTGCGACTATGGAATAGTTGAGCCACAATCCTTCGCTATTACCTATATTAAATAGGTATTAAAAATGGTAGTATAGCTGTAGCGATCGCCTTACCCGGCTAATCGACCTACTTGGTATATCACACACACCGTATTTGGTATATTTTCGGTCTTATAAAAAGTTAGCATTATTAGGCACCGTGATGAGTATAAATGTCAGTGACATACTTTGAAGTGGGTATAATATCTGTAATATACTACCATATAAAGCTGGATACCGTTCACACTCTACTCATATAATTTTCTGAGAAGTGTAACGGTTCACGAACACACAAAAATGCTCCAGTTTTGTAATAAACCTTAATGTTGCAGTTATTTTATGACCCGAGCTTTGATTTTGTTTGAATTTTCAGATTCGAATATTCGTTATTATGACTTAGGAGGTACAAATACTGAAAACCTTGATTGCTACCTAATATTTACTAGGTAGCACATCATCGCAACTGTGATCCATATTATAATCAACAGACTATCTGAATGGAATAATCGTGATCTTGATGGCATTATATAACATAAATATTTATCTATTTATCATCTCCTGTGAATGGGTTACTTCTAGTGGCATTGACTGTACCACACATTACTATTAAGTATTTTTGTACTTCATATATGTATAAGAAAATAAGCAGTTCCAAGGCAAACGCAACAACGCGTAAACGTAATGCTGTTACTAAACAGCATGGCGATTACGCGTTATTACGTTTTAGTTCAGTGCGTTACCAATACCAGGGTGGTCATAGTCCCTCGCTGACAAAACTGTACTGATTAAAGAAGTTACTACTCAACCTAAATGATAAATAACACTAGGAATGCTTTACTTACGATGTTCAATTCATCGTATTAACTTTCCCAATTTAATCGTCCCAAATTTTAGCGGAGATGTCTTCTCTATATTTTCGGGGCTCTAAGCTTAAAGATTGTTGTTACATTTCTTTTTGTTTTCAGGTCAGCAGTGACAGCAGTATCATGGCATCCGCAGTCAGGTTTACTAGCATCAGTAGACCGCGGCAAAAGAGCTATCATTTGGGGAGATTTGTGACAAACCTGGGAGGCGCCCTTAAACGTGCCGCCAGTAGAACAGGTTAATATTCCATAATTCCTATAATTACCTGGTAGATATATGCCGGGAACTGTATCTATTAGGTACAGGCTATTATTATTTTTGTAGAATACATTTTAAAAGATATAATATATCCTTATCCTTGCATAGATATATTAAAACAAGTTAAGAGGCTCACTCGTACTCATTATTTTAGTCTTAATAACTAATAGTGATGACTAACAGAATATGTAGTTTTAATAGATTTATCTGACTGTGATCCATTATTATATTCGATGGCATATTTGCACGGTTAATTTTTGCTGCCAAATTTAGTATCCGTGTTATGTATGTCGTGTTTCTTTCCTTATCTTCACAGTATTTTCTATCACAAGTGTTGTTACCACTTACAGTCAATGTCGCTTTAGGTTAGAACGAGTCCTCTTCCACTGCAAACTCAACTAGAACTTCTTACAGTGTAATAAGCCTCGCTTTCGTTTTAAATCACGTTACATTTACAAGTCTGCAAATAATGAAGATAAATTAATGTTCTTAAAGGTAGAACCACACATTCTAACTGAGATGAACAATTTATCGTAACTTCGTGTACTGGATTCCTTGAATACACTAATCTTTTCTTTCCCAGCGACTGTGACTGTTTCAAATTACATTACCAATTTGATCAATGAATGCTTTTACTGCAATCGCGCCCATTCCTAAGCAAACCCTCTCCGTAAATAGCTTTTCATTCATACCTCCGCACGATATAATGCATCTCTTGCGCTTTAATTACCGCCAGTAGATTAGCCGCTCGCTAACTCATCACCGTCATTTTAGATCTACAAATATACACTCTAGAGATACTGTTATATTGATAGTACTAAGTAGGATATTAGCGGCCAATACCCTCTAGCTCAAATTTTAATTACGCCCGTGCCGTGGCCGTGGCACTGTACCGACCCAACGACAGTCTGAGTCTCACAGATCACATAGCAAGTACTCTCAACACCAACGTGTGAGGTTAAAAGGTTTACAACGCAATGAATTCTTGACATCATTGTCTGGTTTTGCTTTCAACAAAACTGGTGGTACCGAATAGTTAGCCCCTATAACTAAACGCGTTGCCGACATAAAATATTCACATTAAAAGTCGTTAACAACACTGTCTACACGTTACATGACGTTTTTATTTCACCTGTGAACATAAATTCAAATTAAGTTTCACGTTTTCTACAACATATTTTCGGCACGTTTCTTGTTCAATATAATCACGTAGACTTACTTTGTAGTATGTTGTCACTTTGACTTCGTAAATGTCGAATAAATGACTATATCAAACATCGAATCATTGAAATCAACATTTTACTCTGTTAATGATCTGTTTGGATTGTCTTCACACCACCGACTCTGTCATACTCCTCTAACATAAGGGTTATATATCTTGTTGATGAGGTACGATGGGGCTAATATTCTACTGCGAAGTAATAGCCTCTAAATAATTAACTATGTTTTTTAGGATAAAGAGGCTCCGTCACAGTTGGAGTTGCCTGAAAAGAAACATGAATTTTCATATAGTAGTTTCTAGTTAAGTACTCAAAAAGGATTTATAATAATAATAGACAGAGAACTATTTATTGTATACCAACATTAATTTCACTAAAATATTATGTTTTAGAAATATCAGAATGCCAACGAAACGAATAAAAAATCAACTGAATTTATACCACATACATTTCCGTATTCGCTTTCGTCGAAACGAAGAAATGATGTCTTCGTAGCCGAATTGATGCTTTTAGATCTGGGGTGGGAACTATCGATGCATACAAATATGCGCATTGCTATTTCAAATATGGTTGCATAGACCTAAGCGCAACGTAATATAAAATATTAAAGATAATAAGGAAGCCGAGTGTGTTGACACCAGTAGCGGATTCATGCGTTTGCCGCCAGCAGGGGTTTACATTGTGTCAATTCTTAGAATATATAGAATTATTTGTGTCCATTTCGGGAACTACTGATAACTAAGACATGAAGAAATGAGCCCAAGTTTGCGCTCCTAAAGTCTGCCGCCCTAGGCTCCAGTCTACTTAGTCTGCTGGTAAATCCGCCACTGATTGGTACAAAGCATTATGTTGTAATATTTATTGCTACTAGGTATACCTTGATACCATGCGGTGATGGTATATGGTTAGGGTATTATCTAGATATAAAATTCATAAAACTCATTAAGTTGCTAGAACGTGCACGACTAAGTAACTTGCTGTAAAATTTACAGCGGACGCAATTGTAAGCATATACATAAATACTTCTTTATGATGAGCCGTTATAGATCAACAATCTGTATGGATTGTTATAAAAAGTCACAAAGTCATGATCACAATAGCGTCTACCTGAATTCCAATTTTCGTTATAAAGCCGTCACGAATATTGAGTACAAAATGTTAAGTATTTTATTTTTTCTATCAAAGTTTGTGTGTAGTTTTCTACCATGATTTCCGCAAGAGATTACAGCATATTGTTTAAAAAAAGTGTAAAGAAGTGTTTAATTGGTTGACTACGTGAATACCGCATATTTGTTTGTCCCCGTGCTGGTATAAAATTGTCGAGATTGAGAGAATAAGCTGCTGGACAGATTGAGTTCGCCTGCGGCTCAGACCTAGGAACTAGGCAAATTACCATTTCTGCTGCTGCTATCAGGTTTCAGGAAATATTCTCGGGTGGAGCCGGGACAGGTCATCTACTTCAATAAATATATTACAACAAAATTATATTTGTTCTCAGGATTTCAGGATCCATTACCAAACGATAAAACCCAAAATTTTCTAGTATTAATAGCCAGCCTCAACTGATAAAGTTCTTAGCTAAGGTCAATACCCCTTAATAATTTTCCGAGTTAAATGAAAGTGTTACTGACTCCGTAAGGTTTCGTGTAAATTGTAGTATTTAATGTTTGCGTATGAGTTTGCGAAACACTGAGTGACAAACTCAATGATTTCGCATTTCTTATTGACCAACTTAAAAGTACTATCAGTATCATCGAGACATTATTTGCTTCAATACGTAGACACTTTACGCAAACCGAACATAATGTTAGATAGAAATTGTATGCAGGAATGCGAGGTGCCTTAATCTCGACCACAGCTTTTACATAATACATGATAGGCTTTTACTAAGCTCTGCTCGTCTAACCTTATTGAAAGACATCTGGGCACTGATTAGGGCCGTATTTTTAAGAGCGTATTCTTTTCAACCATTAACTATAAGATGGTTGCTTTGTGCAAATGTGAATCATATTGCCATTAAGAACACTAGTGTTATTTAATGCGAATAAAATCGCTATATTTCAGTACTTATATAGTTGCTGCTCATACTACGCAGATTATACATATTTACCATCTTATTTGACAGCTTGATTAAACTGAATAAAATTTTGAAGCATTTACTATGCTAACTGTTCAAATCGATTAAGAAAGGGAAAAAAACCGTCACCGTCGCCCTTAAGACGGTTGTATATGGGAATTTGGATTGATTTCGTACGTGTCTCGGTGGCTTAGTGGTCAGAGCGTTCCCCCTGTAAGGGAAAAATCGCGGGTTCGCGTCCCGTCCAAGGTCGATTCTTTTTCCCTTTCTTAATCAGCTTGATTAAAGCTTGACATATATATGGGACATAAATTTTCAAAAAATAAATCAATATAATGTTAAATATTAGAAAAGTATATATATTATGTAAAGTACGCATATCAAATAAGTACCTATAGACATTTACATCTCTTCAACATGTCTCATTGTAAGCATTAAGGTATAATTCCGATGCCGACCGCATACGACAACGACAGATGCATGCAGCACATACAGCGTACTCATTACTTGCTCCGGGACCACTGAGAAGCCGCAATGCATTACGCGCATGCACTGCGTGCGTCGCACACTGGGGCAACGTCATATAGGGACATGATATAAATTCAATTTTGAAAAGTGGGTATTTTGATAAAACTAATGATGTTATGATAAACTTGACTATCGAGTGCATTCATTACTACCCTTTATAACAAAATATCAATTTATTTGGTACCAACAAACTGCACTCGAAGTAAGATGTAAAAGGAATGAAGAATATTGCAAATACTTACAATAATTTATTTTTAGTGAATCGCGAAACGAATTAATTTTGTGGAGCATAATGATAACAGTATGTAGAATATATTGCACTATTAACCTCTAAAATACCAACCGGTGCCCGGGCACCGCGAGTGTTAGGTGACGTGGGTAGACTCAATGATGTATTATAAACTATAGATATGTTGTCCACACTCTAAAATGGCGACAAAAAAATGATGACTTTTGGTCATCATTTTATGCACCAATCAGAATCGCGACGGTGCGCCACCCAAAAAAGAACGTTTTTAATAATAAATACGTAATAATAAAATATTATTAATATAAATAATAATATAATTCATATAAATTAATACCATTGACGTATTTTTAGAAGTAGCTAATATGTAGTGTTTGCGCCATTTTTGAAAGCCGCCATCTTCGTGTATGACGTATCTATAAAAATAATACATCATTGGGTAGACTGGTTAAAACGTTAATATTTAAACCCTATATAGGCTGTATAAAAAAACAATATTCGGCGTCGGCGGTTGTCGTATGCGGTCGGCTACGGAATCATACCTTTATGTGGCCCAAACGTATGTTGTGGCTAATTCTGTCATTGACCGACTAGACTACTGATGTATCGTCTCGTCTGGGAGTCCGCCGCCCTTGTTATAAAAAACTTTGAGAAATACAAATGAAATTGTATTGTATACAATTGACGCACAATACAATACCGTCGACAAGTGAAAGCGTACTTTCAACTTACTTTCATTAAGTTTTTGTGTAAGCGTATGTATGGTGTGGGTCTCGTAGCCGGTTCATATTGTCTCGCGACATAAATCTGCCGAACTATTCTAAATGAAGAGGCCTCTGTAGGTATTTGCTCGATTTTTACTTTCAAATGGACGCCGGACGTGATGAAAGCTCTATACCAAATTGACAGTACCAAAGTTTTGCTCTATTTCTATTGTGTGGTCCCCCAATTTCTATGGAGGCTAATTTTAGCTTGACTTTTTAAAAGCTAGGTTCTTGTCAGAAATTCGGATGTCAGCATCCTAATATGGTTCCTCCTCGTCCTACTTTACATATAAACTAATACCACAATAGGTAAAACAGAACCCTTATAGGATAACTGCGTTGTCTGTCTGTCCGTCTGTCTATCAAGACCTTTGTCTCAGAAACGCGTGGAGGCATCAATTTGAAATTCACACCAAATACTTAGATCTGCTTAAAAACTGCTTTTAAACTTTTGTGAAAAAATCAAATATCTAAATCAAGGTAATTGAAAGATCCAACCGTTGATGTAGCAAACTTTACCAAATGCAAGGGTATCAAAACTTATAGGTTTTTTATTTAGGGTCAGAGAGAGACCATTTTTCTAATAACTACAATTAAACCAAGGTAATCGAAATCAGATTCTGCGTCAACCCATAATCAAGTAAATTAATCTGAAGTAAAGGCCGTCAACCGCCTAAGCATCATCCGAGAAAGAATCTGCTTATTATATATAGCTATCAGTTACTCATGATCAAACGAGCAAATTGTCCACCCTTAAGATGCTTAAGTAGAACAGTGTTTGTCCGTGGATTTATCAGATGTTACACAGTTTTGTGTTAGGTTAGGTTTGACCAGAGGAATGAGAGCAGAATTAACAAAATTTCGAACTGAACCACACACAGGATACATGCAACGCAGCTGTCTCAAATACACTATAGATGACAATGTATTCTATGTAGGTATATGTGATGGCCAAAAAAACATGAAAGAATTAATTAAGAAAATACAATGAAAAAAATAATTCTCAACATTACTGACCTAACGAGCAATAACACTGTTTATTTTTGGACTGATACGCTCATATTCAAATAGAAACAAAAACAAATAAGGCGAAAAAACAGGCTTATTTAAATGGGTGGGTGTCGGCGACGACGGTAGATCCTTACCGCGGTATGTATTGTATGTTGTCGCTGCAGGCGATCGACACCAATCATGATAGGCGTGTGTGTGGATTGGACAGTCATCCATCAATTGTGTACGGCTTGCCGATCGATGCATTACTGGTAGTGTTAACTGTTTTAATCGACTGTCAGGATCAGATAACACTTCAGTTACTGTAATTATAGGATACTAATTTAATGACTTGGAAAACGACTAAAACAGTGTTTCCGTCTGGGACCACTAATTAAAGATCGACAATATCCCTTTGGACTCGCTCTCAGCTTCTTCGCATCCAAAAGGATTCAGTTAATTGAAGAATTAAATATATAAAATCCTGTTCCAACGAAATAGATTAAAATAATATAACATCAAAAAAATGTACAGTTATGCCATAATTAGTTAGTTATGTAATTAAAGCATCAATTAATTTCAGTACATTGGTAAAGATAAACATGTCTATCAAGTAGTTAGCTGCTCTATATCACGCCCACGGGGAATATTAAGCGAAAAAAGTAGCTGTGAATTTAAAAGTAGTTAAAGAGAGACGGTATCACTATGTGCCGGACCAGCCGCCTGGCATTACTCGCCAAATTGAAGTGGTCGCGAGCTCAACATGCGCGCTAGACCGTTCACTAACCGTTTGTCGCCAAAACGAAGCGGAAAATTTAATACTCCAGCACGGTACGTGATCAGTATCATTTTTTTGTACTCAGACTGTGATGGCACACTTTCGTTTCCCATCAGAACAAATTTACCTACTTAGTTTTTATATACACAAGATTATAGTAATTGTAATTGATTGCTATACGCGGATTTAAATTACAAAGCTCTTTTACAGGACCGTCCAAATGTATGTCAATACTTAATATAGGAATTTTAAAAACTGACTCAGAGCTATTCAATAAGAACTTCAGTTGTCAATCAAACTAAATGTTTGATTATCGGCTTATCAAAACTAAAAATAGATTTTAACATCAAAAGATCAGTGAAATGATGACCGACAGGCCGTCCATTAAGGAGTTCAACTAAAATCAGTTGTAAAAGTGTTTGACGTTCTCAAAGTGCCTATCAAAACGATGATTCGCGCATCGTCACAGTTCTACCAGGTTTAACGCTGATCATTTCCTTGACCTGAAATATGAAATGATCATTCAAGTTAATCTCAATCTGTCCTAAAATAAGTTGTCAGCTCTTTTCGATACCGTTGCTCAACGGTGGCGGGCCCGTTGATTCGGCATAATGACCCGCCCAAATGCTCAATACACAAGTGTCAGATCACACAGATCTAATACTTCCATGGTCGATACTATTTGCTTTGTAAATGCCGGCAAAACCTTACATCAACAGTCTTATGTTTATAGTTACGATTGTTGTTGTTCTAATTATTGTTCTATTCCTATCTAGGCTCTAATTATGAATAATAAAATGTGCTTGTTACTTTTACGCGCTGTAACCGCCGCTATACGAAGTAAAATTTGAAATAAGCACATTTTATGTTCTGGATTACCTATTTACACATAGACTTTTTATGGCTGTAATAAAAACCGCGGCAGGCGTTAATATAACCGATGGCAGGCTTCTAGTTATTGTGAAAGAAAACATAAGTACTTATGTTACAGCACCTATAAATATAGCATGGTTCTTTTTCCTATAAAAAATAGTAATCCATCTGTGATCTGTTCCCTTGGTCAGTAGTTTAAGATTCACATTAGTGAGCTACACCGATTTCTCAGTAATTTTACGGTCTGTAAACTTTGTTAGATATGAATAATCGCAGCTATGAATAAAAACACAGAAGATGTGGTATTACGTTACGAAATGATTGAAATGTAATAACATACCTTAAAATGCATTCTCTGATTCTACCGATTTCATCTAAACAACATGTTTAAAATTTAATAGCTACTAATTATAACACAATACATGTGGTAAATATAAACAAGTCGGAAGATTACGCTGTAAACTATTGTGTTTTTGGAGTTAAGCTTTCACGTATTAAATTCAGCCAGTAACCTATCGATACATTCACTACTTTGCACTGTATGACGCCCGAAAGTCGGCGCTCTAAAAAAAACATGACACCAATTTTACCGTAAGACTATCTACACATGGAGGATCAATTAAGTGTTACCGTTTTAGGAATAATTATGTTTTTTGTGTACGATTGTAAGGCCGGTAGTCGACACGCTACACACCTCGAGAGTCGAGTCGACCGGAGGCGGACTCTAATGACCGCTATTAGCAAATCGCTCTGAGAAATCGCCAACAATGAACACGAAATATACTCATTGCAGTGTCCCATTCATTAAACTTTTTTGCGATACCATCTCTCCTGTTTTAAATGTGTGTCACACTCTTTTCTTTTTCTTTTCCATCTCTAAATAAACGTAGCAATTTGGCCTCGAGCGCGGCTAATATCGTGATTAAATTATAATCTCGGCGCGTTTATGTGCTATCATTGTATCATTTGTTTGTGAACTTTCAGTGATTTGCAACTATTACCTCTGTCAAATTCACTTCATTCAACAATTTGTCGAATATTTATCCATATAAGATTTAGAAATTGTTATTATTTAGTCATCATTTTCCTCTCAGTTTAATGTAGGTGTCTTTGTGAATCTATAATTATATTAATACACTAGCCTTCCGCCCGCGGCTCCGCCCGCGTGCATCTCGGTTAACGCGACCTTTGCTCATATCTTCGGTTCTACTCAACCGATTGCGATCAAACAAACGTAAGATTTTAAGTCTGAGTAAGCCCTTTCTAACAAAAAAACCGCATCAAAATCCGTCCAGTAGTTTTTGCGTCCATCGCGGACAAACAGACAAACAGACAGGAAATTCAAAAAAAATATTTTCGTGTTCAGTATCGTTACCATAACATAACCCAAGTATTTTTATTTAAATATCTACAATGTACAGACACGACCACTTTACAATTATATAATAGTATAGATGAAGCGAAAACTTTATAACCATCTTTAAAAAAATCGCACACACGGATGATCATGAATTTTGACATGGTTATAGTTTATGTGGAGAAATGCGTTATGCAATTTTTTTTAAAATAAAGTGTATCAGAAGTACATCAAATTAATTAAAACTAACATAACGCACACTACATACATGACAAAACAAAATACAGTACCAAAACAAAATAAAAATCAGTGCACATTTTTCGTTAGTCTGCTAAGTACTGGTATTTAATGACATACACAGAGAATTGTCCAGAGTATGATCCCGGCCAAAGGCACGACCGTTCAAAAGTACGACAAACTCTTCAAGGAAAGAAAGACCATGCAGTACCAGTATTTTGTGTGAGAATGATAAGTACGAGGATTTATTGTACTTAAACACGCACTACAATTAATCATTAATTAAGTGTTTAGAGGTACCGAGCGATATGCATAAAGCACTGAAATCTTTCTACTCAATTTGAAACACTACCGAGAAGTACAAATATACGAGAACTACGGAATAACGGTCATCTAACACTTACCAGTTATACCTTAGTATACTGTAACTAAAACTTTAATTGATATTGTTGAAAAGCTATGTTAAACCACAAACTGGATGACAGCGCGGCCGGGCGTTCGGTATTTGAGAAATACCATCAATCTATACTCATATTATAAGGCTGAAGAGTTTGTTTGTTTGGTTGGTTGAACGCGCTAAACTCAGGAACTACTAGTTCGAATTGAAAAATTCCTATTGTACTGAATAGCCCGTTTATCGAGGAATGTTATAGCCTATAAATCATCATGCTACTACTAAAGAGAGCGGAGCAGTAATCATAAATGTCAACAAATTCTGTAGATTATCTGAAAATTAATGTAGTATGGGTTTCGAATTATGCCACGGGCGAAACCAGGTGGGTCTGCTAGTATACGTGAATATTATGTATCTATTTCAAATTCTTTAATAATCATTATCTAAAATTCTTTAATATTCAATTAAGGGATTCAAGGCATTCATTTTCTTTGTAGACTGGAAAACGTCTTCTCTAATCCCTACTAATATTATAAATGCGAAAGTAACTGCCTGTCTGTCTGTCTGTCTGTCTCGCTTTTACGACTAAACCGCTGAACCGATTTTGATGAAATTTGGTATAGGGGTAGATTAGACCTTGAGAAAGGACATAGGTCATAGGACATTTGGTCGCGATAACCGACATCCACGCGGGCGGAGCCGCGGGCAAAAGCTAGTCATTAATAAACTGGCAAGCAACTAGCAAGTTCTGGCTACTATTCTGCAGTCGCTCCCGCAAAGGCCAGGATAAGTCAAATCGGAACATAAGATAGGACAGGCACAAAGTACAGGCTTAAATTGCGGCCAAGCAGGACTAAAGCTGTAATGATGATGACAACACCATTCTTATAATCACTAACATCTTAAAGTCCCTATGCATACACTATGTAATGATAGCATGATCTATGCATGAGCAAAAAGTGTCGCTATATACTCTGTATTATCGTTTAATTTATAAATATAATGACTGTCACAATTCTTGACCACCCGATATTTACTGACGCATAAACTTTTCCCAAACGACATAAAATATCTGTTTATAGTCAAATGTCTACCCACACCCATTGAACTAGGAATAGGATAAGCCGACAAAATATTTTTGTGGAAATATCCCCAGTTGGACACCTATCTGATAAAATGTGTAGTTGTTGATTTTTTTAAATGTTCACGCAACTTCTTCTCGCTTAATATTCTCACATGCTTAATTGATAATGATTATTTAATTGCCTATCGAGTCATTACAACTAGTGATCGTACTGCGCGAATTGCAGGTCAGTCACACCTGGCTACAGGATACTCTCATAAAGAGAACACTACACTTTATGCTTCATTTACATGTCTTCGTTGAAATAAAAGCAAAACGAATCAACTTATCGCTCTCATAAAATATTTTATGATCTCAAAACATAGGATACTTTATATTTTCCCTTCAGATATTCATGCAATTAATTTTATTCAAATAGCAGATAATTACTGTTTGACTCAATTGCTAAATTCTAAAATCCCCGTATCTTGGCGTATTTTTCATAAGCTAAGTACAATGACAACAACAGACATTTTTTTCTTATGTTAAGTGTAAAATTTTGATTCACAATAAATGCTAAGTGAATTAAGTGGGTGTCTCGTATGTAAATTCACAATTATTATAAGTACATAGGTTGAGTAATATTTATATTATGGATTTATGATATTTCACATTATAAATTGTACTTAAAATACATGGACCGTACTATCATTCTTCATCCGAGCGCCAATACCTTACATCTAAAGACCGTACCTTGGAGCCCGGGATCCGCTCTCACTCTTTTCCTTTCCACGATTTGCTTTATGTAAGCTTTTACAGGAGAATTAAATTCTGCGGGGCTCGATACAACCAAACAAGCATTATAAATATCGCGCTATAAGCATTCTCAATAGCCTTATTTGCAGACTTCGAGGCTCAATGTTAGGAAATGAGGAAACCCACATTCACAATATGCCACGGGTTTAAATATAAAATGAGCTTTTGAACATAAGAACTGGACATGAATATTAAAGTTCAAATTAATATCTGTAATATGTGTGTCTTCGAGACAGTGGTTACCTGTTTTAGGGCTTGGTGAATTTTGTATTATGTCAAGGATTCCGGCAGTTTTATTTAATTTTCTATCGTCAAATGCTCAATAGCAACACGGATTCTAGATAAAATGCGAACGAAACTCTCTACGATAGTTGGCCTACCATAAGCTGGGTTTTCACTGCGAGCGGAGAGGACTCGACCACCTAGTAACTCGACATCTATGAATACATCTGTTTTTGTATTGATTTAAGTACCTACTTGAAACTTATGTACAAATATTGTCTTTTGCTAAAAAAAGATTATCATTTATTATTACTCTGTCCGGATTCAGTTTACACGCCATTGAGCTCTTGAAGAGTTTAACTAGTTTATCAATTAGCTCACACAGGGATCCGGACTCAAAGCAGTCAAACTGTCGTTTAGTTATATTAAAGTCAGAGGTTAAATAAACGTATCCGTATACAGTATATTAATCAAATATTTTCAACAGGTCAACAAAGATGAAGATAATGCAGCATCTGAGAGTGACGCCGGAGAAGTATTCGACTTCTTGTTAGGATTCACTACGGACATACTTCATAAGTTCACGTAACAAAGAAACTTTGTACAATTGACCGCGTTGGGCGACACAACGGAAGGGCACGAACTGTGTACCGTACTGAAAAAGAGGGATTGACTCAACAAAACGTCATATTCTGTAAATATAAATATAATTATATTTTGTTATATATGTAGAGGTGCTACGTATTCCACATTTTAAAATAAATATAGTGAAGGTGATAAGGTAAAGAGTTCTCAAATCTATAATACAAACTACGGCGAGTCGGAACCTATTTTGTGAGTATTTCTAGATATGTGCGATTAATATGTGCTTTGGGAGTTATACCTATATGGTATTACAATAAGTGAAGGCCTGTTAGTGCGGCCTGATGTTGAATATTCACTAATTTAGATATAAGTAGTCTTCCGTCAATTGTACCTATACTTAGTTTGATTTCATTCCTCTATAAAATTGGTATATATTTATAGTTATGTTCGAAATTTCGAAATACCTCTCAGAACATAAGTGATAATTTGAAAGTACAAGTTCTGAATGCGTTGCATGCGTTATCGGTATGAAGCTTAACCCTTTTTGTGCGATATAAATAATTTATTATGTGAACTAATAAATAATAGATAGGTAAATAAGATAGCTGTAGCGATTGCGCATCTTAGTACCTTAAAAGTCAAACCACCTAACTTAACAATAAAATTTCAAAGAGAACAATGGCAGTATAACTAGTTGTGGTACCGTAACGTGTAATGTTATTCTAGATAGTACGTTATTATATACTCAAACGTTTAATTTAATAGGGGTCATTTATTATTGTCAACATGACATCATATTTGTTTTAGTTATCTGAGCAAAATGGTGGACCACCTGTGCTTCCCGAAATCTCATTAGCAAACAATGATAGGGCGTCGGTGACTACCGAAGCTCCCCGCGATCAATAAACTGTTGAGCCGATAAGAGCTCGTAGCCGTACGTAGGGTTGTCACTAACTGTGCTTATTATATATCTGCTGCCTCAATCTATTTGAGTATTCCTTACAGCGCTCTCGATAAATTATTTGATGGTGTTTAAGTGCCTATCCACTATTTCTTTAGTATATTTCTTTCTCTCCTGGTTATTTTTTTTATATTCCTTAAGTTCACTGTTTACATAGCTCATTTTGTGACAACCTTACACAAAGCGCACGCATGCCGCGAAGTATGCATCCATATTCCTGTGACGTAAATTTCCACAACTACGCTGGTTACTTTTTCAATGTAACTTTTGTACTTCATTTTCACCGGCTGGTTCAACGACCTCTTGCAGATCATAAACATTATTTTAATATGTAATTACATATATAACTGACCGCTTAATTACTCTAAACTACTGCGACGTCCGGGCTCGGAATCCAATCAGAAAAAAACCTAATCCGGCGCCGCTCTTAAATTACACTTCGTTAACCTTCGGCTCGGCTAATATTAGCGTACAACTCCTACTTTGCATAGGATTCTCGAACGGCACCTTGTCTCTCTACGTACATATGAACTTTTCTTGCCAAAATCATGTCATTCTCTCAGACGATATTATACTTATAACGTTTAGTAATCACTATATTAAGCAAGACGTTTGAGGTGAACATTTTAATTAGTTTTCGCCAGTTATTTTTACAACTAGTCATTCTTATTTCATGGTTAAGATTTTCACTTTTGTTTCCGCGCATATGTGATAATATTGCGTTACTTGTTTGCATTTACCGGTATTTTTATGATTGTGAACAACAGTGAAAATATAAATATGTAAATGAATCGTCAAATTCAGACGAGTTAAACACATTATACCTACGCATAAAAGGTAGAAGGATTCTTGTATGTAAAAGATGCCAAACATGTTACTTGAGTCAATAAGTTGTCTTTCAGTCATTAGAAAAAAAGCATAAAGATGGCATAAGTTTTTGCAAATAAATACAATTTTTCTCGTAGAACTTACTAGAAATTATATAAATTTATTTGTAAGTTAAGTTTGTGAAGTAAATGAATACTGTATGTAAATGAAAGAGGTTCTCTTTATAGAAACATGATATCGGCAATGAACAGCTGTAGAAGTAATATACTGTTGCAGTTATAGAAGCTAGCACACAGGTATTTATTATTTCTTTATTTATCAAGTACCTTAGGCAGAGACCTTTCAGAGCACTTTAACAATTTTATATTAATTGGTAAATCTTTAATAAATATAGGTACGGTGACTAATTTGTGATAGGCCTAGGGCCTGAGTTAAATTTCCTGTTTGAAACGTGTAATTTCAAAACTTACGAAAGTTTATAAAATTTCGAAATGTAATTGAAAACGAATCAAACTAGGTATCAGTGATTCTGAAGAATTTTAATAACTTTACGAAAACGGACATAGGTAGGTTTAGTTTTCACAAATCATTCGAAATACCAAAGGTTTCTAACCTTCTTATTTATCATTGAATTGAAATCACTCGTTTCGTTAATCGTTAAGTAAAATCACGTTACAGTATTGGTCCCCTGGACAGGAAATATCACTATGTCATACACGGAGTATAAAATCAAAATGATACCTATAATATGCTTTAAATTCTCATTAGTATAAAAAGTAATACAAAAAATTGTGTCGCCAAACTCTCACACGTTATGCCGCATAGACTAGACTAGACTAGTGTTAGATTATTTATTTTTCCAATCTAAATCGATATGAGTGATAGGTTACAATTTTTACAACACACCTGCTCATAAAAGTGATATTATTTTACCGCAATTAAGCACGGAATGACACCTATTATAAAACTGTGACTTTTTCATTGCTATTATTCACAAAAGTGAGTTATAGATTCTTTTTTAAATTTTATAGGAAGTGTCTATAATTGTCTATGTTCTTAAAAAAGTTTTGATACAAAAAATAACGTGTTTAATAGTACGAATAAATTAATACGCCTATTGTATGGTCATTTGATGCATTTTCGTATTTAAATAAATAATTTCAACTTGTAATACTTGTGTAATAAACAAAATTTTCACTCAAATTTAACTTTTTTTTCTCTCTAAGTACAGAAAAAAAACAGAGTAAAAAAAAGTTAAGTTCAAAACTATTTTTTTTTTAAATATGGTCGACCGCCATTGTTAAATGCGCGCGCATAGGAAAACGAATTAATTTGTAGTTTGTTTATTTAGTATTTGTAGTATTATTTTATTCGCAAGTGTGTTGTAAAACGTCGTATGGCACGTGTGAGCATGATGATTACCGTCCTCGGCTGTCCTAAGACCCTCGCCTGGCGGCTCGGGTCTCAATGGCGCCTCGGCGGTAATCACCAACGTTGCTCACTTGTACCATAATGTACTATTATCAGGGAAAAGACCTAACATTAAATTTTAGCAGCCAATCACATTGTGGCACTTGTATGATAGCTGGAGGACACTTCCTCTAGAGATTTTATATTTCAAACTGTTACATAGAATACCTAAATATCAATAAAACTAATGAATAATATGTCACCTGTCACTGAATTCTAAATCCACTACAGGCGGCTCCTACCTCCTGCATATTAAGTCACAAATCCCTTACTAAATTACGCATCAGATTAGGCTTAATACCAACTCAGTGTGTGAACAGGTCCTTGCCGGCGTAGGTCCATTATTGTCACTGTACGAAGACGTGGTCCGTTATATTATACTGTAAAATCGTCATAAGTAACTGGATCCGTTGATGAACGCAAGATTAATACTTGTCATTTTTATTAAACATAAGATAATTCAAGTTCGCTATTGGCTTCACGTAGACGAATTTCATTTATCAATGTCTAGCTAACGTATTATATGTATATTTAAACAAAATATGTGCCTTTTATTAGCCACTAAGCGAGTACTTATATGTACAATGTATAAATTTACTATAAAGCGCTGGGTAAATCCCAGATTTTTAATAAGTACTTGTGTAATTGATATCAATGCACTTGAAAGCTGCGCAAAAAAATGTCGTGTTAAATTTATAAACAACATAAATAATGGATAATAATTGGCTTTTATTTTTAGATTTAAGTACATAAGTAATTGTATTAAATTTATTTTTTACAAAATCTGATGATTTATTAATGAGTTTCGCGTCGATGTAGCGTGTCTTGTAATGTGATATGTTGGTATGGAAGCTTTCCATAACAGAAGCGTAATGTAAGCCCCTACCAGATAAGAATGTTATTTTTCTCATGGAAAATGTAAAATTAGATAGAATTTTAACCAATATGCTGCTATTACGTCTGTATACCTAAATAGGATGTAAGAGTGTAGGTTATTATTATACAGCTTTATAAGACTGTTGTCCTTATTTTATAGAAGGGTTACATCACAAAAATAGTTCTAACAGCTTTTTTTAATACATTTTCTATGTGGTTTTTAAAAATTGGTCATCAATGTACATTGAATTGCGTATTACATTTTTGCCGACGTACAACATAGCTTGATATATTTGTGTATATTTTTATACTGTACGTTGTACACTACGACCATTTGTAAAATACAACGCTATTTTATTCAGCTGCATGAAGTAAAAATAATAAATAATGTATCTACTTTTGGTCACTTTTATTCTACGAATTATATATTCAATATGAAAATAAATGTGTTATTAATTACACAATTATTAATCTAGCCTAGGGTTGCCATACGTCCCCGTACGCCGGGACATGTCCCCGTTTGAGGCCTGGTGTCCCGGCGTCCCGGCCAATAAGCAAATTGTCCCGGTTAAACATTTTTAGTATTATATTAGAGAGCTGGACTTGGTTGGTAATCAGTAATATACCTACAATAAACGCGACTAAGTAGCTAGGCTATTAATACGTAGATAGAACGACGAAAGCGCTGATATTTTTCAATACATGAATATGTTAATGAGTAATAAAGACCCCGGGGCCAATGATTTTACGAGAAAAACGCGATGAAGGACAGATGGCGCTCATACTTCCAACGACATGCTGAATAAGCAGCAAGAGGTGCATCCACCAGACCTCTTTCCAACAAGGACAAGGACTAGTGCCACCGATAACGCCTGCAGAAGTACAGACTCGGCCTCGACGAAATCCCCATCGAGGCTTGGAAGGCAATGGGTGCATTGGGTGCTCGTGGTGTGAGCATTCTAACATATCTGTATAACCGCGTACTTCTCACCGTGAGATCCTGAGCCAGTGGAGACTGAGCTTCATTACGCCAGTATTCAAAGGCAAGGGATCGGTGCAGGAGTGTGGTAGTAACCGCGGTATAAAGATAATGTCCCACACCATGAAGCTCTATGAGCAGATAATCGACTCCTGGATCCGACAGGAGAGTACACTCTCGGAGTGTCAGTATGGGTTTCGTCCCGGGCACGGGATCATTGATCCGGTGTTCTACCTAAGGATTGTGGTGGGGAAATACAGGGCGAAGAACACGCCCCTGCACTGCCTATTCTTAGACATGCAGAAGACCTTCGACTGTGTTCCTCGCGCGGTGATCTGGTGGGTACTGTGGGCTAAGGGAGTTCCAGAGACCTACATAGACACCATCCAAGATATGTATCATGATTCTGGTTCCGTGGTTCGGAGTGCTTTTGGTGACTCAAAAGCCTTCCCCATCACCATCGGAGTACACCAAGGATCCGTCGTTAGTCCTTACTTGTTCAGCTCGGTATTAGACGTCTTGTTGGACAGTATCAGAAAACCACATAAGCAGCCTCCGTGGTTGCTCATGTATGCTGATGATATTGCGCTGAAGGACGCGGACAGGAGCAGATTGGTGCAACACGTGAAAGTGTGGAAGGAAGCGCTTGAGAACGGTGGTATGAAGCTAAATGTAGCGATGACAGAAAGTTTAGCGTTAAACTCGACAGATTTCACACCGGTCCGCATAGGCGATGATTCGGTTTAAGTACCTGGGTATCATGTACTTCATGTGACCAGTGAAATCGACTACGACATCAGGGCACGCATTGCTTCCGCGTGGGCCAGGTGGTGAGAAATGACTGGCGTCACGGGTGATCCCAAAATGCCAGTCAGGTTGAAGGAGCAGGTCTATAAGACGATCATTAAGCCTGTCCTCTTACATGGTTGTGAGAGCAAGAGCGTAAGCACGTAAGAGCTGCATGTCACGGAGATAAAAATGCTGCGTTAGGAACTCTTGCAGCCGCGGCAGCCTTCATGTCCATGACATCGCAGATAATATAATCTAAAAATAATGCTAGAGAGCCGCCTTCGCTGGTGCGGCCACGTCTTGCGGCAACCGCCAGGATACGTGGGTAGCAAATGCCTGACAATGGCGCCCCCACCGGGTCCAGGTAGAAGGGATAGGCCCAAGAAGTCCTGGCTTGACGTCATGGAGAGTGATATGCGTGCAAATGATCTCACTACCATGGACGCCCAAGATCGTGTCAAGTGGAGGAGGAAGAGCCGGAAGGCGGACCCTGAGCTCCGGGGTCATCTTGGCCAGGGATGCAATCGGGAGAAAGCGTCTACATGAAAATGATGTTTAACTTAATGTTGATTTCGTCAAAATATTTTGTACAATTATCAGAAGTTAATTCTGATAATTTTTCGCCTTTCAGAAAACATAGGAAGCCCGGGTCGCTGCCAGCTTGTTTAACGCTTGTTTAATGGCAGTGTTAAAAGTTGTTGTATTAAAAGTAGAGATGAAACGGATATCCGGTAACTATCCGGTATCCGGCCTATCCGGCCTTGTTTTCACTATCCGGCCGGATACCGGATAGTAATACAGTATCCGACCGGATACCGGATAGTAAAATTTAAAAAAAAATCATTTTACACAAGGCAAATCATACTCCAATAGGTTATGGACATCGTTTATTTTTATAATCGCACATCAAAAATGTTTGTTTTATTAATTATTAGTTTAATACTCAAAATTAACAAGTGGCAAATTGTGATGAATAAATACCAAATTTTCCGCGTTTGTTGGTAAGAGGCGACTCCGCTTGGCTTCGTATACCAGACCAGCTTCTGAAAATAGCCTTTCGCTGTAAACGCTACTGCCAGGTGCTGAAAGATAAATTCTAGCAAACCTTGACAACTGCGGGTACTGATTTAGATTAACTGACCACCAAATGTATGGGTCGTGATTGCGATCGATTCGAAATGTCTTTAAAAAAAAGTCAATCTCGTTAGCAATTGGATTTTGTTTTTCTTGATCGCGACTATCACTACTATTATCCTTTGCAACTTCATTGAAACAGTTCCAGTTCCAACGCAATAAAGGGCCGAATATCCGGCAGCCGGATATCCGGCGCTCCGGCCTAGTAGCTTGCCGAATATCCGGTATCCGGCCAAACTACTATCCGTTTCATCTCTAATTAAAAGTTCCTATTTTTCTACAAATTTTTCTTCAAATGTCCCCGTCTGGGTCCCCACACTTATGGCAACCCTAATCTAGCCGTATTATTTCGATACCTTACAATATTATCGATGAAATCGCCGGGGTATTCTTTTCGGACTCGAATGTTACGCACGCATTCGGGCTTAAATCCGAGCGAACGGAATTCTCTTCGACTTTGCTGGCGTTGTGAAAGAAAATACCGCGCTGTGAACGACACCCCACTATACACCTATATGCACAATATAAAACATCTTTGTATTTTGTGTTCAATCTTGAAAAGAAAAGAAAGGAATAAAAGTTTTTTTTTGCTGCACAGACATGCACGAAAACCTTACAAAAAAATGAGCTTAATTACTAAAGTATTTACCTACAGATTTTATAAATAGTTACTACGTATAAGGTCGAAGGACACCTCTAGTCTGCTGATGGTCCTTTATGTTACAAAGGATCTTCCGAACATCAGATAATCACTACCACACGGAGATATGAATAGGTCGAGGAACTAATATGAAGACCTATCTATACATCAAATGGACTACCAATGGTGTTGATTTCAGGTCGAAAACTATACGTGAATTCGAGGTGTGTTGGAGCGTGACTTCCTCTACAGGTAGTTCATCTTAGAAGCTACCTGCAAAGATGTTTCTTAACCTCAATATCGACCTATCGATTGATATACTTAGGTACTCCTCTATGTTCTAATCAAATTATTTTTTTACTTTCGCAAGCACTTCATTGTTCAACAGTGTATTATTAGGTTCACACATTCATTCGAAGCTTGTCAAATTAACATTCATTTGGGCGAGGAACAATAACCGTTACGGTGATTTATTCAGGTGTGGTTATTAAGTGGTATTAGTTGCGAACTGCGGTCGTCACCCATTGACCCAGCCGTTTCTCCAATTATATCAGCACCTGAGGGGAGACGTCGACACACGAACAATAACTCATACAATTTGTAGTACGTGCTTCAATACACGGCAATATGGGTTAAGTGATTTGATTATCTTCACTACAGGTACAGTGGAAAAGTTGCATCTACATGTGTGTAGTTGAAGAACATATCAAAATAAAATATGATAATAAAAAGTTAATAACTGTTGAAGAAAATAGAACCCTTACTGAAATAATACAAGCTGATGAAATTAGGCCTCACCTCACATTAACATTACAGTAGTATAGGTAGAGAGAATTCTGGATCCTCGTTTTAAATCGTATCTACTTAATAGAATAACGATAAGTCACCCAATACTACAATAAGGTACCTACATAGATACTATCTACTTATTAAAAACGTATTCCTCGGTGGTAAGTCCAATACAAACTGAATCCAACCATTATAAGTAGGTAACAAATGGGAGGTAGGTACCTTGGTAAGTAATGCATGATCACGATACGACTACAAGTATTGTATTTGGTTATTTCCCGTTCTTCGATCGCGATTTCGATTAGAAGGATTTTGTTCCATTAATATTTGGTATTTCCATACCTTATCTACGTACGAGGTAGACCTCCTCAAACACGCCATTCATCATATCCAAATTTATTTATGTATTGTATAGGTCGTTGGCTGACTTCGTCGCAGTCACCGCGCGGCTCGTGCCCGCCTAATGGCCTCAACGTTGGTAATAACACAATATGGCCAATTAGTCCAAGCAGCCAAGATTTACCACCATCCGAACTAACCGCATCGCGTCAACCGCATTACCCGTACAATTACCTCTGTATTATACGACTTCATTATCCCTTTGCTAACATTATATCATGGCGGTAGGTAGAGATCCTTATGGATCATAGGAGTAAGTATTGAATACATTCAGGAGATGTTGTGTATGCCGCCTGAAGTTGTCTTACAGACCGCACGATACTGACAATTTCTTCTATAAATTAAGTCATCATCTTCATGGAGACGCATTATTCTAATTGCACTCGTGGTCATCTATAAATTAATAAGTATCTATGTTATACATTTTTACAAAAATTGAGACTTAATTCACAAAATTGGTATAGATCCATAAGTAAGTATTTTAGGGTAGGTACTTATGCATATATTTGTAAATACCTACCTAACATTTTTTTTTCGAAATAAAGAAAATTTTATATTTGTTTACTCTAAATTTATTTTAATTGAAAGAAAACAATAGTTTTATTTTATTCACGGGGAGACACGGCTATTTCCGTTACCATGGCTGTTAAGATGCAACAGAAAGGTCGGGTTCACTGTAAATTTTAAAACAACATCAAATAAATCGCGATAGACTCCGTTAAAAAAAAAATTATTTCAACATGTTGATATTCGCGAAAACTTTTGACAGTATGAAATATTTTCATGTCAACCGTGATAAATAAAGTGCGATGTAAGTTTAATGAAATAGCTATAGGTAATAAAATAAACCTCTAATATCATATATGATATTAGAGGTTTATTTTATTATAGCTATTTTATTAAACAGGTAGGTATACTACCTACCAATGGAACCAGCCAGATAATGTTGTGGTTTCAATAGTCACTTTTCAACTGCCAGTCTGTCAGTTGTGGTGGGTGGAATCTTCGCATGGGTGAATTATTATAATGTTTTATAATTGCTATGAAACTGGTAGTAACTGATATTTTGGTCTCACTACCATGGACGCCCAAGATCGTGCGAAGTCGAGGAGGAAGAGCCGAAAGGCGGACCCTGAGCTCCGAGGTCAGCTTGGTCACGGATGTAATCAGGAAAATGCGTCTACATGCAGATGATGATGATGATGATGAGTAACTGGTATTTTGGATCCATTCAACATGACATGGAACACGGGTTGGTGTTCTAATAGGAAAATTGTCTAGGTAGGTATAACAACAACACCAGTACTTATCAACTATTTTTTTATATCACTTTTATAGTTAACCTTGTTGTAATTAAGTATCAAGTGTGGAATATACTTAAGTATATTGTAGATACTTAGTCGGTTTCTAGTATTATGACTTATCAGACACTGTTAAATATTAGTTCAGTCGGAAGGGACTTCATCGACATAAAATTATAACAAAATTTTAATAAATCATCACTGAGTATGTACAAATGTATTTTCACTGTGTCAAAAATAGCAGCTAAATGCAATGAAGAATGGACACAGCACGGAGACCACCGTGATGACTAGTCATTGCATAGGCAGGGCGAGTGGGCCCTACCTAACTAATTAACGATTGACTGTCAACTCAAATATATGGGTTAGACTCATATTGACTTGGTTGTAAAAGACCTACTTTGCAAAATGTCTAGTTTGCAGAATGACTACATAGCAAAAGGTCCAAGGTGCAAATTCCAGGTAGATATACTTATTCAAATCGATTTAGAAAGAGAAAAGAATCTTTCCCTTACAAGGGGAAGGCTCTGACCACTAAGCCACCGAAGCCCGCACCGCACGAAGCCGATCCAAATTCCTCTATACATACAGATACACTTATTGCCAGCAGTGGATGCCGTTGACCGGACGGGTTATTTGCCTTTTGATGTGGACCATTTCACTTATTTTCCCTATTTTTCCCTGTGGAGGATATGGGATGTCCGGCAATCAAAGGTAATAAAGTTAGATATGACATCTATATTAATGGTTGACTATGTTTTAGTATTATTGCCGGGAAGTTATTGTGTTAATACCTATCGGTCATCATTTTCCAGTAATTTATATTTATATGACACCTTATGGTTTAAAACAAGTTTCTATTCACTGAGTGAGTAGTATGTATTTATTCCTATTAACATTTTTTTCATCCATGGATAGGAAAGAATATGTAATAAAATAGATCCTGTTAGTATAACAGTAGTTCAGATATATCGCAAAGCGTTTTATGAGATTGACGTATCAAGATACTTTATAAGTCCATGTATTCCGATAAATCAAATGTGATAAATAAATAACTATTTATTACCTGCTACAAAAACATATATAAAATCGATGCGATATGAACTATGGGTCTATTGTATGAACATCAAACTGCTGGAAGCTATCTTCATCATTAGAAACCACTCCTACGCGAACTACAGGTGTGTTTAGTCATTAGTTTATTTTATCGAAATGGAATCTTGACGGATGTTCCCACCACCGAACATGGTAACAATAAGGCGAGTTGTTTTTCGTAATGGCCATAAGTACTTACTTGGTAATATTTTTATTACTGCAAAGGGGTTTGGGTAAAGTTGACGTCGTTTTCGGATTTTTTCGAATTGAGCGGCCATTAATGAAAATTAATACCTACCTAATATGAAAGTACACTATAAAGTGATCAAAAGCTACTATGGACAAACCATATAGGGACATAGACATTTAGCTATACTGGGTGGAACTTTTACACCGTAGGTACTTAAATAAAAATTACTCTATAGACTGGAGATAGCAAATTCCACTCAAAGGAAACATTCCCTTATTTTTAAAAGAAACAAAACTGCATTCAAAGATTTTGGAAAACTCGCTTGCCACACCCGGCAATCGAACCAACTAAAATCTGAAAAAATAACAGCCTGTATTTTTATGGCACCCATCGATAGTGTCAAACATAAGGGTCAAATCTATCTTACAAACCTGGTAAATTAAATAAAGAGAAATCCATAAAAGAGACGGTTTAGGAAAATTTAGTCAGTTCAACTACAGGTGAATCTTTGAACGCCACAGTCCATGTCCATACACAATTACCCAATCCCCTATCAACACCTGCATAGAAATATAGCAAAACCGTTATTAGTCACTAATTAAACCTTTGGAATTATTATTCTGGCAAAAAATTAAAACAAGTACCTATTAGGAAGTAAAGAAGGGTACTTTTTTTGACTACACAATTTAAACATCGTATAGTTGGTGGAAATTAATCAATTTACAACACACCTGCTCATAAAAGTGCTATTATTTCACCGCAAATAGGTACGTAATGACACCTATTATCAAACTGTGACTTTTTCATTGCTATTATTCACAAGTGAGTTATAGATTCTTTTTTAAATTTTATAGGTTAAGTTTCTATGTTTTAAAAAAGTTTCGATACAAAAAAGAACGTGTTTAATTTAATTTAATAAATTAATATGCCTACATATTGTATGTTCATTTGATGCATTTTCGTATTCAAATAAATAAAATTCAAACCTCATTTTTTTTTAAATATGGCCGACCGCCATTGTTAGATGCGCGCACATAGGAAAACGAATTAATTTTTAGTATTGTTTATTTAGTATTTGTAGTATTATTTTATTCGCAAGTGTGTTGTAAAACGTATGGCACGCGTGAGTATGATGATTACCGTCCTCGGCCCTCTTAAGACCCTCGCCTCGCGGCTCGGGGCTCACTAACTTTGCTCACTTGTACCTACCATAATGTACTATTACCTACCTGAAGTAATAAACGATAATAATAATACAATTCGCTTTGACAATAGGTGCTATTGCTATACTAATTTGCCTTTCATGCTGTAAGGTTCTCTACTGACACAGTCACAGATTCATTAAAAAATATATAACAAATTGTTGTATATTAGGTATAACAACAACAACAACAACAAAACTAATCTCTTAGCAGTAGATACTTGAAATATCAGTCAGTCATCTTTGCCATAGTTTTTTTACGGATTCAATTATTCTAAATCATGTTTTTCTCTTTCAGTTTTTTTACATTACAAGTACGTAGGTACGTTTAACATTGATAACACTGTTTTGTTCAATTGATTCAGCTGAGATGTTCACTGATCTACCTAAGAATAAAATAATTTGGCGAAATGCATACTTTTGCTGTCATTAAAATATTTCCGAAAGTAATTTTCCACGGTTCTTTGAAACATCTTTAATGCGGTACTAGCCTAATACAGTTATCATAATATCAAAATAATAAAAGTTTGTTTAGAAACATGCTACAAAAGATAACTACGCTCAGTGATGCCTACAGATGAATGAGAAACCGATATCCAATATACAAAACAAAAATAACATTATTGGCACATCGTTTGTATTAAGTTTTTATATGAACAAAAAGTGCTTGGCGCGAACTTATTACGATGAACAAATTAGACAGACGGCCGCGGCGTGCAATATTTCGGTAACGATTACTGTGTTTTGTGTGTACGGTGTACGGTCAATAGTATTAAGTATTTAGCGTTGCACATTTAACTCGGTAGAACGACATCGACCGTTAGAACCGTCAGCATTGTCGCGTAAACAGCGACAGCATGTTAACAGAGTGCACTCTCTCCCTGAAAGCCATCATCTTCCTCAAATTTGTACTCTATCTTCTTAGTGATGAAATTGCAACTCTTCGAGACTGCAAAGAAGAAAAAAATACCTAGGATCTTGCAGGAATTCACCCGAAGTGGAAGTGTAATGAATCCATAACCTATTACGATATGACATACAGGCACAATTTCTTCTTCATCGGAGCGCCAAATCCCGGGCGCAACTGTTTTTGAAGTCCGAAGTCATTTTACTGCTAATTGGTTTGCGACTACCACCTGACCTCCAACCCCGACAGGAAAGCCCGCGCCATAACCTTGTCCGTCAACCAGTAGGTAAGGTTACTTTAGGTCCGGAAGATTTTGTTAGATACCTTATAACTTTTTTATATTAAGCCCGTCAATTCACTACACCCCGCTGGATGGCGAGAAGCAAGGGTGAAGTCCAAATGATATGAGCCACTAACCCAGATGCTGTTGATCCTTGATACTAACTTGACGGCCTTGACAAATGCTTTTTCACGCCTCTCATGAAGGACCGAGGAAATAGGAAGTTTTCCACACAAGTGCGGGCAGAGTATACCTATACAAATATATATTTGCAAATTGCTTCGTAAACGTTGATGAAGAACGGGGATCTAACTCGGCCCACACCATCATCGACTTCTTTCAGCCTAGTAGGGGAGAGTTGGATATTACCGAGCCCCTAAGGACTTGGGTCCATAATTCGGAAAATATTTGATATTAAAGGAAACAAAATGCAGTAATTAGTAGGATATTTATTCAGGTACATATACCGTATAACAAAATAATCGACAATTTATAAAGGAAATAATTATAGTAAAATTACAACAAACGTTAAAGGCGTGGTATTGTCAAACTGGTCTGATAATATCGTGCCTAGGTTTGATAAAATCGTGCCCACATTAATTGCTCAGAAATCGGTGAAAATGATTGTTTTCATATTTTATGATAAGATAAAGAGGGTAGAGGAGGATTTATGTAGCTAGTGATTTAGCTTTTAGAAGAGGAATATCTTCTAAAAGTTAAATCACTACCTTTTTACAGTATAACGATATAATGTCATAACAAAAACTTAAATTCTTTATAATTATTTTAACAAAACAAATGGGTTTTTAAAACTTGAAGTCTTAGTAACTCTTTGAATTAAATATAGACTAGTCAGCCTCAAAAATAATTAAAAAAAGAGGTCATAGGATACTATGACCTCTTTTTTTTTCTTGGGCACAGATCCATCCATCTAAAACGAAAATAAAATGAAATTATTGTATGGTAATTTGTATGTATTTTATTTTAAATAGTCATAGTAGGTACCTACTACACAATTCAAACAGACGCACAGGCAGACACATCATACATAACTATTTTTCGGGGGTAAAAACAAGTTACTGTGAATAATATATTACTTTCATAGTTGATAATATCGCGCCCCGGGCGCGAAATTATCAATCTTACTCATTTCATTTTTTAACATCCAAATAATATAGAAAATTCTATAGTATTTAAAAACGTATTCTAACACGGAATTCTACACTGTACAAGCATTCAAAATGTATGATTTCAAAGTGTTATAATAATACAGTATCACTTACCTCTTATCGAAAGTATGTACGAAATTTTATAAGGATTGCCGAAAAAAACTTGTGCGATACATACTGTCTCTGTCGTCGTGCGTAGCGTACTATTGCTGCGCGGGGAAGGGTGTAGGTATGTTGAGCTTCGTTATTTACGCACTGTATTGCAAAACGAGTGGATGGTTTTTGAATTATGCTGACGCGCGGAATTATCAACCGCGCGGTAATATCCAACTCTCCCCTACTACAGTAGTTGGCGATTAGATCAATTAACCCACTGCACCAATCCGCACTAACAGTTACTTTAAAAAAGGCATATAAGCATGTTTAGCATTTATTCAAAAGAATTACTTGTCTGTGCAAGAATGCGAACAAGGCCTTTCTCTAACGGATTACATTAATTTAGAATTGATTTTGCACGTAGAGCGGGAATTGTTTGTATTCGGTTACCAAGATGTTTTCACTAAACAAATTGAGGTTGCAAATGTATTAGACATTTAATACATATAGATTTACATCAATAATTTAATTTGGCCCCGTGTAAATGGGGATGATCTTATTGGTCGCGTACTCGCACTTGTTCATACACCAAAAAATGATTTGGCATTATTTGGAAGTTGGAACTATCGAAGTTCAGCCAAACCCGCAGTTAGACTGAAAAAAGCGGACCCCAGACTCCGAGGTGAAAGCATAACACTAAGATGAAGAAGTATTTGGTGAAATGTGGAAGCTTATATACAGGCATGTAATATCCATGTAGATAATGTAAGTATATCTATGAGTATAATCTGTTTGTTTTACATATGCGTTCATCATTCCATGGGTAATTCCAGGTGGCTTTGTCTGTTAATCCACAGATGTACCAGCTCGCACGGATGATTATAGTGGGGCCCCATATATTTTTATGTAAATCTCATCAATAACAATATGTTTTTCTTTTTAGATAAATTATTAGCTTATTTTATAATTAATTCTGATAACAAACTTTGTTCACACTTTACTCTGTACAAAGGGCTACTTCATAATTGAAAATGATACCATCATAAATTGATAGTCATAGCTGATGGTGAACTACGAACATGTCTAATAGGTTCACAGTCATGGTAACCGTTCTGTGTGTGTTTTGTCGATGGCATGCGGTCTTGCGTGTTGGTTTTCAGGTTTTGAGGTTTCCATCTTTCCCATTAAAAACGATAACTGCCGTACCTTACTAACCATACACTTTCCGGTCACAAACACGGAACAATTATTATTTATCAATGAGTCCTACACTAACCTGTCATGTGAAGAAGTAGAAAACAGATCAATTTGGTAAGGTAAGTACTTAACCATTAGTTACCCCACAAGATTGACCTTTTATTATAATTATAGGCAGGGAATCCATCCTCACATATTACGACCGGAAACGCACACTTCATCCCACACTCTCAAGCTACCACGTTTCTCCAAGCGCCTACAATATGGAGTTCCTCAAGAAGGGCATTAGGACTTTCTTACAGGATCGGCAGCACGAGTGTGACTCTCTTGGTGTTACACACGTCCATAGGCCACGGTAATCACTTTCCATCAAGTGTGCCGTGTGCTTGTCTGCCTCCTAAGTGGTAAATAAAACAGCTGGTCGGCAACGTGGGGCACGTAGAACCCGTAGTATTGTTCTCTATGCTACAGCGTTACTCCATTCGTTCATCTTTAATTTGATTATATGCCTACTTATTCCCCACTTTCTTGGTAGGTACAATAAAACTATAGGACATACATATTTAGCTGTAAGTAGGTATGTCATGTCCAAGGTTGGCACAACTTATTTAGACTAATCAATGAAATGACACGCGTGATAGAGGTTGAGGCAGTCGCACTAAACCAGATTCTGGTTAGTGTTAATGGAAACTCGTTCTCCTTGTCGCACTTTCGCACCTGTGCTATCTCTCAACCAGAGCTTGGCATCTCAAATAAGTACGAAGAACCAAAGAGTAGTTTACTTAAGTGCCATGAAAATTACATGTGCGATGGGTGCTATCAGTATAGTAGGGCGACATTAACAGGTGTTTCGTTGCCCTTACCAGGAAAACTCTATGTGAGAACTTCGCATTTGGTATGTTCAGAATAGGTGCAAGTAAATTGTCGTAACTAACAATTTAAAATAGATCATTAAACCAAATGACATTAATGGGAAGGGGATTATGCGTCATTAATAAACTTTAGCACGATCGGAAATAGAAATGGTTATAGTAGCGAAAGTGTAAAAATTATAATTATCAGTATTTACAAATATAATAGTTATAATCTATTAACTTTCTAGCGGTTATGAAAGTTAAAGACTACAGTTACTTAGGTTCTGCTCGATTAATATTGCAGTAGGTATGTTAATATTTACAAAATGTGTTAGGAAGCAAGATGCTAACCTATTTGTTGCAGATATTGGAAGGTATGAGTTAATAGGTACTTATTGGGACTTACACTTCACCAGGAGGAATAGGTACTATCATCTATCGATACCGATCATGACATGCTTCATTGACCCACTAATAACAATTAAACGAAATAGGGGCAAGTTTGACAAGAAATTGTTTTGCTTTTATTACCTTTTGTGTTTTTTGTGGTAGCCGTCCTAGATACTGCTCCACAGAGGGCATGGCACGTTTGTCGGCCTGGCCCTTTGGAATTTGATAACGAGACTTATATCAATCTATCGTACTCTTTGACACAAGCATACGTACTAATTTCGTTTTCTCTTCTATAAAAAAGTTACAAGTACTTCTTAGAGACCGGACCAGTCTTACATTTTCAGCCTACAATTTGAATGAAAATTTGTTCTTAGTTCTTTATGCGTTTAAGTTTTTGCACATCAGATGTCAATCCTGAAAGTAATTATTTGTTTACTAACGCCATCGCGTAAATTGATGACATTACAACCAAAACGAAACCGTGACACGATCGCCCTGGTCCTTTTTTATTTGAAGTTACAAAACGTGCAAACTACCTCGTCTTTAGGACACAGGAGCTATAATTAGAGGACCTTAGAATGCATTAAGTCGTAGGTACGCTTCTGGTATGATTGATGGAACATTATCTCGCTCACGTCGAGACAGAGAGTCTAATTAGAATGTTTGCGCGGCGGGCGCAGCACGGGCGTGGGCTCCGGGATAACGGTCTACTTACTTATTCTAATAAGTGTTGTTGCTTTTCAATCGAACGTCTGATTTATCATGCACATCATATAAAAAACCTATACGACCGTATCAGAGAATACCGTCAACTATATTTTTTACACTTGGCAAAAACAACTTTTTTCCATTTCGGTTGTCACTTATTGATGTTGAGATTCGTTTCGATCATTATTCTCTTTTATTTGAATTAATTAGCTTTGTTCAACTAATTCAGAGAGGTCCTACCATACCTACTGCTAATTCTCAATTACTTCTGAATTCTAAACTAAATCGATTTCATCACCTTTGTTACGGTAGATAATCTAAAGTAATATATTTTTTTTAATCTGCGGCATGTACATCTCGCAATCAAATAGATAGTGAATCTACTTCTAAACAGGCTTCTGTGGAGTTGCGGTATTTTTGAAATAAAAAATACACTTACTTTAATGCATAATAGAACTTCGGAGGTAGGTACCAAATACTGTTGGTAAGTGGGCTTCATCCTTTATTAAGTCACTAAAGAAATTCGTGAACCAGCTATGGCGTCTAAAAGATTGCATCAATTGAACCGTTACAACGAAATATGATGAGTTTATAACGTATTTTTATTCGTATATTAAGCCTTCATTACGGTTTCGTTTGCTTAGACACAAGTATCTGGAAGTTAACTCAATAAAAGACCTGGGGTCTTTAGTTGTAGTGTAGTTAAGTCACTCAAACGGCCTACACAAGAGTTGTGTAGACCGTTTGAGTGACTCGAATCTACTACTGAGTTACCCTAATTACCTACTCTGTCGAAGCAAGTAAAAGATAAAAAGAAGAAGCGAAAAGGTATATAGGGTACGATCTGAGATGGACTGCATTTCCCTGTAATACTGTGCTACGAGAAATTTTGACATTCACGATGAATATTTAGAAATCGTATCCACTAATTCATTGGCAGTAGTGAAGAAAGTATTCCTGTAGGGACAGGAGGTACTAATGAATAAAATTTGGAGTGTTTACAAGTTTATTTGAAATTTCCTGAATCTATACATACCCTGGCTTACTGGAACTATATAAAACTACTATTAATAGATTTCCTGGAGGTATTTTTATACGTTGTTTCAAGCATGTAATTAATATCTAGGTAGATGAACTTTAAAAGAAAAACTTTATCTAAATACTAGCCTTCCGCCCGCGGCTCCGCCCGCGTGCATCTCGGTTAAAGCGACCCTTGCTCATATCTTCGCTTCTACTCAACCGATTGCGATCAAACAAACGTAAGATTTTAAGTCTGACCAAGCCCTTTCTAACAAAAAAAACCGCATCAAAATCCGTCCAGTAGTTTTTGCGTCCATCACGGACAAACAGACAAACAGACAAACAGACAGGAAATTTAAAAAAAATATTTTCGTGTTCAGTATCGTTAACATAACATAACCCAAGTATTTTTTTTTAAATATCTCCAATGTACAGACACGACCACTTTACAATTATATAATAGTATAGACACTTCTTCATTCAAATCGTTAGAGCGGTTTCCAAGATAGTAGTAGTACCTATAAATATTATATTAGAGATATACAAGTCTTAATAGTATTAGATAAATTGCATGTTCGTTAGGCTTTCAAAAGGAGTTTACCGATATCCGGTCAGACGTAGTCAGCGTCAGACAGACTTTTCTTCATATCAGCGGATGCTATAGATTACGCAGATAAAGACCCTTGGTTATTGATTCCTATTATCTGTATTGCGTAGGGAGTTATAATAATCTTGTTATCTATACTTCTATATCCATATCCCATACTAATATTATAAATTTGAAAGTGACTCTGTATGTCTGTCTGTTACGCTTTCACGCTTAAATCAAGGAACCGATTTTAATGAAATTTGGTACAGAGATAGATAAGACCTTGGGGAAGGACATAGGCATATGTTTGGTCGCGATAACCGACATCTACACAGGCGGAGCCGCAGGCAACAGCTAGTATCCTAATAACGTTACAAATAAGAAGGATTATAATGAATAAACTCAAAAACTACTGGACCGATTTCAAAAATTATTTCGCCATTAGAAAGATACATTATCAGGTACCAACATAGACTCTATATCATCACGCTACTATCAACAATAAATGGGATCAGATTTCGACGCGTGCGAAGCTGCGGGCAACAGCTAGTTAATAATAAAAAGTGTTTAAAGGAAGAAGTTCAGATATCAAACTTTACCACAGTGCGAATTACCATATTAGAGTTACTGTTTGTAAGTAGGTACCTACTGCCAATGCATGGCGGTCCAGCAGAAGGCAAGACAGTTGGCCGCCCACAACGAAATGTTACAATGTTTTGTGATTTGGCTGATCATATCATTAGTATTCAATTTTCAATTCTGTAGTTTAAGTATTGTTATAAAACTATCATCATCGTCGTTCTTGTCCGCTTTTGTGGGAGCGAGTACCGTCTGACCTTATCAGTCAACAGATATACTAGCTTGCAGATGAGGTAGGCTTGGATCCCGAAAATCTTGGTAGGATTTTATAACCACCCTGTAATTTAAAACTATGCTAAGGATTGAGATAATTTTAAAGCAATTAGTTTGCTAGACTAAACAAATTATAATAAATTAAAATTATCTCAATTGATTGGGCGGAGTTATCAAAAATCAATGTTTAAAAATTATTGCAACATCATTCATTGATTCCGATAGTTCGTACGAATATCGGTAGATTACTCCCACCATCGCCGTAAGATGGATGTATTGGAAAAATTGGGTCACTCTCGGGCGAAGCTCGGTGGCTCAGTGGTCAGAGCGTTCCCCCTGTAAGGGAAAGATCGCGGGTTCGAGTCCCGCCCGAGAATTGATTTCGCTTTTTCCAATTTATTATAATATGCTAAGGATATTTTAAAAAATAACAAATCTAAATCTACGTACTCAGTATTATAGGATTAAGACATAATCTTAAACTGATCCAGGTCAAGACTTTACTATACAATTACATCTACTCAAACTTCGCTTAAAATTTCTTAGAAAATATTATATCTACTTTATTCATTTCAATTTTTATTTCATCGCGTATCGTAACCTATAGCCAGCAGGCAACTATTGATCTAGGTCTAATAATTTCTTTTAATGTTTTGTATTTGTAGTGTGTATCTGCAATTAGTTGTATACCTAATGGTTCTACACAAGTGCTACACAATGCACATAGCTATGATTCTGTGAATTGGTTGGATGAATTGGTTTCAATTTGTATTCTATGACTGATGATTGGATCAAATATCTTTTATGCGCGTCTGTTATGAACTTGCCGTGTCTATCTAGTATTTGGAATAAAAGGTATAAAATGAGAACAAATCAGTGGCGAGGGGTTCTTAATATAACCCAATTCTTGCCGACTTGCTCTGCAAAGAAAAGCCGTGGTAAAATTCCATTCAAAATTGCTGTCGTTCTATAAGAGAGAAAACATTTTCCGCCGGCTTCTCTTTTTAAAAAAAAATTACCCTTCACCACTGGGACAAATAATATATTTTTAATTTGTTATCCAGCCATTGTCAAGGCTGTATACCCAATGATCGCAACTCCTCGACGAGGATTCTATTTCTCGAAAGTGGGTCAACTTACTGTCGTTTGCATTTTAAATTATTACGTTTAATTATTTCTGTTTCTTCTGCAAGAAGCGAAACGATAATAATACCGCACATAGAACTGTTTATATTGAGGGCACAACACTAAATGAGTAGTTTACCGTTTTCACAGTAATCGCTTATCAGTTATCAACCCCTGCACGCATGAGCGGAGATAACTCGCTATGGCGGCTGTTCGGAGCAGAATTGTATAAGCATGAGCAAAATTGTTCAGCGAACGCGAAGGAAACGCGAATGTAGTTAGGCCCTAAAATAGTGTGTCTTAGGGGCTTACCTAAATATTGTTACTACTTAAATACTGTTAATCTCTTTCAATGTTGGTGGGTAGAACATATGCGTGTTAGTGTTCAAGTTGGAAAAACATAGGTATGTTCAAAATGGTCAAATGATAATTAAGTACATTCGCATCGCTGAGGGAGTCGTTTGGCCATTCAAGAACCCCCACATATACCTATGTATAAAATATTAGGTTCATACCTTTTTAAATGACATTTTTGTAGATAACTAATATCCTAGAAAATATTTATTTTAAGAATATACGAGTATGAATGAATGCCCCTACTTAACAAATTATTGATAAAATCTACTTATAGCATTGCTCCCAGGACTGGGGAGTGAACTGACGGATGCCTCGAGCTCTCAACACAAATGCGCGATGGATTTGAGGTAAATCGACAAGTCGTGACCGAGTCGTTTAATCATAAGCATCCAAGCTAATTAGAGTAGGTCGCGAACTCTTGGGACCAGTAATGAAAATCACAATTGAAGCTAGTTGCGGTGGAAAATTGCACTTGGCGTGGCATTCCTGTCGACATTGCTAGAGGCTCTGGACTCACTGGTTGTCAACTCGCCACGATACTGCAATTATTCTCCATAAATATATGTACGTGCTTCGCTAAAAGAAATGTTTGAATTTCTGGCTCTTATAATTATACTTGTCTGCTCAAGTAGGATAATTCAAATTCATTATAGAAATAAACATGACAGAGATTAGGTAACTTTATTGTAATGAGTGTAATTATAAAGGTATCATCAAGCGAGAACTGTAATTAGATTAATCATGCTAGCTGTTGTTTTGATTTGTTTTTTAATTTACTTAACGTGTGTGTGGATGCAGTGTTTTGAACTCTCACGCAATGTGTTACCTTATCATCAGTTTTATCAATATTAATTATGCCCCTATAAAAGTTTTTACTTGTTATTCTTTAAATGTAATATTGTACGTAGGTATACTTTATTTTTAATAATAAATTGATACTTTTTCATGGTATACCGCCGTTTGCCCGAATTTTATTTACTCTAATATCATTAGCCATAATAGTCAACAGCCATAATATTAACAGACATAATATTCATTTGCCCTACTCTTATTTGCTATATTATTCACGTGCTAGAATCTTTGTTTCCCATAAAATCACTTACCATAACATCATTTGTCAGAATCATTGTAAGCCCTAATTATCACATGCCATAATTATCACATGCCATAATTATCACATGCCCTAACTATCACATGCCATAATTTTCACATGCCATAATTATCACATGTCATAATTATCATATGCCATAACATCAACTGCCATCGACATTGTGTAACAGTGACAGTGTGTAACGGTTACATCAGGTGAAACTGGATGCAATCGGGACTTTAGGGCACCCCGACTCGGATAGGTTAGGTTAGAAGGGGATGGCGGGGTCGTTTGAGCGAGCGAAGCGAGCGAATAGACCCCGCTATCCCCTTCGTGGTTATTTTTTTATAAACCACCCAGAAGTAGTTTGGTTAGGTGCCATTTGAGTTAGGTTAGAACTGTGACCATTAACCCATCCACCCATCACACCCATCGACATCGACAGCCAGAAAGAGCAAGAAGAAAATATTATGTCTAATAATCATTATGGCGTTTAAATATTATGTCTAATAATCATTATGGCGTATAAATATTATGTCTAATAATCATTATGGCGTTTAAATATTATGTCTAATAATTATTATGGCAAATAAAAATATGTAAAACAATACGTATGGCACTCGTATGTTATGGTATCTAAGTTTCGGGCAATTAAAAGTATGTCATATGTCTTTTAGGTCAAACAAAACATTCGGGCAAATGAAATTCGGGTAAATGAAATTCGGGAATATGATGATTATGGCATATAATCTTCGGTTAAACAATAGACAACCCTTTTTCATATATGTGCACCATGTTATTGGTTTGTTGAATGGATGAATCCGTAGATGTATATAGACATTGATGTATTGATGTATATCTTAGTCAATATGTATAAGTATAAAATAAAATAAAATAAAATAAAATAAAGTCTATTAATAACAATCAATCATCAATCTAAAATATAGTTGTTGTTTTAAGCTTAGATTATGAATATGACAAATCTAAGGTTTTAACTGTATAAAACTTTTGTAAACTGCCGTTTCAAAGCCACATATTTACCAGACAAACGTAATATAATTTACATCAGTCCTTTTCAACGGTATTCAGCATTAAATTTATAGAAATAAAAACCTTCTTAACTGAAATCGGTAATGCAAGTCTACCGTAGTACCCCAATATGTATCCAACATAAAACCAAATACGTTTCTTCCTCTCCCTTAAATCGGTTAAGAAACACACATTATCTACGTCTTTGAACATTTGAACTTCATTTTTTACTTTACTTTGCAGACTTCGGCTACAAGTACCCTAGATGCTGAGGAGTAAATATGTTACAGGCAATGTGTGTAATCCGGTATGCCGAGACAATGTTTATACCGAGTGCGCTGCTGGCACTGTATGAAAAGTTAACAAAAATATAAATGGTGGTTAAAAAAATTCGGAAAGTTTCGCAAAGTCATTTTAGCACTGAGTCTATTTATTTCACACATTACCGGTGGAGCAGCAGGCATTCTATATAATAGCCTAGGATTGCCTAGGCATTGTACAGAATACTTACCTGAATTATACAGATTACCGATGATATATACATATAACGATACAAGTCAAACCTATGCCAAAGTAACTTATACTCTCTGCACTCCAACCAATAACTAACAAATGGTCAAGATCGCGATTAGGTATAGATCCTAAATCATGTCCGTACTTCGACCCAGAATCCCACGCCATACATACATCGGTTCTGGGCACACAAGGAAACCCATAAAGCACACTCATAAAATTTATAGCTACCGTTATAATTACTTTCATATACTCACAACAGTATTGTTTAATCTCAGAAGGTCAGAGATCGGTCGCTATGTTCAATCGCCTGGGGAGCTGTTTACGATGCTTATTATTTTATAAAACTGTCGATATGAGAATTAATACGTATTAGTTTCTGTTACCCGTACCGTGACCATGTATGCAAATTGCCTACACCGTAGTAGGACACAAGCGTTCACTTTATACACAAACATAACTCGTTGAACTCTATTGAAGTAAGCTTTTTTCTACGTTCAAAAAAGCTTATTTTTAATATGATATTTTTCAGGTAGTCTAGCCGGTTTTATAGTGTAAAATCTCGTAAGTGTTATAGTTTCAAGTGACTTATTATTTAAAAATATGCAATTAAAATACGTAGGTAGGTATGTATAGCATTCGTTGAGACAATCTAACATATTTGAAATTCAAATAACTAATAGATAAGTAATTGTTTGTGTTAAAACAACGTAACCAGAATACTCGTTTGGCCAATTGATTATGGAAATCAGATGGCAGTCGCTTCACGGAAAATACCGAAGATAAGTCACATCACAGTTAGACTGGGAAGCTGACCCCAACTGAGTTGGGGAAAGGCTCAGAGAATGATGAACACTCGTTCATAAAAAATCTAGTTTAACAAAAAATATATTAGGTTGTGTTATAACCCGTTTAGTTTGGACCTAGCGTCAATAACGTCACATCCAAACTTAAAGTGAACGGGCTATGTATAATAATAAAATAATAATAAAAACGTCTTTATTGTACACCAAGGATTTTACAATGTTACATAATGTTACAGGTTTCTGGTACGTACAGTTGGCGGCCTTATCGCTCGGTGGCAATTTCTTACAGGCAACCATAGAATGGATAGACAAAATGTACTTACCAAGGTATATTATATTAAACTTGGTTTCAATTTATTTTTCCTTCAGAACCGACTTATACTGAACCCTAATACAAATGGATAATCATAATAATTAAAGTTAAATAGACTTTATTTGATGTAATCTAACCTCTGGAAAGAATTACTCAGATAACACAAACATTACATAGATTTAGTATAAAGTCAAGAAAAATCGCCAGCCGTTACCCGCTTAACTTGCCACGCAATTTGTAGCAGTCTTTTATAGAAATCTTTGGAATTAATAAAGTGTAAGTAATGAGTTGTGATCGCGACTTCGTCTCTCGCTCTCAGCTCTCGACAATGTTGCATTTTATATTGCGTGGGTATCTTATTATTCAGTTGTCAGTATGGCTCCATAGAATCTTGCTGTTTGCTTGAAATGTCCATGCAATATATTATTTTTACCTTTTTAGTAAAAGATGAATATAGTGTCGAAAGTATCATGTGCATGCCTCAGTGCACAGAGTGAATGCATGACATGCCATGCATGCATATTGCATACCTATAATAAGATAAATTATCTACCTTAATGCAAACTGGAAAACATGGCCCCATATTAAACCATTTACATACTTACTTCCACAGTGTTAAAGGGTCAATTTTAAATTAATATCAAGTAATAGTAAGTAAATTACGAAGATAGATTGCATACACCGTAGGTAATATTTATTATACTCCGACAGAGTCATGTATGGTCAGTTCAATTATTATGGTTTGACCTTTGAACAAATGGTTCAAGTTCATCGCAAAACACCTTAATCACATCCACTGATGGTCCCTTTAACGCTATATTAATCTTGTCTTCTAAATTATAGATAACAAGCTATGCGCACGCGCCGCCTTACCAATCAGGACTCGGTAGGTACTTCCTTGGCATGCACAGGAAGTCGTTGAGGTAAACGAACCGGACTACGGAGTTATTTTTACTTTTTCTTGCCATCTCGTTCGCATAATGAGCTTTCCTTATTGTGATAGGACAGGGTTTCGAGACCTCTATGCTAATCCAGTCCCCGGCGTTATTGGTTTGTAATATGATTTCCGAATTATTGTTATGAGTGCACATTGTAATGCAGCCGCCGGCAATGGTCCGTTGTCCCTTTGTCTCTATTACGTGTTGTCGGGCTCCGTCCTTATCTACACGTGTATCTCGTATTAGTATCACTCTATATGGAGACCGTTCGGTATTATCACATCAGGTTGTTCTAAGCGCGGTCGCACGGTAAGGGCCTCCATTTGCATACAAGTAAATATCTCGATCTGCGGGCGCTGTGCGGGCAGATTACCGTCGCAATGCTTCCGCACGGTGTATTGAATTTGGTACCAACGGTCCCGACTCCCATTACCAGTTCACGTTTACTTGTTAGTGTGATTCTCAAATGATAACAATCGCCCTGGTTGTGCGCTGAGCATAATAACTACCGGGAATCATTTCAACATGTTGTAATAAAAATATGCGGTGCGAAATCAAAGTAATTTGTATGCACTTTTATGACTTCAAGTAACGTAATATGACATTATTGGTTACTATTTTCCATGATTTATGACCTACCTTTTTCTCAGGCCGAAACCATTACGGGTTCACTTCACCAGAATTAACACTGAGGTAACTAAGACGGGGACAACATCCGTTTCCGTTTCGTTCATCGGCCTGTATGGGCTGGGCATCTGGTGTGCCCTAGAAAAAATCTCCCCGAGACCCAGATCGGCCTTGGCCACCAACATAGACGACCCAGATGATACAGAGAGGCGCGCCAGCATGTAGGCACATGTAGCGTTATAAAAAAATAAGAACAATTATGTATTTGTGTAGGCCTATGATAAATAGTAATGTTGAAATTGGAGGTTATTTATTTAGTTTTATCTTCTATCCTATCTGCCGGTTTTTATTGAGGTGGTAGACAAGCACACGGCCCACCTGATGGAAAGTGGTTACCGTGGCCTATGGACGCACCTATGCAACACCAGGGGCGTCAAACTTGTGCTGCCGACCCTGAAGAAACCTTCTGATGCCCTCCTTGAAGAATCCCATATTGTACCTAGTCGCTTGGGAAAACCACCAGGGGCCCTAGACAAAGTGACATTCTATTGATGGAATCGCGCTGAAGCGAACCATTTTTAAGGTTTTAACAAAGGATTTCGGGACATTGCGGTGGTTATAGTAATAATGATGGGTTAAATAATGTATTTCGAGTTACAAAGACTCAAATTTCATAAAAAAAATATAATTATATTAATGATTTATGTCAATTTCATACTACAATTAGCGATTCCACTGGCGTTTTCGCCAATAGAATGTCACTTTGTCTAAGGCCCCTGGTTTATTTAAGTATGAGTCAGATGGATGATTCATCATTCTATTTGTAGTAGATATGAATGTAAAGATTTAGACAAAGGTAGGCCCAAATAAAGGGGATGGATTTTGTGAAAGAGGACCGGACAACGAAAGGTTTGACTGCAGAAAAATGACAGGTGAAATAACTCCGTAATTATTAAGTGATTTGCTTTACATACATACAGTCACGTATCTTTCCGAATGAGGGTAGGTGGAAACCACATACTTCCACTAGCTACGACTCTGACTTACTTAGGTAGACCTTTCCGCCCCCGCAGGCCGAAGAGAGATTTCTACAGGGGATTAAAGTAAAATAAGTGTACTCTTGACCTGGCCATTCTTTAAAATGTCATCGATCTGACTGACTAATGTAAACCTTAAATGAAACTACTGACTGAGAATATAAATACAAATATTTGCAAGTTGTACTATTGTAGAAGTACGATAATAAAAACGCCTGTTCATTATAGAAGAGCAATAAGTTATCTTTTACAATCTCGATAAATAATAGACAAGTACAAACTGAGCAGTAACTACTTATAATGCAAAATATAGGCATGGCCAAGAAAGATATTTTAGGGGTTAAATATATCCCCTTTGAAAAATGAAATTCTTTTTTTAGACATACCTACTTAGGTAGGTGTCCTATCATTTGACAAAAAACAAATGACAAATTTTCATTTGACAAATAACGTTTGACAAAATTATATTTGATAAATGTATCATTTGTTTTCAAATGTTGTTTGTCAAATGATGTTTTGTCATACGTTTTTGTCAAACAAGGGTGAACCACTTAGGTAACATACCGACCTATTCGAAATACATATGTATAAAGAAAACTGACTGAAAGAAGTGCCAATACTCATTCTTCTTTCAGTCAGTTTTCTTTCATATACTCCCACCCTCTCTTTTTTCATCTAGAACTGCAGGCAGAACATAATGTATAGTGAACAAAGCAGGCTCTACTCTACTTTTTAATAACTTTCTCATTTCTGACTGAATCTTGAGGTTTCTGAATCGAGAAATGAGAAATTGAAGTTCAATTTAAAACAACGCCTACTTACGTCCAATGCGCAATACTAAATTGTGCGTAGGTAGGTTTATTGACGAGGCTCAAAATCAATTTCTTAGTTCAGAAACTGGCTATTAAACTTGGACTTATAACGATAATCAATTCAACAATAAACAGAAGGACGGTCCTATAGAACTATGATTGTCTCATGATGTCTATAATCATTTACTACTAATCGGGTGGGCAGAGATCACAATGTTTCCACGTGCTACGATCCTGGCATACACCTTTCGCGTTGCTTCTTCTACTTATCTTCATAATTGTGGGGTGATGGCCGATGGGGGTCCCACTAAGAACTTCCGAACCCAAGCCAACCTGACTTGCAAGCCGGTGCACCGGCTGCACGAGGCTCTGACACTGACTTTCCTGTCGGGGTTGGGGGGTCGGACGACGGTCGCCCCCGGAGAGGCCAGATAACGCCAAATCTTTATGAATCCCGGGAGGGGGACTCTGCGTTCTGAGATCTTTTTGGCCTCGAATGCAATCAGGAAAATACGTCTCCATGAGGATGATGATGATGATGACCTTCCTTAATAATTGTTTTCATACATGTTCAGCCTTTCTCTGCAACCTGCTAAACCGAGAAAATTATCAGGTAGCTACTTTGTGGTCTAAGGTGAAATGACCAACGTAAACAAGTATGTCAAATCTTTCTATATGAGTCAGTAAAACCATTATAGTATTTATAGTGGTAGGTACGATAAGTAGGCCAGTAGTAGGCTTTACGGTATAGCAGTACAACCAAGTATAGATCGATACGCCTACAGTTTTATTAATAAGCTAGCTGATACCCGCGACGACGCCGCGCCGCCTACGTAGATGTCGGATATCGCGATTTTGGTAATATCTCTGCTTCTACTCAATTACGGTACTAACCCACTAAGTAACATTACTCATCCGTCTTGTTTATAATGTATAAAGTTTGGAAAATACAACACAATGCTGTATATAAGTATCTACATATCAGCCCAGACTTCTTCAGACAGACAGCTTCAGATGCAAGGCGCGAGTCAACAACAGTGCCTGGAATACGGCAATAGGTTCACCCACTATTGCGTGGAACCTAATACAATGATTGATGAAATGTGGGTGTTAAATTCAACTCTGCCTAACCCTCCGGGAACAAAGGCGTAAGGCGTGTAGGTCCAGTAGGTCTTCATAATGAAATCTTCAATTAGTTGTCATAAAATATCATAATTTCCTAGACTAATTTCTTTAACCACTAGCGTGATCTATTTAAGGTTGAAACTTTTAGACTTTAGCGCGTTCGAATGAGGCGAATGCAACTAGATAACGGAAACATTAACACTAGACGTGTACTAACCGGGCGTACACAGAATTCGTCGTGTACCCGGTGTGTAGGGGAAGCGAAGGACAGCAGCAGGGTCAACTGTAACTGCGTGGGAAGCGGCCGCGAGCGCACGTTTACCTAATCCTGATGCTAAGTAACTTGGCTATGAACCTGACAGCAGGATAATGCCTTCAATTGTTCAGAATTACCGTACCTACTAAATAGTAATTCTGTTGACATGTAAGTTGGTACATATGTAAATGAAAACTCGAAAGTTAGACGAGACTTTAAATTAGGGATGCTGTTAGACATTTTTTTTAATATCTACTCCCACCTATACAGGTACCCAAACGGCCTACTCCTTTGGCCTCCGTAGACCGTTCGGGTACGGGTAGGGAAGAAAGTAAATAAATACCTTTTGTCGTGCGGAAATTCCCAGGATATCCCAATTCGGGCAGTTTCTGGAGTCCAGAGACTGCCCGAATCGGGATATCCTGGGAATTTAAGTCCAGAGTCTGGACTCAATTAGCGAGTTGATGAATGACCCAAACGCTGCGCTGGAGTGTAAAGTGGCCCATGACCCATCTCCGATTTCGAGACGGCGCGCGGCGGCCCCTCGCTAAAGTACTTACCTAGATAACTGAAAAAAAAAATTGCAAATATTTCTTATTTAAACTATTTTACTTTATTTCATCATATTTCGGTATCATTTTGTTATACACAATGCCTCTAGCGGTTGACGTGGATTATGTACGTCATGAATCAACACGGTATTGTCGTGTCTGACCCTTGGTTTGCAAGCACCAGAATACAGTTAAGGCGCCAAAACAATAATATTGTTTACGTCTTGCTTCACAATAATTTGCAATGCCGGAATAAAACAGTTGGTCACTGTTGCAGTTACATTGTAGGAAACCGAACAAGTCTTGGCGAACACTAGGATGTTGTACCCAAAGTTGTACCCATGAAATGTCATGTGTATTGTTTGGTATATGGAATGGCCACGGCACTAAGAAAACACCATCCAGTCTCCCGCTGCTTTACGATGAATACGATCAATAAATGATTTAGTGTTGATCAACTACACTAAAGTAGATAATCATTTGCGGTCATATAGTATCGAAGTTAGTCGGTAAACACGTGCTTTAAAATAACTTTTACAAAGAACTTATTTTTTTTACTTACCACCAACATTTGATTGTAAATACGCAAGGTGTAAAGTATATGCAAAGAATACTTACTTAAAATAAGACCTGAAAATGATGGCTGGCTGATATGAGATAGACTGGACGCGGAAGGCGGAGGATCGGGAACAATATCGCAGCAGTGGACTGCAATAGGCTAACTAATTGATTGATTTATTTTTAATTATCCTCCCATGCACTAATATTATACTCGTATCGGACTTGAGCCGATTAAAAACGCATGTTGTCTCGGGTCCATATACTTGATGTGAGGTGGTCTAATAAAGTAATTCTCTCGCACTCTGCTAGAAGTAGGTACCCAATTCATAAATAGTTATTTATTTTAGCCCACTAACGACAAATAGCGGCCCACATCTCCATAAATTGTGACTCCTATAATAAACTCAGTATTAACTAGCACTTATAGCTATATGGTACCTAATATAGTATTCAATAACAGTTAAATATCTGTAAGGAGGTAGTTATTAGTTCCTGTTTAGATGGGCGGTCGCTAGTTAGTTGTCATCTCCGACGATTTATTAGAGTTGCTCATGTTGTGGGTCAATAGGGCATGGGTGAGCCCTAAAGCCCCAGGCCGACTCTCGCGACCTCTGTCAACCACTATCTACCTTCCCCTTACGCTTTATTTACCCACAATAGCGGCACTCATCCACTATAATTTTATCTAACACTCATACTTGGTCTCTGACCTGCGACATCGTTTTTCATAAGTGCAAGCATTGATCGATTACCTACTTTTACAAGATTGTATCGGCGTATAAATAGTAGGCTAAGGTTATTAGCGAAGGAAACCTGGGCTATTCGATAACGTTTAAGTTACGGACATTTGGAGGAAACTACCACTAAAGCCTAAGTACCTATATAGGTAGGTACTTAAGCTTTAGTGATATTCATATGAATATTTAGGGTCAGCAGAGTGTAAACGCCCTTGGTTGGTATTGCATACGGCCATGTCATGTCCATAGGCCTGTGCTTGTCTGTAACCTAAGTAGTATAAAAAAGCCACGATATCCACTTTCCCTCAGGTAGGCCGTATGCTTATCTGCCACCTGAGTTGTATAATAAAAAAAAATATCTAAGTCGGTCAACCGTCTCGCAATGCAAGTTTTTTTATGCCACTTAGGTGGCTGACAAGTACACGGTCCACCTGATGGAATGTGGTTGTCGTAGCCTATGAACGTTTGCAACACCAGGGGGTATCACACTCGCACTGCCGACCCTCAGTTGTCGTAATGCCGCATTGTAATTCATATCTAATAAATATCACAGTATAACTAATTTCAGGTATAATACCTAGACTCGCAGTTGCTAAAGTCTGTCTGCCTGTTTGTCTATCTGTTACGCTTACATACCTACCACTGAACTGTTTTATATGATTATTATGAATAATATGCCCTTTCCCAAGGCCTAATCTATCTCTGTAGGTACCAAAATTGGTAGGTACAATTAAATTAGAAATTTAAAAAATCCCGCCAATATAAAACAGACCTAATGTATAGATTAGATTATATCAAAGTTATAGGTACTAGTTCTAAGTAGGTATCTTACCTAGTACTATTTTGATTCAAAAGTTGTCATATCGGGGAACTCCCAGACCCCCAATAAGATTAACTTATTAATTATGTAACATTTAAATAAATGGGAACCCCCTAGGTGGTAAAGCCATCTTAATTAAATTAACATGGTAAAGCACTCGGACGGATAAGTGGTATAAAAAAAAATAATTGGACGGATCCCACAATAAAACATAAACATTATGTAATAATCACCAAATTTAAAATTTAAAAAACCGACTTCAACCGATTTTTGTTGATATTTCATAAATTGCTTGACCGATTTTGATAAAATTTACCTGGGAAGTATAACCTATCAAACAAAAAAATAATTTTGCAAATCGGTCCAGGCGTCTTTGAGTAATCGGTGAACATACATACATATCTACCTCAAAAGTAAACCAAAACCAAATTAAAAATCAACGCTTATACACCGGAAATATAGCTGAATATTCTGAACACTTCTGCATACCCTTTCAAAGGATTCAGGCGTGATGTTATGATGTGTAATGGCAGAGACATTGCAATAATATGCGATTGCAGCATTCGCGGCTGATTTCCTGGTATTTTTTGAAGAGTTCCTTGGTCTAATCTCGGAAACCCATCATCAGATTTTTACGAAATTTAAATGGGACCATTTCGGAATAATCTACTTTCGAACAAAAAAAGAATTTTGCAAATCCGTCTACGCATGGCGGAGCTATGAGCGAACAAACATAAAAAAAAAAAAAAAAAAACAGAAACATCCGAATTGAGAACCTCCTCCTTTTTTGAAGTCGGTTAAAAAAGCAAAATATAGGTTTGCTATCAACAATTTACCTTGTGATTATTAAAAAAAAAAATGTTCTTAGATTACGCCTATTAAAGAGGCCGAACAGCCATAAACGGTATTTTGTGTGTGTATATTTAGTGAACTAGGAACCCCATTACTGAAATGATAGGAAAATACACGGAAAATACGGTATGGAGTCCCGTATTTTCCGGATCCGATCCATTGGGTCCATTACCACAGAATAGCATGAATGACAATTACGACAATAAGCGACCACAGACTACAAATGCAATTTAATTAATTTTATTCTTTTATTTCATCGATTTATTTTTAATCGATTTTCGGCAGTCAGAGTTCAGAGTAGTGTCTTTGCCAAGCATCAAAACTGGTTGTGAAATACCTATTACAAATTATAATAAGTTTCCTGTACATTGCGTATGTACTGCTTCTCTGGCAATACTAAACTTACAGATGTGAACCGTGTGATTTTAGTCGGTTCTATCAGTCAAACATATACATACCCCGCCGCAGTTTATTATTAATTTAATGTGAAAAATATTTTATTTATAATAATATAATTAATAAATTGTTAAAAATATTCATGTTATTTTTATTTAAGTAATATATTTTACTTTTTATATTCGAAATACTGTTCACTACTTACATTACAAGCACTACACACTAAAAAAATTCTTGAATTTTCTGTACCTATTATTCTATTAATAACAGTATATACAATCAGCGAACAGTCGTGAATGTTATATAAATACAAAATATCGATAAGTTCGAGTTGATTGAAATCTCTACAAGGTGTGATTTGAAACATTTGAAACGTCATTGACGTATTGTAAAATGTGTATGATAAAAATGGTTGCCGTATACCAGCTGGCATCAAGTCTTTATTGGTAAAGAATTGACATTGTGATGATAAAAATCGTGTAGCATGGCGTCGGTTCTTGATTTAGTTAAACATTACCAGAGTGCAATAGAAAAATATCCGCAAGATGAACAGAAAGTGAGTTTCAGGTTTACTCATCTTCACTTTGTTAATTTCCTCATAGAATAAAATTTATTTATTTTAACATTATGTACAAAAATTGGCAAAATGTATCCAGAAAATATCAATATGTCATGTCATATCCCAGTGAATAAATACGCAGTATACGGTATTTTCAACATTTTGCGAAATTGATGAACATATGTATGCTTCTTCCCCTTTATGAATTGCGATTTCATGACATTTATATTTTTTTAATCAATGGCAGTAACAATCAATGTGTTTTGTAGGTTTTAAAATGTATAGACAAGTTATTCAACCTGGGTGTGACAGTGCAGCACCTACAAGATACAGGTGTAGGTCGCACAGTGAATGCTTTGCGGAAAGAGCCTGGAGACGTCGGGCAGGCGGCGCGGTCTCTCGTCTATAAGTGGAAGCTGATGGTGGCTGCAGAGGACAGTGAGCCAGAAGAAAACCGTGACAGTGAGCAAGCCACATTTTAATACTACTAGTAGCTGTTCAAGCTGTTTGTGCTTTGAAGTTTGAACAATATTGCAATCTATTGCAATGCAATACATACATGATAAATGTACCTATACCTACTTATACATTACTAGTCCTGTAAAACTATCGTCATATTATGATATGACAATGTATTTAATACCTACTTTGAAGTTAGGAACTTCGCATATTTTTCTCTATGCAAATTAATGAATTTGAAAGAATAATATTACACAAGTTTTTAATGTCATGCATGCAGCCTTCATAGTATTTCTTGGACTTCATTATATGATTATTTATTTATCGTAATGTGTTTTAATTTAACCAGTATACAAAACCAATTACTCTACTGGCTAGGTACATTTACAATTTTTGTGTCATTAAATCTTTTGTTATTTTCATTTATCACTATAGAGCGTTAATAGAACATACATCGTTCCTTTTGCCATAAATCAATATTCAACTTGACTCTGGACCTTGTCAAGCTTTTGTTGTTTATTTACTTACTGTGAATTTGTAGGTATTTATGTTTTCATAACTTCCATAACACAGTGTTTTGACAATGCAAGTGCTTTAACAGAAAAGTAAGTAATTAACAGACTCATAATCTTCTTACAACATTCTCCTAAATGATGTAATTTAAAATTATCACTGTTCAAATGTTGCATATGTAATACCCACCTGTAGACCTCATATTTTTAACCTTTTTCCCATTAACAATATCTTGTTGATGATGTCGAGAGTGTCTATAGATAAGATATAGTACTTTTTTGTGAACTTAATAGATGTACACTGATTATAGCATCAGCATACAATGGTCATGGCAGTGGGAGGGATTCAGATGATGGCGCTCACCAGTCGCAAAGTAATTCGGACCGATATGAAAGATCAAACTCTACTTCAAGGCCAAAAGAAGAGAAAGATGTGAATGGAAGTTACAGTGGTAGTAAAAAACGATATCACAGTAGTGAGGTTAGTATTTCAATGAATAAGGTGTGAATATTTGCATAAGTTACAGTCAAAACATTTATTTGGCAACACCGCAGCAACCTGCAAATTAACAGATGAAGCTTTGGCACAGACATTTATCTGAGAGTTTGGAGGTCTGTCTAGAGAACAAAAGTGTAAGTGGACTCCAGACTCGGAGCCTTGAATTGGAAACTGGGAACAATATTAAGATGATAATTATGAAAAGTATTTTTCATTAATCCTTATTTTTTATATATAAAAAAAAATAAATCAATAATCTAGCTCTGGGTTTGCAATTTTTGTTCATTGATTTATTTGTCAAAGTATTCAAACATTGATTAATGATATTAATTTTCTATTTCAGGATGAAGATCCTCACAAACGGCGAAAACATTCTAGTTCTAGTGAGGAAAATTATAACAGGAAATCTCAAAGCATGAATAGAAAGGAAGAATCGGCAAGTGATAGTAATGACTATAGTGATTCACAAAGTGATGATAGTGACTCTGAACATTCGGACTCTTCCCATGAAGAAGTCAAGATTAAACTGGAAATTAAAAAAGAACCTACAGACAGTCCTAAGTCATCTTCATCTAAATATTCTTCACACACTGAGCATAATACTTCGAAAAGGTCCCATGACTCAGACAGACACTCCAAGCATGATTCACATGACAAAGTAAGGCAGACATCCTCAGAAAAATCTTCAACTAAGGAAAAGAGCCACAGTTCAGACAGACACAGCAGTAATAGTTCTGAAAAGCATAGTAGTCACACATCTGGCAAACATGGCAGTCACAGTTCTGACAGACATAAAAGTTCTAAAGAAAAAGAATCGAATTCAGAAAATAAGCACAAAACAGAGAACAAGTCTGACAGTGAGAAAAATCATAAGGAATCAAAGTCTAGCAAACACAGTTCTTCCTCATCAGAGAAGCATAAGTCCAGCAGTTCCCACAAATCTGACAGTGACAAACAGAAATCAAGTTCTGATAAGCACAAGTCTGACAAACATAAGAGCTCCAGTCACTCTCATAGTTCAGAAAAGGAAAAACACAAGAGTTCGTCCGAGAAGGAGGCTTCCAAACACAAATCAAAGGAAACAGCTAGCAATGGTACTAGTTCCGCTGAAAAACATAGTTCCTCTAGCAAAGATAAGTCTAAAGATAGAAGTAGCTCCTCAAAGGAAAAGTCAAATAGTGAGAAAAAACACTCAACATCAAGCGAACACAAGTCATCATCAAATGAGCATAAATCATCATCAAATAGTAGTAAAACAAACTCTGAGAAGAACAATGACAAAAGTGACAAGTCAAAACACAAATCAAGTTCATCATCACACAAGAGCAGTTTAAAGTCTAGTAGCCATAGTAAAAAGGAAGATGTACCAAAGAAAAAAGTTCAAATAAATGAAGAACCGGATAGTGACGATGGAATTGACTGTGGCTCAGGTAAAGAAGTTAACAATTATGATTAACCAAAACTAGTTAGCAAACTCCTGATAACCTCTGTTGTGAGATTACTTTCACGAATGAAAACTACTAGGCACTCAAACCTGTTTTAGTAGGTAAATACATAATGTGGACATATTTACATTTTTATTGTTACTTTTCAGGTGCCAGTTTTGGCGAAGCGCTTGGCATGATCAGTCCTGTAAAAGCCAAAAAGAAATCAACTACACATCCTAAAGACATGACTTCACCAAACAGTGATGTAAGTATAAAAAACCGGACAAGTGCTAGTCGAACTCGCGCAAGAAGAGGCCAACTAACGGTGGCCTAAATATTCATTTTATCATGTTTTCGACAGACAGACAACAGAAATACGTCATCTGTTGAAGATTAACATTCATGGTTCACAAAACAGCTCGGTGATAGTAAAATAGGCAGATGGACAGTGGAGTCTTAGTAATAGGGTTCCATTTAACCTTAAAAAAGCATTATATAAAAGTTGAACAGAGGCGAACACATTAATTGGCCTCTGTAAACACTATACTCAATAATGTCTACTTCTTGTAATCAGTAATTACTGCTACACCAACAAGTTATCAAGTAGCCCTCAGATATGGATGAATTGATTCATCCAGTTGTCAATGTGCCCACTAATGCTCGTATAACTCCAATTTATATACCGTTATTCAAGTGTGAGTCGAAATATCTATTACAGTGGAGCCCTGCCGCGTTACTTGCTCCCACCGCAAAACTAGCTCCGTTACCCGCACTGGAGATATCAGCGCTGCCGGAAATATCGCCCAACTACAAACCGCGGCCGCCGCCGCGACCGCTGCCACACTTCATGGATGAAGACGCCATGAGTGCAGTCATATCCTCCAAAAACCAAAGGTAACTAACCCATCGTTGGCATCGAAAAAATATCTAATATCGTATACATAATTTCCTTACTTATATTTTTATATTTATGTACTTATTTATTACCTATAAGGAAAACCGCTCTAACAGTGCATGAAAATCCTGGCATGGGTATTCTCGGGTTTGTTAGGTCAGATGGCAGATGTTAATTGTTGAATAACTCATATCAAAATTTGCAGCCACTTTTTATTCACTTTATGGTATTATTTGTTTTCAGAACCAAAGTGTATTCAGGGAACAAAGTTATAGGAAAGGTGACAACACTGTATGAGCTATGTGTTCAAGTTCTTCAAGAACATATTGATGGTAATTACTGTTTTACTGATTTAAATACTATCACTTGATAAATGAAATGCCAGCCATAATCATACTGGTACAAATATCGGCTAAAAGTCTTACCCGTGATTTGGTTGTAATTAGTGATCTTTTTGGTTCCATGCCTTATAAGAAAAGAACGGCACCATCAATAAAATCAGGTCCTGACCAACCACATCTCTCTGGATGTCTCGCTCTTCACGGGAAGTTGCATATGCATGCAATATGAGATGAAAATACCATTATAATTTCTTCCCGAACCCCTAAGAGTAACTGTGCCTTAGTGCAGATTAAAACTAGAATAACAGACCAACCACATCTGCTGATTTAAGGGTCGAGACTCTAGCTTTCTCTCAGGATTAGAAGGTCAAACGGCAGTCATTTCCGTAAACATCTTAAAGAGAGGACCTCTAATATTTAAGCACTCTGGTCAAATAAGCCCTACGACACGCTACAAAAATTAGTAATTCTCTGTTCTTTTTTGTCAATTTCAGCCCTTGAATTCACGGGTGGCGTGCCATACGAAATCTTAAAACCGGTCGTGGACAAGGCAACTCCGCATCAGCTCTACATGCTCGAACACTTCAATAATTACCTGATGGATGACACTGACCATTTGTGGAAGAACTTCTGTCAAAAAAGTTTCCGCAACAAACAAAGACAAGAAATGGAAACTTGGAGGGAGATGTATGCTGTAAGTGATCTTACCCTATTAATATTATAAATGTGAAATTTTATCATGGTCTCTGGGTATTTATTTATGATGAATTTAGACCGAACGAAGATAGAGCTAGAACAAGAGCATTCTTTCTTAATATTTTAGTGTTAACGAAACCTTGTTTTCAACGTTCCTCCTGTTATACTTCAATCATCTCACACAAATAGTGCCTAAACCCTCATCAATTACCCTTATCTATTGGTCAAAACTGCATGAACATCCATACTGTAGTTTTTGAATTTATGTTATACAGACAGACTGACATGACATGACAGAGGACTTTTTTAATTATGAAGTGATAAGTACATATTTTAAGTTACGAAATATACTTACGTATTTCACAGAGGTGCCAAGAGGAACAAGAACATAAATTGAAGTCACTTACAACACATATCAGGATAGCTCAAGAAGCAAAGAAAGCGCCTATAAAACAAACTAAAATGGCATATGTTGATTCATTTGCTAAACCACCACGGAATGTTGCAAAGAAGCAGGTAAGGCCTTTTTATGATTTAAATTTATCTGTTACGCCCCACGCGTTGCACAACTCCACCTCAACTCTTATCAACGGATGAAGCTTTTATCTTTCCTATCAGGGTTGTGGGCAGACGGTAGACGCTCTCACAAAAGCCAATTACAGAGTAGGAGAGCAGATCTCGAGCTCCAAGTACAAGCTTTAGATGCAACCAGTGTTAACACGAATATTTATTATTCAACCTAACCGGTTTCGCCTTATGGCATTCTCACATTGACAGTTATGAACATTCCAATTGTTAAACATTAAAAATTGATAATGCCGTAAGACGAAACCGGTTAAGTTCAATAATAAATATCGTGTAAAAGTACAAGTGTGTTATCAATAATGTGAAACAACAAGTTCCACCACGTGCCATCAATCAACAGTATGAATAGACTAAGATGATTTATTAACTTTGGTGAGGCGAATACATTGAATATCGTTCACTACAGGCTGTCCACGGAACGGCACGCATGGCAACGGCAAGTCCAGCGGCACGAGTGGCTTCACTGGCAGCGGCTCCCAGCATACTGCGAGGTGGGGCCACGGCTAGACCTGTGGCCGCCCCTTCCACCACTTCATCCAGCTTCCAGAAGCCGAAGAAAGCCCCTCTAATGGCCAAAGCCCTTCAAGCTATGCGAGGTCGCAAACGATGATAACTCTTTTAACCACCTTCGTCCCATCACCTGTGCGATGTTTCCTCCCATTTGAATAGAAACCAGGTAAATTAAATCTATACCCTGGCCTATCTGTAAGAATGCAACTGCTCAGTGGACTTAGAAATGTCTGTATATATAAGCTAGTGATTTGTGAGTGGTTTTGTATGGGAATTTTAGTTTTAGCTGCAGTGATTGTTAGCTGAACTGTTTTACGTTTTGACCTAGCCTATAGTTTGTTATTGTGATTTTATTATTATAGTTGTTTATTTCAATTTTGAAATAAGGTGTGTATATTAATGAATGTACGAACTTTTAGGACAATCTCTGTTAAACTTGTAATTTTAGCTCCACTATAACTTTGTAGAACAATGTTAGATATTTTAACTTTTTTAAATATATCTATAAATTAGTAGCAGTAGATAGTTTACCTTGCGTCTTTGTCGAAGTCTATTTACTTTTTTTAATTATTAACAGGTACCTCATAGCTAAATACTTCTCGACACAACATTTCTTAGTTGTTGCAAAATAATTACAAGTCTATTCCTTTACGTACATCCGTTACGTATTAAGCAATATTTTATTAAAGACATAATATAATTCTACTTTAGAATCACTGTCGATCATTTTCTTAGCCGTTTTTTATTATAAATTGTTCCTGTTCGAAACCAAAAAAATAGGCAGTGTACAAAAATGTATGATATTTAGAACAAATAAATTTTGAGCTTATCAGAATTTGGTAGATGTTAAGTTAGCATTACGGTCTGATTCGTGTCAAGAAATGTATTCCAATGAAATATCTGGCTGTTGTTCACTCTGTGTGTTGAATAGAAAATATCAACATGATAATGTACCTTCTAGATAAATTTATTTGAAACAAGATGTTAGCATAAAATATAATCTGCACCGTAATTATTTATAGTACACCTGAACAGATATGGTACTCACAGTCTTTTTATATTGTTATTAGAAAATTGAACCATGTTTTTTTTTTATAATAAGCATGAATGTAAGGTCAGAGGCGTACCAAATGATTGGGCTGTGATATGTTTGAATAAAAAGGGAAAGGAGGCAAACACAAGGCGGGACCGACCCCAAATAGGTGGATTGACGATCTAAAACACGTAGCTGGGACAGATTGAGTGCGTTATAAATTATAACATGGTTAGTCTTTATCCGGAGCCAAATTCCAGAAGTACCATCTCATTTACAATCCTCATAATTGTGACTTCTTCTGATATTGAACAAGCAAAGCGTTCAGGGATCTTTTATTGTATAAAATTGTATAAGTTGTATACGTATCTTTTTGCTGACTGTGCATGATCTATTGTTGACATAAAAAGGTCCAGACTGCTGTTATATCAAATTGTGCTTGTTTTTATAGTGGCTATTATTTTCACGTGCTCTTTTTAACGTTGGTTCTTATTTTATCATTTATTAACATTTCACCCACTCAATAGGAGGCCAATAGACGTGCAGAGAAATAAATCTAAAACGTGTTGTCTTGTAATAAATGTATTTGTGTAAAATTAACATCACTCTAAAATAGTAGTTTAATATCGTAAACAAGAACAAATACAGGATTTACGGATTATTTTTGTTTTTTTACGCCTGTAGCATACCTCTGCCGCGAAACCAGAACAGCGGAACCGCTAGATGAATTCCGCTGTGTTCAAATGTAGCTTGAGCAGCGGAACTAGACTAGCGGAACAGAGAAAGATTAGCCTTTGACTTAATAAATATATAATAGGTCTATTTCTGATCGCTTGAAGTAATTTTTCCGTAAACTCCACGTCGCTCTGTATTTTTTGTCGATTTCCACAAACACAACGCGGCACCGACAAAATGGCGGCCGAAGCGCGGAGGTTTGACTGACGTAGGAACAGATCGGCGAAACCGCGCGAAGAAAGAAATAGAAAATAGGTAAATCTATGCATTATAACAGGCCGTTTCGCTAGTGTTCCGCCCGCTCCTCGTACACTTGACAAAACTTGGCGAAATGACTGCGGTTCCGCTATCAAGTTTCGCGGCGGAGGTGTGCTAAAGGCGTTATAGAAAGAAAATGCTTGAGATGAGAGCGAGCGAGATACCGCCACCAGTGCTCACGGTGGTATCTGTTTGTTTTCTCTCTAGCTAATGCTCTTTCTTTCTCTTTTTTACTTCGTCTCCCGCCACCCCGCGCGTACCATGGAAACGGTACTACTCTCGCGGTCGTTCTATAGTTAATACACACAACATAGTAGTCATTGCTTTTACCAACATGTACCCAATTATCTTGTCAGATCGTGTAAATAATAATCAGATAACTTCTGAAATAATCCGTAGACCTGATTTTTCTATAATATTGAGGAATATCTTTCATATTAACAATAAGTCATTACTAGAACATATCTTATGTTGCATGATTTTTGGCTCCATTTCTTTGGTCTATAGTTAGAATCATCACAAAAACTTGTCATAATTAACATGTTATAAGTAGGTCCACTTAAGAATATAATATTTTTATAAGTGTTTAAGGCCTGTATTCTAGAATGGTACTCAGTTCCGAATCTTATTTATCTGAGGGCAGATTGTATAGACAGATTGACTTATTTGACAGATTGTCTATGGATTCAGAACCAAGTACCATTCTAGAATACGGGCCTAAGAGTGAATGAATCTTAATTTAAAGTTAAGACTAATTAAGCCACGAACATAAACTTACACAATCTTTTTTATAACATTAATATGAATTCCTATCTCCAAAACGTCAGTGACATTTAAAAGGTAATCCAACATCCCAAACACCCATTTTAAAATTAAGTTTTTTTAACAGCCTAACTTAAACCTCTCCCTCCCCCCTCCCCCGCTTCGCCTCTTTTATTAAATAAATGTTGATATCAGCATATATTTTGGGCAAATGTATCAAGTACAAAAATTCTGATGTCATAGTTGTCAATTTTGATTTATATAATTTTTTATTTTGGTGCTTAGAATCTATTCTATCTCAAAATAAAAATTCCTGTTAAGGACAGGCTACGCGAAACAGCGCTCGAACCTGACGGAAATCATGACAGAAAATGTATGATATTAGCGATGAACTGGAGTCGGTTTGAAAGTCAAAGAGTTCTTGAAGGGGCCGAAATAACTTATTTGATGATAAATTTAGTAATTAATCCAAAAAAAGACTCCAAAGTTATTGAAAAACGCGTAAAACTGTGTCATTTGCCTGGCACAGTTTTCGTGTGAAGTTATGATTTTCTTAAGAAATAAATATGTATATAAGTAGATAAACAGCTATACTTGCCGCTGAATACATTTTATTAATTGTAAATAACTGTTATGATGTCGCATATCAATAAAATTAACTATGTGTGCAAATTTCCCATACAATTTTGCAGCGATCTGTGTAGATTCCTTCGAACGTCAGTCGCCCACGGGCTTTTGAAGAGAGAGCACGTCTCTTTGATGCGTGATGACAGTTCACACATACACAATAGGCATACCAACAAAAATGTGAAGTCAAAAGTGGCGACACTGTCTTCTCAGTGTTGTCAAATTTATTTAGATGTTCAATAAAATAGTATGCATTTGACAGTGACAAACGTAGTTCCGATTTTGGCCGTTTCACGAATTCGTTGGTAGATTTATAACATAGTGGTTCGATTTAGTGTCTAACCACAAGCGCCTAAAATGTCAAACTAAAAAGTTGGGGATATACTAATCCAAAATATTTTTTTAAAGACAATATTTTTGAGTTCTGTTGTAAGGAAATTATCTTCTTCCTCCTAGCGTTAATTCTCAGTCGCATCCGAAGCTTTTTCAGCTCGAAGTCTTAGGTCCGCTTTACCAGTTTTAGCTACGGATTTGGCTAGACCTTGATATTTTCTGTGAAGCGATTGCCATCTGACCTCCACATCCCAATGGTATCATTAGGCGATATTGAAGCTTTGCAGCTAGACTGTTGTTTTTTTGGATTTTTTAGGGCGCCAACTACCCGTAACGACTGCACTAGATGTTCTTATGGCAACCGGGACCGACGGCTTAACGTGCTCTCCGAGGCACGACCAGACCAATGCAAATACCCATATTTCATGAACACAAATATTTGCACTGAGCGGGGATCGAACCCGCGCCTCCTGCGCAGCGGCCGCGTTCACTACCGCTACGCCACGGAGGCTGTCAGTTGTTGTAAGGAAATTATATTAGACAATAAGTTCGTAGTCATACATGTATACATGTATTTTATAAACATAAGTTCCTAAAATACATGTATCATGAAGTAGCTGTTTCCGTACATTTTAGAAATTAATAAAGAAAACTTAAGTAAGTACTTGGGTTATATTGTGCGTGTTCGTCGTAAGTTCGTGGTCTATATTATTATGTTACACATACCGGCTCAATATGATTTCTCAAAAAGGTTGCTCAAAAAGGTTGGACCAAACAGTTTGGTATATACCTAGCTAAAATACGTTTTGTGGATACTTTCTTTTTATTCTTGTTATATCTTTTTTTTTTTCTTTTTTCACGACTACTAACGGGCCATGCCATGGCTGCTTTAGGCAACGCTTACACCAGCTAAACTTGCGAGTCTACAGCATGCCCATGTAGGGAATTCGACCAGGAAAGCCGTGATTACGCACTCTGGGACTGTAAGTTGTACTACACTGACAAGGAAGTAGGTCCTGCCCCCCTAGACAAGTTGCAATTCGTTGCTCTGCGTATGATGGAATAGGTATGATGGAAGGAGAATGACAAATGTATAGGATTTGACGTTTTTGACTTTCGTTGACGCCTGTCATATACGTCAAATCCCATACATTTGGCATTCTATTCCATCATACGCCGAGCAACGAATTTCTACTTGTCTAGAGGGGCTGGACGCAATACATGCGATCGAGCGGAATGTAGAGGGCCCGCTATGGTAAATTGTAGGGATGCCTTTTTACCCGACTGCGTCAGCGAGGGTAATGTATTTATGTATGTAGTTTTCTTTGTTTGCCAATCATAAACCGAAAGAAATGTAATGGGTACCGTACCGCCTGCTATTAAGCTTGTTTCGATCTTTTGGACAGCAGTCAGGTTTTTTATTTTTTAATAATCAATTTTATTTTAACCTTTTTAGTTAAGATATGACATCTATATACTTTTGTAATCTCCTTTTTCTCTTCATTTTGATACCCTACTCGATAAATTTGAATAAAAATGTTTTCTGTCAACACATAATATATTTTACAACACACCTGCTCATAAAAGTGCTATTATTTTACCGCAATTAGGCAAGTAAGTTATAGACATACAAGTGAGTTATAGATTCTTTTTTAAATTTTATAGGAAGTGTCTATGTTCTTAAAAGAGTTTTGATACAAAAAAGAACGTGTTTAATAGTACGAATAAATTAATACGCCTATTGTATGGTCATTTGATGCATTTTCGTATTTAAATAAATAATTTCAACTTGTAATCTAATATATAAAATTCTTCTGTCACGGGGTGCGTAATCGAACTCCTCCGAAACGGCTCGACCGATTTTGATGAAATTTTTTGTGCTTATCCGGTATCTATGAGAATCGGCCAACATCTATTTTTCATCCCCCTAAGTGATAAGGATGCAGCGGGAACGGGATTTGAATACCACGCGGGCCGAAAATATGGCGGTACGAAGTTCGCCGGGGCAGCTAGTACTTGTATAAAACAAAATTTTCACTCGAACTTAACTTTTTTTTTTCTCTAAGTATAGAAAAAAAAAACAGGGTAAAAAAAGTTAAATTCAAACCTCATTTTTTTTTCAAATATGGCCGACCACCATTGTTAAATGCGCGCGCATAGGAAAACGAATTAATTTATAGTATGGTTTATTTAGTATTTGTAGTATTATTTTATTCGCAAGTGTGTTGTAAAACGTCGTATGGCACGCGTGAGCATGATGATTACCGTTCTCGGCACTCTTAAGACCCTCGCCTACAGCTCGGGTCTCAATAGCGCCTCGGCGGTAATCACCAACTTTGCTCACTTGTACCATAATGTACTATTAGCATCAAAAATCTACCGTATAGTTTTGATGGAATTTTATGTAGGTACCCTATAACACTCGGGAGATGAATACCTTTCATTTGAGACCCCATTCATTGAAATCCGTCTAGGAATTAGGCCTGTAAAGGGGAACAAAGAAAACTACATACATACATTATTCGCGCGAAACACATTACCCTCGCTGGCGCAGTCGGGTAAAAACTAATACCCGACTACTGAAAAATTACGCTAATAAGAAACAAGAAAATATCTAAGTAGTAGTAGTCTTTAGGGATACTTCGAGCCCTAAAAAGTCCAACAACTGGTTTAGTTGCAATGCTTCTATATCGCCCAATATCGCTATTGGGTTGTGGAGGTCAGATGACAATCGCTTCGCGAAAGTTTTGGATTACGCTAATTAAGAAGGAGAAGAACACAACCCTAAAAGAAAATCAGGTTTTTACGGGACTTTGTTTCCGTTCTTGTCACAGAATTCAACAAAAAAAAACTTACTCCTGTATTTAATTTTGTCTTCTGAAATAAATCTGTTCATTAAATCAGTTTAATTTTCGTTTTTTTAAGCCTGGTTTTATTTTTTTAATATACCTACTATGAATTGTACAATATTGTAAGATAATACATAAGATATAAAATATAAGTTGTATGTTTTAATTGACCCCAACATACCCTATATCTCAACTTTGATTGAAAAACTCTTGGCTTTATCAGTTGGAGTAAAGTCTATAACCTAAAGCCTAAATCTGCCTTTTATTATTACATATAATAATTGAAACATAGCTTTCTTTGATTGACATTAGAAACTTTGACTGACTCCTACCTGAGCACATGTTGCTGAATTAGTGGAACATAACAGTGGAACGAACAGTCCGAAATCGAAGTGAAGACGTATGATAGGAATGTTTGTTTGTTTGTTGAACGACTCTATAGTTCGGGAACATTACGCGACAAGTGCGATGTTTCCAGTTCAAAGAAAACAAAGTCTCGCGTTGATAATTGTCGTTGTTGGGCAACATATCGCCATAAAATGTGATGTCTCGGAGTGGCTTAAAAATACCTTCATGGCAATAGCTGTTTATGGCAATGTTTTGCTCATGATAAAAGAGTATAAAAGTAAGGTAGGAAGGACAATTTAGTTCTTTAAGAAACTATTTATTTAGAGTATGAGATATTCATCATCTCTCTACTATGATAATTATAGTCTTTCTACGCGGTGGGCATTTTAATTTTACGAACATTTTTAATATTTATATCAATATTTAGGTGTAGGTATGTTACCAACCTTATTTTGTTCAATATCTCAAATCTTTGTAAAAAATTCAAACAACGTCATGTCATGATGCCAAAACAAAAGACATGCCAATGACGTCATGCACGAAATGAAAGGGATGAATATACAAGCAAGAAAAGGAAAAGAAATATAATTTGACAGACGAAATTCGTCTCAATAAATCTTATTACTGAAAATGCACTCTAATCATAAGTAATAAAATAGCTTTTTCAGTATTCGTAAGACAATTTTCTACATTATGTTGACTTGCAAAAAGCATCTTGCAGCCCACTGTGCACCTCGGCGATGTGTGCGTGCACGTTTGCGTCTTATTTTGACAGATTTTGAGTCGTGCGCTCGGCGTAGCCGGCCCTTAAGTGTAGTTGAATGGCAAAGAACGGTAAAAGCTGCGTCTGTTCTTATTTTATCATTTTTATTTATTTCGTCCACCCAACCTTTATTAGTTCATTAATTGAAAAGTAAATATAATGACGTCACAATTGTTTATTTCATACAAGTTTCCTTAGAACTATCGTTTTGATGTTTAGTAAAAAGTAACTGATTTGACTAGACAGTCAAATACCCATTTGCCTTATAATGAAAGCGCCCCCTTGTCATAAAACTCATAAAATATATGAAAGTACACAGTACACACTGTTATGTAACAGGTCGTACAAATTGTGATGCCATAATATGAACACTGAAATCCTAATACACCTTGCGTAGATTATGCATACCATGCTGTAGATTCTGTACCACTGTACTATTACTTTACTGGTTTCCAGGAAATTGTCCTTGTGTTCAGTTTTATTTATGATAGAACACGTAATATTTGTATATATCTTATTAAGGTATTTTTTTCTATTTAGTAATAAAATTTCTTTTAATGAAAGACTAGCACTAATTTATTTTTAAGTTTTTCATCTGGTTCACTGAAAAAATGTAATAGCCGTGACACATATGCCATTAAAAAAACTGAAATATATGTGGTTTTCATGTACTTAATATTATTTTATTTATTGACCTAAAAAAATTGTACTATTAACTTCAAACATATTTTTAATATAGAACAACATCAATATTTCTAAACTTTGACTTCAATTGTTTCTCATAATCAGTGTTTATTATTCGGGGACACTGATAAAGAGCGAGGAATTTCAGATTCTTATAATATTCAGAGATCACATCAACTATTAAGGGAGATATATTACTGATTCTCGATAAACTCAAACTTTTAAGCTTCACAAATGAAGAGCTTGCTAAGATTCTGCGCAAGTTTGCCTCTGAAAAGTTTTGATTATTCCAAATTTGCAAATGTTCTATTACATTTAACTTTGGCAAATTGACTAATCCTGCATCAGTGATATTTTCGCAACGTATTATGGCTAGGTCTTTCAATAATTTACATTGTGATAATAAATTTAAACTTTCATCATTTACACCATCTGCTCCATAAATATGTAAAGCTTGGAGAATCTCCATTTTCGATTTAATCAAAGTGTGTACATAAGCTATGTCTAAAGTTTTAATTTTCTCTATAAAAATATGACTCAAATAATTACAACCCAATAATGTATCACGAGTCATGACTGGCAAACCAAAATCGGCCAAAGTCAAATGTTTTAGATACTTGAAATTATTGTAATCAATTGTCAAATCCTTGGTACTTATCACAAGTGAGTTTTTCAAATTAATTTTCTTTAGTTTAGGCCATTTTTTGATGTCTTCTTCAAAATCATTGCTAATTCGACACATAACAAGTTCTAATGATATGAGATTCTGACATTGTTGTATAATTGATTTGATCACAGGATAGCTATAAACATACTGTATTTTCAGACAGTGTATGCAATCTTGATGCGATTCAATGATATCTAGATTTTTCTTGCTCACTTCACTTTGGCCAGGTTTCCCGGAGTATATGAGTACAATTTGCCTCCAAAGTGCTGCATCTCGAGCCAACTTCTTCCAGCGACTGCACACATTTTCACACTCTAGTATGGTCTCCACGGGAAGCAATTTAAAAATGCTTATTAGGAGTTCGTCTGGTAAAATAACAATTTGGGTTGTTGATTCTTCATTTTCTGCAATGATCATTGCTGTGATTCTGAAAAGTAAGTTAACTTTTATTAAATGTAGGTAATAACTGTAATAAGGTAGGTTACTAATTAGGGTGACTGCCTAATATTTATTTTGTCTTTGGGTTAAGTAAGACAAAGGATTGATTAATCAATTCTTGTATCAAAATGCATAACTCTAATGCAAAATTTTGGTGGTAGGTGGTAGATATATTAAAATTAAAATAATGAGCAGTTAAGTACCTATTTATTCTGCTCCTATGTAGCATAAAAAAATAATTTAGGTAGGAAACTAAGAAGGTAGGTACCTATCAATTAATAATACATTTCAGGTTCCTACCTATACCCAATGATGTTATAGTAAAAAACAACTACGTACTTAAATATCATTGCCTATACCCATGATATAATTCTTAAAAATAATTTCTGTAATTTTTTTGAAGAGTCACATTAGAATTCTATAAAAAATGTGTTCTTTTCAATTTATGCTTAATGTAGAATTAATAAGATTAATTTATCAGTCTTTTTAACAAAAATCCTACCTACTTGTCGTTAACAAATAATTTAATTTACCTACCTGCTATTTATGTTTTAAAACTCAAACGAATCCTCTAACAGTCTAGCGTAGGTACAATTGCGTCGCATATTACTAAAAACAAAAACGCAATACATACATACATTTAAATATTTGTTTTCAAGTTTGGCATCAATACATTTATTATTGCATATATTATTAGATGTTTATATCTTTCTCCCTCTTCAATAAAGCTAAAAACGAGAGAGAAAATAGGTACTCTGTGGAATTAACGCAAACATTACAAAAAGTTACAAAATTGTTGTACCTAAGTCCAAATAATGCACTCAAATGTGGAGTGTCATTTGTTTTGTTTACATTTTGTTATTTAAATCTACCTACCTATCTATTCCCTTATTATATTACTTCTGTCACTGTGGTGTCGTGTCTGTCAGGTGTCAGGACTGTCACTACTATCAAGGCCTAGTGGTGGGATATCTCCGATATCTCCTACTTCCTATTTTTGTTTTCAATAGTAGTTTAATAGCTTCGCTTTACTATCTCAAATGCAAATATTACCACACCACGACATACCAATTACCTTAATACAATGATAATATTATGAACTCAGACTGAGATTATGAACTATTAATACTTCATTGCCAAAATATGTATCTTCATTTTTGTTACCTACAAAATAATATCATAAACGGAACAATGATGTATTATTTTTATATTTATAGATACATCATACACGAAGATGGCGGCTTTCTAAAATGGCGCAAACACAACATATTAGCTACTTCTAAAAATACGTCAATGTTATTATTAATTTATATGAATTATATTATTATTTATATTAATAATATTTTATTATTACGTATTTATTAATAAAAACGTTTTTTTTTGGGTGGCGCACTGTCGCGATTCTGATTGGTGCATAAAATGATGACCAAAAGTCATCATTTTTTTGTCGCCATTTTAGAGTGTGGACAACATATCTATAGTTTATAATATATCATTGAAACGGAACGTATAAAAAGTATGTAGCGAGTGAAGCCGTATAAAGTAATACTAAATTAGAACCCTTTCGCTTACACTCTGTGTGCACCGCCGTGTGAACGCACTGCGTGAGTGAAATTGTAGTTACCTTCTTCTTCCTCCTAGCGTTAATTCCCAGTCGCATCCGAAGCTTTCAGCTCGGAGTCTGGGGTTCGCTTTTACCAGTCATAGCTACAGATTTGGCTAGACCTACTACCTATAATAAATCTATAAGCTCGGGACACGTATCTTGGACCTAAAATTAAAATATTTTTTTGTCAAATGATAGGACACCTATAGGTAGGGTTGCCAACCATACTGTTTAAAACAGTATTATACTGTTTTACACCCAATTATACTGTTTACTGTTCAACAAACAAACAGTATCCAAAATACTGTTTTCAGCATCAAAATGCATAACACTACAAAAATTGTGCAGCAATGGATGCAATTTTAATTAATTGGGCACCAATTTGCAATTATTTTATAAGTGTAGGTGTTGATTGTCCCATGATAATCCAAAATTTATTAATGATAAATCATAATATAGAAAATAATACAGTTCACAGCTATCTTCTATTTGCCAGCCATATCAAATCTTTTAATTTATCCACCGGTGGCACACACCACTGACTTTTCGATGCTTTTCGAAGTTGTGTGTATTTATCGCAGGTTTATAAGTGCCCGGTTAATGGCAATAGGCTCGCCACCTATTACATTGGGACCTAAACATAAACGGTGAAATGTGGGTGCTAGCACCTCTGCCTACCCCTTCGGGGAATATAGGCGTGAGTTTATGATATGTTATGTTTAATTTATCCATAAAAAAATTGATGGGAACCATATTACCATTTTAGATGTTTACGAAACCATGCTTTTTTTTAAGACAGACAGACCTAAGGGGGCAAAATGGGTGACGAACCCTTGTATGTAAAACCGTATTTTGTGAAACGGATTTTTATGATCTTTGTTTTGTTGGAGAGAGAAAGTTGGTTCAGGGAGCCAGAATCGGATGACAGGATCAAGGGAGTCAGGATTGGATAACAGGATCTAGGGAAATCCTCAAAATGATGGCAAAACACTTTTTCTGCTGTTTTAACATAATTTAATTTCAGTATTTGCATTTAAAAATTATCTGCTCGTGATTTTAAGCTGCTGATGATAGGAACCTAAGCAAAGGATGGACGATGGATCGATTACAACTCACTAAAAAGAGAAAAATAAATTAACAGCCTCTCGGGCTAGGCACCGCAGTTATTTTTAGCTTTTTAGTGCCTCTTTTTCGTTTCTTGAAGTCGGTTAAACTGTTTTGTTAAAATTAATTTATGTAATTGTAAAATACTGTTCTATTTTCTAGAATACTGTTCAATTTTCTTCTCAGACCTAAATATACTTTTTTTCTCGAAAAAAGAGTTGGCAACCCTACCTATAGGCTATATAGGTCCATGAATATTCTCTTATTATAAAAAGTTAATAAGATTCGCTGTCAAAATCAAATTAAAATGTCACTACGTTCACTAATTTCCATGACTTTGATACTCGTCTAATATGAGATAGTCGGCAAATGATAGTTAAGTATTAATTAGTTAGCTATCATTACCGGTACCTACCGGTACCGATTATACAAATAGTTAGGTAGGTATTTTATAATATACCTAATCATTTTTAAAAAAAGGACTACCTGAGTACATCATTGGTGAAATGTTATGGGAATCGTTTATAATAAATATCTCTAATATATTATTTCGCTTGAATATTAGGTAGGTACCATAATAGATAAGTAGAGTAGGGTAGTTACCTACCTAATTTTAATTAAGTAGGTATTATAACATTATAATTTAGGTAGGTATCTACCTATTGACACTATTAATTTTTAATATTTATGTTTTGTGCTTTTTGCTTGATACCTATTGAAGATTAAAATACCAGTTGTTGAAATAAAAATATTCACATAGGTATTTTTTATCGATAGCTTTTAGGTACACCTATTTCTTGAATCATTATCTTTTGTCAAACGAAACGATTCGATTAAGTCTTGTGACCAACTTCGTGAAGATACGTTATCTTTGTTCAATGCTTTAGTTAGAGTGAGACATAATATCCGCAGCACAATTTGGGGGCCTCTAATTTTTACCATACACCGCTTTACTCAGTGAGTCGGATTCCGTCGGGGCGGGTCGTCACTAGTCTATTATTACTTTATACAATTTGTGTGTTATAAATTTAGTATAGAATAGGGCGGCCCGATTTTTTTCTCGTCTATCGTACTTAATTAAAATAATCACAATGCTCCACCTCAGGAATATCGCCAAGACGATTGCTCCATTAAAAAATAGCATTCAGAATGAAGCAGTCAGTAATATACTTAAACTTACGCCTGCTGGTGTAAATGTATGCTGCCGCACTTATGCAAGCCATGAGATTCCAGACAGGCTTAAAGATATTCCAACCAGCGGAAATCCGAGATTCTTCGACATGGTGGAATACTTCTTTCACAGAGCATGCCAAGTCATCGAAAACAAACTTGTGGATGACATCAAAACCAAAGGATCTATCGAGGAGAAGAAAAAGAAGGTAGCCGGTATCCTGAAGCTCATGCAGCCATGCGATCACATTATTGAAATTCAGTTCCCACTAAGACGTGATTCTGGTGATTACGAAATGATCCTAGGTTACAGAGCGCAACATTCCTCACACAGAACCCCAACCAAAGGAGGTAGGTGCCATATTTTTTTTTATTTTCGCTTTACTTTGCTTACATCATATTGTTAATAGGAAGATTTATTTATAGCACACGCGACACGTGATGTGACTATACGTAATGTTACATTAGCTGAAATAATGTAGTCTACAAATTTAGCTTTTTTTAAGCTAAATATATTATTGTAATTAGAGAAAGTAGAGTAGAATGTTTTATAAGGCTCGCATTTGATGCGTTTGTCATTTATGAATCAACGCAGTGAAAGAGAAAAGCATAACCTTACATTTTTCGTCACATGCCAAATTATCTCACCAGTACGCAGTTATGCCATTCACCTTGATCCTATGATTTGGTTAAGCTGTTGCGGTTTGCGGCCCATTCCCATTTAACCTAAAAATACCTAAGCAAGAATTCCAAGCCATATAGCATAGCATAGAAGCATTCCGTAATTACTCTGAAGACCAAAATGATTGCTTAGTCTCCGAGGTGATAAAATTAATCTAAAAAAAATATTTACTTGAAAAAATATGAGTAATTAGGTACCTAGGATGTAAGTAGATAGGTACTCGTAGATATGTCCAAAAAAGAGCAAAATTATATGCTGCTATTTAGTGGGTGCCACTCATGATTGTTGTCATTGTTTTCATTTTACCTATCTTATTAATCTGCAAATACTAGTATGTACCTAGGTACATAATATTTTGTTACGCTAGTAAATCGGCGTAGAAGAACAGTTGGGCTGTTCTTCTACGCCGATTTACACTCAACCCCAGAATTATAATAAATATAACTGGTTTGAAATAATCCTTGCTTCATTTTTCCCCTATTCTTAATAAGTAACCATTTCGATCATTCCCTGTCACGTATTTTATAATCTTAATCTTCCGATCGTTCTTCTATTGACTCATGTCCGAAAACTCTCTTGAAAGATATTTTATTCGTATGTAGGTACTCTCATCAAAAAAAAATGTCAAATTTTAATTTGTCATTTTTTTTTCTCAAGTGCTTGTTAACACCTAAAGGTCGTGATTACAAATTGAACTTGTAACGTCGACGATTAAGTTCCTTATTCAATTGATTTATCAGTGTTAACAAGCACTTGAGAAAGTCATTAACTACCTATATAATATATTTAAACTAAGGTGTCCTTATTAATAATAATAGAATATCAAAATTTAAAGTCAAAGTCTTTATTTCTCAAAATAGTGCAACACAGTTACAGCTTTTTGACGTCAAAAACTCCTTAAAACTAAGTTTACCACCGCTTCCTAAGCGCTAATGGAGAAGAAACGGCGCAACAAACTCCACTGCGGCCAAAAAATTCTTGTACAACATACAACATAATTAAAAATGACGAATGTGAACAATGCTAAACTAACAACCTACTACCGGTCATGACGATATGAGAACGGAAATCAAATATTAGAGATAGAGTAATAAATAAGAACAGTTGAGATGAGACAGTTATTTTATACGTAATCGTAATAACGTGAATTTCTCAATGACATAAATGAAGTACAGAAATGAAGACATTACACCTTACATTTTATTAATGTCTCTAAAAATTCATCAAAGGATGTAATTGTGGCTATACTCATTTTTATTTTTATTTTATTTGAGCGGACCCCCTATTGAATTTTTCTTGTAATAATATGAATATCATTGAGTGGCCTGCCCTGACATCAGTTTAAAAGTTAAAGGGCTGTGAAGACAATTGGCCGTTTGCTCTTATGCATTATTCGCGTCGAGCAGTTTAGGCTTCATTACATTTTAATTAATAACACACAACATTACGACGAATAGGAAAATATTATAGTAGAGTTAAGCAAAAACAAAAATGCAAAGCCAAAAATGAATAACATGTCAAAGAGCCATGAAGAAGGGAGGAGAATTCTGGGATATGCAAATAGTTACAGAAAAACGGCAATAGGTAGAAATATGAAGTTTTGAGTCGAGATAGTCTCTAAAAATTCATCAAAGGATGTAATTGTGGCTATACCTACTCATTTTTATTTTTATTTTATTTGAGCTTATATAATAGAGTTAAACAAAAACAAAAATGCAAACAAAAAAGCAAAGAGGAGAGGAGAATTCTGGGATATGCAAATAGTTACAGAAAAACGGCAATAGGTAGAAATATGAAATACCTACATAATATGTATAACGAAAATGTATGATATTCTGTAGTCAAAACTGAAAATGGACGTATGCAGACCATACGTCGATTTTCGGTTTTGAGAGAAAATAAAAGCAAATGGTTTAATAGAGACACATACGATCTTATTATAAAACACGGACTAAATCTGGTTTAAACCCGAGTCCAGGCTTAAGTTCAGACCATGGTTTAAATTTCTCCTTACGAAAGCTTAATAATCCGTAGACTACTTAGTACCATAATTTGAAGGAAGGAACGAAGGAAGGAAGGAAGGAACATACTTAACATCATCATGGCCCATTTTTGACCCACCTTCGTTATGTAACGAACGGTCACCCATCCAAAACCTGACCCAGCCAATATTGGTTAACCTCGTAATGAAAAGAACGGTCACCCATCCAAAACCCGACCCAGCCAATGTTGCAACCCAGAAGATATGTGATGCTAACCCGCTTTCCTAAAAAAAAAATGGCAAGTTTTACATAATATAATTATTAATATTGTGATTTACACTTTAGACCAACGTTAAACTATACTTTCCAAGCAAATAAAAATAATATCTACTTATCTAAAAACTCACCGCGTTAGTCTGTCTAGCACAAGGCGTAAACCTTGAAGAATTAACCACGTCGTGAACAGCTTTCTACCAGTTGTGTCAGTAGCAGTACTCGTTCCTGACTACTTCCATCAACCGCCTAAAGACCACTGTCCTTATCTTTTTAAAACTGACAACGCACCAAGTAACTGTGGTTCAAATGTATATTTTTTAACATTTCCATATTTTTGGGTTCCTTATCTTTAGAGGAAAAAAGGAACCTTATGATTACATCGTTGCTTCTGTCTTTTGAAGCTGTTTTCTCAGAAATACATGGAAGTTGAAAATATCAAATAAATACTAAGATCTGAAATCTCTTCAGACTCTGTAGGAAATCCGTCTAAGTTAACGTAATCAAAAGATATAGCCCCCTATAGTTCATGCAGCATATTTCGACAATCGCAACGAAATTTGCCGTTATGACTAGACTCAAGAATTTGCCAATCAAGCAAAAGCAAAAAAGTTTCACGTGCTTTTTTGCAGTTTCCCACAAGTTGTATATCCTATCCATACAATAAGATTCCAGCAACGTTAAATGTGTCTCATAATCTAGTTTTGTACGAAACCCTCAGTGGGCGAGTCCGACTCGCACTTGCCCTGTTCTTTTATCGCTATCCCGGCTTACAATATTATGGCCACATGTTATGTTCTGGCATTCATAGAGGTCCTATACAAATACATAAAGTGACAGCTTCCCGGTCATAAATTAAAGTTTTTTGAGTGTCTCGCCTTTATTAATCTCCAACTGTTTTAGATAAAAACTCGAAACAAATATTTAATCACTGAGTTGATATTAATAACGTACCTATGATATTTTATTACTCAGTTCAGTGTATTGTGCTATGTGTTTAAAATTAAATAGCACATTGCCCCTTAGCTCACTGTAGGTAGTGTCATCAACATCATAGTTAGATACTGACTGATTGTTGGATTGTAGTAAATTTAGGAAGATGCCTAATATCTTCCAGAAACGGTTACTTTTAAGTAAGTACTAACCATTTGTTAGTGTTTCAATTTTCCAGATTGATATTCTAAGTTCTAACATAACATTAATCAAGAACAAACGAAAATATGGCTTTTTTGTTATACATATCATCATAATCTTTTAATCATAATCTTCATAACGTCTTTGAAGTACTTGACAGGTAGCTTTATCTGATTTGTTAGATGCGCCTTTTTGACGACGAATAATATGAGTAGGTAGGTATATAAAAGTTACTGATTGTATAGTGAGTGACTGAATAATTATCTCAAACAAGTTAATAATCATAAGCCACCTGTCGCCTCATTGTGTTTTGATTAGGCCTAGGGAGGTACATAATTGTGAAGAACACTGCCACTGTATATGACTATTTGGTTATTCTAACAAGATGTAGATATCATTTATAAGTATTTTCATACAATTACGGATGGTTATCCAGCCTCAGAACAAGGCTGCTAGGAAGAAAATCTCGGCGGACAGTTTCGGTTAACCTTCGGTCAATCAGTGAACGCAAGTATATACTATATGGTGACGTACTAAACAATTGTTATTCTTATCAATAACAACATAGGTCATTACTCTTTATATCTATAACTATGGCCAAGTCCAGTTATGCCAATCACTCATCGTAATAAGCGTAGCTGGACTAACGTGATACCGATAGATAACACATTCCATCGTTTTATTTTAATTGAAAAAAAAAAGAAAGTCAATTTTATCTGTGTTGTATAAGTAATTTATCACTGGGGAAACTTCACCGAATAAAGCAAACCCAGGTTATACTAACTTTTGAACTCTCGCGTTCCAAGATTATCATGATACCTATATGAAATGATCGCGTTAACATTATTGTAAACCCAAGGTATGTTTTATAAACTGATGATGGTTCTTACAATAAATATTGTTCACAAGACCCTCATCTATATTTTGTTTTCCTCTATCAATTTAAGGTTTACTGGAAGAAAACATAACATTGAGTTAAGCTCGCCTTTGTACGGAAATATCCTTGTTATTAAAAAAAGTTTTGTTTGTATAACAAAGAATGTATAGGGGACGATGGGGGAATTACGGACATGAGGTAAATACGGACTAACATATATCTACTCTATCCCTGCCACCCGCGTCCCGCCGCCGCCACGAACACGCGTTGCGTTCTGCCATCTTTAGTGCCCGCCAAACATTCCCGACTGACGGCTACGTACACGTTTCAAGGTAAATGAAATTTTTCATTTTTTGTGATTTTGATGTAATTTTTGGTATTTACTATTTTGAGTGTTATTCAAAAAGTATAAGTGTCAGTTAAAAAGTCATATTTTCTATCGATTGCGATGTTAATAACGACTAAATAGCACAACCGTTGGCCTTGATAAATTTTTGTTCACCTAAAAATTTTGTTGTTGTACTTTTTCAACTTGTTTGGGTCAATTGCGGACAAATAGCCTGGGGTAAATATGGACGTCCGTACTTACCCCATTATTTATCAAAATCTATTTTTTAAATTTTATTTTCGTAATTACTCCATTATTTATTAAAACCTATAGTACCTATTTAATAATTCTGTATTCCAGATGCCTCGAAAAAAAGCATTCCATCATTTTCACCAGCACACCAGAAAAAGTAAGCCTAGAGCAAAAGGAACAGAAGAAAATAGAAAGAAAGAGAGAGAACCTGAAGCAAGAAAAGACCAAAACTACAAATAAGAAACTAAAAAACACTAAAAAAGAACGACCAAAAGGTTTTAGAAACTTAAACAATTTTGAATATGATAAAGAAAATGATGAATATTTCTGCATTTATTGCCAGGAAAAGTATTGTGATCCACCCACCGAAGACTGGATTATGTGTTCTAAATGTAAGAATTGGGCACATGAGAATTGTAGTGCTGGGTCTTCTTCAAGAGGCTACGTTTGTGAATTCTGCAAATGAAATGGGACCTTGTCCGTAAATACCCCATGTTGTCCGCAATTAACCCAGCACTGGTCCGTATTTACCCCTAGAGCTAAGGGTAATTACGGACATACATGTTTTTGTTTTTGATTTAAATTTAATACATGTTGATTGATCTCATATAATTATTAATGTTGATTTGATAGGTAAAGAACTATAGTTTAATAATTAATAAAGAAAGACTGATTGCTATTAATAGTTTGAGTTTTATTTGTGATTCTGCTTAAGCGTCCGCAATTCCCCACCTTCCCCTAAATATATGAGACTCCAAGAATGTCAAGTTCGACACAAGGTTAGACCCGGACGTCCCCAGAATCATCATGGTCGGCATAGCGGGGTTCTAAAAGCATTCGGTAGTAATATTAAACCACAATCTTTTTGAACGGTTAGTCCATGCCCTTGCCTGATTTAAAAACGATCATCCGTCCGTACTACCATGTTGGCAGCCGTACAGCTCTCCTACTACATAATTAAAGAATTCAGTTATTAGTGTTATTACGGAGCTAATGAGTACCTACGTTAATATGTCGTCGGTATAACTCATTTATAATTATATCACACCTGCTTTAATCAACATTGGAATTTCGAAGTAAACGAACCGAAACTACTGTCTTCAGTCTTATATAACAATCACACCGACAAGAATACACAGTGTCTATAAAAAATGAATGACTAGGTATCTCCGAGCTTGGAAACGAGATGAATCCATTTTTCTTTTTTGCGGTATTGATGCCAAGACTATGAATAGTTCTGCTCTAAGGAAAACTCCATTATCAGGGTAATGCAATTATGTGTAGTATAGGTACTATTAGGCAGTGGCGAATGGTTCAAATTCTTCTTAAAAATACCTCTCATACCAAAATACCTCTTATAGAACAACTACAGCTATATTGTATGTATGCTCTACTGAATTTCAGATACTTACATTCAGTTTTCGATAATGCATTTATTCGAGTAAAGCTTCTCAATCCTGAATTCCATTTGTAGAGCAAGCCCGCAGGAATCGGGTTAAAGACACCCCTCGCCACTGCCTACTAGGCAAGCTGTTGTTTAGAACAAAAATTGTGTCACCGTTCCGAAGTTTAGGTGGGAATGGAGGAGGGGTACAGGACGCAGAGATTAGATAAACGAGTAATGAATTTTGACACTTATCTGTAGAGATTATTATCATAACGGGCATAGCACGCCTCTTTGTAAATGACATCTGTCACTCATCAACTAGAAGTCGCGTCAGTTTATGCTCTTTCGCGATACCAATTTATTTTATACAGTACCACTTAGGTGACTTAGGTGGCAGACCACAGAACAGCTAAGCACATTAATTACCTTTATTTAACAGCTAAGGAGATTAATTAACCTCATTAACTGTTCTGTGTGACAGACTACCACACAGCAACGGCACCGAAAGTGGTTACCTATGGTGGTGAATAGAATAGAGCCTATATGGGCGCATGCCACACCAGGCTGGGGGCGTCCTGCTCGAAATCCGTCCTTGAAGAAGGTTTCTACAAGGACGGATCTTGAAGAAGGTTTCTTCAAGGACGAATCTTCAAGAAGGGCATTCCTTCTTGAAGAACCCCACAGCTTTTTTTTTTGTTCCCTACAGACTAGTAAGACAGAAGTCATTGGCGTTAGGTAGGAGCTACTTACGTAATGTCAAAGGCATTCTTTTGACACTGAGCAGCTCTTCCACTGCGGCACGGAGCCGTGGCCGGGAAATTGCAGCTTTGCGGTTTCGTTGTGTATATTGTAGTACGTTACGGTAATAGTACCTACTTTCTTTTCATTGCCAACTACGGATTACAGATAAGATTAGATTAGTTGATACCTACCCAATAGTAATAAGAAGCGAAAGGCCTACCTATTCACCTACTTACGCTATAATTTCCTGTGACGAGTTGATAGCCAGTGGATGCTATTCTATTTAAATTTAGACCTAATTAGTCATATTCTAAAAGGAGATAAGCCTAATTCCAACAACAGGTTATGGGCCCAGGCAACCTCACCTGCAAGCCAGTAGGTATGCACCTCCTCACCTCATTTACATGTAAAGCCCTAGCGCAGGCTTTTCTTTTGGGGTTGGTTGGACGCTCGGGCTGACAGGCTAAAGGTATAATTCAGGCTAAAGGTGTTTAGAAGTGCCCGGTTAATGGCAATAGGCTCGCCACGGCCACCTATTGGGACCTAAACATAAACGGTGAAATGTGGGTGCTAACACCTCTGCCTACCACTTCGGGGATATAGGCGTGAGTTTGTTATGTAACCAACCGCATAATATGTCAACTGCCGACGCACACAGCAAATGCGCGTAATTCATTGCGGCTTCTCAATGGTCCCTTTTATCCGTATCAGAGTTTAACAAGTAATGGGTACGTTGTATGTGCTGCATGCGTCTGTCGCTGGCGTATGCGGTCGGCTTCGGAACCATACCTTTATAGACATCTTTTAAGATGCTGTAGCCAATAATGATATAGGAAGGGAGGAGTAGGAAGGTGGAAGCTCGAAAAGGCAAGCTTTGGATACAACCAGGATTGACCCTCGTATAATGGTAATTAAATAGGTAACCCAAGGACTTATGGGAACAAAGCAGAATTCCAATTTAAACTTGTAGGTTCAGGTAGTATATCTTCTCTATAATATAATAAATTCGGCCAAGTGCGAGTCGGACACGCCCATGAAGGGTTCCGTAGTAGCAAAGGCGAAAATTGCGGTTTATGACGTATTAAAAAAAACTACTTACTGGATCTCGTTCAAACCAATTTTTGGTGGCAGTTTGCATGGCAATGTACATCATATTATGTTTTTTTAGATTTGTCATTCTCTTATTTGAAAAGTTAGAGGGGGGGGACACACATTTTTCTACTTTGGAAGTGTCTCTCGCGCAAACTATTCAGTTTAGAAAAAAAATTTTCATCACACACGTATGGGTGTGATAAAAAAAAAATTGAGTTTCAGTTCTAAGTATGGGGACCCCCAAAATTTTATGCTTTTTTTCTATTTTTGTATGAAATTCTTAATGCGGTTCACAGAATACATCTACTTACCAAGTTTCAACAGCATAGGCTTATAGTTTCGGAGAAAAGTGACTGTGACATACGGACGGACAGATAGACAGACACACAGACGGACGGACAGACATGACGAATCTATAAGGGTTCCGTTTTTTGCCATTTGGCTACGGAACCCTAAAAATGAATCCCTAAATGTGTTGCTAAGCGCAAATCTCAAGAATGGCTGAACCGATTTCGCTAATTCTTTTTTTATAATATTCCTTGAAGTACGAGGATGGTTCTTCTAACACTTCTAACGGAGAAAAAAATTAAAAAAAGAATCGACTGTTAAGCGGTACGAAGTTCGCGGGGTCAGCTAGTAATATAATTAAAATATCTGTAGATACAACTGTAACATACTGCACACGGGCATATCAACAGAGACAATAGGTATAGAGTGGTGCGATTGATAAAAATAAATACCTATTAATGGGTGACCTTTTTAATTACATAACTATGTAATAGGTAGCAGTGTAATATTTCTTTAAGTAGATAGGTAGGTATTGTTTTAATCCGATTCATAGCAATTATGTTAAAAGTATGAACTCTCATAACCGTTGTCAAAATTAAATGATATCACTGTCATTTTTCAAATTCAAATATTAACATTGAACAAAATAAAAGTAAACATGTAGGTATAACACTTTTCAATTAGGTATTCCTATTGTTGAACTAGCTGACCCCGCGAACTTCGTACCGCCTTTTTTTAAATTTTTCTCGCCGTAAGAACCATCCTCGTACTTCAGGGAATATTCTAAAAAAAAAGAATTAGCGAAATCGGTTCAGCCGTTCTCGAGATTTGCGCTTAGCAACACATTTAGGGATTCATTTTCATATCATAGATAATTACCACCTCAATACAATGAACTTTCAAGCTCTAGTGGACTTCTAGGCTTGGTAGAGATATTGGGTAGAGACGAGCCCACACAAAATATCGATGGTCTAGAAGACAAACGTACTATGTGATAACTTGCACGTTCAATTGTGAACTCTATGTTAATGGTATAAAGACGAATATGCTAAGTGCAAAATTTTCGCTTAGTATGTTTGGCTTCTAGATCATCGATATATCCTTAGCTTAGGATATATTTTTTCCTTTCCTTCATCTCTCCTTATGATATAGTCCTCCTTCCTTCCTTCTTCCTTACCCTTAGGATATAGTAGGCGTATTACCGTGTCGGTTACACATGATAGGTACTTCGTAGTGGAAATCCCTCACTTGGGGGGAGGTTTTCTTCCGCTTGTCCCCATGATTAGCAGGGCACACAGTGGGGGACCGAAACGGTAAGTGGACACGGTTTTACAGAAACTCGTCCACGGGCGTCCATCCGTATAACAAATCCATGGTGCTTCTCTAGAGAATGATGTTCGAATTCGAATGCTTCCCCACGAATAAAGGCATGATAATATTTAAGCAGTGATCTATGCTTTTTAGTTACCTTTATAACTGATAAACCTTGACATTATTTGCAAAATAAGTGTAACCCGAGATAACTTACTGATTAAACAATCTCTCGGAATTGACAGGTTGGAACTTGGAAGCCCACCCGTTACCTACACCTAGTGATAACATTGATAACCCACATTCAGTCACAGTAAAATATGAAGAGTTAAATAAAACTAAGCCGCTTGAAGCTAGTCAAATATCAAGGAGACGGAACCACACACAACGTACTCATTTTGTGCTTAATTGTATTAGAAAAATGCATCCAAAATGCAAGCTTTGCATGCAACCCAGGGGTTTCCTCCCAGCCGGCCCCAGCAACCCAATAAATTCATGGACATTTTCGTTTGAACTGAGAAAAACAATCGCTTAGTGATTTACGTCCCAGTCACCTAAAATCATCTCGAATTGAATGATGAAAACTAAACTAGGAATTACCTGAACAGAGAGAGACAGCTACCATGTGAAACCAGAGCTGAACCACAGGCTGAACGTCAGATGTTGGCGATGCACGATGGCCAAAGACCTTCTATACTCAAAGCCAAAGACACAATCAAATGATAAATCAATCATACGAATCAATGCTCATAAAACTAGGATTGACAACTGAGTATTGTTTCAAATTTTTATGAGTTAAGCTTAGTTACGTTACTATACATAGGTAGGTACTAGTACTATACAAAACAATATACCCTTATGTCTTTTTTACCTGTTCCATATTGTAGTCATGACATCATTTGCGTATGTAGGTACATGCAGAAAACCATTCGTCAACTAATATTTTATTTGCCTTATTACGGCCAATTTATAACAATTACTTCGATGTTTTCTAACAAACATGATACGGGTAGCCAACGATGAAAAATGCAACAATTAAAAATAAAACTGTTGCTAAATCTAAAATGTAATACAAGAGGTCCCATTAAGATATTCGGTGCCCGATCTAACCTCAATTTATTTATTCTATACCATAAAGTTCATTGAATGAAGGATGAACTTTCCTCGGCATTAGAAGGTCAAACAGGCAGTCGCTTCCGTAAAAGTCAGAATTAACCGTCGTTGTTAGAAACTGTACTTTGTAGACACCTTTTGCTTCATTGCATTTTTTTATTACTTTTACCATTAGTACCTATTACATTATGTTTGCTCACTGTTCCTAAATTGTTCCCAGGTATCAGATTCTCAATGGACGTCAGCAGGGACGAAGTCAAAGCTTTGTCTGCTCTGATGACATTCAAGTGTGCGTGTGTGGACGTACCCTTCGGTGGTGCTAAGGCCGGTATCAAAATCAACCCCAAAGAATATTCAGAGCATGAACTGGAAAAGATCACTCGTCGATTCACCTTGGAGCTCGCCAAGAAGGGCTTTATCGGTAAGTAATTCTTTTACACAATTTGTCTTGTTATATGTAACTATATTCATTGTATCGTGTACCTACAGTTACCTACACAGTTCTTGCCATAGGATTTCACCCTCTGGTTTACGACTTGAAGTCTGAAAGCTGAAGAGTTGAAAGCAGATTGTTTCTCTCAGGTTAAAGACCTAGGATTTAGGCACTGCAACTAATTGGCACCCTCTCGCGACGTCGTGCATAGATAGTTTACTTTCGAGCCTTGTGTAACGTAACAACCTACTATTACTAGTTAATCTTAACAATGTAGTTGTGTTTGCGCTAATCAGTGTGAAGGTTAGAAAAAAAATTTACTCGCCAAACACCGATATTTTTTACTAAACCCTAACCAATGTGAAGGTTAATCGGTCGCCAATTTATTGGTTACTTTTATGACTGCTCAGAAATACGAGTTTACTATAAATCTCAGACTAAAAGAATATAAATATTCTAAACAAAACATTCCTGACATACTTATGAATAAGTGAACGCAATTTGTTATGGCTAAACGTGTTATCATCAGTATTTGTTTTGTGTCATTGGATACTTGTTTAAATGTTTATTTTGTGTTAGCCTACCTACATGTTATTCACGAGTAAGTCTTAATGAGAAGTTAAATGTAAATTGTTTCCTCTCCTAACGACCTTATGTTTTATGTTCAGTTCATCGACAGTGGACTGATGTACGTAAGGTCGATAACCGGTGCAAGAAAATTACCCTTGCGTGTCGTTAATGACCTAGTGACAAGGCGAACATATTACTTAGGCTCTATGACTGAATCGTTAGGTGAATATATATGGCACTTCTCTTATACACTTTTGCACATAATTTCCGGGATAATATCTAAATAAAAAAATCCCACTTACTAAGAAGTTATGCCTTTTTTTTAAGTCGGTCCAAAAGTAAAAAAACCTACTAGGTAGTATGAAATAACTAGCAAGTGAAAATTTGCTGGTGGATAATGGTTATGTTGAACTCGAACTGATTCAAACCGCACGATGTTCCGTCAACCTATTTTAATATTAATATTAATCTAGATCTAGACATTACCTACATTACCTTTATCGGCGAAATTGAATTGCAAATCGAGACGACCTCGGTAGTCAATCTGTTGATCAGGTGTTGTGTACGAGTACCTAGATACAATCGGTACAGTTGTATAATTTCATAGCAACAGCAATGGATAGAGATAAAGTAAACGTAATGTCGAACACGTGTTCGATTGAAATACACATAGTAGGTAGACAGGTACTGGCTCGATGGTTAATTCATCACGTATTTGTAATTAATGAATAAGGTTTTGTTCAAGATATGTAAGTTTATAGGTAGGTACGAGTTTGTAGGTAATCTATAATTATATGATTATGCATATATCGCAGCCAACTAGCTTAATCGTTCAATTAACTGCCTAGGCCCTAGGCTGTTAACTAAACGAGGCCGTTCAATTAACAGCCTGAATGACATTCATTCAGCCGTATCAATGATATTATATAAAAATATTATATAAAGATTATATAAAAATACTAAATAAATATTATATAAAGATATTATATAAAAAAATCTCAATGACAAAAAAAAAAATTGTCATTGAGCCGTATCATTTGTTAGAACATTTAACAAACTGGTTGGCTAATGCTTAGTTGGCTGCATACGTATAATAACATAATCGTAACGCTCACATGATTCAAGGGGTCCAAACCAAAGACGTCTTTCAGTAGGTATAACAAAGTAAAGGACATCTTGCATATTATTTAGCGGAGTACATAATTATGAGATACAATGACTTGCTCATACAAAAAATATAAATATGTCCTTTAAAATCCTTCAGCTATTCATACCAGACCAGAGGTTGTTTTTTCCATGACGCGAGATCTCAAAATACCGCCGTACTTAAATGATTTTTACTGTTTCATTGTGTTGATAGTTTGACAGAACAATTAGCTAATCAAAGTGCGTTAGGCAGGGACTCGAACCGCTAGGCCTAGGCCAACTATTAGGTAATCTGTGCCCTAGGCTAATAGAAACAATCGTACGTTACTTCTCATTTACTTTTTTCAATAGTGTACTGGAAGCCTCGACTTTGCAGCTTTGGTCATACGAATTTGTCACAAATCTGACAAAGATCTGCGTCTGATAGTAAAAAAATTGATGCATCACAATCGTGATGCAATTAATTTCATGTCAGCTAACCTAATAATCGTATAGTATAATACCCTCCATATTGAGTACCTATTCAACCAAAAAAAAAAGATGGTAACTAGGATACCTATTTTTTTCAAAAGGACCGTAGTTTTTGTGATTTCGGGACTTTTCGCGATTTGTGTCGACGTTGTTCCTATATTATTTCTGTAATTGTGGATCGTAATTAAACATAATATTTATTGTCCAGGGCCCGGTGTGGATGTACCCGCCCCGGACATGGGTACTGGTGAACGTGAGATGTCATGGATCGCTGACACATACGCCAAGACTGTCGGTTTCCAGGATATCAACGCCCACGCTTGCGTCACTGGCAAACCAATCAACCAGGTGAGAAAACGATACCTATATATCGAGTTAGCTTGGAATAATTGAACATCCAAGACGAAATTTAAACCAAAATCTAAATCATTAAAATGGTTGGCATACTAAACTGAACTCAACTGCTTTAAAATTTGAATACATACCTACTTTTCATATTTCAACAATTTACATTTAGCACTTTTCCTGTAGTGGACAAATATATCCAGTTATCCACTTAGGTATGTATTTACCACCTAGGTATGTTGTTTCTACAGGTAATAAGGAAATCAAATTTCTGGAATGTGCAATGACTGGCTTTAACCGACATTCATTCGCATTGTCGCCTAAATATCCCTATATATTTTCATTATTTTTCAAGTTAGTGGATCAATTAGGCTTTTATTTAAGTAGGTACTTTCCTTAGATTGAAATGAAAGGCAGAGTGTTTAGGTACTTCGGATCAAAGACCTATTTAGGCACTTGAACTAATGGCGCCCTTTATTGCCAGATCCCCTTCTCATAGAACCCTTTCAGTCGTCATGAGAATTTATTACAAGCGTTAGACGTATGTTCAATATCTGGTGATTTTCTGCTGTCTACAGGGAGGTATTCACGGCAGAGTGTCCGCTACCGGCAGAGGTGTGTTCCACGGTTTAGAGAACTTCATCAACGAGGCCAATTACATGAGCATGGTTGGTGAGTACAAATTCATTGGTATGATATTTTTTCCCTAAGGTACGCGCCAGTTTGCGTAGGTTGAACATCTACAGCAGCTGATAACATTAGTATGACAAGTAAAATGCTCAAAGAGGGTCAAAAATAAAGCTCCATAATATTTCTAGATCTTGTTATACCTATTTGCAAAATCTTTATGTATTTCGTAAATACACACATTATGCAAGCAATAATTACTATCTGTAGCTTGTTGTAAGCTAAAGTGCTTGTACACTCTACAATTTCGTCTAGACAATATTAACTATAACTAATAGTACCTATCTAAGTAGGAACACTACGTTTGTCACAATGAAAACGTGATTAAACGGACTACACTACACGGGTTTGTTAACTATTCTATTCTATTAGAAACCATCTGTGTGTACATTGACGTCCGCAGTAGTCCAACATAGGCCAAATATTGTATTAAGTACTGTTTTCTGTTATATATCAAGGCTATGTGTACCTATGAGATAAAGTCATACCTACCGCCTACGTACACCATTCACTTAGGTACATAATCTATTAATATTGGCTCCTTAGACTAATACTAGTCTAGTCTTTTAGTCTGAGATTGGCTGATAGTGTCTCAAATGTTGGTGATTTTGTTTGTACAGGCACCACTCCCGGCTGGGGTGGCAAGACCTTCATCGTCCAAGGCTTCGGTAACGTGGGTCTGCACACCTGCCGGTACCTCGTCCGTGCCGGCGCTACCTGTATAGGTATCATCGAACACGACGGCTCCATCCACAACCCTGAGGGTATTGACCCTAAGGTAAGATATCATTGAAGAATGATAATATTGTTAGCCCTGTTTGTAAAGCGCAGCTTCGGAGCTATTATGAAATATGGATCCGAAACTTCGGGCCCGAACGAAGGACGAAGAATTGCAATACCATGAGGTTACTACAGATTTTAACCTTGCCCGATATGTATATTTTTTCAAAAACGTAACTGATATTATTTCTAAGTACCTACACACATATTTTTATTACTCATACATTTTTATATCTTTCCGGCTTCGGAGTGCTGGAAGTAAGTACTTATTACTTATCTGCACATTGCATTTCTGATTTGGAAATCTTGATAAAAGATAGAAGAATATACTTAGGTAGGTACCTACTTAAGTAGGTATTTGATGTTTAACGGGACTAGGTATTTGTAAAATTAAATTATTGAAATCATCCGGGATACGCAATCAATCCGGGACAGCCCTACCTTCACTCCGATGAATTTCCTTTTACGAACCAAGACGCTGCGCGATGAATGGCATATCCCGGCTCCCGGGAACGTAAGAATCCTTGGTAAAAACCTTGGCCTCAACGCAGCCTTAGAGTTATATTTAATGATAATCTGAAAAAAAAAATCTCTGGACTAGGGTCTCAAAGTAGAGTATTTATCAACGTAATTAACATTCAGTGGGCCAACTGTGTGTTCACGATGTGCAACAAGTGGTTGTGTTTTGACTGTTTTGAGCAGCGATCCATGGTGAGGGATCGCTGTAGCCCTCCAGAGCATTAATTTATTGTAACTAAATGCCACAAAAAAGTACAGAAAAAGACACTATTATCAATTTCCTATTCATTGCTGAATTAAAATTTACTTATGCACCTGTGAATTAAAGGTCATGTATGTAATAAATTGTGAAGCTAAAAACTCAGACCAAATTAGTCTAAGGCTAAAAATTATACATCACCACCACCAGTCACCACGTTCACGCGTTCTTCCGTAACGAATAAATTTTAACTGCACATGTTCTTATATCATTTCTCATAATCAATAAATGTGCATAAATCATAAATAAATACTTATAATGAATACATAACATGATAAATAAATAATTATGTATAATAAATAAATACTCTAGGACATTCTACACAGCGCTATCTAGACCCAACAGAAGCATAAATTAAACTGTGTATTTATGGATTACTACCTTTGTATTTTTTTTTTAAATAAATACCTACACATTATACACGGAAACACATAGCCATATTATACTTACATAGTGCAAGTAGATATACTTACCTATATATTATGCATATATACAAATGTTTGTACTGAGAGGGAATCGAACTAGTGGCATTTGACTTAGCCGTCGAACGCTGCACCGCACCGCTACGCCGAGGTCGTCTCATATAGATTATACCTACAAATCCTATTAATAGTATAAACGCGAAAGTTTGTAAGTATGGATGGATGTTTGTTACTCTTTCACGTAAAAACAGCTGAATGGATTTTAATGAAACTTTACAATAATATAGCTTACTAGCTGACCCGACGAACTTCGTACCGCCATATTTTCAGCCCGCGTGGTATTCTGATCCCGATTTATCAGTGTTTCTCTACAAAATTATGCATGTATTATACATATAAACCTTCCTCATTAATCACTCTTCTTCCTCCTAGCGTTAATTCCCAGTCGCATCCGAAGCTTTCAGCTCGGAGTCTGGGGTCCGCTTTTACCAGTCATAGCTACAAATTTGGCTAGACCTCGATATTTTCCGTGAAGCGATTGCCATCTGACCTCCACGACACGACCCAATGTTAACATTAGGCGATATCGAAGCTTTGCAGCTAGACCGTTGTTTTTGGACTTTTTTAGGGCACCAACTACCCGTAACGACTGACCGACGGCTTAACGTGCTCTCCGAGGCACGACCAGACCAATGCAAATACCCATATTTAATGCACACAAATACCTATTTGCACTGAGCGGGGATCGAACCCGCGCCTCCTGCGTAGCGGCCGCGTTCACTACCGCTACGCCACGGAGGCTGTCGCATTAATCACTCTATCTATTAAAAAAACCGCTTCAAAATCCGTTGCGTAGTTTTAAAGATTTAAGCATACATAGGGACGGATAGACAGCGACAGCGACTTTGTTTTATAATATGTAGTGATTATAACTTACATCAGAATAACACATAGACTACGTTTGGTCGCGATAACCGACATCCACGCGGGCGGAGCCGCGGGCAACAGCTAGTGTCTAGTCTAGGTATAATATATAGGTAATGCGTAGGTACTAATCCCTCTGTCCACCTAGACTAGATGCCCAGTTTCTTATATGGCTATAATTATCAGAGAAATTCAGTTGTCCAGAAGGCATTTCGGGAAACACATAAAAACCTGCAACGTTCGTTCGCAATTCCGATGCCTAGGTAAAACATCCAGCCCGATTTAATTGAGTAGGCCCTCAACAAAACTGAGAATGATTACGTCTAATGTTGAGATGATGATCATCTGAATTGCCGACCAAAGTACTAAAACTTGACGAAACTTGCTGGTTTTTCCATCGCAAATTATTTCAGATTTTCGTGGTAATGCACCTAACACATTATATCATGCTAATCTGTTCAACACCTGTCATGCCACATGATTTATTTGATTTACCTAAGGCCTTGGGCTCAACATGGCATTATTTGTAGTACCTAAACTCGTAGATATTTTATGTAAAAGCCAAAGAATTAAAAACCTCTTTAATTTACCCTTGGTAAAGTTAGGTACGCAATTAAGATAGCTTTTTTTAAGTGTATCATCTCGCAGTAATCAGCAATTTAACTTGAATCACAGCACATAATATGATGCTTGAATTCTCACTGCGAAAAATGAAGTAGTACCTACCCTACCTACGTTGCAGTATCACGAGATAAAAATATAGGTACCTAGTGGGAGGTACGTAAACCGGATTTCTTTCGATGGAAGTCTGTAGTTCAACTATTCCTCCTACCTCCTTCGCTACGGATTTTTGGGTATCCACCTGCGGTCTAAAAAGGCCACTTTATTGGAATGTCATAGGATAATATTTTGTCATGTGATTTTTACGCGAAATTGGAATCTGGTTAGTAAATGTATTATAAGTAATATTGTGATTCTGTTAATATGAGTAACCATTATAATTTTAGAGGAATCTGTTAAGATCTACTGGGAATTCATAAAGTTACTCGTTTTTAGTGGACCCTCTGGTAATAAGTACATTGCCTTTGCACGTTTGCCAAAGATGTTTTCACATGAACTTCATAAAGTCCGAGGTGCGCTCACAATAGAAACTGAACCGTCTCGCCGTCGCTGTCGTAAGAAGTCTATAGTTAGATCACTGGACGGTCACTGCTTACATTGTAGATTGTAGCGTAGGTACTTGCAGTTATTTATGCACCGACATGACTGCTGTAGCGGCAATTCATGCTAATTGACAAATTTACATGCCGCTCAGGATAGGATATCTTAATAAACCTTGACTGTCAAGTTTACTTGATGATATTATGTGAGTTACATCCATACCTATACCTACTAATGTTATAAATGCGAAAGTAGCTCTGTCTGTCTGTTACGCTTCCACGCCTACCTAAACCACTGAACCGGTTTTGATAAAATTGGTACAGAGATAGATTAGACCTTGGGAAAGGAATAGACTATTGTTCTATACTGTGCTATTGTGTTATGTTTGGTCGCGATTACCTACATCTACGCGGGTGGAGCCGCGGGTAACAGCTAATATGTTTTATAAACCATGTTTGATAAATAACATCAATCAGACAATTATTATTCTAGTTGTTATGCATAAAGTTCTCCTTCTGTGCCTTCTACATTCTGTATAATGAACCAAGTAAATATACATTCAGTAGAGTTAGCAGACAAACTCTTGATATTTAATGAAGAAAATATTACAATACCATAAAACCAAATCGCGGAAACTACATTACAAGAAAAATTAACTGCGTACCTAATAAAATAAAATAATAAGTAGATAATAATAACCTTTTCAGCTACGAAGGACTGCGATTGACCTTGACTTTGGCGTTTTATCAAAGCGTGCGTAGCAAATAATTCAATAGGTACCGTCAAAAGCAAAAGTTGCTTAGCACTAAATTATTTACAAACCTTATTTTGGAATATCTACATGTATTAATCATTGATGTGTCAGTGGTTTCATGATCCCCAGAGAAAGCTGGAAATAATTGACGTTTTGTTTATTAATTTATGAAAGACTAGCTTTTGCCCGCGGCTTCGCCCGCGTGGATGTCGGTTATCGCGACCAAACATAGCCTATGTCCTTTCCCAAAGTCTAATCTATCTGTGTACCAAATTTCATCAAAATTAGTTCAGTGGTTTAAGCGTGAAAGCGCAACAGACAGACAGACAGAGCTACTTTCGCATTTATAATATTAGTATGAATATGAATTCAAGAGATCAAGTGATAAGTAAACCACCACCCGCATACGGTGCAGAATATTCCATCAAGAACCAAGCGATTCGGCGACTCCTTCTTCTGCCGCACTATTAAGACTTGGAATTCCTTGCCAGCTCACGTGTTTCCTTCCTCCTATAGTCCCGGGTCCTTTAAGCGGGGCGTGAAAAAGCATCTGATAAGGCCGTCAAGCTGAGTGCCACCATTGTAACATGGTACGTGTTGTAATGGTGGCCCTCTTTTCAGAGACTTTGCTTTCAGCTTACCATCAGGCGAGGCGAAGTCAAATTGACGTGTACTATATAAAAAAATATAAAAAAATTTAAACGTAATTTTGTCATTGACTGTATCTAACTATACCTGGTTGGTAACCAATACATATTTTCCAAATATCTAACAAATTTTATTGATTGTAAATCCATAATCTTATCTGTGAGTTGTGTAACACAAAAATAAGATTATGATCTGTGATTAAAGATAGAGTTATCAAATTGCTACAACATAGTTTTGGTTGTAGGTATTAACTATCAACTGACTAACCAATAAACAAATTAATTTCTCTAGGTAAATATGATTGGCAGGTACAACATTTTAAGGCTAATTTTTTATAAATGCTTATTATACCTATCGTAGGAAATAGAGGAGAAGAATCACATTTGAAACAAAACAATTCTAATTCTCTGAGATCAATATTGTGTCAATATTGTATAGGTATACTAGCGGCCGCCCGCGTCTTCATACTCATGGACTTAGACACTAAGCATAGGACTTTCATTATAAATCCGTTCGTAGCGGATATCTACACTACACCCTATAAGGAACCTACCTACCAAACAAGGTTGTAGGCAATGTAGGCGGTGTAGTGTTTGAAATTAGTTTAGAAGCGAGGTAATATTAAAACTATAATAATTATAATATAATTGTTGAAATTACGTAGCACTACGAGCTACGGCGTAGCTCGAAACGCTACGAAATATAAAATATAAGTTATATTATTATTAAAAATATATAAAATATAAGTATTATTACTGATTCAAATAATTGTGTACCAGGTGCCTTCTACCTATCATAATAAGTATATGAATCGCTCAGGCTCATAGATAATAAGATAAACTTATCGGCTTGCTTCTAATGATGTTTTCCTTTCGGCACTGCTGTTGATTTTATCAATCTCGCAATCTTATTGATTTGTATAGCAATAGAGTTTTCGTACTATCTGCTATCGCTTTATCGTTTTTAATCTTCGAAACTTATTTATTTTATAGTATTTGCTCTACACATGAGAATAATTCAATAAATTGTATCAAAGTATTTAAGTGGCGCTAGCGTAATGGCTTACACTTCGTACCCTACTTAGGTACAGGAAGGCCTTCTAACCTAGGTATTTTGAAGTTGACTGCTTACCTACTTAAGCACTTCCATCACACTTATAATAGCTAGAACACATTTATAACTTCTTAGCAATGTTAAAAATCGATTGTTATAAACAATATTCACTTCGTTACGATTGTTTTAGTAGGAATATACTTCGAGACACATATCTTGGACTTAAGTCGCGAGACAAACGAGACTCTGGCGCACCGGTAGGGTTGCCAACCATACTGTTTAAAACAGTATTATACTGTTTTACACCCAATTATACTGTTTACTGTTCAACAAACAAACAGTATCCAAAATACTGTTTTCAGCATCAAAATGCATAACACTACAAAAATGTGCAGCAATTGATACAATTTTAATTAATTGGGCACCAATTTGCAATTATTTTATAAGTTTAGGTGTTGATGATAATCCAAAATTTATTAAATGATAAATCATAATATAGAAAATAATACAGTTTACAGCTATCTTCTATTTACCAGCCATATATTAAATCTTTTGATTTATCCATTTTTAGGGTGGCACACACCAATGACTTTTCGATGCTTTTCGAAGTTATGTGTGTATTTATCGCAAGTTTATAAGTGCCCGGTTAATAGCAATAGGCTCGCCACCTATTACATTGGGACCTAAACATAAACGGCGAAATGTGGGTGCTAGCACCTCTGCCTACCCCTTCGGGGATATAGGCGTGAGTTTATGTTATGCTATGTTTAATTTATCCATAAAAAAATGATGGGAACCATATTAACATTTTAGATGTTTACGAAACCATGCTTTCTTTTAAGACAGACAGACCTAAGGGGGCAAAATAGGTGACAAACCGTTGTATGTAAAACCGTATTTTATGAAACGGATTTTTATGATCTTTGTTTTGATTCAGGGAGCCAGAATAGGATGACAGGATCAAGGGAGTTAGGATTGGATAACAGGATCTAGGGAAATCCTCAAAATGATGGCAAAACACTGTTTCTGCTGTTTTAACATAATTTAATTTCAGTATTTGCATTTAAAAATTATCTGCTCGTGATTTTAAGCTGCTGATGATAGGAACCTAAGCAAAGGATGGACGATGGATCGATTATAACTCACTAAAAAGAGAAAAATAAATTAAAGGCCTCTAAGGGCTAGGCACCGCAGTTATTTTTCGCTTTTTAATGCCTCTTTTTCGTTTCTTGAAGTCGGTTAAACTTTTTTGTTAAAATTAATTTATGTAATTGTAAAATACTGTTCTATTTTCCAGAATACTGTTCAATTTTCTTCTCAGACCTAAATATACTTTTTTTCTCGAAAAAAGAGTTGGCAACCCTAGGCGCACGCGGTTTATTTTGTAATGATCTATGCTTGGTGTGATTGAGCTCGTCCATCTCTGTAGCACCCCGTACTATCCTTAAAAAAACATATACTGAGCGTATACAGCACAATACGACAGGGAGTGGACGCAAGTAGGATGCTTGCCCTACCCTCATCTGCTCTGCCCGAAGTTAAGAAGTTTAAAACACATTACAACAGGAATCCGGTCTTACTTTTGCCCCATACCTTAAGAATGTTACGTACGCCCAGGTATACCTCGGTACCTACCTATAGGTAACTAGAGTTAAAAGATAAGGTATAGATAACTTTATATGTACATACCTATAATGCTGAAAACTGCAAGTGTATAATGTTTATTCTTTTTATCCCACAGGCCCTGGAAGACTACAGAAACGAGCACGGCACAATCGTTGGTTTCCCCGGAGCCAAGGCCTATGAAGGCGAGGACATGCTGTACGAGAAGTGCGACATCCTAGTCCCCGCCGCCATCGAGCAGGTTATTCACAAGGAAAACGCCCACAAGATCAACGCTAAGGTACGTGCAGAGTTGCAGAATGTCCACACCACTTTCGCCTCACTTAATATCTGGCCGATACGGCTTGCAGCATAAACCACTTTAATGAACTGAAAAAAAAACCTCTGTAACTCAGATAATATGCAGAACCATCAAAAAAATATTTTCATTTACATGCCTAGAAATCCCTGAATCCCTTTCGCCAAGTATGGCTTTCGGTCCCACATAATAGAATAGGGTATCTATTGCCGTCAAGGCGGCACTTGGGCTGTATATTTACTGTCAGATGGAGAACAGCCCTATCCTATAGCCGCCTTCAAAGATACCCACGGGAAAAAACAAGAAACAAAGAAAGAAAACAAAATTATAAATTAAAAAATATAGCTTTACTTATTAGTAAAGACCCTAGTAAAATCCCTAGGTTTTGTATAAGTATACTTAGTCTCGGGCAAATCAGCAATGACTACTAGAAAGAAACATACTCATAGAAGATATAATATTTTTCTTTTATCGATCATATTCGCCTACAGCTTGCTTCACACCATCCTTTCTGATATTCACTATAGATCATCGCCGAGGCCGCCAACGGCCCCACCACGCCCGCCGCCGACAAGATCCTTATCGACCGCAACATCCTGGTCATCCCCGACCTGTACATCAACGCCGGTGGTGTCACCGTCTCCTTCTTCGAGTGGCTGAAGAACCTCAACCACGTGTCATACGGCCGTCTCACCTTCAAATATGAGCGCGAATCTAACTACCACCTTTTGGGTAAGTTTTTTTGTGAAAAATAACGTAATTATACCTACTAATTAGGTAATTAACTACTACTACTCATTTTATTATTTTGTAAAATTTCGTAATTTGTAAATTTTTTTGGTCCGCATATCTGTAGCAAAAATAGGTCAAGGAATGTTTAAAATTTTTCAGCTTTAGAATGTATAAGCGAATTTACAATGTCCAGGACATGTCCAGGTAGTTCAGAGTACCTATAGTATTCCCCCTTGAAAGGGACCGGTTGCAGGTTCGAGCCCCATCTCGGAAGTTGACATTTTCGTATCTAAAATTAGTTATGAAAGCAAAAATATATTACAACTCTAATAATAATATTTCAAAATGCTGTCGTTAGAATTCACTAAGAAGTAGGTACTTATGTAACGGTTTTCTTTACACACCTAGTCGTGGAAATATACCTCACGTTTTTCTCAACCCACTTATCTACTAACTAAACTATTATGTTCTATTATCTATTAGGAAACTAGATCAATGAACTGCGTTAAGTAGGTATCACCTTTTCCCTTAAGTATACCGTGAGATTTTGCTTAATGAAATTCAGCTTGTCCAGCCTAAGGAGACAGGTAGGTAAAATCAATTTAAAAAAGAAAATTAAGCCCATGCGCAAAACGTAAAACAAAAACCTGTAGTTAAAAAAATTACTTTCTATTTACTGAACTATTTACCCAATCTACATCACAATTATCCTTCTTCTGTTCATTGAAAATAAGCACGATGTTTTATTTGTCTCCAAATAATTATAAAATAATACTAACTGGGAAATTGGATTGATTGTCAATTTTTTTTTACCAAAATTCGGTCCTCCAAATAATGCACATCCAGGCATCAGCCAGTACCTATTTCATAATTTGGGTTATGTAATGTGAGTTACCTCGGTGAAAGACCGCAAACATTTGTTGCCTTATCTGTTTGTTTTAGCACTGTACCTAGAAGGTCGATTTAATTATAAACTGTTCTATTGTGTGACCAAATAAATTAATAGCGCGCGAGGATGTTACAATTTACAACCGAATATCCTATTATTACTATTTGCATAATATTAAGCTTTATAATTAATTATTATTTGGTGTAATATTAGTTAAATGAGTAGGTTTCGAAATTGCTTCCAGGGTTTACAAAATAATTACCTTCTTACATTTTATATTCGTTACATAATAATAATTATCATACCCTTTTACTTCGTCCGGACATTAAGAGCTCGCACTTTGGAGCTTGGATCGACTCTCCTGTTCCGCCTTTTATTGATCGGTTTGGCTTTTATGCGAGCGACTACCGTGTGACCTCCTAATCCCGAGCAGAGAGCCTCGGCCTCGTCCGTCCGTCATAAACAGGCATAGGTGAGATCAGTGAGGTGGGTTTGGTTTGGCCTATTTATCTACCTACTAAACTAATAAACTACGAGTAGGTATCACAAAAGTAGCCGAAAAGTCAAAAGTAAATAATAACAAATAAATCGCAATAGAATCCGTTAAAAAGTGGTTTTATTTCAATATGTAGGTAGATCAAGCTTATTCATTGTCAGTCTTGAGAGCTGAAGAACTATTCCTGTTTGTAGCTTGGAACTTACGAAATAAAACTGGTGTCAAGTTACTCCAGTGATCGTGTTCGTCTCGGATACAAAAATACTTATAACAGGGAGCTCAACGATCTGTCGTTATTTGATATGCTATCTTAGCTATCTACCAGCATCATCTTTTATGTGCTAATTAGCAGACTAAAGTTGAGATGTTCCTAAACAAACTGCTCTACATCTGAAACCAAGGTAATTCAAAAATTACGCTATCCTTTTTAAAAGCCTCGATGTTTTATCAATAGGTACATATCTAGTTTACCTACTTTAAAAGTCGTGAAGGTAATAATAATAATATATTGATGATATTATAGATACCTATATAGGTATACGGTAATGCGAACGAAACGAAATATTGTATATATTCTCTTCCAAGGTACGATCATCATGTGACTGATGACTAGAGATTAAACTAGAAAGAACCATACCCAGGGGCGTATTTAAAGTTTTGGCGCCCCGGGCCACTTAGGTTTGCCGCCCCCTATGCAGGGCGGGAGGGTCACAGGGGACATGACCCCCCCAAAACTATGCACGTCATATTGAAAAGTTCCAGTACGAGGGGAGGAGGGGGGGGGGGTTAAATTTCTTAAGGAATTTCCGAAGTGACCTCCCCCCCTCCAAAACTTCAAGCTGCGTCCGCGCCTGCCCCTATGTGACGTTCGCGTTCACCGTTAGCCTGCGCCCAAGGGGCTGACACAAAATAGGGGTCCGTCAGAAATTGCTGGAGATTTTCAAGCCTGATTCGTGAGATCTCTATCTTATGGAGCGAGGGAAGTGACTTCCATCGATCTCTCCACTAACCCAGGCTCCCAACCAGAATCCCTTCAAGGGAAAATATTTGCATTCCATTCCATTAAAGCGCCCTACGTAGAAGATGATATCGCAACCAAAAATCACTTGAGTACAGCAATAGCTTCTGAAGAATGATGTTTATGGCTCAAAGGCAACAACAAAAGCACCGCTTTGGGACCTGGCAGCACTCTAGGCTCTAAAGGCACTCGGATCCCGTTTTGAAGGGCTCTATAACATATGCCTCAAGTAGAGACGGATTCCGAAAATTTTAAAGACAGGAAAACTGGTCCTCTTCTGCAAAGTTACCGTCCGCCTATCGGCTCATTGTATTGATGGACAAGGTGTGCAGTCATGCAGGTGTTTTAAACGAATTATTCCTCGTGAAGTGCCACATCGAGCGCCTTACAGGAGTGAGGCCGAATTTGGTAGACAATAAATTTGGTTATAGTCGGGAGCACCGTGGATGCCAACACGCGCTTGAGGGCCCTGGTGGAAGAAGCAGTGGCACGGCGAGTTGATACTGGCAGTGTCTATTGTTGCCTACGTCTTTAACACCTTGCCATGGAGCTGCATCAGAGCTGCACTCTTTCAGCACGGGGTGTCTCTCTATCCTCGCGTCATTGTCGAGGCTTACTTATCGGTGAAAGCCAGTATCTACCCATGTAGGACAGGGCTTGGTAAGTGAGATATGTGGCGGGGTGTTCCGGCTGGCGCGGATCTGGGGCCGCTTCTGTGGAACATCGGCTAGGACTGGATGGTGACGGCACGAAATCAGAAGCAACCAAGTAAGCCACAGCTGGAGTTACCCAAGTCCTTGGACGTATTTGGTGACTGGATCTGAAGTGGGCATACCTGGTTCTCTTACTTACGAACCCTTTCTGGCCAATTGATGTGTGGGGAGCACAGAGGCTGCCCATACACCACCTGGCAGTCCTTAAATAGACTTCGGATGCAGGTCAGCCGAAGTAACGAAAACCGAATTAGATGGAGTTTCTCAGATGAGGTGGATCCAGGCACCACGGTGTGAATGCGGAACTACAGTGAGGTAGGCGCTAACGTGTGCTGCATGCCTAAGCACGTATCATCATCTGCATATAGACGTATTCTCCTGATTGCATCCGTGGCCAAGATAACCTCGGAGCTCAGGGTCCGCCTTCCGGCTCTTCCTTCTCCACTTCGCACGATCTTGGGCGTCCATGGTAGTGAGACCATTTGCACGCATATCACCCTCCACGACGTCAAGCCAGGACTTCTTTGGTCTACCCCTTTTACCTGGACCCGGCGGGGGTACCATTGCCAGGCATTTGTTCCCCACGTAGCCTGGCGGTTGCCGCAAGACGTGGCCGCACCAGCGAAGGCGGCTCTCTTGCATTTTATCCGCGATGTCACGGACATGGAGGCTGCCGCGGATGCGAGAGTTCCGTACGCGATCTTTACGCGTAACGCCGCACATCCACCGCAACATTTTCATCTCCGTGACACGCAGCTCTTGCTTGTGTCGCTCGAGCAGCGGCCACGCCTCACAACCATACAAGAGAACAGGCCTAATGATCGTCTTATAGACCTGCCCCTTCAACCTGACTGGCATTTTAGGATCACAGGTCACGCCAGTCATTTCTCGCCACTTGGCCCACGCGGCAGCAATGCGTGCCTTGACGTCGTGGTCGATCTCACCGGTCACATGAAGTACAGATCCCAGGTACTTAACCTGGTCCGTGCGCTCGACCAAATCATCGCCTATGCGGACGTGTGTGGGATCTGTGGAGTTTAACGCTAAGTATTCTGTCTTCGCTACATTTAGCTTCAGACCGCCGTTCTCAAGCGCTTCTTTCCATCCTTTCACGCGTCGCACCAATCTGCTCCTGTCCGCGTCCATGAGCGCAATATCATCAGCATACATGAGCAACCACGGAGGCTGCTCATGTGAGTTTCTAAGCCTAAGCACGTATACACCGCAGGAACTCATGGGTGCCTCTGAGAACCCATCAGGGTGGTTGCACACTGGGCAAACAAAATATGACATATGTCGTCGACTCGACAAAAGGAGAAGATTAGCTCGGATGAGGTGATACTCGAAGGGGGTTCTCACACGTCTTCGCTGCCGATAACGCGATAGAGGTATCACGGTAGCTTCTCCTACCAGCTGACGCAATGCGCCCAGCTATGGCTGCTTCGGTGAGTTCCTTAGATATACAGATCAGGAGCCGACCCCTGCAATGCCACCTTTGCCTGGGCTTCTCCATGTATATGGCACTTCACGCGTTATATTCTTTATGCAACCGTCAGAGCGGGAAACCTCTCGCCGCAGGTCCTGGTGCTAGTTATGGCCGTCTGCGAGGGGTGATTATTCCTCGTGAAGTGCCACATGCGGGCTCGGTTTAAAACCACACACCGTCTCTGTCGGGTCTCAATTATCGGGTGTAAAGTTACCCAATTAGATATTTCCCTCGCAACCCGGCTGACCTTTTAAGATAGCTCCTTCGGGTGTGGGTAGTCGGTGTTCCCATTGGACCCCGGAAAGGTACGGGTTTCACCGCCGCGTTACTGGTCTGAATAGAATAGAATAGAATAATTTATTTGCCTTTAAACATGGTAACATTGGATCTTACAATAGTTAAGTGTACGCACAACATGTTTAGCTGCAGACTGCAGCATGCAAATTTTATCAGTCACATTATACATTGTAATACAATAAAATAAAATTAAAACATGATAGTGGACTGGTCTGAATATATTGGAGTAACAGGCGACCGCACCTGTCGCCCCCAGGTCTCGGGGAACCAGCCGCCCCTTAGCTGCTCTTATCTGTGCTCTCTGCTAGTCATAAGGATACGTGGAAACCCTATGAGTAGCCATTTACAGCGCCGCTACCACCTCGGCCGGAATTAACCGTAGGCGGTATCGTCTCCCTGCGAGAGAAAGGCGCTGCCGTTTTCGGCGCCCAAGCTGCTTGGCCCCAATTACACCGTACTTGAACGCAAATGTTATTTAGGGTTTTCTAATTTGAATGCAATTAAAATAATGAGTGACATAGTCATATTGCAACTAAGTAAGCTCCGCAATTAAAAAAAATACGTAATATTTACTCTAATAGGCGCCTTTTAGAGTCAAGATTAAAGTGCCCAGAGATATAGACATTCGGGGCGGCAGGTTGCAAGGGGCGGTGGAACCGCCCCGAGCGTCTATCTCTGGGCGCCTTTGAGAGCAAGATTAAGGCGCCCAGAGATAGACGTTCGGGGCGGCAGTTTGCGAGGGGCGGCGGAACCGCCCCGAGCGTCTATCTCTGGGCGCCTTTTAGAGTCAAGATTAAGGCGCCCAGAGATAGACGTTCGGGGCGGCACGTTGCGAGGGGCGGCAGAGCTGCCCCCGAGCGTCTATCTCCGGGCGCCTTCTAGAGCAAGATTAAGGCGCCCAGAGATAGACGTTCGGGGCGGCACGTTGCGAGGGAGCCGCCCGAGCGTCTATCTCCGGGCGCCTTTTAGAGCAAGATTAAGGCGCCCAGAGATAGACGTTCAGGGCGGCAGGTTGCGAGGGGCGGCGAAACCGCCCCGAGCGGCTATCTCTGGGCGCCTTTTAGAGTCAAGATTAAAGCGCCCAGATCAGATCTTCAGGGTCGGCAGCCCGAGTGTGACGCCCCTGGTGTTGCATACGTCCATAGGCCACGGTAACCACTTTCCATCAGGTGGGCCGCACCGTATGCTTGTCTGCAACATAAGTGGTATAAAAAAAAAATTAAACGCTCGGGGCGGCTCCGCCGCCCCTCGCAACCTGCCGCCCCGGGCCATGGCCCCCTTGGCCCTAGGGTAAATACGCCCATGACCATACCGAAACGATATTGTATTTTTTATGAGCAGAATTTTAAGAATAAAGAATAAAACATAACTAGCTATTTTCTGGTAATTTATTATTCAATCTCAATTCAATCACTTTTCAATCTATGATGGTTTAAATTACAAGAATTGGCCTCAACTAACATCTAACGCTTGCATTGGACAGCATTATCGCAACAATGAATTGTTCTAGGAATACTGATAACAATAGGTTTTAAAATAACTTCTAAAGGCAGATATTCTTAGTACCTAAAGAACTAATAGGTGCCTACTTATTTATACATTTTAATAAGAGATTGTAATCTTTGGATAGCGTTTAGTGCATTAGAAAATTCAATCAGAATCAACCGACATTTCACATATCTACTTACTATTATTTTCTCCCGTTTTCAAATTACATATATTGCGTAGAAAGATAAAAAAAAAGAATTTACTTAAAGCGATAATAGGACTAAACTATAAGTTATCTTCAAAAGTTAAGTAGGTACCAGTAGTAAGTTACCAGCAATCTGATCTCCCAGCCCCGAGAGAACAGCCTGTACCAGGTCCTTTAATCAGCAGTTGTACCGGCTTTTAGGTGAAGTTGATTTAACACTACAAGTCTTGGTGGGTCCTCATACACCCAACGTATAGATAAATACATTTCACCATCAACAGTTGACCGGTATTGCCTAACCTGGTCGAAGCTTCCTTCCTTTATACCTCTGAGGGCCATCGGACATCATTCCTCATCAAAAGTTAATAATGCACTAACTGTAACCAAAATTGATATTTACAGAATCCGTACAAGAATCCCTTGAGAGGCGTTTTGGCCGCGTCGGTGGCCGCATCCCCGTCACACCCTCAGAGTCTTTCCAGAAGAGGATCTCTGGTGCCTCCGAAAAGGATATCGTACACTCTGGTCTGGACTACACCATGGAGAGATCTGCTAGAGTAAGTATACTGTTACAAATACGTTACTTAATTGAAAAGAATAAACCTAAAAGTTGGAGATGAATGACGCCAACACTAGATATGCTTCTTACGAACATATTTCCTAGTTATATGGAGTCGGTTTTCCAATCTTACTATAACTAGTCGCTACAAAGAAAATGAAACGGCCCGAAACAGCCTAACTTCGATATTTTCCGTGCAGCGACAGCTATCTGACCTCCATAACCCACTGGTGATCGAAGTTCTGTAGTCAGACCCAAGTTATCGGACTTTAAGGACTCCCTCCTAACAAATCACACAGATGTTCGTATAGTATCCAGGACCAACGGCTTCTCTTTCTCTACGAGGCACTAAGAACTGTCACCTATCCTAAGACAAACCTGGATAAAGTGTTGCATAACCTGGCAATATCCTAACAACTTATTCGGTTACCAATTAGCCAGGAGCTCCAAGTACATATTTAATTTATAAACACATAATGATGCTAGAAATAAATCCTGTCAAGCTATAAATATAGTGAACGGAACAGTAATAAATAGCACAGATTACCTACCTAATAGTTGGTGGTACCTATATTTATATTTGGTTGCGTGTTTAAATCCCATTCAGATATATCACATCCTTATCAGACGTGAACCTTGACCTTTAGAACTGGCCTATGGAGCTTCTCCACTGGGACTAACCCCCCTTAGTTTATTATTAACATGTATCCAGCTCGATCAGAGAATCATAAGTACGAATGAACGGAAGAAATTGATAACTCATGATACTTTTTGAAGTTTACGCGAATATACTCCTTGAAATCCTTGAAACCACTTACTAACGGATTCTATCGCGATGTATTTGTTGCTGCTACTGAAAACTAGCCAAAACGTCAGGCTAAAAGTAAATAATACCAAATAAATCGCTATAGAATCCGTTAAGATTTAATTTCAAATTGATAAATCATGTTAGAACGTTTTCTTCGTATGAACAGGCCATCATGAAGACCGCCATGAAGTTCAACCTGGGCTTGGACCTTAGAACAGCGGCGTACGCCAACTCCATTGAGAAGATCTTCACCACCTACGCAGACGCCGGTCTTGCATTCTAAACACTCATTAGATAAATTAAAGTATTGTCTGCATTTTATCGACTCAATGTTAGTCTCTACTCTACGCACTTAAGTGTAATTATTAAGACATTATAATCACAGTATTTTTTGTTTGTTGGAATCATGGCTTTTTTATTTCAAGTGAAGCATTGTTATAAGTTTTAAGTGAAAATTTAATTTTCCAATAATGTATCGTCTAAAATTTCGATTAAAGTTGTTTTACTGTTATTCTTAACCTGTTTTTTTGTTATCTCCCCATTCCGTAATAGGTACACGGCAGGCAGATATGCTGCCGTTAACGTCAAATTAAACCAAAAATGGAGTTGTAAGTTGTTGTTGTAGGTGGGCGGATCCCAGATCAAAAAGTGTAAACTCTGTATAAGTTTGGATACAACAGAAAACTGCTATCTATAGCAAGGGTTAGACAGTTGATATACCTATTTACGTAGGTCTGTATATCTTGCGCTTTGGAACCCGGGGTCCGCTCTCCTAAAACTCCATTATTTAGTTTTTTGGCTTTTATGGACACGAATAGGTACTCCGTAATCCCTCATCCCCGACAAGGTAGGCAATTTACCTACTTGCTTGCCCACAGCATATTAAGATTTACCGTTCCTATTAATTAAATATTCTATCAGGGTGCAGCAAGTGGGACTGAATTGGTAAAAGATGTCTGATGATATGATTACCGCGTCTGGCACACCTAGCTTCATCCTAGTGTTAAATCCCAGTTTCATCCGAAACTTTTACCTCGGAGTCTGGGGTCCACTTTACCAGTCTTATCTACGGATTTGGCTAGACCTCGCTATTTTCCGTAAAGCGACTGCCAACTGACCTCCACGACCTAATGGTGACATTAGGCGATATCAAAGCATGGCAGCTAGACCGTTGTTGGACTTTTTAGGGCTCCAACTACCCCTTACCATTGATATAAATCCCCTAACGACTGGCATAGATGTTCGTATGGCAAGCGGGACCGACGGCTTAACGTGCTCTCCGAGGCACGACCAGACCAATGCAAATACCCGTATTCATGCATACAAATATTGGCACTGAGCGACCACGTTCACTAGCGCTATGCCACAATGCTTATCGACTGTTAATAGATTTTTCTGTTAAGTGAGGGAAATGCCCAATTATAGTAGCAATTATAGACCCCCTATGAAAACTGAGGCTACCAAAACATGTTACAGCCATCCTTATCCTGACTGAATTCGTGGTTCAAATCACTCATGCCGCCGTCATCATCAGGGATTGTAGCTGTTGTTGTCGAAGAACTTTAATACGAAGTCCACAGCGTGACGTAAGTACACTAAGTACCCTGACTCCGTTCCGTTCTTTAAACCAGTAGGTATTGCGTTGTCAATCGCAATCGCAAAAAAGCGAAGGTCGGTTGGGGTCACAAAATACGGCTGCGGCAAATGTATCCACCTCTGACGACAATACGATCCAATTAAATAAAAGTTTTTTTTATACCAATAAGGTCGCAGACAAGCATACGGCCCACCTGTTGGAAAGTGGTTACCATACTCTATGGACGAGTGCAACACTAGGGGAATCACACTCGTGCTGCCGACCCTTTAAGAACAGAGATGTTATGCCGCCTGCGAAGAAGACAGACAGCAAAAAACCTCTTCTGTGAGCTCTGGCTACCCTACTCACCGCCGGAAACACAACACGAGGTTATTATACCCGCAGTATTCTGAAGGGCAGAGATACTTCCAGTCGGACTGCTTGATTAGGACGGCAACACCGTCGTGACCTACTAGGTACCTCCTCTAAAAGTAACGATAAATAGATATGTAAACAGCGGGAAGGGCTACGGAGAATATGGTATTTGTTGTAGGTACCTATGTGTAATAAATAAAATGTATTATAAAATAAAATCTTTTATATCTATGTATTATTTTAAATTGCAAATATAGACAAATCATACCCTTTTGCTACGTGAGCACTACACTGTTGTGCTGTCTTTTTCTAACAGCAATTTGCACTGAATACCTAGGTACGAGTATAATACTAATTTTTTCAATGAAATTTTCAAGCATTTAACTAGCTACAAACTATTGAAATCCATTTTCGGTAGATGGCTCCACCGTCGCCCCAAAGACGGTAGTATAGAGGAATTTTGGATCGGCTTCGTGCGGACTTTGGTGGCTTAGCGGTCAGAGCATCCCCCCTGTAAGGGAAAGATCGCGGGTTCGAGTCCCGCCCGAAGTCGATTTTTTTTCTTTTATAAATCGATACAATTTTTTTTTTGTAACTTGTCCACTATAGGTATACATAGGTTCTTCATACGAGCAATATTTCTCTAACATACATAGACATAAGTACTTATTAAGGAAGTCACTTATAGTAAAATATGTGTAGGTCCACTGCCTACTTTATTTCTGACGTACCCGGTCATACGAGTCGCAAGTAGTGTCGCAGCCTTAAGATACTCTAAGGTCGCAACACTCGCAATGGCACCTTGATTGTTCATCTGAATCAAACTCCAAGGTGGTTTGTTATTTCTTGCTTATTGAAATAATTTAAATCATTATGAAGCTGAATTTCACTAAAACATAAATCTGCAGTCACTTTGTCAGGCACTACTTACTTACCTCATAGATTAACTCAACGAGTTTAAATACCATAAATACTATAAACAATATCTGCGAACGCAGCCAATTACGTGGTGAAATGTCACTTGTCAATCGATGCGAATTGGGAATTTAGGATTTACATTTACCAAGGCCCAAGAATCTACGATACAAATCACAAGCAGTATTTTTATACCTACGATACACGTAAATTATTAATGATAAAATGTATATTACTCCATTAGTTACTACTGTACTGCTTTCGCTAATTCATGGTATAGTCTCTAAAAGTGTCGAACTTACCTTTGAATTACCTGATAGTGCAGTAGAATGTTTTTACCAAGAAATAGAAAAGAATACTTCGGCTTCACTCGAGTACCAGGTAAATTATTATTGTTTTATCCGTTGCTAATATCATTTTATTATCAAAACCTCTTCTACACTTTGGGTTCAGATACTCAACTTCTAACCTGTTTATATGCTGATAATATTGTATCTTTATTTCAGGTTATTACTGGAGGTCAATATGACGTTGATGTAAAGATAGAAGGACCCAATAAGCAAATCCTATACACACAACAAAAAATGCAATATGACTCCCATCAGTTTACTGCACAACAAACAGGTACTTGAAGTCTACAAAGATTTATTTTGTATTTATCATCATACTACTTTGTGTCGAAGAAAATGAATACAGCCTTTATTATGCTAATTACTTATAGCCAGCCACATTGTTCAGTTGTCTTGCCAACTCATACATAATTAGAGTTGCTAAATACAATGACTTTGAGTTCATTTTGCAAAGCAACTATTCCTAAAACATTTAGATAATAGAACACACTATAAACTATTCTTGGAACATCTTTCTTGAATGTAACTACATATTTTGATAAATTTCAGGTGTATATAAAGTATGCTTCAGTAATGAATTCAGTACATTCTCTCACAAATTGGTATATATGGAATTAAGTGTGGGTGCAGAGAAACCATTACCTGGTGTTGGAGAACATGCAACTGCGCTAACACAGGTCGGTAACTTATTATTTATTTACCTAATAAATAACATATTTATACTTTGTGATGTGTACTTAATGTTATGGAACATGTCTATTTAGTTCATAAACATTAGGGTTTTCATTTTTAAAATTCTTCTATCACAGTTAATAGTTCTCCAATTGTTTAAATAGCTATTATATAAACATAATTTTAATAAATTATATTTTATTATGCTAATTAGCAATATTGTCATGAACATACTTTTTAGGTCATTGTTTTAATGTGCATGAGAAATTGCCAAATGACCTTTAGAAAAATTAACTTTCATAAATATCTTCAAATAAACCAATAATAAATAAAATCTATGTTATTTAATACTAGCTGTTGCCTGCAGCACTGCCTGTACGGATATTGTTTGATGCAACTGATTATTACTTCTGTATTATAAAATGAAAAATTGGTTTTGGTTTATTGTATTTTTATTTATATGAAATGTTCTAAAATATTATATAATTGAATTTCAGATGGAAAGTTCTGCAGAAGAAATCCACTCAGCTCTCAACAGAATTATTGACCATCAAACTCATCACCGGCTAAGGGAGGCTCAAAGTCGTAAGAGAGCAGAAGATCTGAACGAAAGAGTATTCTGGTGGTCAATGGGAGAGACTCTAGCAGTAGTTTGTGTAGCATTCACACAAGTAATGGTTTTAAAGAATTTCTTCAGTGACAGACCCACATTATACAATCGAATGTAATACATAGTTAATTAAATGTTTTATTTATTAAAAAACATCTGGGGTTTATTTTAAGTTTTATTTATATATATTTGTACAAATGATGATAGGAAACAATTAGGTATTAAAGACAACTAAGAATATTGAATACCAATGAAGTGTTACATAGTATTTTTTATAAGTTACTTGATGTTTTTAGTTTATTTGCTATTCTTAAACTGCTAATAAGTAAACCCATTATTTAATTAAGCAATATAATACCTCATTTCCACTTCACTTTTCCTGTACTGCCTAAAGATTTGTTCCAATACTTTTAAAGAAAATGGAAAGCATTGAATTCTTTTGTATACATTTAACTATATCCCATTTTTCTAAAAATATTCAATTAAATGACTAAAAACTAATAATGGAACAGCAGTCAAATATATTAGATTCTTTATAATTAGTTCAAATAGTAAATGAGAGAAACATGAGTACAATTTTATTATTATTTAATTTACAAAATTAAAAAACCTTTTTCAGCACAAAAACTTCACATTTCTATTTTATTAAGTAAAATTTATTTTCAAAATACATTGATGTTCCCTATTACAATAAGGTTATTATATTATGTACAGTTTTACATACTGTTATTTACATTTATCTTACCTTTAATTAAAACAGGACTAACAAAGCAAAGACTCCATTGACTAAGGCGCAAGGGTACGCAATCAGAGGTCTTTGCTCAGAATCTCCAGACATTGTAACAAAAAGTCTGCTGGCAGACAGTGCTGACCATATTACTGCTATAGCTGACAAACTTAAACCAATAGATCCATCTAGTGAAATAAAGATACCTAGTCCAGCTAATACAACCATAGGTAACATACAATAGCCTAATACACTTGCAACACTCAACATTGTGAATACTCCCTCAGTGCGGCTCATAAGAGCAAGTAAGCAGTACATTAGAATGACAGACATTACAGATAAGCCATACACATAGCCAAAATGTGCTTTATTGCCTGAGAGGAATAGACAAACTGCAAGAGCCAAACAAAATGCTATTGGTCCAGCAATGTCTGTATCCCGTAGCAGAAAATTTGCATCATCTGCTTTAGATTGCCCATGGAATGGATTTAACACAGCTAGAGTTTTTTCTAATATCCTATCTGGATATATTTCAAGTTCATCTAGCAATGGTGGTTCATCAAAATCTGTTGCTTCTAATGCAGGTTCTCCAGGCACAGGGGCCGGTGTATATAAAGATGGATTATAGTACTGGTTATTGTTGGCAGTCATTTGTCCCTGTCCCTGGTCGAATGTGTAGTTCTGCTGGTCCGTAGCAAAAGTCTGGAAATCTGGAACCAAGTATGAACAAGTTCTGTAGAAAGACTTTCAACTTCAAATAATATCTAATATAACTCCAATAAGTACTTATTGGAACTTTAATAGGTACTCACCTAAGGTCTGTGCTTGATCGCCAAAAGTATTAGAAGTATTGAATGAGTAATTCTGGTCGTTGGGTTGCGTCTGCCAAGTATAGTCGTTTGGGTTGTTGAAATTAGCCATGGTAGTGCCCAATTAGAATCAATATATATCAGAATTAACAGACCAACGTATAGTTAATAACTAATTGTTTCAATACGGAGTATTATTATTTTACATTGCACCGATTCTCAAACTGTTTGATAGACAAATTCCATGTCACTACCTGTCACTGTCACTGTCAAAAGTGTCAAAACGAAACGAAACCATAGTGACAATTGGAACTCAATGCAATTTGAGTGATAGAGGGATGCGTAAGAAAATATCGATATCTCAAAATATCGCCTTTTCACTATATTTTTCAAACTCGATTACTTACTGATATTTGATAACATAATCGATTATTGTACTGAAATTTACGGATTTTTCATTGAGAGCTAGCCATTTTCAATAGATAATTATTTAATACTAGCCTTCCGCCCGCGGCTCCGCCCGCGTGCGTCTCGGTTAACGCGACCTTTGCTCATATCTTCGGTTCTACTCAACCGATTGCGATCAAACAAACGTAAGATTTTAAGTCTGAGTAAGCTCTTTCTAACAAAAAAAACCGCATCAAAATCCGTCCAGTAGTTTTTGCGTCCATCGCGGACAAACAGACAGGAAATTCAAAAAAAATATTTTCTTGTTCAGTATCGTTAACATAACATAACTAAAGTATTTTTTTTTAAATATCTCCAATGTACAGACACGACCACTTTACAATTATATAATTATTTAATATGAGCCTATGGAACCGCTGGATACCCGCACCGATCAACGGGTGTCGTTATACCTGACTCGATCCGAATAAACCCGCCCTCCTGTGTCTTAACTACCAGTAAGGTGACCCGATAAGATATGTAATCCCCTCGCACCCCGCCCGGATCATCTTCGGCTTCGAGAGGGCCCCCTCGGGTGAAAACGTTGAAAAAAAGAAGCAAAGAGTAGGTATATAAGAGTTAGAAAGTAAAAGAATTTTGAAAATCATTCCAGTAGTTGAGTTTCTTGACACAAAGAAATCGTTCCTTTTCTTATTATTAGTACAGATTGTATAATCGGAACTGAAAATGAAGATCACGAACTTGTTTTTTTGAGAAATTTCCAGACACCTTTCGTTACTCCCATTAGTTTCCACCGATTTATTCACACTTTTGAAAAGGAATACACGTTGAGGAAATAAAACGTACTCTATCATTATATGGCATACTTTATTCCATTAAATATATTTAGTCACTGGATCTATTTGTATTATGGAATGCTTTTGAGTTGGTTGGTTATGATATTTATGATACATACAACACATTAGTTAGTGGTGAACCTGGCAGAATATAATATTATAGTCTCATGCATCTAGCTTTCTAGGTGCATGGGGTACACTTACTTAAGGGCCTACCACACACACAAGCACGAAACTGTGGTGAAGCTTGCGTGTGAGGTAGACCCATTAGTTTCAAATGCATTAGAGGAATGGATTGTACTGTTCAAGAGATCTATGAAGTAATCGTGGTTCAACTAGTCGTCACTGAATACATAAATGTACACGTAATGAGTTATACAATTAAAATTAATGAAATATTTTATAGCTCTAATTTCAATCAAATGTATTATTTTATTATTTAAGCTAATAAAGTAAAAAAAGTTATTTAGAGCAATAAGGTTTAAAAAATGAGTGTTTATAAGATGAGCACCTCTACCTTTAAAAAAGGGTCTTCATTGACTTTTCTAATCAAAATAAAAGTAATTAAGTAATTTATCTTAGTTCGAGTCCTTCCTAGTGTAATATCATAAGGTTTTAATATACAAGTTACACTATAATTATAGGCGAAAATATTGCCCATAAATCGGCAAAGAGCTAAATTGTGCCGTGGCTGCTATCCGAACGCACCAAAGCCAATAAAGACGAGTAGTCATTAAATATATATAAATGGTATAATTAAAAATGAACACATAAGTACCACCATACCATGCGTTGAGCGCTCGACACAAGCAGTGAACTTAATTACCTTATCTTTGGTGCATCCACGTAATTATTACATTCGTTGAATAGCGTTCATGATCATAAAATATTTTTCAGGTACTTATTTTTCTTAAAAACGTGTAGACACATACAAAAAAAAAACGATACCTAACTCATTGTGAAATGATATTTGTTCCTAAATATGCTTAACTTGCACATTTTACACCATATAAGCATGAAGTTTATTTATAATAATAAAAAAATAGAAAGTTAATAACAATTAACAACAAAACACTAAACAAAAGTTAACTAATGTTAGAATGTTTTATATTAAGTTTCTTCTGACGCTATTACCTAGTGAATATATTAAGGGTCTTTACGATATGAATTCATATGATCGCAATAGTATAAACATTATTAATATTAAGGGTCTTTACGATATGAATTCATATGATCGCAATAGTATAAACATTATTAAACTCATATAAGACAGACAGTCATTAAGCTAAAATGCAGCCGTCGTTTAACTTTTAAATCATCTTTAAACAGGTACCAAAAGAAAGGCATCAAATCCTGAATTTTTGAAAATATATGTTGAAAAGATAGCAGTAAAAATGAGGTTGAGAATCACGAAGCACCAATTCCGCTAAGTTAATATATTTGACTAATAAAGCTAGAAGACGAAATGTACCTAATATAATGACTTGATGTACAATATTTACATTCAAGAAATGACACCTTTATTTTTACCCTGTACACATGCTTAAATTTTGTAAAAATTAGACAATACTCACAATAATACATTTCTTGACCAATATATATTACACGCATAATATATATTAGAAAAGTATTTCCGTTTATAACGAAACGCTTCGTAAAAGTTAATTATAAATTACTTAAGAAAAAATATGTACAATCTACATTTTGCACATGTCTTATACAACACACATACATTTTGTTAGCACATCAAAGTGTAAGTAATTCTATAATTACAATCACACGTTTGAACACAGTAATAAATGGAGATTTCGTAACAAATTATTCTCATTTTCATAATAATATAATTGTCTATCAAAGCTCATATAAAAATCTTACTGAAATAAAAACAAAAGTCAAAATGTTATAACATATACATATATCACAGATACCTAAGGAAGATATTACTTATTATATCTAGCTTTGAGGTGCTATTTAAGGTCACTAAAATGTTTTACTAAATAAATTAAAAGCACTCAATCTCAAAATTCAATGTGAATAACGTTGAAACATATTCATGCTAATAGCTTGATATCCAATATCCTGTTGTTCACTGTTCATAATGAAATATTAATTTCTTCCGTAACATATTTACACTTGAAAGTAATCACTGACAGTGGCATCTCCACCGTTATTAATACTGCTTTTGGGCTCGCCACTGTTTGGTACGTTAATCTTTTCATAACCCGCTGATGAATCTGACCTTTGCACGCTAGAACCTGCCTCACTATTAACCTTTTCATACGGTGGTTCTTTATTAGGTAGCTCGAAGTATTTGACGCTCTCATAGTTCGGATCCTTCTTGGAGCGTACTGAATCATATTTGGGATCTTTCGAACGAACTGATTCATATTTTGGATCTTTACATCGTAAAGATTCGTAATTTGGATCTTGTGTACTCATGCTCTCATAGTTAGAATCTTTGGGCCGAACAGATTCGTAATTAGGATCAGATTCACTGCCTGTATTATACAGCGGCTCGTGTGGCATAGATTCATAATTTGGTTCCAAAGTGGGTTCGTCGTTGTTGTTGGCAGTCCAGTTGTTATACTTGCCGGGCCTTTTATTGACTGTAGAATATGTTGGCTGCACTTTGTAGTTCGGTGCGATGGTGGCGTAGGGCGGAGTCGGCGGCTGATTCCTCAAAACTTCATAATTCGGATCGGAATCAGAAGCATTGTTATCAGTCTTCGAAATGTGCTCATATCCTGCATCACTGCTAACGATACTGTTTGGACCACTGTCTGCCAACAAATGGTTTAGTTTCAACAAATTGTTGTTCGTGAAATTGTTGTTTGCTCCAGTGCTGTTCAATTCTTTCACAGTTTCGTAACCTGGATCTTGGTTTTGAGACGACTTTCGGTCTTTGTGGGCGATAGTTTCATATCCGTGATTCATCGACTTTTTGCGATCAATAGTTTCATACCCCGGGTCGTCACCTCGGAATTTCGATGTATGAGGCTCTCCTTCGATACCTGGAAATTCCTTGGACCGCCTGATGGATTCTTCTGTGCGACCTTTAGTTTTCTTCATAACTTTAGCGTACATTTCTTCTACATTTCGTGACGGACTTTCAGTGACTCGATGGTCAGAGGTTAAACTTGTGTTAGCGTCTGCAGAAGAGTAGTCACTACAGTTTGGACCGTCAATAGAGTTATATAGATTGTCTGTTTGTCCGTCGCGTTGATCAATATCGAAATTGAGTTCCCTAGCGACGAGTGGTCGAATCAGATCCCCGGAGCTAAACCTGTGCTTCTCAACCGGATAGTTGCAGCCGTAGAAATCGGAGGAACTGACGCAACTATTATTTCGTTGATGTTTCTCGTTCAGACTCCGTCGTAGTTTGTCGTGATTGAAGTGAAGATCACCTGAAAACAACAATGATTACGCTTTTAGTTTTATATTACAGTATAATTTCATTTTTAGATGAACTAAATTACACAAGTCATTTGCTAAATGGGTTGTGGGTATTGAGGCAAAAGCAACTTTTTCCAGTTACATTTCAAAGTAAAAAAAAGTAAAGTAAAAAATGATCCTATACTTAACAAATTACAGTGGATTTCACCAACGACGATAGGAAACGCGATCAAAACGTAGTTAATTTCGTTCGAAACTAACGTTCTAACATTTTGCTCATTTGGATTGAGTAAAACGTGAGAACTTAGTCATTGCAGAGAGTTCAACGGATTTTCATTGGTGAGCCTTATTGGTTAGTAGGTGCTACATAAAAGCGCATGTCACATGTTAAGTTAAAAATAATTACCCGTACTGGACATTCGTTGGTGTCGTTGAGCTTGTTCGATAGCTGGCTGACGTAGTACCGGGTGGATTGTCGCGTGGGTCGTGCTATGGGACGAAGCGTGCGGCGCATGGGACGGGACGTGGGACGAATTGTGGGACGAACTGTGGTTCGAGCCGTGGGACGACCCGTGGGCCGACACGTGGGACGACACGTGGCTACTGGCCTGCGATGGACCATGCGGTCCGACGAGCGGCGGAGGCGGGAGCGGTGAATTAGCTTGACGTTTCTCGGGCTTCGGTGAGCCCAAAGCACCCGTTGAGTTTGAACATGATGATGAGGATGCTAGAAATACATTTATAGTTTCGTTCATCACTCGTTAAGTGTGTGAGGCAGACTTGTTCTTACACAAGCATGTTACACGTGGCGGTTGTGGTGAAAAAGACCTTTTTACTAAGAGGATGCTAGTTTGTATCCTATGAAGTTTATACTTAAATATTTTATATAAAGTGTTACATGGTACATTTGTATCAATACATAATTTAACTTGGCTAAAAGACTGATCGTTTAAGAAACAGTGAGTGCAACTGGCCTGGCCACAATACTAATATAAGATTAATACATACCTTGTCTTGAATGTGTAGCGCGTGATGTTGATGGACCAATTTCTGGTGGAGCGCTTCTTCTGTAATATAGTATAATAATAATTAAGAATTAATCGCTTTAGGGCGCTATGTTGAAACAAAATAGTTCATTCGCACAATTTATTTTTACTGTAAAAAGTATAATGATCTTGAACCATAAGAGTAATATGAAATAAGTAAAGAATTTACCGAGAGACATGGTTGGGGTCAGACTGTAGCAAATCCGGCGTGGGATCTCTTCGTCGAGGCTCAGTTGCAATTTGTGCGTATGTGTCCGATCCTTCGCCTACACTTGCTTCTTCAATCGCTGCATACATCTCGTCTAGGTACAAAAAATCGTATATTTAATTTAAATAATATAGGTATGTGAACGTATAGGTGTAAATATGTAGTAAGAGTACAATGTATGTAAACATTTACATTGAAAATATTTACCGAAATAATTTATTGATTTTTATGCGTGCGTGCGTGCGTGCGTGCGTGCGTATGTATGTGTATGAGGGTGAGTTTTGAAGGTATGTGTGTTTGAGGGTGAGTGTGTGTGAGAAGGTGTGTTACTTGGAGTATATGAAAAAATAACAACTCACCAGAGTCATCTGATACGGTAGCATAGTGAGTTTGTGCCGGCGCTTTGGTGCTCTGTGCCCTGATGTTGCTTAGAGGTTCACGCACCGAAATACTCGTGTAGCCCTCTGTAATTAACGTAACTATTGGATTAGATATTATATCAGGCATGTTTAGGTATATGTCAGAATAGTCCTATGGAGTGATTTTGTTTTTCAAAATTATATTGTCACACTTGAAACAGCTGTGTACGATTTAACAAATGAGTTGATACTTGATGAACCTCGACGAAGTCAGGAGTCTGCTTACTCCTACTTTTTTGATTTACGGGAGAGAAAGCCTGAGCCAGAGCCGTCTCTTGGCTTGAGCTTCGGCTTCGGTGATCGTTGCAAATATGTGTATAACACCCCCCACACACGAAACTTTTTAATAAATTTGTGAAGAGATAAAAATTAGATAATCTCGATTAGATGAATACGTAGTCGTGTTATTTCACTATTTTTTAGCTAAAAATAGTAAAATAACAGATTTTTTACATTCTCATCATGCAATGCATTCTTTTCTCCCAACATGATGAGAATGTAAAAAATTTGAATCCAATCTTTTAGTAGTCAACAAACAACAGGGTAGCGGAAGTGCGTGCAACGATTAATTATAACTTTTTGATTGTCACATTGATTACTTTATTGATTTTGATTTCTCATTCTGTCAAGTGATTAACGTTATCGCTACCAATTTCGATGCATTCTTGAGATTTCAAAGACTACCGCTAGGTAGGTAATTAAACTTGTTGATTGTTACCGTACTGTAACTCAAAGACAAGTTACCGTTCAAAATTAAAGGTCCTAAACATGCCCGGCATCCGCTCTCCAGATCGTCCTTTCAATATATCCTGAAATACTAGCCAGTCCAGACATCGAGAGGAAGTCGATAAATGCATGCAGAAATCAAGTACTTGTGTGGTGATAAAATGTAAGAAGCCTCTGGCATAAAGAAACATTTCTGCCAGAAGGTATAAATGTTTCTTATACCGTACCTAAAAGAAGATGTCAACTATTTAACAAGCCAGTTAAGCTATGCTTACTTTGGGTCTAGATAGCGTTGTGTAGAATGTCCTACAATATTTATTTATTTATTATTTATTATTTATAGATTAAGAAATAAGATTATCGTTTTTAGTTCGTCATTATAAACAGAACTATATTTAACGACAGCAGAGGATGTTGTCTCTGCCTACCCCAGAGAGAAATAGGCGTGAGCATACGGAGGTAGGCATTATTAATTTTAAAAAATTAAATTATTATTAAAGGATACGTGCAATTATGGACTACTTTTTATTTTTATTCAGATGGAATGAAAACTTGACATCAATTTCCATACTGCTTGCTAATCTTGCGTTAAATTTGCCATTCTATGCATTTACAAACTCAAATATAATACGCTACTACTTTGTGACCTAAATTATGTTAGATTAGATTGCACTTTATTGCCTGATAGATATAGCCGTTATTTATTTACGTGTTTTCGGCATGAGTAACTTTTACGTGCAGAATGAAAACCCTCTTTAACGACACCCACCGATGGCACAAAGGGCTTTCACTCTGCATTTCGCGAGCTCTTATTTAAATAAAAGAATTAAAAATGTATATTTGAAGTCGGGTTTCTCACAGACACACGCTTCAATCATTAGTAATAAATGATTTATAGTTTATCCGTGCGATCTAATCAGTCTATAATGGGAGTTTAATCGTATTCTGAAATCTACATAGATATAATCGACAGTACGTTACAGATGGGCTTGGTCGTTGATCAATTTCAAATTTAATTTATTCACAAACATGTTCTAGTTTAGTTTAAAAACGTTTACTATGTATATTAAACGTGAAGGGAAACCTTCGAATCCCTTTTTAAGAATATTCCGCGCAAAGACATGTGGGATTGGACATAAGTAGTTTTAAGATTAATTTGGAGAAGAAAACAGATAAACACATTAATATTATGTACCTATATGAGAATTAGTTGAATAATTTTCAAAAATTTAACGTGTAGAACTACAGTTTGGGTATGTTTCGCAATAACCTATAATTTCTGATTTCGTCCATCCTACACTGATAATAAATAATAACATAACTGTTGAACAACAATTTATAAGTAAAGGTTATATAAGTTGAGAATAAGAAGAACTTCGACAATTTAAACATACTTGCTGAATCTGTAGAGTCCCCGCTGAAGTGAGCCGCGTTGTCTGTGTTCGGACGTGGCGAAGGTGGTGTAATATACGGCAATTCCTGACTTGACGGTAGCTGGCCGCTAATTGCGACCGATGCTGATATTACAACAGATTCTGAAATTAAAACAAAATAGAAATTAACTCTGAATTCCACAATGAACAACGATCAATGTAATGAAATATAAAATTTTGCATACCTGCTGGATTTTGTCCCACTTCTCTTTCATCTATTTGTATTTCTCTTTCAGAGGCTTCATCAGTTGTAACTTCAACGAGCCTGTAACAAACAAATCGTACAGTATTACAGTCTTGATGTCAACACTGTAGCCTTAACAGAGTATTGAAATGTTAGGTAACAAAAGAAAGAACTAGGTACCTAATTAGGAGATTCTTATTCTTGTGAAATCGTTTTTACAAAAACTTTATTTGTATCTATTGAATTTCATGAAATTGAGGTGATGAATTTCAGCATTTATTTCGGAAAAATATCAAAAAAGGCAGTGTGTTTGCAATATCATTTGCAGAATTAAAGACCACAACGTTTTTCAAAAGCCGTTTTTCTTGGCTCACCTGCAACTCGATACACCTGTTAACAAGGGAGCAACAAGGGGTTTTGGAGCAGGCTTTCCTCTTAAGCTCGGGAGATCAGACGGCAGTTGCTTCCGTAAAAAAGCCGACATACCGCATCAATCAAAAACAATAAGCAATTGCAGACCACGAACTTCAAAGTGCAGTTTGGACGCAACTGAAAAATCGCCATGAAGATGATGATGATAATATTTGATAAAAACAAATCCATGTGTACTAACGTATGGTTTTCGTTCTGAAGTTTCGCGTAAGCATGTTCATACGGGTGGTCGCGGCTTGTTGAAGGTGCCGCTACTTTCCCTGTAATTAACAAATTGATTAGACTCTGATTATAAATTACAACATACTTATCGACAGTTCCGAATAGCGGTGTCTTTGTTTAATGGAGCTGATAATGTGGCCGATCGTATCTGTTAATCATAAAAACACAGTAGCGATTAATCTATATAATTAAAGCTTATACTGTTAACCACACTTCGAAGTGCCTGTAATTCCCAGTTTAATTCATTGTGCCAAGTTTATTATCCTTTTGATAATAAACTTGATCTCATCCATCACAATAGGCCTTATTTTCTTTATTAGTTTTGTTAGCCAGCTACTTATTTGCTAACATTTACATACACCACAATAATATTACACAAACTTTAACAAAAAGATATGTTCCTTAACTTATGGCTCCTCTACATGAAGACAGATTCATCCGCAGATGTCATCGGCGGACGCGTTCACAGACGTGCAAACGGGGCGACTTGCTAGTCTGTGGTAGATTTGTAACGTTAAATAGGTACTTAACGTTAAAAATGATATGCTCGGTTGTGGTTAGTAGGTACCACAACCGAGCATATCACCACCCCGTCCACAGGTCGGCGGACGCGTCCGCCGCTAACATCCGCAGATGAACTTGTCTGCGTGTAGAGGAGCCAAAATAGCCCCAAGACGGAGCACGAGTATACGTCTGCGAGATCTCCAGTTCTGTGACTCATCTTGTACTTAAACCAAGAAGGCAGTAAATAATGTGTCACCAATTACTCATATTGTTCTACTAGTTCTAATACTAATCTCAGATCCAATTAAAAAATACTTGCCAGGTTACTTGAATAATGAACCGGCAAAGTTCTCGACAAATATGGTTACCCTAGCTGCACAGAACGCGTTTTTAGGTCTCTGTGGTGGTGACCGCAGGGCGTGATGGCATAGAATAAAAAGGAATAATGTGGTGACGGCAGAGGCATGCCAATCAACCAATCACATAATAATAAATCAAACACGCGCACGGGTTTGCGTCATTGTTTGATTTGTCCTTTTAGGTACTGGTTTTTTTATTAGTCCGTATATTGCAAATACGCGAACTTTGTGACGTTTGTTCAAGATATTTGCCGGCACCTATACCTATTACAATTAGTACAAATTATACGTCATATATGTTTTAATTTATTATTGAAACAGATTTATGTCTATTTTTGAAAACTTTCTGTAGACCAGAACTAAATTTTGAGTGTTGCTGGCAAACAATGACATTACAATCGGCCGGATAGTGATAAAATAATACGAGACTCGTTGCATTGCTCATTATTCATAACCTATTTGGAATTCTTTACAATTCAACTCAAAATGCATACTTATCAAAAATGGTATTTATGCGCATGCTTGTAGCAATTTATGAAAGTATCTTCAGTATCTTGCATTGTATTTTTACAAAGCGGCTCAATAACGAGTAGGTAATAAGCGGAATATGTTTGCCTTGCACATGGATGTGATGACACTACTACGCAATTTTTGCGGTCATCAATTTCTAATTATGTATCTCCTAAATTGTTTCTTTTTCTACTAATAAGGTACATATCTATGTTCACATTATGTTCTTTAAATATAGGCTACCGATAAATTGTGTATATTATTACGATAAATCCGTCAGCCCATAGGATCATGTCAACAGAATAGCTATTCTGAATCGGTTTGCTGTCAATCCCGAAGAAATCCCAAATAGTAGGTACTCTTACAACAGAACTAGTACTGAAATAGCCTAGTTAAGAACAAAACCCAAGAACGAGGCCGTAGTAGATATCAGCAATCACTATCTCTAACGTACATCAACACACTGGCAGCCCGAAAGCTTCCTCAATATGAGCAGATTTGCATGACCAATTTCCTCTCAGATGAAAACTAAACTACATCAAAGAGTTACATTATGATGTCCCGATATCGTCAGCTATGACTCTATTGGAGGGTTAAGCAGCAGGAACCTCCCCATGCATGTTTTTTTTTCAGATAAGTATGTGCTCACGGTTGGAAAAATCAGCTGATAATGTGGTGGGTAATACGTCAGCTGTTTATCCACCACACCACGACCACCACACATAGACGATAACTGTAAACAATGCGTCGCCACGGTAGCTTAGTGGTTAAAAGGAGGTTAAAGAGGCGGCCTTATGATTGAAAGATCCCGGGTCCGAATTTGACCAACACACTACCGACGTGAATCCACTCCTAGCATAAGCAATTTAGATTAGCTATTTAACGAAAATACTAGCAATTTCGAATGCGTAGTACATTTAACAGAAATTGCTAGAATTCTCGTTCATCAATCGTTAAAAAAATTGAGGAAGCTAGAATTTTCGGAAAGATGTCAATATTAACCGACCTCAAGGCATTGCTCACATTGAATTGTGAAAAAAAGTAAAGTGAAGTGATTTGATATTGATAGCCAGTTTATAAACACTGTTTCATTGCTATAGTACAGACGAAAACGACGAGATTGGAATGTGCAAGATAGTGCCCTATAAGACATTTTCCAGACTCCAGTAAATCCTTACTCATAATATAAAACAATTCGTGAAACCCGCCAATAATATGATTAGAGCTACTAAAAAGCACGTATCAGTAAACAGAGAAACATAACTAATAAGATGCAAGGTTTCAACATACTTTCGCTCACGACCTTTGGAAACAAGACATGTATCGAGGTTTCGCAGGTCAGGCCGCATATTTATTTAACCACTTAAGATAGTTCTATAAACCGAAATGAATAGGACATTGTTATTAAGGCCAAGTATTCACTTTGCAGAACGTTGTTCTATCAATTACATCCATACATTATTCTCAATTACTGGAAGACTTCATAAAATTGTATAGAACTGATTCTGAATAGCCACATTTATTGGGATAGACAGTCTTCAAAACATCTCATGTTACGATAGAGCGTTCGACTGCTTGGGGTCAAATGTATAAGATGGTTTACGTATCTATTTGCATTGCTCTAGTTCTAGTTGTATGATGGCTATCACAGCCAATTCGTGTTTCAAATCTAAAACCCAGCATACAAAATATGTTTGAACATTAAACAATTCAAGTGATTCAAGTCCATCAGCGCGAGATGAGCATGACTGAGCATAATTAAATCACCTACTTTAAAGGACTAGGTGACGATGGATGCAGTCGTGAAGCAATTTTTCACGTGCCGCGTCTATTTGTGAAGTTTTTATAGAAAAACAGGGTAACGGTGAATCGTTTTACAATTGGCCGAATCCAGTTCTTTCTTCTAGGTTCTGAGCAAAAAGGAGCTAAGAAAGTTTGGCATTACTTTCACATTGTATTACTTGTGGCAACCATTATTAGGAACTGTGCAATAGAATGGTATTGTATTCTATTGCTTTTCGCGATTTTTTTACCTTCATCCAAGTTCACCGTAGCATATATTTCTGAAGCGGTGTCTCCACTGTCGTGTCTTCCAACTGGATGCGGTATCTCTGGTAAACTTCGCTGGCTGTTTTGTGTAGACGCCCTGTTAAGTAGACAATTGTGATCTTAAACACGCGATGCTCTGAATGGTATAGCGAGGGTGAACAAAATATGAAAACAGCTTTGGTTGACACTATATTATACACAATGTCTAAAATTTGTCAATATTCGTGGATTCTTTGAAGTATTTTTTAAAAACTACTTCAATGATATCTGAACGAAACATCTATTTTAGAAGCATGCCTGTGAAATATGTTGTATGCTAACTATAATTAACGTTAAATCTATAGGTAGGGCTGGTTAGGGAAAAGTAAAACAGTTATTAACAATAACAGTACAAAAAAGTATTAATTATTGTAATAGCTATGACAGTTCCGTAACGTCTGGAAACAAAGCAAATGACTTTGCGTGCATCATGCAAGAATCAAGATCCGAAGACACGTATCCCGCTACAACCAATACCTCCGTTATTGTTTTGGAACAACGTAATATTCTAGGCTAGAGCTGTCCAACGATAGCATAGCCAATGAGTCATGCTTAGGGACTTTGGTATAATATTATTCTACATATTTTTTGGTATCTAAAATAATGAATAGGTGTTAAAAATGTGAAAATATTTCGTCGATGTCACAATTGTTAGGGAAATCCTCGAATTACGTATTTTATCCACTACCTACTAACAATTGAAATTAATCAATTAATCAATAATATATCAATTAATAAGGACTGCGGTAGAAGTTGGTAGAATGACAGCAGTTCAATTATTGACCTGTTTTAAGAGTTCATGGTATGGGCCCTGATTACCAGTAAAATTGGACCATGATTACATCCGTTACAAGGGGCGAATAGATTTGGGGTTTGAATTTTTAAGCTATAGGTATTACTTCCACCTATGTGAGCTCACATAATTATCATGATCAGATATTATTCTTTCTAAGTATTGATCCAAGTATCGAGCTCGATAACCAGTTAATACGCCGTAACTTCTAGGAAATGTTTATAGCGTCGCGTAGGGCATTACGATGTGTTGTTGGAACGTGGTTATTTTAGTAGATACCGGATCTTTGTAAACAACAGAATGTTTCGTAAGACAGAGCAATCGCATTTACATGCTAATATAAAAGCGATGCAATAATCGTACTTGTACGCATCAAACATCATAAAAATATTTCAAACTAGCTGACACCGCGAACTTCGTACCGCCTACAGTCGATTCTTTTTTTTTTTTTAATTTTTTCTCCGTAAGAACCATCCTCGTACTTCAAGGATTATTCTGAAAAAAGAATTAGCGAAATCGGTTCAGCCGTTCTGGAAATTTGCGCTTAGCAACACATTTAGGGATTCATTTTTATATAATAGAAGATTACCCTTTGAGACAAATTGACCTTTTTTTTTTGTTTTGTTTTATAGGTACCTAAATCTTTTGATTTTGTTTTATGCACATTAAGTAAGAACCCACATCACTTTATTATATTTAATACCGTAATGAAGAAAAGTAGACCGTATTAAATGTGTTCGCGTGATTCATACCGTCCTTGTATTTAACTGTCCAATCTTCATAACTGATTTTTTTTGGAAAAAAATACCCGTTATTACTCGTACTTTTTAGAACCCCACACGCTTTAGAATGGGTACCTACCTACTTGGATAGCGAAATTTTCATCAAAATGGCTAATGCTATGATTTACGATGATATCTAAAAAGTGAGCGTTTCTTAAACGAAATTACGATATCGAAGCTTTAATTATTATTTTATACAAAATATGACAAAATTGCACGGTACATGCATACCAAGTCAATATTCGTATATATCTACGTAATACAGGCAATATATTTACGAATTTACCTGGTTATTGTATAATTAAAGACACATTAAAGATGCATGCTCCAATAATCCCAGAAGAGCATAGTTATGTAATTTAAATGATATCGCTCTACATTTGATTTGGAAATGGTATACCAACTATTTAAAACTTAACATTGTTCACCAAGAATTATGTTAGGCAGTGTAAGTACACTTAATGCGAAGATATTGACAAATAATATAATACTAAGTGAGACCGAAAACTTAACGAAATTTGAAGATTGATTCACCAGTGCTGTGCTTAGCCCTTCGGGGGTATACAGGCGGAAATAAGTTCCAATGCAGGAGTAGTCACGTGGACAATACGATCCACGCGTTACTGGAGTTGTCCTATACTGTGGGTGCAGCAATGCTTCGAATATTGACAGCTAGTACCTATCGGCGTGAGAGAGCATGAACAGAGCGAAAGACTTAATGGTACCACGGTTAACAATAAATGATGTTTGCCATGGTACCATCGACCTAATGGTACCACGGCAAATCAAAATTGCCACAGTACCATCAATGGTACTGTTTAATGGTACCACGGTAAACAAACGGATTTTGTCGCTTCGTTTTGCGAGAAACTGCGAGAGGAAAGGTCTTCCGCATTCTGCGCTGTGCATCGGATATACACACGGAAGTCAGTTCTTGCGTGCCATCTATGCAGGAATAGTCACGATGAAAATGCGCTCCACGCATTACTGGAGTTGTCCTATTCTGGGCGCAGCAATGCTACGAATATTGACAGCTAGTATCGATGCGGGAAGCCTTTCGCTTGACACCATAATTTTATCCATAGTACAGAGCAAAAGCGCGTAGGATTGCGTAGCTTCGTTTTGCGAGAAACTGCAAGAGGGAAGACCTCCCACATTCTGCGATCCTTACTAAGTACCGGTGTCGTGACTCGTGGCGGAACACCGAGTAGTTTTAGTAGCTTCAACTCCGACATTGCCTGTTCATCGCTAGCCCGGTCAAGATTTCGGTTTGGCCAGACGCTAGTCAAAATAGGTATATCAAATCTGCCACACTTAGGCAATTTTTGTAGGAGTGTTCGTTGCCGGTATATCTTAACCGGGCAAAGACCTGTGCGAAACTACATATTCACTTGTATCAGAAAAATAGATAGAGACGTGTTACCCAAAACAGGGTCCATTCTCGCATCGACGAAACATTCTCTTTCTTCTCATTCATTCAAACTTTTTCAAACAACTCCCAAATAAAATAATGGAAGAGCAGCATTGCCCAGCATGCACCATAAAGTAGTTTTCTAGCCCAGCACCCCAGTGTAAACTCAGTTTCTACATCGTGCATCGTAATATGCCTCCGTATAGTTTTTTAATGTTTCGAAACTTAGTTTATGATTATGAGTTTTCCTTTATAAAAAACTAGGTCTGCGGCTTCGCGCGACAAATTCTGATCCTATTTCATACTCTCTTAACTGATGGACTTTCAAGTCACGTTTTGTTATTTTTAGTTCCTATTTAACACCCTTATAGGTTGATAAAAGGCCATAGAAGCATCCATACTAATATTCTAAATGCAAAAATAACTCTGTCTGTCTTTCTGTCTGTTACGCTTTCACGCCTAAACCACTGAACCGATTTTGATGAAATTTGGTATAGCGGTAGTTTAGACCTTGAGGAAGGACATAGGCTATGTTTGGTCGCGATAACCGACATCTACGCGGGCGGAGCCGCGGGCAAAAGCTACAAGTACATATAATCTCCTAATTTGGTAGGTACTTATAGCTGCGGTAGTTTCCGGTCCTACGATAGATACGTAATCCAAGACAATACCACCTCCATTGCCGAAGCATCATGTTTTCTTGGTGACGCCTTGCTTTTAGCATTTTGTATTTTGCAGTAGTTTAATACATATTTTGCAAAGTTACCACATTTTATAGCCTATTCTGTTTGTCGCGACTTTAGGACAGAGTGGGGCAATTGCAGGATTATCATTTATCACTAACCCTAGATTCCTTTAGAGCGATGGATATGATCTGACACAGAACGGTTTCCTATCACCTGTAACTCTTACAAGTAAAAGCTTAAAATGCCATCCAGTCGGCAAAAAGGAAATTTTGCAAAAAAGCACCCTTCGGGGTGTGTATGATTTTGATATCTGCTTAGGGAAACAGAACGTAAAAAGACAGGAATGTTAATGTAACTAAGAGTTAAATGACTGTTAAATAGTTTAGAGTGCCCATTTAATTATTAGTTCTAATAATAAATACATACCACAGACATTATGTTACAACAACAAAATTGGGTTAAAATACAATGGAAATATTGTGGTTAAAATGGTTATACATCTAGACTAGACCATCATGTTAGACTTCAAGTTTAGTAAATAGGTATGTCTAGTCTAGGTCATGCTAGAACTATAACAAACCGCTTAATAGAGGCCGGAGTGGTGGGCGTCGGAGATGGTGCCTCTTCCTCAAAATGTATTGTGACCACACCGGGCATACCAACCAACTCACTTCTGTCAAATACAAAATTATTCACTTATTTAGTACACTTACCATTTGTACAAATAGATAAGTCATTAGTACATCACTGGCTACTGTGTACTGGGAACATAACATTTTAAGACTACTGTTATTAAGTTTAAGATTTGATTTAAATTCAGACTTTATTGCTTTACTAGTATATTTCTATTAAATCACAGTAGTTATTAGCAAATAATGCATTCAATTTAAATCCCTACTAATATTGTAAATGCGAAAGTAACTCTGTCTGTCTGTCTCGCTTTTACGGCTAAACCGCTGAACCGATTTTTATGAAATTTGGTATAGGGGTAGATTAGACCTTGAGAAAGGACATAGGCTATGTTTGGTCGCGATAACCGACATCCACGCGGGCGGAGCCGCGGGCAAAAGCTAGTAATATAATATAACCAGGAAAAGTCTCAATTTAAACCTGTCTCATTACTTCATACAAACAACATCAAGTACATAATTATATATCATCTTGTGTGTAGGCTGCAATAATAAATATTTTGCTACATTTTCAATTTGTTATTATGGAATTATTCACGTCAGTATGATTTTTGACCTTTGAAGTGTATATAGCTGGTCTGTATTTGAAGTAATAGTGAATAAAAAAATTACCAATACAGTAAGTAGTCATCTAACTTGTGGCTCACACTATTTCATGTTTGTTATAGGCTTGCCAATCGTACCAAAATATTTTGGTACATGAAAATTTTCTGTTGTCCCTACCTGCCCCTGTGTATGTATGAAAAACATCATTTTTAATTGAATGATAATATAATTTATAGGAGTGTTATGATAATAGGATATAGGCAACTTAATACAAAAAGTCTATTGTAATAAAATTAAATTAATAAACAAAAATAATTTAATGGATATTGATCTGGTATGAAACTGATATTACCAAATGATATTGATGGTAAGATGTGTTGCATTAAAACACCTCTTGTGCACTGATTGTAAGTGAAAATATGCTAACATTATTGTGGACTTGTTATGTACAATTTTGCAATGCATACAGACCTTAGAACATGTAACAATATACATTCATTATAAATGCAGACAACTTTATTAATATTTGAAATTATATCACTTCTACATGGTATAATAGCAAAGAATTTCAGTATGTTTAAACACATATTCATACAGCATATCTGCCATACAATTAATATCTTCTATTGGACAAATAAACTACTTATAAATAAATAAATAAATATATTAGGTATGTGCTGATTGTGCTGATATGACCAGTTTTCAATTAAAAATTACAGTTTAATAACTTCTACTGGACTAAGGTGGTAAAAAACTTGAGTACCTAACTATTTATTCAACTTAGTCCAGTAGACTTAAAGTGTAATGTGAAAGTTTCTTGACCATTTAAAAAAAAAGTAATATAATATAAAAAAATTCTTAATTTTTTTTTTCATTCTAAGACATTATTACAAATTATAACTTACTTTTGGTTGGAGTTCTTGCAGCCACAGACACATATTGAAAGTGCTGTAACGAGAGTGACAAGCACCCCCACACTTAGGGCTATCTCTACTAAAGTATACATAACAAGAGTTTCTCAATCAATAAGAATCCAACCGGAAGGTATTTTATAAGAAAATTCCATCATAGAAATAAACATTAAGTCACTCTTTTAAACAGAAACACTTTATGTACACCACTATCTTCCATTTGAATAAAAATTAATGAAATGTAGGACACTTGTAAGCACGATATTAAATTGAATTAAACATTAAAGAGGTACAATTCTGTTGCAATTATGATATTAAAGACAAAGTTTTTGATTGTTCGTTGGTTAATAATATTTACTTTTGATGATTTCGATATATTTATATTATTACATGAAAGAGTTTTTAGTAGATAGAAGCGAAAGCAAAGCTCAACCATCAATATCAATATAGACAGATTAGACAGACAGAAGACAGATACACAGATTATAGGGCATGGAAACTCGTCTTTTCGCACAACATTTCACTTTTGGCCGCAAGAGCGTAACATAAAAGGAATCGAACCATTAGGGATCAAAATCAAAATCAGTGTGTACGATCAATGTCAAATTGTCATCATTGGAGCCAACCAAGGTCTTCTAACGAAAACGAAAAGCTTTCTTAAGCTCTATTTCATATCTGTCATCAACATCATCAAAATGGGTTTAGTTAGTAGTTTAGACTAGACGTGAAAGCGTAACAGACACATACTGACAATTCAGCCCCGGATCTAGAATTTTTTTTAGGCGGGGCAAAAACTGAAAATGCCGCCCCCGTCCACGTTTTTGTAGTGCGTAAATTCCTTTGGATACCGTGGAGCTCGAACTTTGCGGCCTCGATTTCTCGAGTTCCCGTCCCTGTTCCTACGTCAACTTTCACGACTAATACAGCAATTTTAAGACCAGACTTCGGTGAATCACCCTAAAGTCCCATCGGCCATCGAGTACTTACGAGCTTCAAATATTTCGTTCAGAGCTTGATGCTGATAGAAGCCTTCCACAATGAGGCTGGATCCCTAAAGTTTTATGCAGATCCACCTCGAGAGCCAACCACCAAATTCGCTCCACGACTTGGGATACCATGGTTCCTGAAGGCCAGCTTCAGGGCCGTTTCGTGGTGGTAGCACCGCACGCCGTCTATAAACTCATTGCGGAACACCCAGTCCTATCCGATGTTCCACAGGAGCGACGACAAGACCGATCCCTGCGGAATACCGCATGACATTTCACGACGACCAAGGCCAGTCACTGTTTGGTAGATGACGGCTCACTCTGTCAGATACGCCCCAAGCATGCGGTAAACACGACGAACGATACCGCTAAAATTACCTCGCCCCGGGCAACCGCATCTTTCACCTCATCATGCGCATGATGATATCTATGGTGGAGTGCCTCAGACTGAAGCCATATTGGCCTTCCACCAGCTACGGCGTCACTCGTACCCGACGAGGCTCTTAGCTATAAATCTTTCAAAGTAGCAACACTATGGGTCGGTAGGTGGACGGTGAGTCCACAGGGCGCCCTTTCGGATGAAGACTAGTTTTCCCGTCTTCCAATTTGCGGAAATAGTTCCGCTACAAACATACGCTGAGAAGCTCGGTCGGGCTCGAGAACTTCTTCAACTAGAGCAAGAAGTAGGCACCCACTTCTGTCCTGGAATGCCGTCGGATTCCAGGGTGGTTTTCTTACTTCTGGATCTGAGCATTGCACCGCCAGCTCTATTTATACCGAAGTCACCTCAGGCACGTCGTCGTCATCCACGCTGGGCGCGGGCGCCATAGGTGACCGAGGCTCAGTCATCTGCGGTGGAACATGTTATGGCGCCCCAAGGGGCGGCCTTTCCAAGTTCAGGGCGGATTTGCCGCCCCCTGATGTTGCCGCCCGGGGCGCGTGCCCCGGCTTGCCCCCCCCTAGATCCGGCCCTGACAGCCCCGGATCTTCAATTTCTTACAGGCGGGGCAAAAACTGAAAATGCCGCCCCCGCCCACTTTTTTGCCGTGCGTAAATTCCTTTGGACACTAGTTGGGGTGTCGATCCGATAGGATTTCATTTTGAGTCATATGTATAACCCATCTTTCCCTGGGCGGCCCATCGAGCTATGCCACTAAGTGGCATCCCACGCGCTCACGCTCTGCCCAAAGCAAAGCGCTGAGCGAAAGAACTCTTTCTCTGAGGGCCCGTGTCAGCGCCTTCCACACTGGGCATACATTCCACACCGAGACGATATTAGACGTGGACTCCTTTCTGATCCGAAACAGGTGGTCCACGAAACTCCCTTTCCCGGAGATCACCTGCATCAGCCGGTACGGCAGGCTCCGTCCGTGTCGCCTCTCTAGCCAGTCCTCTATGATGGGTCACTTACCGCCGATAACACGGCTCACTCTCGGCCTGAAATGCCGTCGGGTCCCGGGGCGGTTTTGTTACTTCTTGCCTCTGAGCATTGCACTGCCAGCTCTAGTTCTACCCAAGTGACCTCGAGTCGTCGTCGTCATCCACACTGGGCGCCATAGGCGACCGAGGCTCAGTAGTCTGCGGTGGAACGTGTTTCGTCGGCTGCGCTGGCAATAGCATGGTAAATGAATAGCACTGGTGGAGACACCGAGTCAACGAGGTCCAGGGGCGCAGCTTGTAGCTTACCATAAGGCAAGGCCGACCCCAAGGTGGTGGCCTTTCATCTGCAAAGTTTGATTTTGCCGCCCCCTGATGCTGCCACCCGGGGCACGTGCCCCGGCTTGCCCCCCCCCCCTAGATCCGGCCCTGCTTCGATATCGCCAGTGAGTTGTAGAGGTCAGGTGGCAGTCGCTTCACGGAAAATTCTGTTGTTTCACAGTTAACCCAGAAATCCGACTCTGTATTTTGTAAAGGCTCAGAGGATGCAATATTGATTTTCAACACTGAGTGTTGTGAAAAAAAATGTTAATTGAATGACAGCGTTGCCATTGCTTTCGGAGATCTAATTGATTTTAAGACAATACCAATAAAACTCTGAGCCTCGGATTTCCTGGCTAACTGTGAAGCGATATTTCAATATTTTTCGGGAGGCGACTGTCACCTCCACAACCCACTGGCGATATCGAAGTTATGTAGTCAGACCAGTTGTTGGACTTGGCGAAGTGGAGGAGGAAGAACTTAACTGGAAGGCGGACTCTGAGCTCCGAGGTTATCTTGGCCACGGATGCAATCAGGAAAATGCGTATCCATAAAGATGATGATGATTAGTTTTTGGACTTTTAGGGCTCCCACTACCCGTAACAACTGTCATAGATACTCATATGGCCACCGGGATCGACGGCCTCACGTACTCTCTGAGGAATGGAGGTGTCTCAATGTCTTAAGAATGGTCATCCATCCGAAAACCAACCTGGCTTGTGTTGCTTAACCTCGTAATGTAATAACCTACTCGGTTACCACTTAGTCACAAGTCCCGTCAATGATTTTTTATTGATGATGAATGCATTGTGTACAAAGTAAATCATGGTGATTTTCAATAAAAGCAATGTATGAAATGTGATTCATATTTACAAAAAAAAATTTTTAGTAATTCATCAAAGCATCATACCCAACTCATACCATTTTGAAATCTTGGATAGTTGCGCTAATTTTTAAAAAAGGATGCCATAGTGGTGTCCATACTTTTTTTTTTCACCGTCATAAGATAAAGTGGGTCGAAAGTATAAATCTATGAAAATTTTACGAACAAAAAATATTTTGACTTATTTTTGTAAAATAACTACAAATATTCTATAATTTTACAGTATGGTGATGGATAGCCATGCTTCTTAGCTTGCTTATACAGAAAAGAGTTCAAAAATATTTGCAAAATTGTAGGCCTGGTAGTTGAAAATATCATTAGGGGTACCGAATTTCGAAGGATTTTTAAAAAGTTTGAGTAATTTAAAAAAAATTGAGATATAATTTTTTTCTTATTTTTTCCTGAGCAGCCATAAGTAGGACCACCTTCTGTTGCCGGTTTATCCTTGAATTTTGGGACACCCTGTATACTATTGAATGATAATCGTTTAACTGCCTCCGTAGCGTTGCGGTAGTGAACGCGGCCGATGCGCAGGAGGCACGGGTCCGATCCCTGCTTAGCGCAAATATTTGTATGCATGAATATGGGTATTTGCATTAGTCTGGTCGTGCCTCGGAGAGCACGTTAAGCCGTCGGTCCCGGTTGCCATACAAACAGAAGAAATAAATATACTTCATTTATGGTATATAAACGATACTAACCATAAAAAATTCCCTCCTACAGTCCCGGGTCCTTTAAGCGGGGCATAAAAAGCATCTGATGAGGCCTTCTTAGTTCTTAGATATTAAATTTTATTATATCAATCATATTTAGAAATAACCATTTATTTTATTGTCGCTTTATCTCACATAAACCATAAAATTATCATTATCATTTATCATATTAATATCATGAGCTTAGCATTTTTCCGCTCTCTTTTGGTTAATACACATTCTTACACATTAGATGACAGGATAGATAGATATCGACAAATATTACGTTATTAGAGATACATCCCTAGCATAGTAACCGTCTACACACGTTCATTCATGAAAATAGAAGTATGTGAGAACGAAAGATGGCGATTTAGCGTCAAACTTGATTCGATTTTATGAATGAAATCGTAGTTGTTGCTACTCTAAGTTACAAAATTATCTATATCGATATTAATATCGATACAATATATCGATACTGCGGCGGTGAGCGGCTCCATTTAGGATGTTTAGGACGTCGGAAACCATCCTTATTCTAAATCGTTTCCTAATTAGGATGCTACCATCCTAAATGCGATTACACTTTCCTAAATTCAGGACGTCCTAAAAATCGGATTCTAAATTTAGGAAGGTGTAATAGCCACTATACCTACCCTTATCAACGTGAGTGTGAATGAACCTGGATTTCATAGAATTATGATTATGACCAATGATTATTATTTATTATTATGACTTTGATTTTCATATTATGTGAGCTGCGCAGATAAAATGAAAAAAAAAAAACAGAGTACTACTGTTAGTTGAGACTTGAGTTGCGACTTGCAACCTTTTCTTGCAACCGTGGATGTAACGCACCGTTGCCGCCTATAATTATAAAAGCGCCTATTCAACAACGCACTAACGACCGCCACGTTTTCATAACGTGATTAAAGATTTCATTCCTTAACAAACGTAAAACTTTATTGTATTCATTACTATTCTCGTTTGTCAAGTAAACTGTCACGTATTCACGATTTATCGCGGGTTTTGTAATAGCTTGAAACCTTTTTGAAACTATTTAAAAAAATATTTGGATAAATACCTAACTTTTCATATATTTGTGATTGCGACGATTTGTCATTGTATTGTAATGTTTAAGGGCAATTTTATCGCTATATCAGCTGTAACACATTTTATGATTTAGAAACATGGAAACCAAAAAACATGCCTCGTACACACAACTCACTGCCTTAGTGGATTATTTTCAACAGCACAATGGGCTAGCTATGAATAAAATTGACAATGGGCAAGTACGAGTTTCTTCAGAAAAGCTCTGGGTGGAGTTAACAGAACGCTTAAACGCACTAGGTGGAGCAATGAAGTCCGTGGAAAAATGGAAACAGGTACATAGGCACTTAATTTCTTAAATATTTTACTGTATTTATCAAAAAATGTAAATAACTTGAACCCCCATTAAATAATCATTTACCTACTTTAATAAATTTTTCGTGAGAAGTTTTTTCTGGAGTAGCAGTAGTAGTGCCTATACAAAACATTAATCCTTTCTTTTGTCCAAAAAATGTTACTAACTACATACCTATTTCTATTTACTTAGTACTCCTGTATGCATAGTTACCTATATATAACAGGCATCTTATATCTAACTCTAATAGAAATCACTGCATATGATCAGATAAAAATTGAATCTGAATATGAGAAAAGTTTCATAAACTCTATCTTAAACTTTTTTATTATTTTAGACTTGGAGGGATCTGAAGTCAAATACTAAAAAGAAAGCTTGCAGAGTTCAGAGGGTTAGTGGTATTAATGGAGGCCCAAGTACTGAACCTCCCCTGACAGAACTGGAAGAGAAGGTGTTGGCTATGCTTGGGTCCGAACCAGTATACAAAATCCAGGAGATATGTGACACAATGGTATGTGCCTACTTAAATTTCTTGTCTTATAGGTTTGTTCTTGATTGCATACAGTGCTTGTCTGCCACCTAAGTTCTATAAAAAAAGTATGTACATATTTTGAAAAACACATTTTCATGCATACAAATATTTACACTGCGCGGGGATCGAACCCGCGCCTCCTGCATAGCAGCCGTGTTCACTACCGCTACGCCACAGAGGCAGTCATTAAAACCAATACATATTTATTTTAGGCCATTACACTGAAAATATATCATTTACTAGCCTATGCCTGCGGCTACACCCTCATGGTTGTTAGGTATCATGTTTTCTTGGTTACACCTCTCTGGTTTTACTCAACCAATTGTGATCACACAAGCTTAGAATTCTAAGTCTGACGAAGACCTTTCTAATAAAAAATCGCAGTTCAGGAGTTTTGGTGTCTATCACTGATATTGGTGTCTATTGCAATCTTGTCCAGTCACATTATAATCACTACAATATTTACATTACAGATAACAAATGATCAAAACTCTGAGGAAGTGCCTGCCGAAACACAGAAGTCCGATGTTATGACTATAGTGGACAATATTGAACCGATCCGTCAGCAAACCCCAGTTGAGTTCCTGCCACAGTATTCCACCTCTACAGAAAGCATTAAAAGTCAAACTGGGAGGTTCAAAAGAAAATTAAATGTGAGAAGAGGTATAAGATAAGATAAATCTTTATTGCACACAACAAACTACAGTACATTATGGACAACATAAATATATATGAAATGCATACAAATGGCTGCCCTATAGCTGCAAGCGATCTCTTACTGGCAACCTTTGGATGGACATTTTAACAATAACTTTGGGTAGTTATTAGTGTAGTCATAAACTTAAACTATACATACACTATTTTTTTTTTTTTATACCACTTAGTTGGTAGACAAGCAAACGGCCCACGTGGAAGCGGTCACCGTGGCCTATGGATGTATGCAACCCATATAGGGGAAACATACCTAATCTTGGCACTCCTCAAAATATTGACACAGCTATGTTTTATGTAAAAAAACAAGAACTCACAATCGTCAACTTTATCTGCAATAAGTAAAGACTTTTCTATAGTTATTCCTTTTCAAATGGCAATGGTCTGATGTATGCCAATAGTTTGGTTTACCTATGCCAATATATGGGCAAATATATAAAATTAGATAAAACTATAATTTTTTAATAATTACAAGTAATTAAATATTTATTTACGATCAAAATAACGTGAAACAATATTCCTACTATTACTTTTTACTATTATCTTCTCTTAAAAAGACATAATTTCCGTAGATGATAATTATTTTACAAATTTCGCTTAGGTGCCAATAATTGGGTGTTTTACCCTACTCTTTTTTATAGCATTCTATTGTCTCATTTATTTAACCCCGCGTTTACACGCTGCCCATCGCATTGCTCATCGTGTTGCCGGAAGTATTCCCACGAATAATGCCCTAGCATTCACACGTACGCATCATCGCGTTGGTCCGCATTACAGTATTCGCCCTGCAACGGAGACGGACGTAAACGTAGTGCGGACAACGCTGTAGCAGCGTACGCATTATGCTTTTACAGCATAGCGAATTAATTAAATAGATTATTAATAAAAACTATCACTTTCAACTACTATACACTTTCCGTAGATTGATATAAATATTTTTACAACACACCTGCTTATAAAAGTGATATTATTTTACCGCAATTAGGCACGTAATGACACCTATTATCAAACTATGACTTTTTCATTGCTATTATTCACAAGTGAGTTATAGATTCTTTTTAAAATTTTATAGGAAGTGTCTATAATTGTCTATGTTCTTAAAAAAGTTTTGATACAAAAAATAACGTGTTTAATAGTACGAATAAATTAATACGCCTATTGTATGGTCATTTGATGCATTTTCGTATTTAAATAAATAATTTCAACTTGTAATACTTGTATAATAAACAAAATTTTCACTCAAATTTAACTTTTTTTTTCTCTAAGTACAGAAAAAAAACAGAGTAAAAAAAAGTTAAGTTCAAACCTCATTTTTTTTTAAATATGGTAGACCGCCATTGTTAAATGCGCGCGCATAGGAAAACGAATTAATTTGTAGTATTGTTTATTTAGTATTTGTAGTATTATTTTATTCGCAAGTGTGTTGTAAAACGTCGTATGGCACGTGTGAGCATGATGATTACCGTCCTCGGCTGTCTTAAGACCCTCGCCTGGCGGCTCGGGTCTCAATGGCGCCTCGGCGGTAATCACCAACGTTGCTCACTTGTACCATAATGTACTATTAAAAGTAAATATTCGAGGAGCAATAACAAAAGCCGTGTTTACTGATTAGCGCCATCTAGCGGTCTCGTATAAGTCATCGCGCTAGTATTGCCGCTCCTTTGACTCGCGCCGCCAAGCCGACATTCGCAGCAACATACGCGGCATGACGAATATACCATTCACATCACGTCTCTGCCCACTTCTCTCGCCACTTCCCTCGCTCTGCCGCGAGTATGTAAAAGTAGCATAATGATATCTTATCAAGTCTAGCTGTCCTGTTAGCATTTGGTATTCCGTTCCTGCTGCATCTTCAATTCAGTTGACCCTCCCCAGCATCTGCCATGTTTATTGACATTAAAGATTACTGTTCTGCCCCCTTGGATATTAGCGTGATGATGATGTACAGCCTCTGATCTTCACAAATAATGTGGCTTTATTTTGGTACAAGAATGTTCAAAATCATTTCTTTATAGATCCAGAGATTCCCTACAACGTCTCAAACTCATGATACAGAAATTTTACCTCTTTTTGATATAAGAATAGATTACACTAGTACTAAGTAGATATTTTTAGTTTAGTCATTAATTGTTTTCAGAGTTGACAGTCAGAGAGCTCATAAGTATTGAAAAAGAAAAACTAGAAATAAAAAGACAGAAATTGGAAATGGATCGAGAAAACTTAGCAATAATGAAGAATTATAAACAAAAAAAATTGGAGGCACTTCAAAGGTAATGTTATGCACATCAAAACATCCCTTGATCATCTTGATATCATCCCCTACAATATTTTTAAATATTTTTGTTTTAAATCTTTAATACTTCCGGCACATTCCTGCATGCCTAGAGTTCCTTCATTGACGTTTCATCAACACGGTTTTTTTTTATACCACATAAGTGGCAGCTAACGGCTCACAGATGGTAAGTGGTTACCGTGGCCTATGAATGTGTGCAACAGTAGCGTCACACTCGTGCGGCCGACCCTCTTAGAACCTTCCGAAGACGAATCGTTAAACAAAACATCGTCTTTGTGTAATGTATCACTAAAATCTTACCTACCTATATGCGAAAATCTAATTATAGTGTGCAATATTCATTTCTCATTTATAACGTATATATTTTCACTTCATATTTCTCATGCAATAATCACTTACTCATTTCTTCTTTTCAGGATTGCGGTGGCAATTGAGAAATTAGATAATTAATAAAATAAATAAAAAATTCTGTGTTTTTAATACCTTGTATGCACTTTCATAAAATTACACAAGCAAAATTGGAACCAACAAATGTTCTAGCACTATCTACTAAAAAAGTAAGCAATAAGCAGCTTGTAACCTTAGGCCACCAGACCAAATTTTCACCTCACCCATAGGCGTTAGGGCTCGTTTTTCACGTTCGTTCAACCTAGCAGTAGCAGTACGCCAACGGCAAGTAGGCTCTGCTGGATTTCGCAAAACCTGCTGTGTGCGGTCTATGTGTGGGTGGTATCACAAGCGTGCACACTTGCTTTCAATTAAGCCTACTAGCCTATAAGCCACGGTAACAATTTTCCATCAAGTGGGCGGTGGGCCGGGTGGTCTGCAACCTAAGTAAAAAAAATTACATAGACATCTTGATATTAAAAGGCTATACTTATTTTGGTATCACCCAGTTGCAGGGCATACTAAGACCAAAAGACTATTCTATCTATTGCTATCTATTGGATCAATCAGATTTTTTCTCGGATGTACGGCTGGGTCAGTGAGGTGCCGGAATTAAGATTAGGAAATTCAGATTCTGAATTTCGGATGCCATTTCATACCGGTAGCGGCGGTAGCCGCGGGCAAGTGCAACAGCTGTTATTATATTATCATAAATAATAGACTTGTCATGTCAACAGTGTTGCCGAACTATCGATAGTTGACCTCGAAAATCATCTATATAAAGTGATGTGCCAACTCGATTCAACTCGTGTTATAATTCAAACTCGGGTTGAACTAGAGTTAACTGGATGGAAGAGTGGATGATTTAAAAAATCAAAACAGGCAAATTTAGGTTTTTATCTGTATCAATTCTTTCATTCTCTATATTATTTATTTATAAGGTATTGGGAGTTAATTGAAGTAAAAAAGAAAATTGTTGTTTGAAATAGAATTAATGATTAAACGAACTTACCTGTACGTGAAGTTCTATCATAATTATACGAAATGTTTCGCCCGAAGAGATTAGCGGTGATATAATTATTCGTAATTCTTTTTACTTGTAGTATCGCGTTATTGACTTCCACTCTATCACTAAAGTTGAGAAAAAGGTGTCGCCACAAGCGACATAAAACTCAATTTAATTAATTTTTTCCGTTTCCGTTTCCTGTCACCTGTCATTGTAACTCGCACTTGCGAAATCTCAACAGTTTCGTCTTCATTACGTTGAGAGATTCATATTTCCGTAACGTCTAGGGCTACTTAGGGAGGGCGGGTGTCTCCCGCTAATCTCTTCGGGCGAAACATTTCGTATAATTATGATAGAACTTCACGTACAGGTAAGTTCGTTTAATCATTAATTATACTCCATGTTTCGCCCTCGAGATTAGCGGTGATATAATTATTCGTAATTCTTTTTACTTGTAGATATTGAGAGCACGTGGAGGAAATATCCATAACTCTAAAAATAATAAACCAAGTAATTTATTTATTACTTTTATTAATAACCATAGTTATTTAACTACGGTTATTAACCTATTTAGGTATCAAAAATAAACAGAATCGAATATAACAAAATCAAAACTAAACCACTTATAGGATCTAAGTCACAATATTATTGTATTTATAATCAGACTATTGTCTAGGTATGTAATTGGATATATGCCATCAAACGAATACCTATTCGTAATCAACGAGAACAGATCGTTCGTGCCAAAGTTGTACTATCTTCCGAATTAAAGACAGGCCTATTGTAAAATTTCGCAAAGGTGGAAGAGTTGCCACTCCATCCAGCCGTTTGTCTTATTATATCTAAGCCGACTCCTAGACTATGAGCTTTGGATGTTGCAGCGTGACGAGTACTATGCGAGGAAAAGACAGAGACGTCAATTCCACTCTCCTTTAACATGGCCTTAACCCATCTACTGAGCGTCTGCGAAGAAACCGGTTTGTAAGGCTTGCGAGCACTAATAAACAAGTTGTCTGATTCTCTTAAATTCTTCGTTTTATCTAAATATGACAAGAGTGTCTTGGCCGGACAAATGCCAGGCCGGTCTTCAAAGAAAGGCAGATGTAAAGTTGGTTGTTTGTTACCAACTCTAGATGTCTTAATCAAATCGCTAATTTTTATTATAATTTGATTATTTAGAATCACTAAGTATTTGGTCAGTCTTAATTTTAGAAAGTGTTTGTAATCTATGAGCCGTCACGAGAGCGAGCAATGTTACACATTTTTTCGATAATCGTTCAAAGGTTAGAGTTTCATTGGGATATAATGAGTCTAAAAAGTCCAGGACTACACTGACATCCCAAGTAGTGTTATAACGGGGTAGCGGAGGTCGTAGCCTATAGACACCCTTACAAAATCTAGATATCCTATCGTCGTCTGATATGTTTCCTACGATTAAGGAAAGTGCGGAACGATGGGAATTTATCGTACCGTATTGGCCACCATTATTAAAAAATATAATCGGTAGAAATTCCAAAATTATTGAAATGGACGGCTCGTACATGTTCACCTTATTTTCAATGCAAAATAAATACCATTTTTTGAAGCAATTGTCATATTGCTTAAGTGTATTATCCGAAAAGGAAGCCATCATGATGTCTACTGCCGGAGGTGGGACTAGACGTTTAAGCAACGCCTTCCTGACAAAATCCCGGCCACCAGGGTAGTGCTGGCTCGTATGTTGCTCTTGCTGGAATCAGGAATAAAAACATCCTCAGAATTCAGTTTCACAAGGTCAGATGAGAGCAGTTTCACAAAAAGTGGGTACCATGGCTGAGAGGGCCAGCGAGGAATAACCATTATACCCTGGGCTTTGTCGGATATTATTTTCCGCAAAGATTTTAATATTACAGCCACTGGCGGAAAAGCATAAAACAAATGATTAGACCAATCCAAAGTAAAGGCGTCAATAATAGCATAAGCCTCTGGATCCCTGTGCCATGATACGAATACATCGCATTTCTTGTTTATACGGTTGGCAAATAAATCTATCTCTGGGGTTAATAAATGTTTTAAAATTTTTTCGAAGCCACTGTTAGAAAGTTCCCATTCCACATCAGGATGGGTTCGTCTAGATTCTCTGTCTGCAGTGAAATTATCCTGCGATTTTATGTATGAAGCTACTACTAAAATTTTTCGTGATTCACACCACTGCCATGTCTTTTGTGACCCTGGTCAAATGAGGGTATTGAACACCTCCCATTCGATTTATATAACTAACTGTGGTAGTGTTATCAATGCGTAAAAGTATTTGACAGTTAAAATAGTTTATTATGTTATATGCATTATTTTTTCAGTATGGGACCACTGACCACTAGCCGTTTGTTCACCACAAGCAGCTCCCCACCCAGTCGTTGAGGCGTCAGAATATATTTCTAAAGTAAAGTTACCGTCTCGGATTCTATGAACAGAATGATCAATGGCCCCTAACCACCAATTTATGTCCGGTAATAAATTAGACGGTAATGACATGTACTTGTCATAGTTGTCATTATTAATCAAGTTTAAAAACTTACAACGTTCTAATTCTTTGGTGTAAAGCAGCCCGTATTCTATTGCAGGACATGCGGATACTAATAAACCTATTAATTGTGCGAATTGTCTTATCTTGCAACGTTTAAGTTTTTTAGTCTTTACTAGCTCGTCTTTAATACGAACTCTTGTCTGCAGGTAAACTTAACTGCCACTTGTGGGTATCTGTATCTACAATATACCCTAAGTACTTGCAAGATTGACACGGTATCAAAATGCTTCTTTTGTTTTTTTTTTTCTCATAATTGATAATGAATCCTAATTGATTCTAGTAATTTTCGAGTAATCTCTATTTTGAAGGCATTCCTGATAGGTATATCCAGTTAGAAAGAAATTTAATCATCTAAATAATTTGATGACAGATAGCCACAAGCTCGTAATAATTTTACGACCGGTTTCATAAGTTTAATAAATATAAACGGAGACGTACAAAGACCAAATGGAACAACATTGAACTGGTACAGTCTACTTTAGAGCAGTTCGAATGTCTTCTAATTTAAAATGTTGTGTTTATGAATTTATTTAATCCCTTTAAATTTAAAATCTCATCTTCCCATTTGGTTTAGGTACAGTAAACACTCGTGACACATATTGGTCAGGGCTAGATTCACATTCAGAAACGGCCCCAATAGACATTAAGCTATGAACAGCTTCAGCTATGTTCTTTCTTTCAGAAACCGAAAAAACTGATTTAGGTAAGCAGGGCTGATTAACCGAGCAATCAAATCTGATTCGGTAGCCCTTTATCCATGACAAAATGGATTGATCCTTAGTTATACGGGACCATTGATTATAAAAAAGTGCAAGTCTGCCTGCATAACGTACCTTGTCTACTGGCGGCGGGTCTGCTTGGACCGCTGCGTGTAGCTCTGCCACGAGGTTGACTGCTGCCTCGCGTTCTGCTGAGCAGGCGGCTGGTAACGTTGCTGCGGGGCCATCGTCTGCCTGCGGGCCGGTGTCCTCGCTTTCCAGTTTATATGGTTCTTGCTTGATTAGCCCATAATAGCCCTTATTCTGGTTTAAATATTTAGGCTTCTTAGCTGCCACAGGCTTCAAGTCGGATGAGGATTTTGAAACCACCTTGGCCGTTCTAAGGGTTTCGGCGAAGTTGTCTTCAAAAAGAAATTTTGTGCCAACTGATCTTTAAGATCCTTCTTGACGTTGTTAAGCACCAAGTGGCGTCTCGCTTCAGACTCAGAAAGTTGGACGTCACAAAACAGCCGATCTATTTCCGTCAAGCTTTTTATTAGGTCACCATCTTTATCTGCTTTACTTAGCTGGTCGGAAATTATTTTTGCCAAAAATTTAATGCCGGCTGCTATTTGCCTTTGCCTGGCCTCCATAGCCTTGTCCCTTTTGACCTCGTATTCAGGCAAGGCAGCCTTAATTTCCGTATTAAGCTGCGGTGCAGCTACGTTTGTGCAGTTGCCAGGGACTAAATGTTTCTTTATGAGTTCCTTACGAACCTCTTTGTCCAAGCCGGATGATGTAAAGTGCGCAAATCTGGATGCCACTTTCTTGTTGATGTCCGGACCGTAGTCCTGAGAGGCTGAAGGATCATCGCCTAGGATCTCAATGATGTCTGCCGAGGTAGTAGCTTCCTCAAAATAGCTGAGGTTTGGTACTTCAACCGGAGTGTCCGGTATGATTATTGTAGGTGTGGTCTCCTGCTGTGGTGACACAGGCGGTTCTGTGACCACCGCAGTATTTACGACCGGGTTTGATGCACCTTTGTGAAATGTAATAATGAACAGTAACACTGCATTCTTCCGCTCTAGATTATTGCTAATCAGAGGGTAGCGCTGTATAAAAACACAAATTCCTATGAATCTTTAGGTTTTTCCAGCATTAAAGTAAAACTGATATAAATCACCTTCTAGGCCAAACTTAGGCCCAAGTTAGGACTAGGATTCGTATAAACCCTGTCATCTGAGATCAGATGCAACGAATGCAACGAATGCAACCATATGACCACCCTAGGTAGTCTGGGTGCACTGTGTTAGACCCTAGGTCTAAGTTTCGGATCGACCCTAGGTCATCCTGGTGCGACGAATGCTAGCCATTTGGTATAGACGGACCCTCGGTCGTCCTGGCGCATTGATTTAGACCCTAGGTCTAAGTTTCGGATCGGCCCTGGGCCATCCTTTGTAATTTTCACTTTTCCACAAAATTATAAAAAAAATGAGGGTACTTACTTGTGACATTCTCAGCAGGAATTGGTGAGTGATCTCTTGAAGAGCCCGAAAATGATCCTGATGAAGATAGACTTGATGGGCTCGATCGAGAAAGAACACTTTCGCGTCGCGATTTTTTAACACGTTTTTCTAATTTTCGAATTTTACTTATCAAATAGTTAAAATCATTATCATGGCGGCGCTTCGGCATGATTTTATTTTATTTTTTATTACTTGTGCGAAGTAGTGAACCGGAGTGGATGAGCACTAAAACACGAATGAAGACGAAACTGTTGAGATTTCGCAAAAGTGCGAGTTACAATGACAGGTGACAGGAAACGGAAACGGAAAAAATTAATTAAATTGAGTTTTATGTCGCTTGTGGCGACACCTTTTTCTCAACTTTAGTGATAGAGTGGAAGTCAATAACGCGATACTACAAGTAAAAAGAATTACGAATAATTATATCACCGCTAATCTCGAGGGCGAAACATGGAGTATAATCATTTAATAATGTATTTTTGGCTGTAATTTTAATTTAAAAAATCATGATGAATTGTTGGTGTTACCATTTGCGCAGAATGAGCTCGCTGTGTCGTTAAGTCTTGCTTTATACTATGTTTGATTAAGTAGATTATATTGATAAGTGATTTTATTTCAATGAGTGGTATTCGCGTAAACTTCAGAAAATATCTTGTAACATTTATTATAAGTTATAAGATTTAGAAGGCGTCACATCATTGCTTAAGTAAACAGAGACTCTAGTACGAGCGAGTCAACCTAACTCGAATAATAGACTCGAGTCAGTTGGACTCGCATAATAGAATCGAGTCAGCGGGTACAAAATTGATTCTCCCTGACTCGGAATCAAGTCCGGCGTACTCAAACGAAAATAAATTGGTATTCGAGTAGGCAAGTCCAAAGCAGTAACTAATACAAAGTAGTAACTCGAGTCAGAGAGAATTCAACTCGGGTTGATTCGAGTCAAGCCCAACTCGAGTTGACCATCACTTATAATATCGATAGGCCTATCGATATTATCGATAGATATCAATAGTCGACTATCGAGCGGCAACACTAATTGTCAATGTCATAGACTAACATAACCTTAAATATAATAACGGGCTAACGGCTAAACCTTACGAAAATAACCAATTACCCCGACAAATATTCTAATTCAATTCAATTTGTGATAAGTTAAGAATTATCTAGTCTTCTTTTGAAAGTAGAAAGTTAACTTCAAAGAGAGACAATATACCATATTCGCACGATACTGTAAACAACAACGGTACGGTAATGTAAACAATATTGCCGGTATCATTTTTGAATTTAGTGAGTGCCAGGAAGTGATTACATTTTATTTACTGCAATGGGGACTGCAGGAATGGAAACTAAAAGCGAAATATTTTCTCAAAGATTGATAATAGCTGTGCTGTGGAACATTGGACTTCAGACATTTCTTGCAGTTGTGTTAGTATTTCTCATTGAAGTCGATATCCTACATCCTGTATCATGGATCACTTCAACACTTCAAGATATATTCGGTTGGAAAATGGGTCTCAACATTGTGCTACTTGGATTGGTATCATTCCTTCAAGCCTACGTGTACGGAAATTACTATATGATACCACTGCCGAAATATTTTACAAGATTTTCAATCTTCCTAAATTTGTTTTCAGTTCAGAACATAATGTTTAGTGTTTTGTATGCTCTCAGTGGGTACTTCACAATGGGATTATACTCATCATTGGCCAAGAGCAATTACAATGTTCTCAAAAAAAAGTGTGAGTTCTATGATGGTCAATGTCTTGTGGAACCAAGCCTATTCCTGCAGTTTGGCGGCATGTGGATGGGGTTGTATTATTTCTTAAATATCCATATCTTTGGTGCTGCTCTACTTATGTTTCCCCATATTTATCAAGATAAATTCCAACAAATCAAGCTAGCTGTTAATCACATATTGTCGCTGGGATTTAAAAACTCAATTATGCCAGTTTTTTATTACTGTATTTTCTATTACATTTGGGGCAACAAACCAAGAGGAATTGTTTCAGATGTCTACAGTTTATACCTTGAAGATTCTCCATTAGATAATGTTGTTAACATGGTTGCTTCCGGAATTTGGATTGGACTTTGGTTTTACACCAGTTTGTTTTTTGTGTCTGTTTACACAATGAGAACTATTTTCAACATAATACTCACAGAGCCTATGAAGTTTCCTATTACTAGCACTGAAAACAGTCTAACACTCCATGATGCTTTAGCTCAACGATCACAATTCAATGGGTATTTAGGAGCACAAGATTTAAGAATCATGTCTATGACTGACCCTCTCAGGCGACAGGAAATATTCACTCTATCGCAACCTGGTGGACACCCAAGAAATTGGAACAACTTATTGGAAAAGTGCATAAGTATTATTAATGATTTTAGTAAGGAATTAGATGCTGTTAATGGAGATGGAAAAATATCTGAAAATGAAACTCCAGCTGTTAGGAATAATAATGTAAGCAAGACGCCATATGGAAATGAGTTTACATACTCTGGAAATTTGAGGAACATGGCTCAGTCACCACAATTGCGAGAATTGAAACAGTACAACATGAACAAAGAAAATGATACATTTTCTAATACTATGAAAGAGGAATTTAATAATCTCATTCATAAAGTTTGTCAAAAGCCTCCCATAAGTTATTTGTTTGGAGAACTAACTGATACCAAATTGAAGTTTTTGTTATTGCAAGCTCAGCCAGTGATGTGGACCTGTGAGGGTTTAGCTTCTATTGCAGCTGCTTCTCTGAATGAAGACAAGTATGGAGTGGTGCAAAATGACTTACCGATTGTGATATCAACTTTGATCAATCTCAAACAGAACTTAGATAAGTTGACAAAACCAGGCCTTGTGCCCAGGAGGCATATACTTCATGATGTGTTTGCTATTAAAATGAAGAATGCTTTAATATCATCAGTTAAGAGGAGTATTTATAAGATTGCCATTACATTCTCCAAATATATTCATGAAATACCTTTAGATCCTGATACTCACATAGCCCTGCAGCCATTTTTGTTGTGTAAAGAAGCATAAAATTGTGATAATATTTTTTTTACTAATTTGCATAGGAAATAAAACAATGTTTAAAGAAAAATGTCTATTAAATTTTTCTACAAATTTCAACTAAGGATTGTCATAAATTGGACTATCACATTTAAACTAATTACCTATTAGGTGTCTTAAAATTTAACTGTTCAGGTTCAGAAAGTTGAATTCCTGAAGAATAATAACTTAATTGATGAAGCATAAATAAAAAACTTAACTAAATATTACAAATTCTTTTAATAATCCACAAAATATTACTGAAATTCAGATTTGTGAGTCTTATTAAATTAGATTGTTAGGAATTCAACTTTCTAATACTGAAGAAATATAACAATAAATGTATAATTAACTTAGTTATAATATTGGCTATAAATATTCAATGATATCACCAGTGCCAGTAATGTTTCACTGATATCAAATAAAATAATAAACAAGTGGTTTTTACCAAAATAATATCAAGTCTTATTGGAAATTAATAGAAATATGTAATATTGGTAAATAATTATATTAGGCCGATTCTCCATCACTATATTATGGCCGTTTAAACTGTTTATTCATATCTTATGGGGGTTACGCCAAAACTAACCAGAACCAAAAGGAATTAAATTGACTGCATTTTGATATCAGAAAGGCACATTGACTTCTGGCGATTTCAACTATCATTACTGTTTTACAGTACATAGTTGTTTTCATCATTATTATTATAAAGTATAGTATTTACCTGCTTCCGCTACCTCATGCGTGTCACGGCATGCGATTGCCTGCATGACATGACACGTCTTCATGCAAATCGTATAGAATCTGCACGAAATTAGCTCAGTATTATTTGTATACAACACGCGTTCGCATGACACAGCGCACGCCCTAACAAAAACAAGATATCTAGGTTATTTTTATACTACAAGGAGTAGCGTAAGTTTTATTTTTGATTCCATAGAATTTATAGAAGAGTATCTTCGTCGCGTAGATCGCTGCTCAGTAACAGAGAGCGTTGGCTCGCAGCACCCAGGAGAGCAGTGCGTTCGGCTGACGATGTTCCGGACTCGCAGCTTAAGGAAGCTAGACGAAGATTTAACATTTCAATTACTGTCTTTTCGCATAAACAATAATAGTGGGTATATGTAAAAGCGGAACAAAGATAATTAGCCAAAAAGAAAGTAGAAATTAACGCCACTAGAGTAATATCAATTCTATGAAAAAAATAAATCACAGGATCAATAAAATTATTGCACAAAGTGTGACCGCAAGTTTACCCATAGAACATAGGCAAAATTGCTTCTTCTTAGAAAAATATGTTAGTGCTTTGACACTTACATTTTTTTCTAAGAATATTTTTGAGAGATATAGGTACAATATAAAAATAGAGTTTAGAGAGACCAAGACGGCGTGCGGTTTTAGTCGGTTCGAGTCCGTGGTGACCTTTGCCTAAAAAAAGTGTCCTGACCACTACGATTACACTAGAAGTCTATTCGCTACGAATTGTGTGGCGCCAATTTCTATTTTATACTAGAAAGAGGTACCTACTCATGCATAAATAAGTGCGACTATAGTAAGGCGATTGAGGCGAGATAAATAACGTAAACGTATTTGATGAGTTTAACTGTTTATATATCTTATCACGTCTCATCGGTGGAATTTTAGAAAGAGTAAAGATCATGGGTGTAGCCAGGTTTTAGTTTCGGTGGGGTTATTAAAACAAAACAATAAATAGTTATGTGCTTTCTGATTTTTTTAACACATCAGTAACCGAAATTATTACTATTGATATTCTACCCTAACCCAGGTTAAGCTAAATAGCTCGTCAGGAGTGGGTTCATGTCGGTACAGTACCTAATCAGCAGGATTTTGACTTGGATTCTTTTCTATTCTTCTTCTTTATCCGAAACTCTAGCCCAAATTATGAAATGCTAACAGCTCCAAAATTAATAACGGGAAGCACCCGCAGGGAGAGAGGGGGAGGCGGTATATTGTTTCTAATCCCCCAAAAACATCCTAGCTACGCCCACATTAAAGATAACAGTATAGAGTGACTTACGAGAAAGTTGAAACGGCCAGTCGGAAGAAGATAGAGAGAGAGGAACAGAGCGGTGGTGCGGCAGGTTGTATAATGAGCGGTACATACGAAGGGTGGTTTACCGTCGGGGCTGGCGTGCGGCGTGGCGCTGCGCGTGCGCTGCTCGGCGCCCTCGGGCGACGCGAGGGCGGCGCGCGCGCTGCCGCCCGGCGACTCCGTCATGGACGCTTGTAGGCTGTAGCTCTCCCTGCACACGCCATATAGCTCGACTACACGCCTCCCGCTTTAAACTAGCTTTAGAGCGTTTTCACATTATCCGATATCGGTGACACGATGATCCGATATCGGAGGAAGTCAAATTTATGACATATTATGTATCTGTCTTTTACATTGTCCGGCCCTAAATCGGGTATCGGAGCCGACACCGCTGTGGTAGCCCCGTGAAAACGCTCTTAGGGTGCTAATACAGGGTGTCCTAAAATTCAAAGATAAGCCGGCAACAGAGGATGGCCCTAGTTATAGCTGCTCAGGAAAAAAAAAGAAAAAAAATCTCTATTTTTTTAAATTACTTAAACTTTTTTTAAATCCTTTGATATTCGGTACCCCTTATGATATTTTCAACTACCAGGCTCACAATTTTGCAAATGTTATTGAACTCTTTTCTGTATTAGCAAGCCTTAAAAGCATGGCTATTCATCACAACTCTTTGAAATTATAGAATATTTTGTAGTTCACCCTCTGTTGCTTGAGTTGCTGATACTTGAGTTTTGGGACACCCTGTATAAAGAAACACATTACCGGTATCGGCTATCGGTTGCCATTATGTCAATTCGTCGTTTGTCAAAAATATCACAAAGTATTCACGCCCGTGTGTTTTAAACAAATAGGCGCGAATGCCTTGCGATGGTTTTTTACCATAATAATATGTATTATAGTGTTAGAACGTAAACGATGAACTATCATCATTTTTGTTGCCATGGAAACTTGTCGACGTAGCTGGCCTATACCGGTAACCTGTTTCTTTATATAAGCACATTTATGCAGAGTGTCCACTGGCAAGTCAATCAATTAGCCTATCGCAGCCCACTGCTGGACAAAGGCCTCACCCAATATTAGGAGGCATTGGCCTACTGTTTCCACGCTGGTCAGACGGGTTGGAACAGGGTTTTATTACGAGTTTTCCTTCTCTCGCAGTGATATCTTCTGCTTATTTTTCCTTTAATCGTCTCTTACGATACCCGACGAGATGAGGTGGTGATACTTGTATTCTTTCTCCGTCACCACATGGATTAACACAGACATTTGTAACATGCATATAGAATAATTGCAGTCAGCAGAGCAGCTTCTCTGCTAGAAATTAGGGAAAACATTTGCCAGTAGACACGGCATAACGCTGACCATTATACCGGCTCTTTTTATACTCGTTCTTGGGCTATTTTCCTCCCTCCTTTTCTGTCACCAGAGTTACTTAATTGAAATAAATACACAACATATTTTAAGCAGCCATTATATCTAACCTTTACTTAATACCTAAAGTTTTGAATTTGTGGTAGCAAATGCAACCGCTATGTAAAACTTTCGATCTCGTATCGAGCAAAATATTATTTCATTTTTCTGTTACAAAATTCTTAGCAGCTCGAAGTCAGGACTCAGGCAATATCTTCGGGGATATCCCCATCATCCCTACTTTACAGAAGCTTTACTTTATTCGACACAGCTTTTATATAAACTAAAGATTTTCGAACATGATGAGTATCAAAATTCCTGAAAGCAGGAATAGTACCTATTATAAATTGATGAGCACACAAGACACCGTACATAACAAAGTGCGATAATTTGATTGTGGCATGCACGCAATGATAGCGCTCGTCACCAGTTCTGAGAGGTGTTTGCGACATCGAGACGGCATGCTGACGACACCTAACACCTATATTGTTAGCTATTTACTGATTGTGTGAGGGTAATGCTAGCCTGTATCCGGACGTCGAGGAGGTCTGCGAGATCTCGCTGTCGTAGGAAGTGTCGGTGTTGACGTAAGAGGGCTGGAGGAAGGGTGGTTGCGACCACGCTCGCCGTAGAGGGGTTGATTCTGGGCCTGGTGATGAGCCTTCGTCCGATTCCAGTCGTGCATGAGACACCTGTACAGAAATGTCCATTAATTAATTCAAATGGTAACATCGTCGTCATCTTCATGGAGATCAATTTTCCTGATTGCATCCGAGGTGAAGATGACCTCGAAGCTTAGAGTCCGTCTTCAGGCTCTTTCTCCTCCACTTCGTACGATCTTGGGCGTCCATGGTAGTGAGACCATTTGTGGCAAATGGTAAGTGTGCAAAGAAACATATTTTTTTTTTCATTGGGTACTTTTCTAAAGGTGGATGTAAACCAAACGAACATAGAGCTAGAGTTAGAAAAAGAGCATTCTTTCTTCCTTAATATTTTAATGTAAAAGAAACCTTGTTTTCAGCGTTTACATAAGAAAGAACAACGAAACAATGTTCTGTCACTGTTTACAGTCTACACTAATAGAATTTGACGTAGAAGGGATAGATTGATTTCGTCTGTTTGTTGTAAATTAATCTTAAGATTTTATAGAATTATTCGTTATAGTTTCAAGGTTATAAGTTAAGCGTATAGGTACTCACTGTCGTATTAGTTGAAGATATTTGTCAAGTATATCAAAATTGTTTCTACCAATAAATATGGTATATAGATGCTTATGATCTTCCTTGTTATTTAAAATAATCATATGATACCTCGGGTTTTGTATTTCTGCTACGGCGGAATTTGAATGTTTTCTTAGAGGGTCCGTGTGCTCGCTGTAACCTCGGTCTTTCGCCAGTCACTGTATCAGGAGTTTCAGGTCGGTTCATAAGTGTGCTCAGATCTCGCATACGTCCGCCAGGCACACTCTCGCCACATGACACATCTCCCGGGGACATTGGGGATAGAGGACTCGTTGATGTTTCTCCTACAATAAGATAATATATGACAGTAAATAGATCCATCACGGTGCCAGGTTGACGGTGATGGGCTCGCGAGTTATTACGTGGGACCAAAAAACAGAGTTATACAGGCGTAAAATAGTAAGGTGCAAACAAAACGTTTAGTTTAATACAAAATTTTGTACATTTTAGTACAGTAAGCTTCAGAGAAAAGGGACCTCCCTTGTTAATGATATGAAAGCATGAGGGGGTCTGTTTTCTCTGACGCTGACTGTACATATTATAGAATAATTAATTGATATTATTCATACTATTTATACTGTTGATTAAACCTGGCCGGTTATGTATATAACTGTCAATGCAAACCGTGCCATGCCTTAAGGCGAAACCGGTCAATAATAAATATCGTGATAAAGTACAACAAAGTGTGTTATCAATATGTGTGATAGTTTCATACTTAAAGAGATATTGGGAAAGTTTTGATAACAGGTTTATTATTCGAAAATAGGCAATTACCGTGTCAAATAAATCAATAAAAATGTGCATTTATCTGTACACTGTGGATAAATCAACAATTTACAAAATGCAAAGGCAGCTTACCAGTCGTAAACTTCAATTCAACGGATGGTACGAAACGCAATTTAGTTTGAGCGCCGGCGTACGATGGTGTACTGACCGCTGGTTTGGTGTCGCCACTGCCGAAATTAGAGCCTGGCACAAATGAAACAAACGATGAATAACCCTTGGAGGACTAGAAAGAAGTAGCATGCATGGCTGTGTTGTAACTGGCATAAAAAGCTAAACACTCAAGTATCTGTATGGGTCGGATGTCCATTTGTGATTTCTTTGATTTAGAGTAGGTATTATGTATGGAACATTAAACATAGCTCATCATCATTACCACGCAAGGCAGTTTTCCAAGTCACTGAAACCTGCCTTGCGCGGATGTCTACCTTACTTTTTTTATTAATTTTTATTTGATTTATCATGCATGACGTAACCCGTTCAAGGCAGTCGCTCCTGTGTGTACACATAAAGGAGCGACTGCCTGACTTCCCAATTTAAAGAGGAATGCCTGCAGGTGTGGTAGGCTTGGGCCCTGGAGATGGTAATAGGACCCCATATAACCGATTTATGGATAAAATAGTAAGTATCAGCATAATATTAGTGTCGGTTATTTGTATGTCCGTGACGTACTCGCGTCATAAGTGTTTATTGCGATATAAGAAGTTTGTAATGCAACATTTTGGGCTATGAACATTTGGGATATGGACATTCTGGGATTTGGACATTCTGGGATATGGACGTTTTGCAACCTCTGGACATTCTGCGATTTGGACATTATGAACCTCAACCCTTATTTCCTTTCTTATCATTTTTGTTTGGAATTATGGATCTATATATTTTTTTAATATAGGACACGTCAATTTGACTTCGCTTCGCCTGATGGTAAGCTGAAGGCAAAGTCTCAGAAAAGTGGGTCACCATTACAGACACGTACCATGTTGCAATGGTGGCACTCAGCTTGACGGCCTCATCAGATACTTTGGTCTATATTCTTTATATAGTCTTACCTATATTAGAAGTTCCACTGCTGGCGTTATGGTTACTGTTATCGCTCAAACGCCCACTATTTAACACAGCTTCGAATGTTGGCATATGCTGGCTAGTCGTAGAGCTGCTGGATACTGATTCTAAAACATTGCCAGGTTTAGATAAAATATTAAGGAGTACTAGTGATACAATAATGTATCATTTGTACTACCAGTTGTACTAATCAGTAGTAATAATGATCCACTACGACAATATGACCCATTAAGGTCCGTATACCGATGCTCAATATTGAATCTCCATTTGAAACTGGTTAAGTACAGGTTGCGTAAGTGGAGGCTGTATGAATATTTAGGTGATTTACGTTTCCCTAAGTTTAGTTAAAGAATACAATCGAAGTCGTGATTCACGGCTGAGTAGTTTTAGAATATGGACTAAAGATTTATTGTAATCAACACTCAGTCCAAATCATTCTATTACTGATGCAAGGGCGAGTCGCATCGCTTTGAACAACATCCGCACTGCTGGTGAGAACATTTTTTTTCTTTAAAAAGAATATTAGCAACCGAAATTACTAATATTCCCTCTATCTCTCCTATATATCTTTCCTATCCTCTCTCTCCTATTTGTCTAACGGCCTTGTCTCTAACGGCCGTTCCCAATAACCTATACAGGGCGTCCCACGGCGATGCCACATGGATGGCAAGTACCTTAAATCCTTAAGTTGGCGCATTTTACTTAAAGGAGACATCATTTTATTTTTAAATAGAAACAAAACGGCATTCAAAGATTTTTAAAAATTTGCTTGCCACACCCGGTAATCGAACCGACTAAAATCCGAAAAAGTAACATCCTGTATTTTTATGGCATCAATCGATAGTGTCAATCAAAAGGATCAAATCTCTCTAAGAAACATGGTAAATTAAATGAAAGGAAGTCCTTGAAACCTAAACTTATAAATTCAATATGGCAAAATAAAACACTTTAACTCAAAGTTCATCCATCCATCTGATACCATATTAACAATTAAATTCCATATTTAAATCACTTTTCTTTTTTTATCGTGTGGAGACCGCTGCTGGTCAGCAGTAGTATTTAGGTATGTCGAACTCAAACCGACTAAAACCGCACGCCGTCTCAATTAACAGGTTATAAGTTGATCCAATAGGGCAATTCACTCGCCATCTTCGTTGCCCAGGGTACACCGCGTGCAGGTTTCTAATCAAGCACCTAAAAATTACCTACCCTACCTACATAACCTCATGCAGTTACCCAATAAAGTTACATTCTAAACAGGTAACAAAGTTCATTCATTCAGTATGTACTTATTTTACCAAATAAATTTCATCAAAGATATCTTTAGTGTTGACCTTATAAGATACCTTATCTGATGGTTCCTGCAGTAAAAGTACTGTGTCTGTTTGCATTGAATTTATAAGTTAAGATTTTGTGAACTTCCTTTCATTTAATTTACCATGTTTTTTAGAGAGATTTGATCCTTTTGATTGACACTATCGATTGATGCAGCGGTCTCCACACGATAAAAAAAGAAAAGTGATTTAAATATGGAATTTCATTGTTAATATTTTACCAAATAAATTTCATCAAAGATATCTTTAGTGTTGACCTTATAAGATACCTTATCTGATGGTTCCTGCAGTAAAAGTACTGTGTCTGTTTGCATTGAATTTATAAGTTAAGATTTTGTGAACTTCCTTTCATTTAATTTACCATGTTTCTTAGAGACATTTGATCCTTTTGATTGACACTATCGATTGATGCCATAAAAATACAGGATGTTACTTTTTCGGATTTTAGTTAGTTCGATTACCAGGTGTGGCAAGCGAATTTTTAAAAATCGATGAATGCAGTTTTATTTCTTTTTAAAAATAAAATGATGTCTCCTTTAAGTAAAATGAGCCAACTTAAGGATTTAAGGTACTTGCCCTCCATGTGGCATCGCCGTGGGACGCCCTGTATATCGCCAGTTTTGACATTAGAAAGGATAAAAACGTCATCAATCTCTATGGTAACGCAATTCATAGTAGCAAAATAACAATAGGATTTAACAAAGGAACTACCTTTACCTTTATCTGTAGATATGTTATTGGGAACGGCCGCAAGTGCTATGTGTGATCCCTTCCATGATTCAATGATTGGTATGTCGACCTATCGCAAACAGTAAGCAAATACAACAACTCATAGATTCTTAGAAGATGCTTACCTCTCTGTGCAGAAAGTGGTGCGGAGGGATGGTCAGGAGTCCTTGGGAGACCTCCCGCTCCTCCGCGTCCAACTAACATCGATATCAAGGACGGCCGGTGTTGCTGATGTTTTTCAGCCAGAGTGGATGAACGCGGAAATACCTCTGATGCGCGCTTACCGCCACCCTGGCCGAGATTTTCTGCTATTTGTTCTAAATAAACATGTAAGACTAATGTGGTATACTGTTATGTATTATGATAACCGCTCTCAGATGTTTTTAAAGGGTTATACAGTTGCTAATCAAACAAGAAACTTACCAAATTTGTATTGATCATGTGTTTCCCTCATGTTCCGCAACTCTCGGGCCAGTTCTGCTAATAAAGCGCCTCTCGCTCTAGCCGCGGGTAATTTGAGACCTCTCACTCTCTCCCGGACTATGAACTGCATGTGACGCTCGTTATCACCGATAGGCGGTTGTGATAGCTAAATTTGAAAAAAAAAAAGAAATTCTTCAAAACCAGTGAATAAACGAAATGAATTTGGAATATGTACGAATATACGGATTACCTATAGTAAGAAAAAAGGTAACGTGCAAAGAGGTTGCACACTTCGCTATAACACGTACTTAAAACCACCAAAACATAATAACTGGATGTATGGAATATGGCTCAGTTTAAAATTTTAAATTAAGAAAAAAAAGTGCCGCCAATTTTGTGTGCAATTTTCTTGGCTGTTTCTTTTATGTATTACCCATAATAAAATTTGATTCATGATCACAGAGTAACTGTTTTCTCGTAGTCAATAATAAAAAGTAAAGTAACTAACACGTGAAAAAAATATACATCTTGATTCCGCTTAAGATTCTATTCTAGAATCTTTCGCTACGCTCGGAATTCTACTTTAGAATCCTTCGCTCCTCTCGGGGTACTAAGTTTGTACTACACATAAAAGTGATTAGTATACCTTATGCGCTATGCGGCCCACTCCGTGCACAGCTGCTCGTGAAGTTAGTATACTCGTACCTTATGCACAATGAAAGGTTGCAGCAGTATGTAGAGCGGCGTGCGGTAGGTGACGACGTGCTCGAGGAAGTCCCACAGGTGGTGCGCGGCCTCGTTGCGGCGGCCCAGGTCGCGCATGGTGCGCGCTATGCGGCCCCACTCCGTGCACAGCTCGCTCGTGAAGCATGCGCACATCACTTTCAGAGCTGACGACCAAATACATACTGATCTTATAATCGTTTCGGAGCGATAGATTTTGGCCACAGTTTCGATAGCAAAATCGTCTGGAAGTGTTAATTTGGCATCTTATGATATTCTTTACTAATTCCTATCCGCGGTTCCGCTCGCATACTAAACTCGTTCCAGTGACCCACAGGATTATATCTCCGAATAAGTCCCTAGCCTAATAACCATCTCTGTGCCATATTTCATGCAGATCCGTTCAGCTGTTTATGCGTGAAAGAGTAACAAACTTCCACACACACACATCTTCACAAACCTTCCCATTTAAAATATTAGCACAATGGAACAAATTAATTGAAAAAAATTCAGACTTCAAATGAGGCAGCCCTGAATCCTTAGTACCATGCTTCCCCCCCCCCCCCTCCCGCACCATACCGCTTACCCCGAACGATTGCCCCGTCTACACGGCTCCGTCGAACGACTCTATTATTCGCTATACTACAGATTCTTCAATTTGACAAATTCGTCGATTGGGCAGATTCCTAACTCGACAGATGCATGGATTGGGCAGATTCTTGGACTCGACGGATTTGCTATACGGCAGAAAACAAGAGACTGTGAAAACTGCGATATTAGTATGATAGTAGGATACTTACCTAAGAATGCGATCCTGTATAGCTGGTTAGAAAGCCTGGTAGTGTTTCTAGTGTCCCTACTGCCGGTGAAGGTGAGCGAGTTGACCCGGGCGTCTGAAGCGTTGAGTTTCGCATTCACTTGCGCGAGTTGGTTCGCGGGAGCAGGTGGACATAATGCGTTTAGAACTACTGATACTAAGTAGCTCACATCTGACTGGCGGAGTGGCGGCACGTCTGAAATTAAATTGTTTGAGTTTAGTGTGGACTTGTTTAAAGTGATTGGCTGTGTGTATGGTCAAATTTATGAGATTGATCTCGTATATTTGTATAATTCAGATTAAAAACTTTTATGTTTTTGTGAATTAAGTAATTGTGTGCCACTTTTGATAAAATCTTGACTTTCAATTGATAAGTTTTAAAGCTTTAGTTGATACGCACACCTGAACCGCTCGGCCTCGGTGCTTTTATCGTATTGACACTTTACGACACGTATTGACTTCAGGTAAAAAAAAAAAAAAAAAAACATTAAACATTCATACAAATCTCGACTTTTAAGTCATACCTTTTCTGCCACTCCCAACACGCAAGCAAAGTGGCATGAACAAGTTCATCAACATGTTTTCCGTCTTTTCAGTAGATTGGAATATTGCACTACCTCCACACATTTGTTCCAACGAATAACTATCCTGGAATCAAACAGATTTATTGTTATTATATACTTTTTTACCATAATTACATTACAAGGCAAAATACATAATTTTGAAAATTTTCGACGAAATTTGTAAGGTCCTGGTAGTCCCTTCCTCCGCCTACTCGAGGACTTATCCATGATGGAGTATTAGCCAGAGGTTTATGTACATTTTTGATTTGTTTTTTGGTTCGGTAATTCCCTTTGAATCCCTCCCTCTGCAAGCGGTTATGTCGGACCCAAACCGATTAAAACCGCACGCCGTTTCGGGTCTTCGGATACCGAGGAATTAGATTGCCAAAGATATCTCTCGCACTCCGGTTGAGGATAATATATTTATTCAAGACAAGGAAAGGAATGTGGTTCAGATAAAAATAAACGAGGTATCATATTTACTTACCCCTGTGTTAATAACTTGTAAAGCGATGAGCCTTACAACGGTGCTACAGAAGTGTGGAGGCGGCGGTTGCGACATCAACGCTGCAGTTGCCGAAGATAAGTTCTCTCCAGAGTTGTTATCCGACACTATTAGAGCCTATGCAATATAATACTATTATATTGAACGCTTTGTAAATATGATAGGTAGGTAGGTGTTTAGGGAAAAAATATAAATGTATGATTGGGATATTATGATACACATTACTTATTATCAGTAGTGACACAATTATTTTTTGCAGGCATATGTAATGGGCGCTTAGCAAACACGTTACGAGATATCGCTATCAACGCACTGTACCTTTGCAATTGAACCAATATAATAAAGGGTTAACGGTTCAGTTTTTAACAGAATAATGCAAACGTAACCATTTTTGTTGCGCGTATGCCACCCATGAGGGTATTTACAAGAAATAGCTAATAAAAAAAATTCGAGTTGTTGCTTCAGACTAATATATAATTTGAATGAATGATTCTGATATCTAATTGGAATGAATGACACTTGGGATGAATGGAAGATTGTAATAAACCTGAAACGTACTTGAACTGTGTTGAGGAGCTGCTTCACTTGTTGCCAGTGCATTATATAGGGGCAACGTATCATTGTTTCGTACACGCCTTTCAGTAGCACTGCCGCGGAGTCCCAGTCAGTATTTCTCTGAACAAAAAATAAAGAATCGTTACCACGATATAGAGTTTCGGCCGATTATTTAAAAAATTACCGAACTGTAGGTGGCTTTCAGTTATTCGTAAAACTCGGTGTGCAATAAAGAGTATCTATCGATGATGAACTTTGCTTTAAAACAAATCTAAAGAATAAACGACGAAACGATGGAGGTAGGAAACGACGGTTCCCATCCCAATTGAGCAGTCCGACTGGGGAAGTACCTCCACCCTACACAATGCCGCGGTCATAATAACCCCGTGCTGCGTTCTCGGCAGTGAGTAAGGTAGCCAGAGCTCACTGGAGTATTTTTGTTCTATCAGTGCGAAGACCAAAGGCTTGTCCTGCTTTGTCTTCTGCACTGACGGCACAGAAACTCTCTATTATTACAGGGTCACAGCATGAATGTGACTCTTCTGGTGTTGCACAAGTCCATAGGCCACGGTAACCACTTTCCATCAGGTGAGCTGTGTCTGCCACCTAAGTTGTATAAAAAATTACAAATGAATTTTTCCTAAGAACTTACCCTGATGCTAGGTTTCTTGGCTATCTTCGAGAATACTTTCTCGAGCCTTCTCAAGATCATAATGAGCGCTGGTCTCAGCGCGTCGTCGGCCCAGTCGGCTGCCGGTAGCACTTGAGTCATGTACCGCTGTAGACCTCTACACCCCATGGACTCAGGGTCGTATGGAGACACCTTCAGCAAAGAGTGAGCTATGTCTGCGAGGCGCTGTCGAGAGAAAGACATCGAATCATAAGAAGGTCTCACTACTATGGACACCCAAGATCATGCAGAGTGGAGGATTAAGAGACGGAAGGCGGACCCTGAGCTCCGAGTTCACCTTGACCTCGGACGCAATCAGTTAAATATGTCTCCATGATGATGATGATGATGATGATGATCAATTAATAAGATAGAAAGAGGCTATGAACGCAGAGCATCGGTTTTTTTTTATTCTTAGAAAGTTAATAAAGGTTAATTATAACATCTAGTAAATTAAACATTAAAATGAGTATATCAGTTGAATTATAATATATTTCTACACTTAATTATCACCCTCCTGAGCCTGCCATTGACTTACACAACCCACATGCAATATCGAAGTTCTATAGGTAGACCAGTTGTTGGACTTTTAAAAATATTCGTAAGGACTGCCATAGATGTTCGTAGATATGGCAACCGGGACCGACGGTTTAACGTACTCTCCGAAGGACGGATATGTATTTCTACACTTTTTACTTTTTCATCCTAGCGTTAATCCCGGTCGCATCCGAAGTTTTTACATCGGAGTCCGGGGTCCGTTCTTTCCACAATATTTAATTTCTACACTTAATACAGATAAATAGAAAAGGAGTAAGCTTACCGCATGGGATTTAGAATCAAGTAGTTCAACGGGTTTCCCTTCCGTGCCGCCACTGCCTTTCGACCCATTTATTTCTAAGAGACGAGTAGTGGCTCGACCAATAAATTCGCCGACCAGTGACAGTAATACGTCACGCGGTCTTCGGTATTCAGCCCGTACCAACTGAGAAGATATATAAGCATTGTCACTATTCCATAAAATAGTAATATTCTACTTTACAATATTCTACAACATTCTACACAACGCTATCTAGACCCATGGTAAGCTTAATTAGCTTGTGTTATGGAATCTAGAATGCGGATATACATACTTAGATACTTTTTTTTTTTGTAAATACATACATATTATACATATAAACACCCAGACCAATGCAAATATTTATATTCATGCATACAAATATTGGCACTGAGCGGGGATCGAACCCGCGCCTCCTGCGTAGCAGCCGCGTTCACTACCGCTACGCCACAGAGGCAGTCACGAATACATATATATTATAGGCGGGGATCTACATGCCAGTAAATCGGGAAAGTAGCTGGCATGAAAGGCATGTACGAGGCGCGCCATAAATGAATAACCTGAGAAAATCGAACAATAATAAAATATTAGCGTACCTAGAGCTGACTTACCTCCGAATCTTCAGTACCCGTATATTCTTGAATGCCCGGCATCTTCGAATTATCATACTTGGAGTGCGATTCTTCGAATGCGATTATTGTAGCAGCAGTTGTACGTGGTCCCGTACGTTGCGAAGAGCCTTTATGTTCCGGTGAAGTTCTATACGGGCCGTTGTAAGACCTGCAAAAATGTCACTCTTCGAAATTTACTTTGAATTTACTGATTACTCATTAACACGTTGAACGCCACGCGGCCCACCGGTGAGCCTAGCGTACTTTTCCGTTTGAGCCACGCCAAAAATCATGAAACCGTAATTTTTTACAACTTCAGATTTTCATCCCAAAGCCTATAAAATGCGATAAAACGTGTAGAAAATAAAAATTAGCGACTTCTACCGTCTAGTTTTAGAGATATAGTAAAAGGCTCACATGAGGGTCTCGTGGCCTCTTACAAAGGAAAATCAATTTTTCCTTCGGCGGGGGCCGCAGGGTCACATCGCGGCCCACCCGCCCTCCAAAGCCAAAGGAACATTGGATTGGTCGAATCAGTATTAAAAACTGCCATAGTTGTGATTCATCATCATCTTCATAGAGACGTATTTTCTTGATTGCATCAGAGGCCAAGATGACCTCGGAGCTCAGATAATCGGATCCTTGGTGTATCCTGACGGTAACGGGGAAGGTTTTCATGTCGCCAACAGCGGTCCAAACCACAGAATTGGAATCGTGGTACATGTCTTGGATAGTGTCAATGTAAGCCTCTGGAACATCTTTGGACCGCAATACCCCTGGTGGGTATTGCGCGTATCACCGCGCGAGGAACACAGTCGAAGGCCTTCTGTATGTCTAGGAATAGGCAGTGCAGGGGCGTGTTCTTGGCCCTGTATTTCTCCGCACAATCCTTGGGGCGAACGCCGGATCCACGGTCCCGTGCCCCGAGCGAAACCTACACTGACACTCCGAAAGTGCACTCTCCTTTCGGATCCGGGATTCGATTATCAGCTCGTAGAGCTTCATGGTGGGAGAGATTATCTTTAAACCGCGGCGCGCGGTAACTGCACCGATCCCTTAGCTTTGAAGACTGGCGTGATGATACTCAGTCTCCACTGGCTCGGGATCTTACCGGGGAAGAGTATGCGGTTTTATAGGTTTGTGAAGATGCTCACACCACGGGCACCCATTGCCTTCCAAGCTTCGATGGGGACTTCGTCGGGTCCCACAGCTTTCTGGTTCTTCATGCGGTGAATGGCAGCCTGGACTCCTGTCATAAATGTGATTTTTAGAGGCTTTTTGAGGATAAGGACTACTCCGGTTTCGAAGAGGTACGCGTGTACACTGACAGCTCCAAAACAGAAAATGTTTCAGGAGCAGGCGTACACTCCCTGGACCTCGGCCTAAACATCCACTTACCACTGGGCAAACACAGCTCGATTTTCCAATTTGAATTTGTCGTCATAACAACAGCTGCGACGGAAAGAAACAGACTGGAGGTGAGGGGCTTAAATATAAGACTCCTCACCGACAGCACAGCTGTCCTGAAAGCACTAGACCACCAAATAACCAAACAGCATACTAATAGCGGAGTGTCAGGCAGCTTTACACAAGCTATCCACCAACAACGTAGTAACGCTACAGTGGATAAAAGGGCACAGTGGGTCCTACGGCAACGATGCCGCGAATTAACTGGCGTGAAGAGGCTCATGTCGTTGAATGGCCCACTACCATTACTACCGATACCTTTCTCACAGATCCGCAACTGGTTGCGTGAGAGATTTGCCGAACTACACATCCAAAGATGGGCAGAAACCACAGATTGCAGCCAGTCAAAAGTGGCCTTGCCATCATTGAACCAACCGGCTTACGAAACGAAACAATTCTGGGGACAATAACAGGTCACTGTCACCTAAACAAGCACCTTTACACCATCCTGATCACGGGTAGCCCTCTACGTCGGGGGTGCTTCATCGCCGTGGAAACGACTGCCCACGTAGTATTAGAATGCGAGGCAGTAGCCCCCCAACGTTCTCGAATCCTCGGCACAGTGAGGTCGCTCCGCGAAGCCTGTGAAGCACCCAGTAAGCTTCTGCCCTTCTGGGCGGTGTTAGGCTGGCTACTATAGCCTGCACTCTTCAAAAAGACAAAAGTCCCCTTTCCATTCCATTCCAAGACTTTTTGAATATTCTAATATAAAATGTTGTAAACAAGATTTTATATAAAACGTAATGCGAGATTTTTATTTGGTGAAGAAGAAAATATTATATCCTATTATATTTTGAATAAAAATATTCGCAATTATGTATTAGTTCGATTCACACTCCATAATCAAAATAACAATTTCTACTGAATCGTAGGACGACCCTTGCATCTTACAAGAACCTCGAAAAAATCATACAAGTTTTTACCGGATTTCAAAACCACGCCGACCGAATACGCTGCAGGGCCTCGCGGCTCATTCCTACATACGTTTTGTTTGGTAACTGCAATCTGTGGCTTGTGGGAAGCGTTTTCGTTAGACCTGTCAAAAGGCTCACGGGTGACCTACGTGGCTTGAACGGAACAGTAAGGGAAGGCTCACCGGTGAGTCCTGTGGCCTGAACGGAAAACCTCGATTTTTCGTGCGGCGTTCAACGTGTTAAGTTCCAAATTCAATCGTCCACAGTAAATTTTACAATTGCTTGCGAGAGGTCCAAGTGTTACCAGTAGTGAACTTACTTAGAAAGTCCTTCACAATTGTTGACAAGAGTCTTGATGGCAATGGCTAACTGCTGAATAATTTCCCTTTCAGTCTTCCCCTCTCTATTGTACGTCGGTAACTGGATTTGTTTCACATAACATGGCAGTATAGCTTCCAGTATTATCTAAAATAAAAAATTCAACAATTAATCGGGTGAATTGAATAATTCGGCAAACTACTAGATGAGGTCTAGCTGTCTACAAAATACACCCTTTTAGTGATCACCTAGCCTAGAGGCTTTTTTTTCATTTCAGTTTAAGGGAAAATATGGTTTAGCTACTTTTGTATTGATCATATATTAGAGTTTGCTTTTTGTAAAATAAGGAAATCATCATTATCCTGGCAACCCCGGTTAGATTCGAGGCTTTCACTTCAGAATCTGGGGTCCACTTTCTCTTCACTACACTACACATTCTGATTTGATCTGACTTCCCAACCCACGAGAGGAAAGCCTCCATCAGAACCTCGTCCGTACCAACTTACAGGTAAGGCTGGCTTGGCCCTATACATTAAGTAAAATAGGAAAACTAAATTGTAACAATTCAATGTACAAAATCTCACCAGCATCTGATATCCTCGCATGCTTTCAGCTGAGTAGGACACAACCATTACACAGAGACTAATACAATCCAACACATTGACCATCTCTTCCTCATCGCGATAACAGAAATCTATCGGCTTTAAAGGCTTTTCTTCTTTGATTAGCTCAGCAATGTGAAGTGGATCGGGAGATGGAGTCTCCAGACTCAGTAGGAGATTGAATAGGCAGCTTGATTGTACCTGTAATAATCGATTTGTGTCAATTTCGTATTTTGAATATGGTTAGAGGCAAATTGAGTATTAATTCATAAGCAGTTAGAATATATGTTGTGGTATGATACTGGTGTAATCAAGAAACTTTCACTATTTTATTTATTTCGATAATAAGTTCCTGCCCTTTGTTTTTCTTCTTCGGAAATCGTCACAGATCACTCCCGCCGGGTACCGGGGATGGTTATGTTGGACTCGAACCGACTAAAGCCGCACGCCGCCACGGGTCTTAATTGTGAGAGTGTAAAGATACCCAATAAGGTATTTCCCTACGCCATCTATAGTTTTGAGATGACCCCATCCTATCCCGGAAATTTATGTATTATAGACATTTAATTTTCACTTCGAAGTGTGCTGAAATAAGTTCAGTCATTTGAAAAGAACAGACCTTGCTAGCATCTCCATATGTGGATTCTTCGTCAGTATCCAAAATGGCCGAAACAGAGCCAAACATTTGCAATATAAACGGTTTACGGTTCAGCAAATAAAACTGTTTCACTGCATACTCTATTGTGGTGGTAACCAATTTGTTTGTTTGGAAGTTTGAATATATCTGTAGTAATGTTGGCATGATCAGCAGATATCTGAAAATGATACAAACATATTTATTGTAAATCAGTTAAAAAGTAGCTAGTTAATTTTAAAAAGAAAATGTTTTTACAGTTAAATAATACAATATTTTAAGACATATATTTGGATCCAAAGTGAGTATAACTTAACTATTCAAAGCGATTAAGATTGGAAAAAGTGAAATGCTCAGACGGGATTTGAACCCGTGACCAGCCCCTTGCTGGGGGAATGCTTTGAGCCACGCCTTGAGCATTTCAAATTCTCCTATACTTGGGGTGATGGTGGAATCTATCTGCCGACAGTCACAGTCATACTTGCTTGTGATATGGGTTCTAGAAGAAAGATAAACATATTTACATACACTTTTTTTGCAAGTACATACCCATTGGTAGAGAAAATACTCTTGAAGTTAAATGCAGCGTTAACGTATGTAGCGATGACATATCTTAGTATAAGAGAGTCTTCGCTATGCAGCATGAGAGCCCCATTGAGAACATTCAGAAACAAATGGATGTCACGAGACGATGTGAAATTACCCGCCATGGCTTCGAACATACGAGCTATTAGACGTACCCACCTGAAAAAGTAATGGTCATTATTTACATTTTGTCATTATCATCATTCTAGCTTTACTCCCAATAGAATGAAAATCTTGCACTTTGCTCCGCCTGTGTGGTTGATAGTTATCATCTATTTTTGGTCATATCGTGTCCTATATAAAAAAAACAAAAAAAAAATATCTCCGGTTCTACTCAACTAATCGCAATCAAACAGTAAGGCATCCAAAATTTGTTCAGTAGTTTTTGCGTCATCGCTAACAATCAGACAAACAGATAAGGATTCCAAAAAATGTTCTATTGAATATAGAATTGTTAATTTAACAAGTTTTTTATACATAATTATTATCTCCGATAACTAACTTTTAAACTCTCGCGTTCCATGATATACAATAATGTTAACGGGAATTAACGCGATCATGGTATAGGTTCATAGATACCTTTGATTTTCCTGACGTTTCGACCATCATCGCGTTAATTCCCGTTAACATTATTATCTTCAATGAATAAAATTTTTATGATAGTATGAGGACTTAATGCGCGCTGGATGCGTGCCGCTTCCAACAGGTCTTATTGGAGATCTATAGGGCAGGCCTATGTCTAGCAGTTCACTTCTTATGGCTAAAATGATGATGATGACGATGATGATGAGGACTTACATAAACTTATGCAGCACATCTAATCCCAACAGCGTGGAGCCAAGTGGGCCGCGGCTGTACAACACTAGGTCAGCTTCCAGTGCTTTGCGAGGGAACGACGGGAGTTTCATCAGTTCGTCGTGTAGGAACACTACACGTTGGACAACCTGCAAGGATACACGTAGTTTTAAGACTTGTGTCTTTCTAAATTAAGCCTACCATACACTTCACGGAGGTTCCGTTTCGTAATTTATATAAAACTAGCTGATGCACGCCCACGTAGATGTCGGTTCTCACGACTGGAATGGAAAGAGGACTCTTTTATCCGCACTTAGCCCCTTTCTTGGGCCTTGACTGTTGGTCATATTTCCGGATCTCGCACTCAAATACTCACCCGACTGCGATCACATATACAGGGTGTCCCAAAATTCAAGGATAAGCCGGCAACAGGGGGTGGCCCTACTTATGGCTGCCCAGGAAAAAATAAGAAAAAAAATATATCTCTATTTTTTTTTTAATTACTCGAACTTTTTTAAAATCCCTCGAAATTCGGTACCCTTAATGATATTTTCAACTACCAGGTCCACAATTTTGCAAATATTTTTGAACTCTTTTCTGTATTAGCAAGCTAAGAAGCATGGCTATCCATCACCACCCTGAAAAATTATAGGATATTTGTAGTTATTTTACAAAAATAAGTCAAAATATTTTTTTGTCGTCAAATTTTCATACATTTTTACTTTCGACCTACTTTATCTTACCTCGGTGAAAAAAAAAGTACGGACACCACTATGGCATTCTTTTTCAAAAATTGGCGCAACTATCCAAGATTTCAAAATGGTATAATTTGGGTATGATACTATATTGAAATACTACAAAATTTTTTTTTTTTGTAAATAAGAATCACATTTAATACATTGCTCTTATTGAAAATCACCAGATTTACTTTGTACACAATGCATTCATCCTCAATAAAAAATCATTGACGGGACTTGTGACAAAGTGGTAACCGAGTAGGTTATCACATTACGAGGTTAAGCAACATAAGCCAGGGTGGTTTTCGGATGGATGACCATTCTTAAGACACCTCCGTCCTCTGTTTCTCAGAGAGTACGTTAGGTCGTAGATCCCGGTGGCCATATGAGTATCTATGACAGTTAGTCTGTAGTATATTTCTGACAAAAGAAATGCACGAAAAATAAAATGTATTAATGCCGGTGGCAAACAATTAAAAATGTAAAAATAAAAAAAATATTAACAATAATGCAATAATTATAAAATTATACCATTATGTTTGTTTAATATTTTAACAGTATGGATTTTCATCCTCTGAACCTTTACAAAATACAGAGTCGTATTTTATGGTTAACTGTGAAACAGCAGAACCGCGAAATTTTCTTTGAAGCGACTGCCACCTGACCTCCACAACCCATTGGCGATATCAAAGTTATGTAGTGCGTCCAGTTGTTGGACTTTTAGGGCTCCGACTACCCGTAACAACTGTCATAGATGCTCGTATGGCCACTACGATCGACGGCCTAACTTACTTTGCTTTCTGAGGAATGGATGTGTCTCAATGTCTTAAGAATGGTCATCCATCCGAAAACCACCCTGGCTTATGTTGCTTAACCTCGTAATGTGATAACCTACTCGGTTACCACTTTGTCACAAGTCCCGTCAATGATTTTTTATTGAGAATGAATGCATTGTGTACAAAGTAAATCTGGTGATTTTCAATAAGAGCAATGTATTAAATGTGATTCTTATTTACAAAAAAAATTTTTTTTAGTAGTATTTCAATATAGTATCATACCCAAATTATACCATTTTGAAATCTTGGATAGTTGCGCCAATTTTTGAAAAAGAATGCCATAGTGGTGTTCGTACTTTTTTTTTTCACCGAGATAAGATAAAGTGGGTCGAAAGTAAAAATGTATGAAAATTTGACGACAAAAAAATATTTTGACTTATTTTTGTAAAATAACTACAAATATTCTATAATTTTTGAGGGTGTTGGTGGATAGTCATGCTTCTTAGCTTGCTAATACAGAAAAGAGTTCAGAAATATTTGCAAAATTGTGGACCTGGTAGTTGAAAATATCATTAGGGGTACCGAATTTCCAAAGATTTTAAAAAAGTTTAAATAATTAAAAAAAAAATAGAGATACATTTTTTTTCTTATTTTTTCCAGAGCAGCCATAAGTAGGGCCACTCTCTGTTACCGGCTTATCCTTGAATTTTGGGACACCCTGTATATAAGATTTTAAGTCTGATAAAGACCTATCTAAAGCTGCGTTTACATACTCGCGGCAGAGCGAGGGAAATGGCGAGAGAAGTGGGCAGAGACGTGGTGTGAATGGTATATTCGTCATGCCGCGAGTACTCCCGCGTATGTTGCTGCGAATGTCGGCTTGGCGGCGCGAGTCAAAGGAGCGGCAATACTAGCGCGATGAACTATACGAGACCGCTAGATGGCGCTAATCATTAAACACGGCTTTCGTTAATGCTCCTCGAATATTTACTTTAAAAAATATTTAAATCGATCTACGGAAAGTGTATAGTAGTTGAAAGTGATAGTTTTTATTAATAATCTATTTAATTAATTCGCTATGCTGTAAAAGCATAATGCGTACACTGCTACAGCGTTGTCCTCCATACGTTTACGTCCGTCTCCATTGCAGTGCGAATACTGTAATGCGGACCAACGCGATGATGGGAGTGTGTGAACACTAGGGCATTAATCGCGCGAATATTTCCGGCAACACGATGAGCAATGCGAGCGGCAGTATGTAAACGCGGGGTAACAAAACAAAAAAACCACGTCAAAATCCGTTAAGTACTTTTTGGGTCGATCGTGTACAAGTAGATGATAATTATTTACGTTGAGTGTGTAGATTATTTTCTCGTTCCATACAAGTGGAATCTAAACATGAAGGAAACATCTCATGAGACATTATACATATACTTTCCCATCCAAGGTTGGAATACTATAGGACCGACAAAAATTATTAAAATAAATATATGTTATTGGATCACATACCATGTCAACATTTTTTAGAATAGCCCATGTTAGCAATACTTTGCCAATTTCAACGAATTTCTGCAATAACTCTTGCTCCTGGAGTTTCAAAAATGCTTCATCGGGTTCCATATGAACCAGTCCTAACTGCGGATATTGGGAGCGTTTGAAGAAATAGTGGTCTCGGACGTAGCTCTGAGGATTGTGTATTTGACCTGCAAAAGATTTTATAGACATTAAAGTTTATACGATACTAGCCTTCCGCCCGCGGCTCCGCCCGCGTGCATCTCGGTTAACGCGACCTTTGCTCTATATCTTCAGTTCTACTCAACCGATTGCGATCAAACATACGTAAGATTTTAAGTCTGAGCAAGCCCTTTCTGACAAAAAAAACCGCATCAGAATCCGTCCAGTAATTTTTGCGTCCACCGCAGACAAACAGACAAACAGACAGGAAATTAAAAAAAAATATTTTCGTGTTCAGTATCGTTAACATAACATAACCCAAGTATTTTTTTTTAAATATCTCCAATAGTCCAATGTACAGACACGACCACTTTACAATTATATAATAGTAAAGATATCATCTACAAAGTAAAAAAACTGCATTTTCGCATTAAACCTCCGCCGTCACCTTAAAAAAAGGGGTCCCCTTATTCCTTCCTCTCCTATAGATTTGACTTATGCAGCTTTAAAGGGAATGAGTGAACTACCATCTGACCTCCCAATCCGTACAGGAAAGTGCATGCGAGAGCTTCGTCCATCAACCAGTAGGCGCAATGGTGACGTTGGCTGACTCCGAGGGTTTTAGTGATCCCCACAAGCAAAATGGCTTTAAAATTTCTGAGTTCTATTATACCAATTTTTATTACTCACGTGTTTTGAAGTCGACTAAGAAATGTTCACGATGGAGTTCTTCTGGGATACCGAAGAAATCTAACGACTCTTTCAGTATCTGAGAAAATACTGTGTCTTCTTGGACTGGGAATTGGGACGGTATGCTACCGTCGTTGTCGGCTAAAAGCATATTTTAACATTATTACAGAGTTCTATGTTTGGGCTAGAAAAGATTTAACACGTTAAATAGTAGCTAGATCAATTATAATCAAGGACGTGGTACAGAGAAATGAAATGAGTAAATTTAGAGTAAAATTATGGTAATTATTTTAGGGTCCAGGACTACCTGGACATACTTTTAAAGTAATAACATCTTATGGATATAGATGGTAACGTGATGTATAGGTATATTGTCGGATAAAATCAGTAATAGCTTATACGAGATATCACTTGCCTGGGCCATGCACAATTATCTTCTTGGCAGCAGGTACATTTGCCGTCAATAGTATCGACGCATCACACTGCTCTTTGCGCAAAATCTGTTTCAGATCTTTAAACATTATACCGTGTACACTGTGCACTACCTGAAAAGAAACCCTTACGATAAAATCAACTCATAATTTTATAACCAAGAAATCATACAACTAATAAAAATATGTCAAATCAATACAATTAAAAAAAATGTCAAAACAACAAAATGTCAAGTAGCCAATAAAGCCTTTGTTAGCTAAATAACCTGACCCGAGTTGTATCTGGTGCAAAGGAGTCTAGAACACTTGCCGCATTTCCACGTTGGATTGCAATAGCTAACCTTTGCATCAGGTACGAAGCAGAGCTAATAGAAATTGTTTTATAATCCTTACCATCCATAATATCGACAACGCAGCTCCTACAAGTCGTTGCCCTTCTTCATGGGGACTTCTCACGTAGAACATGACATACCCTATAATATAGTTATAGAGAGCAAAAGCAGCCTGTTGGGGCAATCTCGGAATGAAACGAATCAAGTGTCGGAGTAGCTTGAACATTTCGTCTTGATGATCTCGGGTTAAGCGTTCGAGAACGTGGCGCAGGAATAGGGCAGAGTCTTCGACGAGGCAGCACCATATGACCTAAGAATCATGTGAAGTATTTTAGTTCTTAGTACCTAGTTAGATTTATGAATATAGATCACAGAGCAAAAACAAAGAGGGGTGTTGTTAATAGATTACGCTATGAAAGATCACAGAGCAAAAACAGAGAGGGGTGTTGTAAATAGATTTATCTATGAAAGATCATTGAGCAAAAACAGAGAGGAGGTGGTGTAAATAGTTTTCTCTATGATAGATCACAGAGCAAAAACAGAGAGGGGTATTGTAAATCGATTTATCTATGAAAGATCACAGAGCGAAAGTAGAGAGGGTGTTGTGAATAGATTTCTCTATGAAAGAACGCGTGATTCTTTGCAGGGGTGAGGCTCAGGTTAGAGACGTTAAATTACCCCCCACTTCTGTATTTTCTTTAGGAAAAATTCTAATAAAGCTTGTTTACCTGATAAGCAACTTCGTACACTGAACAGCCATCTCTCGAAACCGCCGCATCGTCCAACAGCGCTACAATTTCTGCCACTGCAGAACATAGCGTCGACGGGAACAAGGCTGATGCTACTTGAGTATGATGGGATCCTCGCACACCTTCCACTAATTCTTCATCTGCTGGAGCTGTGACAGAAATGTTTGGAGAACACCTATGAATTAAAAAAAAGTAGTGGGCTCATAGGTGAGATCATATTCATATAGATGGTCCAGTAAATCGGCGTTATCATAAAATTGATTGATGGTAAAGATAATCCAGCCAAGCTACTCACTGCAGGAACAGAGCACAAGGTGAATCTGCTGTTAATTTGCACTCAGGCTATCCCACTTGGGCTATTGGTTAGCCTAAGTGCAGAAGGAGTTGGAGGTTGAGCAAAAGTACATTTTAATAAAGGTGTTGACTTAATGTTACCATTGGGTTGTGGAGGTCAGATGGCAATCGCTTCACGGAAAATATCGAGGTCTTGCCAAATCCGTAGTTAAGACTGGTAAAGCGGTCCCCAGACTCCGAGCTGAAAAGCTTCGGATGCGACTGGGAATTAACGCTAGGATGAAGGAGAAGAAGAAAGGTGTTGAACGTTGGTTACAAATTATAATGATTCATCTTCTGAACATGAGTCATGATGAGATGATGAAGATCATCTTCATCATCTCGTTGTTCCCAGTGGCTTCTTAGGCTTTCACCTCGGAACCCGGGGTCCACTTACTCCTTTCGGTCAGGGTTACAGGGTTATGGCAGCGACTGTCATCTAACCTACCAATGCCGAAAGAAAAGTTTTAGCCAGAGCCTCGTCCAGGTGTACCTGCAGATAAGGCAAAGGTCTAGGTGGGGCCCCAAATACCCTAGAATTACAATAACTATTCGATATTAAACAGAGACTTACGCTCCACATGGTCATCGGCAGCATGATCCAATGCAGGCTCTCTTGCAGCCTGCCTCGTTATAGGTATTGTAGTAATGAGGAAACTCTCTCGTTCAGCTCGCTTCTTGTCATTGCGCTGTTGTAACGCCCGCTTTATAGCCTCTGTTTGTTGCTTCTTGCGTGTCTTTGTTGCGGTTACTAGGGAGCGCTGAGCGGGAAAATGATTTTTAGTCGGTATTAATGTCCCACAACTTGAGCAATTGATTAGAAGTTCTTGAGCAAAGCAACATGCGGAATTTGTTATGATATTAGTTGACTTGAATCTAGCTGAATATAATGTCATCACACATGTTAATAATCATTAATGAAATCTCATTGCAAGTAAAGACAGTGTGAAAATTATGCATATTAACATTTTCTAGTGTTAGTTAAAGCGAAGGAAAGATTACTTCGGGTTTTTTTAATAACCGAAATAATGCATGTTATGTGCTAAAAAACCAAACTATATTATTAATGGTTCATGCAACTTGTTGAACTGACCTACTGTTTAAATACCTAATTTATGAACCTTCACTTTGGATCTGTGTGTGGGAGTGAGCGATGGTAGCTTTTGACTCTATCAATTTATAAATATATATTATTTGTATGCATAAATTCATATTTACAATATGTACTGTACACTCGACAAAGGAGATAAACATACACTTTTGCAGATAAAGTTGTATTAAAAGGTATACATATCTCTTTAGCCGACTGTACTTAGGGTAGGTACAGTACACTACACTAAAGTTTAATGAAAGAAATATTATTCGTATTTTGGAGAGGACGACTACCATAGTTGAACGTCCATACAATGTTCAGACGAATAAAAGTAGAAGAATCTTGCTGTGTGATTCTAAATAAGATTATACTTACTATAATAATCTAATGTATCGATCGCGAAGAATCTCGATATTATGATCAGTATTGCAATATTGAATTATGGCACTTGTCTAAAAGCGGTAGCCACAAAAGCGAGAAAAAATGAGAGCGGCAAGCTAAGAAAAAAGTTTAAAAGAAACATGTATATTGCACTACTGTACAGACATAGACTCCTTCTCCGCCGAAACCAATATCAAATTTTTAAAAAACCAATAATTCACACTTTAGTTTGTAATTTTTTCACTACTACAAATTTAGTTCAAATTAGGCCTTACATGTCTCTCCTGATTCAAAGTCATCTCCATATCTTTGTCTTTAACCTGTGGGCTCCACGGTGGGTCAACGACCGCGAGTGACTCGATGCCGATCTTCGGCGACGGGAGCGTGAATTCTATCCCTGGTGGAGGAACCTTGAAGGTGACCGAAGCACCTTCTTCCATTCTCGGCCACACTTGGTAGCGTAGTTTCCACATTACTTGAAACCGTAAGATGGCGTTTATTCTGTAAATAGTATGAGATAAAGTGATAGATATGAAAATAGCGAGTTCTGCGCGAGAGGTTTTGGGTTTATTACTGAATCAGGCTATGTTATTGACCTTCTAAAGACAAGAAGTAACGGCTAAGTAACAGTTGGCAATGAACGCAAATACATGTTATAACTGATGACGCGACGGATGTTCACACTTGTATTGGAGTTCTATGCGGATAATCCGCGACGGCATTTGCGTCGGGTGTAACGCAAGATTAGGCCAAATCAACGCATTATATTACGCAGACTATTGATAAGTATCGGAAGACTCACCTAGTCCCCGGCTCAGTGTGTTTCAAGTCATTATGCATGATTTCTGTAGCAGTATGTGGCGCTTTTACTGCGACAAGTATGAATAAGGCAGCGGCACACGAACTGAGCTCGCGGTCAGATTCCAGGAGAAGCTGCCAAGCGACGGGAGCACATTCGGCGAACATTTCTTCACTCATAGTAGTTGCTCCTTTGATTAATGTTGCGAGTGGAGTGTGGAAAGCGTCACGCACCTTGAAACGATATGTGATAGTTACTGTCTAATTCATGGTGAGATTTAAGTCGAAGAAAATTCCATTATATTCTATTAACCACTGTTTTCCTTATAAAAAGTTTGACATGAAATACAACTCCATGGTGTAAGACTTACTGATCATTTAAGATTTAGTACCGACAGAATCCCTACGTTTATTACTTTAACCATGGATATTGGCAAAAGTCTGGGTGATCCTGGTAGGTGGGTGTCCAATAGATAAAAAAACAAATACAGAAGGTGGTTTAAAGACCTTTAAGGGGTCTTCAACGTCACCTGCTAACCATTTTCATCTCGGGCCAGTGGTAGTCACAATCGTAAAAACAAAGCAGGAGAGTAGGAGAGCGGATTAAGACCTTTAAGGCGTAAGTTTTCGATGCAACTGGGATTGAGGAGGTATAAAAGTGATGGTGGCGTTACCTGTCCTTTGAGATACTTGAGTATAGGCGGCGTGTCTATGGGCGGGTACGGCATGGCAGAAGGTCGTATCGCAGCTGCGGGGTCAGTGGCCGCCGCGCACTGCTCGCCGCCGGCCGCGCGGTATGCCAGGCCCGCACTTTCTATCACCGAGCGCTCAATCCTACAACATACGATGACCATGATGACCGAACACTGACGAACACGCATGGCAGAAGCGCGTATAGCAAGAAGGGATTGTAATATTGAATTAACAATAAGTGTGATAGTGGTGAAACGTGGGGGTGTTGATAATTTAAACAAAATGTGAGATTTTTAAATTGAAATATACGACAACTTACGATGACCGAACACTGTCGAACACGTATGTCAGAAGCGCGTATGAGATTGTAATATTGATTAAACAACAGGTGTGATAGTAGTGACACAATAGGTGTTTTACAATTCGTTTGAAGGGTAATTGTTTATGAGTACAGTGTGAGATAATTTAAATTTGAAGAGAAGACTTATAAGATAAATATAGCAGCAAAAGGGCACCATACTGTGTATACCTATCTGCAGAATGCTCAGAGGACTTGCGCGTGCGCCGTCCTCTACGAGCACTTCCACTACCTTCTTCGGAACTAGCAATATTTATTTCTGGACCAAATTTTTCCCCATAAATCTGCAAATAACACAATAATAACATAAATAACCAGTCAAGTCGTGACCACGGGTGCTGCAACGCACCCGAAACGTCGGCACAAGTAAGTTCCAAATAATAATTAATCGCGATAAGTCCCGAAACATAAAAACTATGAATAACATAATATTCTTTATGCTAGATTTCTAAATAAAAAATTTGCAAACAAATAAAAAAAAAAGAGGTGCTAACCTTTTGAACAGACTTCATGAGTCTTACACTGGCTCGCATGTTACGACGGAAGCAGTAAGGGTGACAAAAGTTTTGATGGCAGCATACGTAATTAAATGAATTCAAGAACTTCACCATAACCTGCCAAAAATAAATACAAACAATGAATTAATATTATAATATAATCAATTTACGGCTGGTAATGTTGTGTAGTTACTTGTGGAAAGAAAAGAAAGAAATCAAACTAACCTTGAGCCAAGGGAATCCTTTGTTGGTGTCAGGTGGGTCTGTGGAGTTACTGTCGGGGCTATCGGGCGGATGATCGTGATCATCAGACAGCACGCCTGGACTCTCTTCACCACCGCTATCCACTTCATTCGACATTATTACTGTGCCACCTGTTAAATTACTTCGTTTTAAACACTTTAGGTGTATAATCACACGAAACTTTTCTGAAGTTTTCTCGATATACTGTTTATAAGCTTGAAGAGAAGCTTGTAAAGGAGTTTCGACCCACTTATAGTAGTGCAATTAAGTCAAGTTTTAAAAATATTACGCCAACGTTTGTGAGGATGACGGATGGATGGTTACCATTGGTATATCCATCCAGCTATTACTCTTCAACCACAAAACGGCTGAAAAGATCTGTATCAAACTGTGACATAGAGATAGATTTATAGTATGGAATGGCATATAGGCTACTTTTTATACAGGGAACAGGTCCCTTTGGGTTGCGAGAATGAGGTCAGCATTGCTGACATGACGTGCTTATAAGCAATCATTTTGCCTTTTCATTGCGCCACTATCCAGAGGAAGAGATGAAGTGATATAGGGTGTATTGCTCCGAAATTGAATCATTTTATAAAGTAAGCCAGCTGCACGCTATGTTAATGCATTGAATTATATCAGCATACTTCATACCTGTGCCTGGGTAAACTTCTGATGTGTCACTTCTATCAGACAACGAAGACACTTTTCGTCTGCTTTGTATTGAATCCGATCGCCTGGTCACAACTGAAAAAAAAAAAAAGTATTATCCATGTAGACAAAAATAAATAGAGATAATTAATTACTTACACAATAATTACACTAATTACTACCCATAAGTTACTAATTAATTTTAAGGTAAATTATGTCCATCCAAAGGTTGCCTGGAAGAAATCGCTTGTAACGATAAGGCCGCCATTTGTACACTTCTTTTTGTTAATGCTTTCATATATGTACTGTTCTATTAGTGTACAATAAAGTTTAAAAATAAATAAATAATAAATAAATAAATTGTCAGACCAGAATTGTGAACAGATTTTTAAAGTAGTACCCCCACTTGTAATTTTACCCGGTTCATTTAAATTTATGATTCTCATAAGAAACAAAAGTCCGAGTACCTATTATCCGAGAACCAATTTCAGTCACACCCAAAGTTCGAACTTTAGAGCCCGAAGCCCACTCTCCTGCTTGTCCATTTATTGATTTTTTTTTTTTGTTTTCATGGGAGCGTTTAATCTCCTAATCCCAAGAAGAAAGCCGGTACCAGAGCCTTGTCTGTCAATAAGCAGGAGTATCGGCTTGCAGATGAAAATGGCTGGAGGGGAGGGCGGTTAGAATTCTCCAAAGTAGGTATTTAGAGAAAATTTATATACATTCTTCTACTTCTCTGTTGTCTTTCTGTCGTAGTTTGATGGAGCGTCGCTTGAAGGAGCCGTACGCGGAGTGGGTTTGCTGCGTGTTCCGACGATGCATGCCCCCCGCCTTGCCTCGGGACCCAAGGCGACCTTTCTTATCATCTATTGCTGGAGGTATCGCATCTGCCAACTGAGGTGTAGGAACATTTTTGATCAAGGGATTTAATGATAAATTAAAGTTAGATAAAAGATAATCTATAATTGCATGATGAGTTATTGTTGTGCTATGAGTGTTGAAATGTTGTTACTATATGAAGGTGTAGCTAGATATAAATTAAAACTGCATAATTAAGGTTCAACCCCACCAAACGGACGGCATCGGAACGGATTTTACAATCTTTAAACAAAATAAATCTTATATCACAGCATTTAAAGTTTATATTACCAAGTCACGCATGACAGCTTGACGTGCGTCATGCCGCCGCACGTCGCTGTCAAGCTGTTGTGCGTGACTTGGTAATATAAACTTCAAAAACTGTGATAATAAGATTTAATTTTGTTTAAAGATTGTAAAATCCGGGCCGATGCCGTCCGTTTGGTGGGGTTGGACCTTTATGCGATTGGTTAATATGGAGCGTATAGACAGAGGTAGCCATGTGTACAGGTAAATTAGCTTGGATAAATTTTTGCGTTTGTAGTAGTGTATGGTCAGCAAATAAAAAAAAAACAACATTTTATTTTTAGTTTTTATTTTTTTAAAGGTAATATACGTTTGTGGCTGGAGCACACCAAATGCGTACACGTCTACGCATACGCAGTACGTACTAATACGGACGTGAAAATGTGTATCCACTGCATTGTAATCTATGGAACTGTATGAGGCAGACAAGCCAGTTCCAAACATTACAAGCAGTGAATGCCGGTTTTCACTTCAGTGAAGACGTGTATGAATTAGGTGTTCTCCGGCCATAAATGTTTTATTCTAATAATTCATCAACCCCAGGCATATCACAATCATCCCCATCCTCGCTTTCATCAGATGAATTATTTAAATTAATTATGATTCGTTCTGATATTGTGTCTAAAGCTGCGTCTCTACCCTGATATTTGTTTTCCTCCTCAATAGCATCCAAACTTTTCTCCATTCCTCTATGGCGTTCATTTTTTCTTCAGCTAATGACATTATAACCTTCATATTCATTGCGACATTCTTTTTTGCGACATATGTTTTCACTATCCCCCATATATTTTCTATAGGATTAAACTCCGGATGGTATGGTGGTAAACGCAGCATAGTATGACCGTGCTGTCGTAATATTTCGTCTATCTTGTACTCTATAAATCTCGCCTTGTTTTGCAGAATCAGTTCATATAATTGAGGCTTGAGCAACGTGGATGAATGCTCAATGTTTCGAAATGTCAGCCAGTCAATCATTTGCTGTTTTCTAGAATTACTATTCGGTGCAGGATTTTGTATTGAGTTATGATATGGTGCGTTGTCAACAACAACAACACTATGTATTTGGTTGTAAGTTGGGTATTAATTGAGTTTGAATCCACCTTGAATAGTTGTCATAGTTCATATTGTCGTGGTAATCTCCACTTTTTTGGTTGGCTTTAAACATAAGCAATGCATTTGGTATAAAGCCATCCATACCACCGGCATGAACAATGATTAAGCGGTTGCCTTTCGACATATGTTGCTTCAAACCTGAAGTGCTTCCATCTGACCAAGATTTCGAGAGGGTATGTGATGTATGTATATAATTATGTTTCGTCGGTGTAAACAATTGGTCGGCGTTGTTCACGATATTCAGCAATTTTCATCAAATAATTAATTCGCAAGTATCTAATTTCGTGTTTTTCCATAAGAAGTTTCTGGTTATCTTCTGTTTGCTTCCAATGAGCAGTTTTCCAGTAGGTATTTAAAGGGTTCCTAAAGACGCGCTAGATGGCGCAGTCGGCACTTTTGGTAAGAAGAGTGTGGTGTCACATCTAGTGTAGTTTATGGAAAAAATGTTCTTCGGTTTTGTAATGATTTACTTTACTTAAATATTCTGTCATTTTTTCTGATACAATGAAAATACCACTAACAAACCACAGAGTACATTAAAATTACCAAAAGCTATGCTAGCGCCATCTCCTGATGACTTAAAAACCAACTGATTATTATACCTACTGGAAAACTGCTCATTAAAACCTAATGACATGACGTGTTTTCGTAACGTGCTGACACAACCTTTATAATCGATATCTTCTTTCAATTTTGCGTGCAAAGTTTCCAAAGTGGGAACTTCTTTATTTGTGATGTGGAAGTCATGAATTGTTCTTCTGATAACTTGCTGATCAAAGTCATCGATTACTATTGTAGGTTTACGATTCGGTTTCTTTTTAGGAGATTTAAATGTTACTTCCTGATCTGAAGGACGACATTTGCTTTCTGATACTACCTTTCTGACGGATGCTATTGAAATTCCTGTTGATTTAGCAACTAATTGAGTGGGGGTAATAATACTGCTCGGGTTGTTATTACACTCATTTTCGAAATATTTGTACAAACAGTACAAAACTTCTTTAGTTTGAGAAGTCAAAGGCTTGCCTCGACCATGTTTTAACACTGGAGCCATTTTGAATTAACAATATAAAGTTACAACACTTACACACACACTTTAACAAATATTATAACAATAATAACAAACAATAACAACAATCAACAAATACAAAATTTAACAATTAAACTACGTAATAATTATAATTTTTGAATGAAATGTGTGCTTTATGTTCTAACGGTACCAAGCGACTGACGCCGGACTGCACGTGGCACCTGCGGACAGCGTAAACTGGTTTATTCTGGTTTTGTGCGTGTTTCCACTTTCCACTATCAAGTGACGATTTATTTATTTGTTTTGTTTCGTAATTATTATGGTCAAAACTTTTTACCTATAGCTAAACTACTATCATCTAAAGAACGACACGATATTTTATTGTTTCACGGTAGTCGCCTTGTCGTTTGCTCAAGGACGTGAAATTGAATGAATTTTTTTTTTTTTTATAAAGTCAAAACCTTTTTCTTTCGACTTGGTAAATTATGAGCTACTCTGGCATAAGCTTGCCCATGATACTACTGTCCCGGCTAATATTATATCACTGTTGCGATATTGGTACAGTGGTCAAAAGAATAGGGTGAGATGGGCAGGCACATATTCTGAAGTGGGCTGGGCTGGATTGTGGGGTAAGACAGGGCGGGTTGAGCTCCCCTCGTTTGTTCAACCTGTATGTAAATAAATTGATAGAGGAGCTTAGCAGCACCAGAACAGGATGTCACGTAGATGGTGTTTGTGTAAACAATATTAGCTACGCTGACGATATGGTGTTGCTGAGCCCTTCTGTTGGTGGGATGAGGAAACTCCTCAAAATCTGTGAGGGTTATGCGGTGGCACATGGGCTCAGGTACAATACCAATAAGAGTGAAAGGCTAGTTTTTAAATCTGGTGCCAATACATTAGAACATCTTCCAGAACTCTCACTCACCGGATTTCCTATGGGTCGGGTTCAGAGGTTTAAATACTTGGGCCATTGGGTCACCGATGGCCTAAAAGATAATGTGGATATTGAGAGGGAGCGCAGGTCGTTGGCTGTCCGTTGCAATATGCTGGCTCGCAGGTTTGCGCGCTGTACTGATTCTGTCAAGATTACGCTGTTTAAAGCTTTTTGCCAGTCTTTTTACACGTGCAGCCTGTGGACTAGTTTTACGCAGAGGGCATACAGCGACTTGCGTGTCCAATATAATAATGCATTCAGGGTGCTTTTGGGGTTGCCGTGGCGTTGTAGCGCGTCGGACATGTTCGCGGACGCGCAGGTTGACGGGTTCGCTGCTATAATTAGAAAACGTTGCGCTTCCATGCTGACGCGTTTGCGCTCCTCCTCCAACAGCATCCTGAATGTATTTTCTGAGAGATGGGACTCCCCCCTGATCTACAGGTGGATTTCCATCCATACCAAAATTTAATTTGAATCGGATTATATTTTCATTGTTGATTTTAATTTTAATTTTTAGTTTGATTTTGATAATTTAATTTTTGATTTTATTTATAAATTTTATTTTGATTTACTCGTAGATTTCAATTTTAATTTTAATTATATTTGATCTCAATTTTGATTTTAATTTTTTGTTGACATCGATTTTAATTTTATTTTGGAGCTTGATTTTAATTTGAATTTTTGATTTTAATTTTAATTTTTATTTATTACCTACTAACACTAGTATAAGACATTGTTACTAACATAATATTATCTATGGATCCAATATAGTATCCGAAATAAATTATTATTATTATATTATTTAAAATAAAAACTTGTTTTTAAAACTTGTTTTTATTGAAAACAAAAATCAGAGTGTTGCAGAGGGATAAATATAAAATTAAATAGTAATGTTAGGATATCGAAACATTTTTGTATAGGCCAGAACGATATAGTGGAAACGCGCTCTAAGATCTGAGTAATATACACACCACTACATATGCAAAAATTTCTCGAGACTAATTTCACTGTAGTTAGTTGCACTTAAAGTGCAAAAATGGGACAATTGCCTGAATTTGTGTGTAACAATTTCTACCCGCTAGTGCGATACCATTGCTATAAGCCATACAGTAAATTGGGGCCAGACCAATGGAAGTTCAGATTTTATAATGCAAACAATTGTGACAAACGATATATACGACATATATTATACTTACATACTTTATACAAATATTTTGATGAGTAAATTATAAAACTGTAGTAAGATCAGAAGTGGGGTTTAGCTGAAAGAATGCTCTCAGTAACAAACAACAATATTGAAGCTTAGCCTAATGCTAAACATACTCACAGTTACATTGCTGCCACCAGACACGTTTTCTGGTTCATGTAAAACAAACGATATCTTTCTCTCAGTTTCAGCTCCGGCTATTGATTGCAAACTTTGCGCCGATGCCTGTGAGTGGCCCATGCTCGACAAAGCCATACTCCAGCGACGGTTAGCTTCCCTGTGATCCAATATTAAAAGTATATATTCTGACAATAGAGAGAGTTTATGCAAGTCGCGTTACAGTTTACTAGCTATTTTACTGAATTAGCGTCTATTTTTCATTGCTATACAAGTTTTTTTTAGAATCTTTACAGATCGACGCATGCCAATGTAGCAGAAGCATTTTTACTTTTTAACTAATTTCATCTAAACTATTTTATCATTTATCAAAAACTATTGGATAAAATTCAGAAAGAGGGTGTATTTCACAAAATAATTTTAATAATTGTGTAAATTTTATATTAGTTTTATTCTTCAGCAATTTAAGTGTATTATCTTACAACATTCCATGCATTTAATTGTGCGTTAGAGCACGTTTTACCAAGATTTGAATCATTGTTAAAACAAGAATGTGGATTTGAGACTATCACAACCGTGGCCATCAATTCTTTTAGTAAGTATTTATATTTTAGACTTTCTTTTCCACAGATTAGAGGCACATGTAAAAAGAGTACTTGTTTTTATTACTAGACATTGCATAGATGGCGACGATGATGAAAAATCCCGAGTGCCAAAATTGTCAATAAGTGAACAATATTCGCTATACGAGTCACAATAATTGTCCAAGTGATTTGCACATAATACTTCCATTTTAAAAGTGTACGTATATCAATATTATGTACATACTACATACGCATGCACGCTTAGTGCCGTATGCAAGAAATCATGCATTATTTCTTTTGAAAACATACTCGACTGGCATTAATGTGTGTTGACTGCTAAGAGCCCTGTTAAAATAAAAGTATTGTCAAATATATGCACTCTCTTTAATACATCTCAAATGAATGGACCATAATGAACTCACTTAGTCTTACACACAATACGTCGCTTTTCCATCCATCTTCGCATAACATAATGACAAAAAAATAAAATCGTTTTACACCCATGAATTATTTATTTAACTACTTACCAAAATAATCTTCTAATATGTATTACAAGGGAATTTGGTACCTGTAAACTCTGTCCCAGGGGCCCCTTTCCTTTAGCGACGACCGGCAAGTTTTTGGTAGGTTTTGATACCCTTCACGAAGGAATGCTGTGATTTCGAATAACAGCACGCATGCGATTATTCGCAAGGCACGGGGACATTCAGCTCCTATGGGCTTCCCAGGAACACGAATACTAGCTGTAAGAATAAAACCAATTTGTGATTATTATAATAAGCGATTCACTCAAAAGGAGAAGAAACTGGAAATCGGTGGGCTTTCATGAAAGATTTAATGACAATATAGGGGAAAGGTGTGATTAAATATACGTATGTAGGTATGTTAAAAATGACTCATTATCAATTTGCTCTTATTGCGTGGAGCTTTGGTTTGAAGTATCTTCAGAATATAATTTTATTTGGAACATACCTACAATACATACATTGCTACAGAAATGAACCATTGGCAAGCTAGCTGGCAGGACACGTCACCAACTCGCCAAATCTTGAAATGCATATTAAATAATATAAAAATGAATCCCTAAATGTGTTGCTAAGCGCGAATCTCGAGAACGGCTGAACCGATTTCGCTAATTCTTTTTTTAGAATATTCCCTGAAGTACGAGGATGGTTCTTACGGGGAGAAAAATTTAAAAAAAAAAAGGATTGACTGTTAGGCGGTACGAAGTTCGCGGGGTCAGCTAGTTAAATATGAATTTAAACGGAAACCATTTTCCATTACCTTCATCCAAGAAATCTTCTTCTTCATCTTGTTGCAGGAGTTCTCGTTGACCATCTGGGTCATTGACTAAGTTGATAACCGTATCGATGTGTTTTTTGTCTTCAGTCAACATTTCTTCCAATCTATTGCCAATGGCCTAGAATACAGAAAAGCAGTATTCAAAACTTTTTTCTTTGAAGACGTTTTAGTAGGTGGTGTTTTTAAATTACGCATTTAAAGTGGATAAGGTCTATATCTTCTAATATATAAAAATCAATGCCATTTTTCGTTGTTAGTTTATAACTCAAGAACGGCTGAACCGATTTGGCTAATTTTAGTCTTGAAACATTCGTGGGTGTTCAGGGAAGGTTTAAAGGATGAGAAAACAGGTGCAGCGGGAACGGGAAAAATATGGCGATACGAAGTTCGCCGGGACAGCTAGTATTATAGTAAAATATTTTGGTAAATCTGAATATCAGCGTATATTCAAAGAACGTTATAACTTACTTCAGCCCACTGATAAAACAGTTTTCCAGCAAGACGTTGTCTCCTCACTTGTGGACTCAAAGACACTGTAAACAAAGTAAAAGGTTTAGTCCTAGTACGTAAAATAACAATGGAATTAGTAAGAAATGTTAAAAGACTATGGTATTTAATCTTACTAATATTATAAACGCGAAAGTAAGTATGGATAGATAAAATTTTGTTACTCTTTCACGTAAATTTAATGAAATTTTACACTAATATAGCTTGTACATCAGAATAACACATACCTAATGCTATTATATCAGCGATGAACGGGATCAGAATTCCACGCGGGCGGAGCCGCGGCGAACAGCTAGTAAATGATATGGTGGAACTCACCTGCGTTTTTGGATGTATTCGATTTGAGCCAATAAGGCCACTGACCCTTGTTACAGTTATGCACTAAATGAGCACATTCTAACAGGATTGCAGCCCTGCCGACGACTACGGTATGGGGCTGAGGACAAAATATTTAAATCAAGATTGGGATCAACAGTTTTCGTGTCTCACAACAAACTGTCTGACATCGTAATCGGTTGAGCAGAACCTATGATCAAAAAGTCACGATAACTGCGATGGTTTTAAAGTTATCAGATATATTGCGATTGGGAAAGTAAGTAATTTCTTTTGTAACTTTAGCAATAGCCAAAGTTACCCCAACGTCCATATTACTTAAGCCCTCATCGTTTTAGTGAACGTTTTTTCCCTTTTTAGGTTGATAATGACCACTTTCTTAAAATGACCACATTCCTAATCACATTTGATTGGGAAAATGGCGTCTTTCCTGTAAGGTGAAAGGACCACTTTCTTGAAATTACTACTTTCCTAATCGTTATTCTTGTTCTTATTAACTAAAAAAATATATTTTTTTGATAAAGCAGCCTTGGGATCCCACCAAAAACGCATTTATCATGAAAATCTTTTGAATACAATGTGGAACTTTTATAAGTAAAAATCAGTGAATATAGGTCTTGCCCGTTTTCACCAACTATACTTAAATCATCTCCTAACTAAGAGCCTCCTAACGTAGGTAGCCCCTAAATATATTACTTATCTAAATTTGTTTTCACCACCCTAAGTGACACCTAAAAAAGGGTCTCCTATTTTGTAGTGCTGGCGAAAACCGTAAGTGTTTTCAAAATATTTTTTTTTTTTGGAAACTATTATTAAATTGATTGTAATAGTTATTTAGAAATAAATACCTACGAAAACGTGCGTAAATATGCGCAAAGTTATTCTGTCACCTTGTTAGGGGTTAGTTAGGTGGCCCCTAAATTGTAAGTGACACCTAAGCAGTTGGGTGTCCCCTAAGGTTTGGTGAAAACGAAATGTTACTAAGGGTTACCTAACTTTCCTTAGGTGGCCCCTAAAATTTAGGGGACGTTGGTGAAAACGGGCGTAAGTTACCCAGTTCGACTGTTTAGAAGATTATGATATTTTCAGATTATCAACTTAAAGGATTATGAGTACCTATTATGATGTTTTGCGAATATCGTGTTTAACGAATGTGGACTGTGGTCTTTTGAGAATATGGTATACAGCGACGGACGGAGGCGTTTGATGTTTAACGAATGTGGTCTTTTGAGAATTATGACATACAGCGACGGAGGGGTTGGTAATTACCTGAAGAGGCATTTTATTGAATTTTGTGGGCCAATCCCGGCGGCACTGCAATGCCGGGCCGACCCGCGACGGGAGTGGAGCGAGCCCCGAACATCCCGTCAGCTTACAAAAATCAGTTTAATATACTGGTCCCTCAGTGAGGGAACTTTCAGATATTAAGCTGAAAAGAACAGATACTACACTTTGATCTTAGCCAAAAGGCCGAGAAGCGATACTGATACGAATATTACAGAAGGAGGTCATTCAGTTGCGGAGAATCTTAACACCGCAGCACAGAAGGTGACGTCATTTGTACAGCGCCCCCTAGTGTTAGACATGGTTTACTACTCATTTTCTACACATAGTTGCAAAAAGCGCCATCTATGCATACGTTAAGATACTGCAGAGTTAAATTATATTACTAAAAAAAAATATTAGTACTGAACAGCGTTTTCACATTATCCGATATCGATGACAGAATAAAACGGTGCTACCAACACATCGGTGTCGACTCCGATATCCGATATCGGACTATCACAGCGGTGTCGGCTCCGATATCCGATATCGGGCCGGACGGTGAAAGACAGGTACAATGTATGTACCTGGTACATAAGTCATACATTGAGTTTACTACCGTATTTAACTCAGTTTATAAATATTTTTCTGTTTAGAAACTAATTTTGAAGACTAAAACCCGAAATAGAACCACTAGTTAATCACTAATCAGTTAGTTAGCCTAGTTTATTTGTTCAATATGTGTTTTTATAAAAAGTTGCTTCAAGATTGTTTACCTTTATAAGTACCTAACCGAATGGAGTATAGTGATACTTTAATTCTAGCGTTGTCATGTTGGGGGACCTTTGGAGCGTTCCGTTAATATGTGAGAGAGCTTTACCTTTATGGGTCCCTAGACACGTTTGGTCACCCCCAACCCCCAAACCATCTTCGTTCCATCGTGGGTAATAAACAATGGGTTGTATTTAACACGGCTACAAATTTAAATTGGACTCAGCAGCATTGGAGCCGTGTACTCTTTTCTGATGAGTCTAAAATTGCGTTACATGGCAACGCTTACTCATTGAAGTACCTGCGTCGCAATGATGGAAGGAAGATGGTCTACCGACGAAGTTTGTATTTTTAATTTTTTGAAGGATTTTTTGTGTCAGAGAATATTTTCATTCTTTAATATTTAATTTAATTTTATAAATTACTTTTTGTTTTTCAATTACTTTTTAACTGTTGGGTTACTTTTTAATTTTTAATTTTGTTCTTATATATAAATCTACTCACCAAATCTAACAATGCAGCCATAAAAAGTCCATCAGGCGTCCCTCCAGGCTGTGTAGCGTCTAGTAGAAAATTAAACCTGGCAAGTCCCGCGTACAACGGCGCAGCTGCTACCAATCGACGACGCTTCAATATCACCACTTCAGATTCACCTCCACCTGAACCTCCTTCTGCGGAGCCACGACGCGACATATCTAGAAAGTTTATGAGTAAAACTCATGTTTTTGTTTTGCTATTGTAAATAGTAGATTACCCAACAAGTGAAAAAAAGGTGAATTCTTTTCGGGGTACTAAGTTGTATCCCGAGAGGAGCGAAGGATTCTAGAATAGAATCCTGAGCGGATCAAGGGATTTAAGAGACGAGATGATTTCTTCTCATGCGTTAGGACTACCAGAAAATATGTAATTACTCTGTGATTAAGAATCAAATTTTACTAGGTATGGGTAATACCTGAACCGGTTTTATCATAAAGTCAATCGATCAAAATATTTAGTTTAGTTAACGTTTCCTTGAAGGTAATTTGCAAACTTACATCCGCCACTTGTATCTTCGATACTGCCGTCTCTCTTTTTTCCCATTTTCCTCAGTCCAAATCTGTTCAGCCGGTCTTCTACTCGCTTTCGTGCCCTATAAATTTTATCGGACATTATTTAATTTATGGAAACTGTTTTTTTTTTTCAGGTCATTGAATTCATATGCAAATACTTCACAAAGATATGTTTTCCAGTTATGATCGCTTATGATTAATTACCTATTGAGAGTATATCCAACTCTTCGTTTGACATGCACGGGCCGACTAGTGTGTGGTTGAGGCATATGCGGCGGTCTTGCCAAAGATATCATGCTACCGGAGATAGGCAAAGATTCACCGGACCCACCACCATTGCGAATTAGAGATTGAGATTGATGCGGTTTTTGCCGAAACCAATTCACTGTGGAGTAGAAAGAGAACTATTATAAAACAGTACTGCTCTTTACTCTTTGCTAGAGTGCATGGAGATGAATATTATGGTGCTGTGGATTTATGGAGTCACGCGTAAAGATCGTGTGAGGGAACTCACGCATCTGTGGTAGTCTTTACGTCCATTACATCGCAAATAAAATGCAGGGAAATCACGTTCGCTGGTATTGCTATAATGTGTAATGTTATTGGTTTGGTAATGAGCACGTGGTCTCACCTTAAAGGACTCGAATTAACTAACAGTCAAAATGACGAAATGTGTATATAAGCATACGATACAATGCCTTGATCGCACGCACCGAGTGGAGTGGCGATACAGTGCACTCGGCCGAGTGCTCAATACGTAGAAAGCAAAAAGAAAGAAATATTTTTTTTTATTGTACACAGTCATGCACCAAAACCATACAAAAAAAAACATGAGCTTAACTAAAGTAGGTAGGTGAGTCACACACAGTCATGCATAACAACGGTCGCCTCTCAGCGTAATGCTAAGTACTCGGCGCTATGTTCACACGTGCCGGCTGAGAGCACTATGTCGCTACTCCAGTCATTGCGTGTGACCAAGGTATTACTCGAACAAAAAGAAATAGTTACCAATGCCACTGATATGGAACTTGGAGTGTATGGACTTGTTGTGTATCTTGTGGTGCGGCGTGATATCCGTGGACGAGGCGGACGGGATGGTTCGCTCGGACTGGCGCGGCGTGAGCTGGTAGCGGCGCGTACGGACTGATAGCGGCGACTGACTCGCTGACTCTTCACCGCCCTCGGTTTCTAGGAGACTCTGGAATGTTAACCTATATTTTATACTAGCTGTTGAATCCACCCATCCACGAAATAAGAATTTTAACCATAATCCACCCTCTTAGAGGTAAAATTTAAAAATGGCGATACAGGAACTTTTCATACTTTCTACCCAAAATCAGGGTGGAAACTTAGAAGTAAAATGATGAAGAACGCCGATACAACTTTATTTCAAATATTCAATCTCTTAGCATATTCTTATACAGTACTCTGAAATACTCCCGAAGGGATAGTAGCAGTAGAGTATAAAATTATTTTTTCTAATATTTTACGATTATAAGTAAGTAAGTATAGTTTTTAAAACTCTTTTTTTATACTACTCAGGTCGCAGGTAAGCACATAGCCCACCTGATGGAAAGTGGTTACACTATGGACGAGTGCAACACCAGGGGAGCCACACCCGTGCTTCCGCCCCTGTAATGCCGGCCACACACGTTGCGGTATACTTGTACAAGTCTAGACTTGTACAAGTCCGCGTTTTTTCGATGTGACCACAGACGCTCAAGTATACTTGTACAAGTGTCATTTTTGTCAAAGCGAGCGTCCAGGTACGTCGTGCTGCGATGGATGACGCATTGGCAGTAGGTACTTAGTTGGCAATAAGTATGCAGAAAATTATTAAAAAATAAAAATATTTGTACTTTTCCACAATTATTTATTTATTTGAACCCCACCGGTTTCACCTTACGGCATTATCAAAGGTTTACAATGGTTTAAACTAAAACTACAATATTTTATGTGTGGGTACTTTTAAAAAAGAGTATGCCAGCTTCAACATTTTTCCCCAAAATTTAGGGAAAAAATTTATGAAATTTAAAAAATTTCCCCAAAACTAAAACTACAATATTTTATGTGTGGGTACTTTTAAAAAAGAGTATGCCAGCTTCAACTTTTTCCCCCAATATTTGGGGAAAATTTTTATGAAATTTTAAAAAATTCCCCAAATTTTGGGGAAAAAAGTTGAAGCTGGTATACTCTTTTTTAAAAGTACCCACACATAAAATATTGTAGTTTTTAGTTTAAACCATTGTAAACCTTTGATAATGCCGTGGTGAAACCGGTAAGGTTCAAATAAATAAATAATTGTGGAAAAGTACAAGTGATTTATTCAATATGTGTAGCAAGTTCCACCAAGTGCCATCAATCTCCAGTATAAACAGTCAAAAAATAAAAAACCCGACTGCTACTGAAAAGATTGAAATAAGTCTAGTAGCAGGCGGTATCCATTTACCAATCATAAACCGAAAGAAAATTAATGGGTACCGCCTGCTATCAAACTTACATATTTCAATCTTTTCAGTAGCAGTCGGTTTTTATTTTATTTTTAATCATTTGTCTTATTTTATACTTTTTCGTTATGATATAACATTTTGTAATCTCCTTCTATTTTCCTGCCTTAAGATACCCTACTCGATAAGATCGAGTAATTTTTTTTTATAACATTGGTTTTGGCGCCAGAAAACCGCCATTACCCTCCTTTCTTCGGTAGTCGGGTAAAAATTAAAAGTTAGATACAAAACGTACTGTGTGGATTAAAGAATTGTTAAAAAAAGTTAATACACCTCTGCCTACCCATTCGGGAATTTACAGGCGTGAGTATATATGTATGTTGGAATGTATAAAAAACGTGAGTATTCGCGCATTAATTTATTATATAAATTGAATGTTGCATTCAAAGATTGGAATGTACAGATTGACCATCAGGCGAGGCGAAGACAAATTGACAGAACCTATATACAAAAAAAAAACATACATACATCATACATACATAGGTACATCACACATACATACATCCTCTTTCCTCTTTACAAGACTTTGCCCTCTGCTTACCATCAGGCGAGGCAAATTCAAATTGACGGAACCTATATACAAAAAAAAACATACATACATCATACATACATAGGTACATCACACATACATACATCCTCTTTCCTCTTTCCAAGACTGCCCTCTGCTTACCATCAGGCGAGGCAAAGTCAAATTGACGGAACCTATATACAAAAAAAAAATATACATACATCATACATACATAGGTACATCACACATACATACATCCTCTTTCATCTTTACAAGACTTTGCCCTCTGCTTACCATCAGGCGAGGCAAATTCAAATTGACGGAACCTATATACAAAAAAAAAACATACATACATCATACATGCATACATACTCTTTCCTCTTTCCAAGACTGCCTTCGGCTTACCATCAGGCGAGGCGATGTCAAATTGATGAGTCCTATATAAAAAAAACAAATAGCTATAACAATTGCGTCTGGAGGTCTGGATAATGAATTTATTATGAAGAAAATCTCACTCATTTTGGCGGGAAATCGATCACAGGACATACATACGTATAGGCGCGCGCCTAGTACGCTACTGAGACTTGAACGCAACGCTGGCAGCGGGCACACACGTTCATGTATACTTGTACAAGTCTAGACTTGCGCAAGTTTGGAATCGAAAGTTGGAACTTTTTTTGCGACTTGTACAAGTCTGAAACTTGCGCAGTTATCTTCCAACACACGTTCAAGTATACTTGTACAAGTCTAGACTTGCGCAAGTATACCGCAACGTGTGTGGCCGGCGTAAGCACCCTACTATTATGTGGACAAAACAAAACAAAACTACATAGTAAGCTTACATGGGCACCAGTAGAAGAAGTGCTTCGTTTCTTGAAATTAAACTTTTTATGCGAGCGCTCGTCAGGGGCACAACCCGAGTCAGCGCCCGTGTCGGACCCGCGCTCTTCCTCACTCGCACGGGGGATGTGTCTGTAACACGCAATAAACACAATTCAAATCAGTTTGTAGAGAAATAACGTTAATATGATAGCATATTAACGTTATTTCTCTATATCAATAACTCAATAAGTAACCAATATCGGTATTATTTGGCCTATCTAGGATTCATATTCACGCAAGAGGTGACTGTCTGTAAGAAAATACTTTCAGCGGTTTTGACAGTCATTTAGTGCATTATGGCAGAAGTAAAAACTTGGTCAATATTATTAATTTTACATATTTATTAATAGTAGGTACATGATATGTTACCATATCTAAATATATTTTAGGCGTAATAATATTTTGCTTAGTGTACAAGTTTTAAGCTCCTTCCCATACTACGGTTATAATGTTAAACTACTGAACAAATATTATGACAACTGAGCAATATATAAATTACAAAAAAGTGTGTAGTTTCGCCATTCTAAGCGCAGCATCGGTGGTTCAGTGGTAGAATGCTCGCCTGCCACGCGGGCGGCCCGGGTTCGATTCCCGGCCGATGCATACTCTTTTTGGAGAATTTCTTTTTCATATTTTTTGAACTAGAACTTTTTTTTTACGATAGAATTTGTTATTAGAATTCGAATTTGAATAATCAGATAGACTGAAATACCCATCTTACTACAATGAGGTCGAAAATATCTGACCCAGTATTTTTGGTAGCCCAGTGCAATCTCAGCTTCTTTAAGGCCGGGTTGCAGTAGTTTTTAACATTTTTAAACGTGTGGATATCAAGTCATATAGCAAATTGCGTCAAATAAAAAGCATATTCATAAAATAGACTAAACCCTCAAGTTTATTACAAAAATAGAAACACGATTCATGATAATTGGCTCGATAGAAATTAGCGTCAAACATGGGTCTAAAACGCTCCAAATCTCTATTTCAAAGACGTTTCTCACTAAGACACCATTATCAAATCATGCCGAAGTTTGTATTAAAAAATAGAGCATAAAAATATCTAGCGAATGATAAAATTATATTTTATCAAGCAGGTATTATTTTTTTCTATAAACCGCAAAAATCATCAAAATTGCTGTATTCGAGCTGTCGCGGCCATCAATCAGTCGTCGCTGAGGCGCGTTCGAGGTTGGACGTGTGCTGGTTTTTTCGGCGAACCCCCCTCGCGCCGCACCCCGCACGTCATTACGTATACATACAATATCGATCATAGTATAAAAAATAGAAGTAGGTTAACTTCGGCCGGTATTCTATACAATGCCTAGACAATGTATGAAATGTTATCAAAAAACATAAATAGTTGATACAAAAAAACTGGAAACCTTAGAAACGACTCAACGAGTAGACGACGAAGCATGAAAGAACGTAAAAATTCTAAACTAATAATTTATTTATACCGTAAACTTAAACTTAATAATATATTTATCCCTTTCACAAGTTTCACACTAGTCGCGAGTTTCACGAATGATGTCCCAGTTTGACATAAATGGTTTGATAATATTAATATTTCAGAGAAAAATTCAGTGTGGCATACCTACCACATAAAATTTCCCCTATACGATAATGAATAATAAATTACATCTGAAATACATAATCTATCACGATTAATTCTTTTTCTGATAAAATAAAAACCTAGATGTAAAAAAGAAAATGAAGCTATACCACATAATGTGAATAAGAATAAAAAATAAATTACAATTTGAACTTAAATTACTTAGACAAACGAATTGTAACGGATTTTACTATTATTTCTATTTTTATGTAAATATTACATATTATAACTAATAAATATTATAACTAGACATTGGCCATGGCTCCACTATAATGAAATAATAGAGATCCTGTTCCCGCTACCCCAAGAATCTATTTCGGGATACCTAAATTAATGTACTATTTCAAACTAAGAGGGCGTTACATACATCCATAGGCCTCGGTAACCACTTCCCATCGTATGGACCATGTGCTCGTCTACCAATTAAAAGGGTCCTTTTACTAGTTTTTATAATTATTATCGCAAAGAGATTAATAAAACCGAATGCAAGCAGCTACTTCCGATCTTAACGACATTTCTTAAAAAATATGTTTTTTAACAACTATAGATGCCGCTGATCACGAATATGAAAAAAAAAGTTGGGTACTAGTTGCCGTCGATAAGGTCGAAAATGGCTTGCGCCTATTTTTTACATTGACCATAACCCAGAGCCTCCAAAAATATTTGCAAGCCCTTTTCGACCTTATTGACGGCAACTAGAATCCAGTTTTTTTTTCATATTGTTGATCAGCGTCATTTATAGAAACGTATTTATTAAGCAATGCCATTAAGGTCGAAAGTAGCTTGCCATCGGTCTTTTTAATCCCTATGCGATAATCATTATAAAAACTAGCTAGAGGAACCTATACAGGGATAAAATGTAGCCTATATTTCATCCAAAGTATAAATCTGTTCTTTCTTTATCGTGCAGGAATCCTTGCGGATACCCATGAATGGACATAAACCTACCGCTTATATTACTCGAACTGATTAAAAGTGCACGCCACTGCGCGTCTTGGATATTCAGATACCGAAAATAAATAGTATTATTTAAATTATTTTTGGACCTATAATAGATATTTACAGCCAGTATTTTAGGACTCACTGTCTTTTCCAGATTTCAAACTATTTATGCACAATTAATTAGCGTTTTATAAAATTTGAAATTATATTAAATTAACTACGTCGGGTTTTCTCCGCACCCCTACCGCAATGCCTCAAAACAAAGGTTTTCGACCAGTGCATCCTACCTGTTATTATATGACTTACAGTGCCGAAATGTAGCCACTGAAGGTGGGGTTAGTCCACGACCTGAAGGTTGCGCAGCGGGCTATGGAGCGAGTTAAGCTTGGAGTTTCTTTGAAGGATAAAATTCGCAACGAGATCATCCGACATAGAACTAAGGTTACCGACATAGCTCGCAGAATCAGCAGGCTGAAATGGCAGTAGGCTGGCCACATCTGTCGAAGGACTGATGGCCGCTGGAGCAGACGGGTCCTAGAGTGGAGTGGAGAAGGAAAGCGATAGGTGGGACGGCTCCAGGCCAGGTGGACTGACGATCTGCGAAGGGTGGCTGGGACGGACTAGATGCGGAAGGCGGAGGATCGGCAGACGTGGCGCATGATGGGAGAGGCCTATGTACAGCAGTGGACTGCAATAGGCTAATTGATATATTAACTACACAAATTTAAAATTGTCAACCAGCTAACAGAACCATTGTTAGCCTAATAACCCGCCCGGGTCGTATCTGGTGTAAAGGAGCCCAGAACACTGGCCGCGCCAGAACACTGGCCGCGTTTCCACGCTGGATCGCAATAGTCAACCTTTGCACCAGGTACGAGCCAGAGCGAGAGTCACCAGTTTTCTCCCTAATTCTTCGGCCTTTATCTACAACAATTTTTTTGGCTTCTATGCCCCAACTGCCCATGGTCTCGACCGCGACTGGTACCACAATATATTGCGGTTCCAAGGCTGCATACTTCTGGTGCTTTTTGCTAGCTGCATCTTCAGCCGCAGCCGCAGGGGAAAGAGCCGTGCGGCCCAGGTGACTCGCAGCCACAGTACTGACGCAGGTCACGTCCCAAACCAAGCATTTACCCCCCTCCACGGCACGAGAGTTAAGCCGTCCGGCCTCTTGCCATTCGATCTGGACAGGCCCGTTATTTAAATTATACATATTGTTATTGTCTAAAGTATATCCCATATATTTGTTTAAATTTAGTAAAGAAGTTCTCCTCATTAATTTAAATCTCCCACATGCATGGGAATAACAATATTTATTTGTATGTTTGGACAATGCCAGTTTTTGTATGAAACCTGATCCTACCTTCAATAGCTATGTGTGTCACATCGCTGGATAGGTATTTTTGAGCTGAATATAAGTTACTAGTATGGCGCCTAGTCCGAATCTTAGTCCGTTCCGAATTATTCTTTATTAAACACAGTAGTTTTACAAGATTCAAAAGCAATGTTATGAACATGATACTTTTATATTCGTGGGCTGCAGCCTGCAGCATACGAGACAAAATAACCGAACCCGAATTAATGTTCAATCAGTGTTCAGACCTTTCATTGCGCGTTCAATGGGAGCGAGAGTGAAAGACACCACATGCCAAAATTGAACCGATCCAATTCAACACGGTTAGATCTTGTCATTTGTTAGGTAGTTCAATCGGCATTTATAGTTACTTTGATAATGACTTAATGAGATATGTAATTTTGAGTGAAAACGAAAAATGAAAAAAAAAAATACATAGTTTGTAATTTTTATAATACGTTTTTGAATCTTATTTTAAGAATGTATCTACTGATTTTTCTATACATTGGCGTGACATGTTGCGTCGATTGCGCATGTGCTGCAGGGTTTGAAGTGACGTAAAATACCTACTCGTCTCACTAGAACCTCGCCTTAAGCTGGAGCGTGAAAACGCGTCTGTCGGTTAACTAAGGACCATCAGTACAAATTAAATGAAATTAATCTATACATATATATAAAAATCAATGCCCCTTTTCGTTGTTAGTTTATAACTCGAGAACGGGCTCACCTATCCAAACCAAATGTTTAGGCTTTGTTCGGACTATTTAGTAGATGGTTTATGTGAAGTTTGCACAAAATAGGTCGAGCGGTTCTTCATTTATCACATTTTTTGTTACAAATGAATTCAATAAATGGCGGATCATTGAGATTGTTATGTCAAATTGAAACTTTTTTCAGTGTTGACAGTACAAGCATGTTGTTAGGTCATTCATGCGGGCATCTATTGACATGGCGGTACGAAGTTCGCGGGGTCAGCTAGTATGTTTTAAAAACAGATAAACACATATTCGGTTACATGGTAGGCAAAAATAATGTAGCTACAAAATGGGGATAGTTATAAAATATACCAATGACTATATTAGGCTAAGAACATTTCAAATGGCCCTCGTAGATAAATAAATAATATAATATTAGGAGCAAGCTATATGAGGATTAGGGGCAAACTTACCTGATCACTCTAGTAGTCTGCATATTAGAATCTTTCTGTTGGCTATCGGGTCTCTCAGCGGTGTCCAGTAAAGCGCTGAAGGCCACTATGCGAAATTCTCCACCGTGAGCCTCTCTTACGTAACTCAACAACAGGCGTACTTCCGTGTACAGTGCCTGTAAACGAAAAAGGAAACATATTCAGATACATTGCAGCTATTTTAACTTCATTAACTGCATAAATTATTTTTTTTATTAGGCATTTTAATCATTTATTAAAGGAATAAAAAGAAAGAAAGTAGAAGTTAGTTTCCTATTATACTTAGGTACCCAAATATTCAGAAATCAATTCATATTCAACTATGCTGTACGATCTAGAAAGTTGCTCTACTCTACATCACACATCGTGCTTCCCAAACCCAAGGGGGCTATCTTAAAATCGTAGATGGCCCATGGTCGGTCGGGGTGCGAGGGTGCCTTATTGGGTAGCCGCACCCGAGACGGTAAAACGGTCAAGCACTCCGCGTTGGACATAAAGAACTTCGGTGTCCGATGGGGTGGTTTCCGTGGGGTTTTCCGCACGAAAAAAGAAAGGGTGGGTAGTACCTTGAACGGTGCGGGACATCGAGCAAGGTATTGTGCGCTGTTAAAATTCCAACTCACCGAATTATCAAGCATCTTCAGTTCCTTGTGCATCAAAGCGAACCGAGTAACGAGAACTCGGAAAGTAGTCTCGACAATGAAGGTTTCTATAGCCCTGTTCGAGTTAGGACCCTTTCCGGCGCCGAAGTTTGTAGCGTATCCCGCTTGTAAGTGGCTTATGTCAGGCGACTTCGTGAAGCTTCGCTTTTGCTGGTCTGAATATAAAATGCATCTAGTTTTAATTGAAAAGGTACAATATATTTATACAACTAAGGACGACCAGTATTTCGCTGAAGCTAATATAATTATTTTAGTGAAATTGTATAGGTGCAGGCCTATATTAACCTCAATCAATACAAAAATATGCTTCGATAAAATGTGGCTCTGTTTAAAAAAACGTCAATTAACTTACTCATTGGAGAAACCAAAGTAGCCGGTTCTGCACAGAAACCAACTGCCGCGTGCAAATTGTCCAAAACCTCTCTTATCGGCGAATACTTAGCCATTTCCTTCAACCTTAGCGTGAACTTAGGTATAGAGGCCGAACGTAAATGGCGCATGGAGTTCCGCGCCTGTACTCGAAGACATTCCGCCTGAGGGCCGCGGAGGGCTGAGGTGCAGCCGTGTGAACAACCTAATTGACGCAGTAACCTAGAAGTTAAGGGACAATCGTTTTTAATTTCCAGTTTAAACAGTCCCGGGCTTGAAAAAGCATGTGATGGGGTCGTCAAGTTGAGTGCCACCATTGTGACATGGTACGTGTCTATAATGGTGACCCTCTTTCCCGAGACTCGCCTTCAGCTAACCATCAGGCGAGGTGAAGTCAAATTGACGTGTATTATAGTATAGATTGATATATAGAAAAAAAGTTAATTCGAATTAGGACTATAAGAAAAAAAATAGAAAAGTTTGTGCAAAGACAACTGGGTCAGCTAGTCATCATCAAGAACCTGGCCTTGTCCCAATTATTTAGGGTCAGCTATTATTAAATAAAAAAATCATATTGAGCTGTAAACTGTCTCAGTTGTATACAAAATTGTCTGTTACATGCTCACCTCAATATAATATTCATAATCATGTAATATGGACAGTCTAAGTTTTCCTCTTCCTTCGATTTGTCTTTGGCGTCTCCATCTATATTCGTTGAATCTTGGCTCTGAGCGCATGGTATTCCAGAATCCCTTTCCTATAAAAATATATAATAATTTATATATTATAATATATTTTTTTTTATATATATTTTAAATCTTTTAACAACAACAGATGTTAAACTGCAGCATTTAGCAGCGGTTACCCTGAGCTTTGCCACAGAACAGTTGGCTTTGCAATGTTTCATTTATTCTTAACGATATTAACAGAAAATGTGACAAACTTGATGTTTTACTTACCTTACTGTCCTTATCTTTGTCTTTATTAAAATCGCCCAGTGGATCCACAGCGCCTGGCTGAGTTTCTTCACTATTATTATTCTGCCAATTCTTATGTACGCCGACTTCCAGCAGCGTGTCTACTAAGTTCAACATGACTTCCATAACACGAATAGTGATGTAGAAACTGTCCATTGTCGATACAGAGTATACGGCCTGCAATAATAAAGTTGAGACATTAGATTTTTATTGGCATTAAACTTTTCGCGCTGAATGCGAGCCGCTTCCAACCGGTCTTATTGGAGATCTATAGGGGAGGCCTATGTCCAGCATTGGTCTTCTTATGGCTGAAATGATGATGATGATGATGATGATGATGAAACTTCTTTTATAGGGTTATGCAGTTTTTGTCTTATAATTTTATTCGTACACCTGCTTTTCTCTCATGGTTGGAACGGTCCTTACGGGTAGTTGGACCCCTAAAATTACAACAATTGGTTTAACTGCAATGCTTCGCTATCGCCAATAGGTTGTGGAGGTCCGAACCTTTCACGGAAAATATCGAAGTTCAGCCAAACTCGCAGTTAAACTGGAAATAGCGGACCTAGATTCCGAGGTGAAAGCTTCTGATGCGACTGGGATTAACGCCAGGATGATGAAGAAGAAAGGGAAATCAAGAGAAAGAGCAGGAGAGCGAATTTAGAGTTCCAAAGTACAAGGTTTGAATGCAACTGGGACTGCTGTGATGATGAGATGTGTATTCAAAAAAAGTTAAATCAATATTTTAAAACCTATCTTTACCTTGAGAACGACTTGAAAATCAATATCACCGTCTTTAGTTATGTAATGTATGGAGCCTGATGCTTCCTGTATCTCTTCCACCACATATGTGATGTTTGAATCGGTCTGCGATCGCGTGAGACTAGGCTTCCGTTCAGGAGTCGGAATATGTTGAGAGCCCTGCATGCTGACTGAGTCAATTTGAGATTCCATTGAACCCTGCAATTGTTAAAACACCGTATTAAAAGAGGCGGTCTTTCAGAGGTCCGCGGTTCGAATTCTGGCAATTACACTACCGAAGTGAACACACTCCTACACAAGCAATTCTGCAAAAATGCGTGTGTTAGGAGTGGGTTCACGTCACGAAAAGTAATAATTTCGGTTGCTTATTCTCTTAAAAAAGTTATTGGAATTATATTTACGAGTCTATTAATTTTATCATTTCATTATTCCGGAATATAGTACCTGTCTTGTCTTTGAGAGATAATCTGGTGATGGTGAAGGAGTGTGTTCTGTGACGGTTATAATAGGATTCTTCTTCTTGTGAAAATTTGTAGGCATCGTACTGGACGGGCATTGAGTTCGCTCTGTCTTTATTTCTCCAATGTACCTGAAATTTACAACTCTGAACTAATCTTGGCAATCTGCAAAATTGTTATACTTACCGTTTGATATCTGACCTACTGTGTTTAAATAACAATTTATTATGTGCTATTTTTCTTTTTATTTGTGTGTGAGCTAAATTACCCTTTAGTATTATTATTTTACGTGTGTTTTTTGTTAACGCTTCACATTATAGATGTGTTTTGTAGCATAATCTGACCATGCTAAATATCAGTTTTTTGAACGAAATAGACATGCTTGGTTACAAAAAAGTAACAAAACTTGCAATTAAATACTATCCTTAAGATGAAGCTGTAAACTTTAAAATTCAATGCAGTTAAAAGTTCGTATATTTTTAAGTTTATTATTAAAGTATATGCATGATGAGTACCGATTATTTTATCAAACGAAGCCTCAACAAATGGCGATTGCAAATATTTTGCCTAACTACGTTATGTTGCTATAATGTTCTGTGTCAAAAATCTAATGAGCATTGTGCGTGCATACAATTACTTTGATTTCTGTGACCTTATCTACTATGTTGTGTACCTTTCATCCAATCAAAGTAATTGTGCGGTGTGCCGAAAAAGCTTACATTTTAGCAAAGACTCGTCAGAAGTAATTTAAAATTGGAAGCAGAAAATACTACACCTAAAGTATAAGTATGTTATTACTATTTTGTGTATTTCCATCCGGCGAGCAAAACTAGCGCTAGGTTACGAAGCTTCTAATGCCTTTGTTAATTTGCTCACTTACCCATTGGATGCTAGCTCATCAATCAGACAGCTAGCGACCATACCGTTTGTCCATTACAATAGTAGGGTACAAGCGTTAACAAGACCGGAGAAAGAAAATAAATATAATTTTTAAACAGTTCATTTTTCACCCATTATGTTGTGTTGAATAAGGAAACATGCTGTGCTTTGGATATGAAGAGTATGTGAGATATCATGACAGTGTGATGAAATTAACGACCAATTGTAAAAATAACGATACTTTACTGATTTAAGAGTTTTACTTAGGGATTCATTGAATAGGTGAATAAATAGCCTAAATAGAAGAGAGTTGATTGAAGAACTGGACTAAAAATAGGCAATAATCGCACTACTAGGTAAAAATAAGTTTGTAATAAATTTTACAGGTGATATTCTCTCCTCTCATAATAGGTTAAAAAAAGATACGCCTTTGCTCTACATACGTCTATTTAATACTTATTCACTTCTAAATAAATTGTATTTAAAAAATAATATTGTAAACAACAGAATACATACTGTGACTTCCTTAGACACGTTTGAATTAAAATTCTACCAATTCTTAATAAAAATATAATATGTAATTTCATTAACAATTTACTGTACTAATATAAAAAAATGTAAATGCCATGAGAAAGAAAAATATATGGTTAAAGAAATGTTTACATTTTGATAACTTACCTAAGACTAGGCATACTTTTGCCTTTGATAAGATTGCAATGGAACAAATCACCAGTGAGTCTCGGCGCTAGAGGAGGGAAGTTACTTGCTAACGCGGAATTAGGCCTGTCATCTGCATTGTCTAAGCTTCGGTGGTATTCCTGAAAGAGTTACACATAGTAAGAATAATAATTTCTCACAGACTAACAAGCCTAAAGTTGCCACTTAAACTGGCGCCCTGGTTCCTCAAGCTACTAACTGGTAGTGTGGCGTGCTGACTTTTGCGTGAAAAATGTCGTGTGGTTCTGCATACAAATGTAGCGTGCCTCAAGCCCTGATTGGTTTATTACAGGATAATCAAATTCATGTCTCTGAATGGACCAATCAGAAATGTGTTGTATCTCCTGCTCCCCGCCTAACGCTAATAATTAAAATTAAAAGGTACAAGCCCATCTGAGTTATATCTGTGAGGATGAATTAGAAGGTTCTTAGAAACGTTCTTTCTGTATGTCTGTATGCATCTGAATTTTATGGCTGGTCAAATTGAAACCGGTTTACTAGGATTCAGAAAACTACGGCAAGATGAGAACCGCGATTGATATATACAGGGTGTCCCAAAATTCAAGGATAAGCCGGCAACATGGAGTGGCACTACTTATGGCTGCTCAGGAAAAAATAAGAAAAAAAACATATCTCTATTTTTTTTTTAATTACTCGAACTTTTTTAAAATCCCTCGAAATTCGGTACCCTTAATGATATTTTCAACTACCAGGTCCACAATTTTGCAAATATTTTTAAACTCTTTTCTGTATTAGCAAGCTAAGAAGCATGGCTATCCATGACCACCTTGAAAAATTATAGGATATTTGTAGTTATTTTACAAAAATAAGTCAAAATATTTTATTGTCGTCAAATTTTCATACATTTTTACTTTCGACCCACTTTATCTTATCTCGGTGAAAAAAAAAGTATGGACACCACTATGGCATTCTTTTTCAAAAATTGGCGCAACTATCCAAGATTTCAAAATAGTATAATTTGGGTATGATACTATAATGAAATACTAAAAAATTTTTTTTTTTTGTAAATAAGAATCACATTTAATACATTGCTCTTATTGAAAATCACCAGATTTACTTTGTACACAATGCATTCATCCTCAATAAAAAATCATTGACGGGACTTATGACAAAGTGGTAACCATGTAGGATATCACATTGCGAGGTTAAGCAACATAAGCCAGGGTGGTTTTCGGATGGATGACCATTCTTAAGACATTGAGACTTTGAGACACCTCCATTCCTCAGAAAGTACGTTAGGCCGTCGATCGTAGTGGCCATACGTGCATCTATGACAGTTGTTACGGGTAGTCGGAGCCCTAAAAGTCCAACAACTGGACGCCCTACATAACTTTGATATCACCAATGGGTTGTGGAGGTCAGGTGGCAGTCGCTTCACGGAAAATTTCGCGGTTCTGCTGTTTCACAGTTAACCATAAAATTCGACTCTGCATTTCGTAAAGGTAAAGAGGATGAAAATCTATACTGTTAAAATATTAAACAAACATAATGGTATAATTTTATAATTACTGCATTATTGTTAATATTTTTTTTTTCATTTTTTATTGTTTGCCACCGGCATTAATACATTTTATTTTTCGTGCATTTGTTTTGTCAGAAATATAATCCGTAGCCGCATTGATATTTGAATGAAACTAGTCCAGCGTTGCAATTGCTTTCGGAAACCTAATTGTTCTTAAAACAATTCCAATAAAACTCTGAGCCTCGGATTTCCCGGCTAACTGTGAAACAGCAGAAATGCGAAATTTGCCGTGAAGCGACTGCCACCTGACCTCCACAACCCACTGGCGATATCAAAGTTATGTAGTGAGTCCAGTGGTTGGACTTTTAGGGGTCCGACTAACTGTCATAGATACTCATATGGCCACCGGGATCTACGGCCTAACGTACTCTCTGAGAAACAGAGGACGGAGGTGTCTTAATGTCTTAAGAATGGTCATCCATCCGAAAACCACCCTGGCTTATGTTGCTTAACCTCGTAATGTGATATCCTACTCGGTTACCACTTTGTCATAAGTCCCGTCAATGATTTTTTATTGAGGATGAATGCATTGTGTACAAAGTAAATCTGGTGATTTTCAATAAGAGCAATGTATTAAATGTGATTCTAATTTACAAAAAAATTTTTTTTTTAGTATTTCATTATAGTATCATACCCAAATTATACCATTTTGAAATCTTAGATAGTTGTGCCAATTTTTGAAAAAGAATGCCATAGTGGTGTCCATACTTTTTTTTTTTCACCGAGATAAGATAAAGTGGGTCGAAAGTAAAAATGTATGAAAATTTGACGACAAAAAAATATTTTGACTTATTTTTGTAAAATAACTACAAATATCCTATAATTTTTCAGGGTGGTGATGGATAGCCATGCTTCTTAGCTTGCTAATACAGAAAAGAGTTCAAAAATATTTGCAAAATTGTGGACCTGGTAGTTGAAAATATCATTAAGGGTATCGAATTTCGAGAGATTTTAAAAAAGTTCGAGTAATTTAAAAAAAAATAGAGATATATTTTTTTGCTTATTTTTTCCTGAGCAGCCATAAGTAGGGCCACCCCCTGTTGCCGGCTTATCCTTGAATTTTGGGACACCCTGTATATATATTTTTTAATTTGGCGGGTAAAAATGTTACTTCACTTTTACTACTACACGATTCTAAGAACTTTTTGTCAACTTTGATAGCAGATTCTTTAGGCCTTCGATAGCAGGGTCTTTAGGCTTATTCGTCTGTGATATTTATTAACACTTAATTTTGTCACCATAGCAATAAATAAAAAAATATAGCTACAGATATCATCCTAACTGCAGTATGAAACGAAAATTTCGAATCGTCGTGTCCAATTTTCTCAAGCGCTTTTTCCGATTTCGATAGAAGCTTCGTCTCAACAAACGCTTTTAAATCCGCCATCTTCATTTTTCTTTTTATTTTCTCGCTCGCTCTTCTTGTAATTAGGTTCTCTTCTTCGATTTTTGGCGGCGATGGGAAGGGCATTTCAGCCAACGGTGACATGTCCTTAACTTCTGGAATTTCTATGAAGTTTTTTAGTGAATCTCGTTCCTTCATATCTGGGCTCTGGTATAGAGATACTTCAATTTTGGGTATCGGTAAGGAGTTACTTCTTTTCCTTGGTTGGGTCTGTTTAGACATGTCATCACATATGTCACGTAGCCTAAAATCCAGTATATAATTATGTAATTTTTTTCTATAACAATATTGTATATGAGTAGGTATATGATACTGATATTAGATGGCTACCTGTTATATAGATAGTGTAATGCCCAGTATACGCCTTCTTCTTGCCATTGCGATGTAAATAAGCATCGCAACGTAGCGACATCTAGAAATGTAGCTGCGGATACCTGATTAATAGAATAGAATTATTCTTCTAAAAAAATTTAAATTATTTGATTCATTGATTGTTTGTTGTATTTAAATCTTTTTTACAACACACCTGCTCATAACAGTGATATTATTTTACCGCAATTAAGCACGGAATGACACCTATTATAAAACTGTGACTTTTTCATTACTATTATTCACATAAGTGAGTTATAGATTCTTTTTTAAATTTTATAGGAAGTGTCTATAATTGTCTATGTTCTTAAAAAAGTTTTGATACAAAAAATAACGTGTTTAATAGTACGAATAAATTAATACGCCTATTGTATGGTCATTTGATGCATTTTCGTATTTAAATAAATAATTTCAACTTGTAATACTTGTGTAATAAACAAAATTTTCGCTCAAATTTAACTTTTTTTTTTCTCTAAGTACAGAAAAAAAAACAGAGTAAAAAAAAGTTAAGTTCAAACCTCATTTTTTTTTAAATATGGTCGACCGCCATTGTTAAATGCGCGCGCATAGGAAAACGAATTAATTTGTAGTATTGTTTATTTAGTATTTGTAGTATTATTTTATTCGCAAGTGTGTTGTAAAACGTCGTATGGCACGTGTGAGCATGATGATTACCGTCCTCGGCTGTCTTAAGACCCTCGCCTGGCGGCTCGGGTCTCAATGGCGCCTCGGCGGTAATCACCAACGTTGCTCACTTGTACCATAATGTACTATTATCACTTCCATTTTTTGTCTATAATAATAAGCAGTAAGTAATGTGCGCGTCTTAGCGTTGTTTCAAGTAATTTCTGCCAGTCAACATTTGGTTGGCAATATCTATAAATATAATAATTATGTTGCTTACGTGTCCTTGTTTTACTGAAGGTGGTTTTTCTGCAGTAGGTGTACCTTTAGGCCCACCCCCGTCACCTCCGCTGTCCGATAGTGATTCTTTATCTGACGAACTGTAAACCAGGGTATACTTAGAGAAATATTTAATTATTTTCCTAAAACTAAGTTGGGGCAAGTGTTCCAAACTTGACAAATTAAATAAAAAAACTGCTTATTCATTCGGAAAAGCATTACCAACTTTAACCTTAAAAAGACTTGCGGGTCAGTCTTTGATCAGTCAGCCGATAGAAGTAAAAACTAAGAACTTCAAAATTATATCGTCGTGACGTCAAAATGGGCGGAGCTTGAACTCCGTCCATTCTGACGTGACGTGCCGCGTTGGTGACCGCTCAATCCTTAGGTGAAGATGACGCGGGTTTCATGATTTTTGTTCACCCCAAAAATGACAACGCGCCTGAAGTTTTCACTTCTTAAATTCCTAGACTAAGTACTAGCTATATCTGCACAACTTGATTGTCCACCAGCCTACTCCATTTACCATTGTAAAGGAATCCTTACCTCATTTTGGTGATCTGCGGTAAAGGCTTGATCCCTGGAAGGGGCTGCTTAGTTGCGTCAGTTTTCCGTGGCTGAAATATGCTTGGGTCGGCCGCATATACCGTGTAAGCTTCTTTTACTGCTCCACCGAAATTTTGTTCGGAAGGTAGGCGGTAAATAAACTGAAATCATTTAAGGCATAAGATTAATAAATGATGTAACTTTTCTCTTACATCCATTCATTTTATCGAGTGACTAGAAATTTACTATAGCATAGCAGAGTACTTTTAAAACTAGGTCATATTATATCTACCATTGCACTTATTGTGAATGGAGAATTTCTATTAATGCGAAAGTAACTCTGTCTGTATGTCTTTCTGTCTCTCTGTCGGTCTGTCTGTCACGCTTTCACATCTAAACCACTGAATTGATTTTGATGAAATTTGGTACAGAGATAGATTAGACCTTGGGAAAGGACATACGCTATGTTTGGTCGCGATAACCGACATCCACGCGGGCAGAGCCGCGAGCAACAGCTAGTATTCAATATAATCTCACCACATGTTCTTCTTCAGTACTGGAACTCTCTTCGGGTATAGTCTCAGGGAATATAGTGTCTTTAGGCGACGACAGCCACGGCTCATCTTCCGTACTAGCTTGCTTAGAAGTCATTTCAGACTGAGACATAGACACATTCTGGCTTGGAGGACTGTTAGCTCCATTCATATTTTGGGCTTCCTCCTTTGATAGCTTACCTGTCGAAATGATTACATTTCTTATGTATTGTATGTGAATTCGAGTTTTAATAAAATTTGGTTAAAAAATGAAGAGAGGTCTTTTTAAAATGTAAAACGTGTTATAAAGAAGATATAAATTATATTCCAAGACAATATAAAATTCAAGGTATCAGGCAATTTCTTGGAAAGCAACATTGTGCCTAGAATAGCAGTGGGTTCGATTCCTGTTCAGTGCGAATATTTGTATGCATGAATTGAATATGTATGTATGCATTGACCTGAAGGTAGTGCACGTAAATGTCGAGTAAACCAAGAAAAGAAAAAAACTGGCAATTTTGAATTTTTTTTAAAAGAATTGCTGCTCTCATGGTGTTGTCACAAAAACACCTTTGTGAAATAAATATAAGGAGATTAATATTGTCGCCGTCATGCAAACAGAAGAGCGGATCCAGAGAGTGAGAAAAATATTGTAGATATGTTAAGTTGCTAAGTCAGAGATTATGGGTTCGATTACCATTCAGTGCAAATATTTGAATGAATGTATATTTTGCATTGGCCTACGGGTATTTTTATGTGTAATATGTTTTTACAAAAAAGAATGTAAGTATCTAAGTATATTTATCCGCAATCTAGAATTCATAAAGAACATTCTAGAAACCTCAGACGTTCTACTTAAAGCCTGGATTCGCTCCCGCGCGAGATCAAATACGTACTTATCAAAATTGCTGCGAAGTTATAAGTCGGAGAATACTGGGACCTACTTATGCAAACGGGTACCAAATCACACGCGTGTCGGGATCGATCAAAGTGATCGAAAAAAGTGTGAGAAGAATTTGCTACCCAAAAACTGTGTTTACGCATCGCGATCCCGACACGCATGTAGATTGGATCCCGTTTGCATAAGTAGGTCCTAATGCTACTTATTAAAGCAAAGAAAAATACCATATAGTTATAGTCAATAGTAATGAAATTACTAAAGAGTGAACATGATAGGTTTCTCTACATACGCCCCATAAACACGTCGCCTGGCTGATGCCTCTTGGAATACTTGCCACCAAGAGGTTTGGGTTTTGGCTTCACTAGAGTCGTGAAACAAGCCGCGTCTGGATGTCTGAACTCCCACATTGCTTGCCACATCTTCAGGCCATTCTCTAAGCGGTAATTGTTGGTAAAGTCTGATTCCTTCAAGTGCTGCGAAAGTGGGGCAAAGAGAAAGACGAATAGCTGAAAAAAATGATAAAGATTTTAGAACTGTAATCTATTTAGCATCGTACATCTGTTTAAAGCCCGCACGAAATACGAACAAACTGGCAGCTATATGCTATCATGAACCAGCGGGAGTAGCTATGTCGGACTCAAACTGACTAAAACCGCACGGAATCTTGGGTCATTACTCATTAGTCTAAGAGGGTAAGATTGTCTCTAGCATATCCTTCACGCCAATTGTATCCAAGAGCCATGGAGATGGTCCTCGGGTGTGGAACCATAGAGTTTAAAAAAGTACATTACTAATACTTACTGTCATAGCAGGTATTGTAAACAAATAGTGGAATGGATTTGAAAAGTATATTTTCTGCTCATTATCAGCTTCAATGCACTCATCAGATGCGTCAAGTATGAGCCAGTGCAATGTGTATAAAAGCTTTGTTTCTACACTTGCCAAAGATTGCATGTTGTCTTTTACTCTGGAATAAAAAAAAAACCGAATTGTATGGGTGCATGCAGACAGCCAATATTGTGATCCTTCTAAAGTCCTAAAGAAAAAGCAATTGTACTAAAAACCTTAAATAAGGCGAATAAACATATTTTTTAATGTCTACAGGTTAAGGTGTTGCACTCGCCCATAGGCCATGGTAACCTCTTACCATCAGGAGGGCCGTGTGCTTGTCTGGGCCTAAGTAGTATAAAAAAAAGAATAAGGTGGCTTACACAAGATTAAGTGGATGATCACCTTTGCAGTATATAAAAATATGTTTTTTAGCTGGGAGCATAAAAGTAAGTAAGTATATGAAACTATAAAGCATTACATACATTATGCTTTAATTTAATCAATAGAATTTCAAATTATTACCTGTTGTGTAACAAAGCAGCTAGTGAATGCATCACATGTGGCAGAGCTGCTTGAATAAGTCGCCATCTTGGTATAGAGTCTAGAGCCTCAGCTAAGCTGATAGATAGACCATATCGGACATTTTGCACCAGCACTTTCTCAAATGACTAGAATAATAAATGGCAATATTAGTTTAAAAAATGACATAGTTAGACAAGAGGTATGATTGTATGTATGTTATAATAATGTGTGAAATGCAAAAAATATTTGAGCCCTGCAATGTAACAAAGCCAGAAAGTGAATAGTATATTCTAATGTGAAGGCCTCGGATACAAAAAGGGACTAACATTAAGAAGATGATAAGTTGAAGTTTACAGGACCAGCGGTTTAGGTTCTGCATTGATGAATCTAACCATGTGAACAAGTAATCCATATCCATACTTCCATACTAATATTATAAATGCGAAAGTAACTCTGTCTGTCTGTCTGTTACACATTCACACCTAAACCACTGAACTGATTTTGATAAAATTTGGTACAGAGATAGAAGTAAAATTTGGTCGCGATAGCCGACATCCACGCGGGCGGAGTCGCGGGCAACAGCTAGTTTTGTATATAGCGGCCTTCTTCCAATTTAGAAATCACCACACAAAATGGTGATCAATTTGTAGGTAAGTGCATGATCTACAACTTTGTCACTTGCTGTTTACGAGAAAAATCCAATATTCTTAAATGTATTATTTAAGGTACCTATCTTGTATAATAAAAAATGGAAAGAAACACCAATTGATGGTGACTTTTGATATTTCTTTTAATATTTTTTTATTAATTAAGACCCCCACCAATTTTCAGCTTTATGCGAATTTATGCAAGTTGAAATCTTAATTTTGGCTGAATTAATACTGTGTACCACAGAAATCTAACTTTAATTTTGTATAAAAAAAATATAACACTCAATATTTATGTCAAAGGCGCACTCGTAAGGCCCACGTTGCCTAAGTGACACTTGTAATTAACAAGAAACAAATTAGAATAACATGAATTTGTTTACTACAATGTAATACTTTAGAAATAAGGCATAAACTTAATAAATACACTTTAAAATCAAATCTATCAATGATACTGATTACACTTACCTTACATGCTTCTTTAACTTCCTGAGGGATTGATTAAAAAGATAAAAACATACATATTAATAAAACAGAAAACAATATTTCAATTTTTCAAGTTTTTCTTCATAAATACAAAACCACAAAAATAGTAAACA